>LR738713.1:668302860-668352817 GCA_902687465.1 Secale cereale | reverse complement strand
GAAAGGACCCCGCGGAATTTTTACTCTTATAACGCGAATTGAATCTATTCGATTCACTTTTATGAAGCAACAGAAAAAGAGATCACTCGAGGATCCAATATCTTATTCCACGAAGGAAGTATCCTGAAAATCCTTGATTTAGTTTCGAGTAATAAACTAATAAAATGCGGATATTCATAGCGTGCGGACTGGAAAAAAGTTGAGGACAGATGTATGCAGTTATCTTTGGATGGCCGGCTCCCGTATCTTTTTCCGTGGACTGCTCGCATCTTTTTCCGTGGACTGGTCCCCCCTATCTGCTATTGGATAAGGCCTCCCCTTATATTCACCGCAGAAAAGATGAACTTGGTTTTGTAACTAAAATGAAACAACTGGACAAGTTCATGTACTTCAATCCATCGGGTCGGATAAAGTCTCAAATCCTAGTTTACTTGGCTGCGAACTGCGGAGGATGTCCCGTTTGCGTCCAAGTTTTCTCGCGTACGTTGACACTTACAACATCTCCAGCCACGCCCCCAACAGGCCTCCAGGCCACCTTTTCAGCGTCGGCGTCGAAAAAATGGCCAGTCGCGTCCCCAGGAACCCGTTTTTCGTCGGTTTGGGTCGAAACTGGCGTCGGCGGACCCAACCCGAACCCGGGACGCTAGGGGTCGCCTGGGGCTCCGGACAGGTCTTTTTTGACGCGAACTGCGATGGGCCCGCCCTGTCAGCGACGCGCTCCTTCGTCGTCCGCATCGCCTCGGTTCCCGCGGGAATGAATGCCAAAGCTGCCGCACTGCCGCGCCGTCGCCTCCATTGATGCCCCGCGCTGCCGAGATGCAGCGCCGGTCAGCCTGCCCATTGATGCCGCGCAGCGAACCGTCGCGTCGCCCGGCGCCATGGGCGCCCGCCACGCGTCGCCTGGCATGCGCCCCTCGCCGTCTGAGCTCCGGCTACAAAAGCCGCCCACCTCGCCGGTGAACGCCACACCGCCCCCCCCCCACCCCCCACCCCCGCACTCTCCCACACCAACACGCGCGATTGACCGCTTCGTCGCCGCCTCGCCGCCGGGGAGCTTCGGGCTAGCGCGGCGTCCGCGTTCGTCCGTCCGGCACCTACTCCGTCGAGATTCGGTCGGGCGACGTGCGCCTCGGAATCGGAACCTTCGACACCGCTCAGGAGGGCGCCCGCACGTACGACGCTGCAGCGTGGCGCCTCCGGCGTTCCCGTTGGGACATGAACTTCACGGACGTTCCGACGCGGGAGCGGGCATAGGAGTTGGCGCCTCCCCCGCGGCTTATAACCGACGACGATCGTCGGAAGAACCGTAGGCGGGCGCACCGTCTAAGCCAGGCCGAGATGGACGAGGAAGCCATGGCGACGTGGCGCCAAAACTTCCCGCAAGACATCATCAACAAGCACCAGTTCTTGGCCGAGAAGAGGGCGGAGAGGAAGAATAGGAGGGAGGAGCGAGCGGCCTATCGCGAGGACAAGCGATCGCGGAAGGCGTTCGCTAAATTCAACATCGAGCTAGGAGATGCATCCTCCTGGGACTCCACCGACGAGCGGTTCCTTGACCCTACGCTGAGACGTCGGAGGAGGACATCACCGAGACAGAGTCCGAGTCGGAGAATGACGAGTAGTAGTAGTTCGTAGAAGAAGATTATGTGAACTATCTATCTATCTTCGTATGTGAAACTGTGATTTTATTTGCGACTATGTGATTCTATTTCAATAGCCGCCGAAACACGTCGAGCCTGGGCCGTTTTGCGCCGGAAATGGTCCGAAAATGGGCTGAAAGCGCCGAAACTAGGCCGATATTGGCGCCTGGGGGTGACCTGAGGGGCGACGATTGGGAATGCACTGACACCCAAGCCGAAACTAACACCGGATCGCCCCCAGGCAACGGTTTTCGGCGCGTTTTGGGGGCGCAACGGCTGGAGATGCTCTTACTCCACCAGGCTAGCAATCTATGGCGCGCGCACTAGAAAGAAGCTGGGAATATTTGCATACATTTCAGAACAAACCTGCTTGCTTTTGAGCCGCCCATCATCTGATGTGATCCGTGTGGATTTTAATTTTTTTAGGTGAGTGTGGAGTTTAATTTGCACGCACTTTGGACGGCTACCTACGGCCCGACACCACCTTAAATAAACTGTATGCGATATTTTTTGACCTGTTAATTCAACGTGAATTGATTTGAAAATTGTCTCCATCGTCTTCGCGCGGAGCATTGACACTTGTCTCTTTCTTTCTCTGCAGGAGCGCACTAGCGTCTAAGCATTAGTACTAATACTTTGATCAACCTGCCATGATCCTGAATAACGTCCCCTTTTTTTTTTGAACGTTTGAATTGGATTGTTAAATTCCTGAAGGCTCTAGCTTGCTACAGCGGTTATGCAAACCTGTCGATCGAACAGACCTATCCGAGCAAGTCAGACAGAATATTGCTATTCTTCGTCTTCAAATAGTACTAGTACTATTTTTGTTTACCCGCAAAAAAAAAATTTGTACTTGTACGTAGGAGAATATATTCCCTTGCATGCATGTTTATTTGGAGTAGCTGCATAGAGTTCAGCCAGACCGACGACATTGTGATGAATCAAAAGTAATGACAAATGAACTCATGTCTTTATTACTGAGATGAGGTACATATATATCCCCAGAAGGGACGCATCCAACCGATGCAATGCTTCGGAGAGACAGGAGCGAAGGGACGTGATGGTTAGCAGATCGCTAACCGCCTCCCTAATGTAACGTGGAGATTATCCACATAATTAAGTACACAATAATTAATTCTCAACACTCCCCCTAATCTCCACTTTATCTATGTAGAACCATCATCTTCAAAAACACTCCTCCAAAAACCCTGTGGGAAAAATATGAGGAGATATACATAATATGCCATGAAAAACTCCTTCCAAAAACCCAGTGGGAAAATAAGGAGAAAATGACATATCACCATTCTCGTATTACTATTGCCTCATTAAAAACCTTTCATGAGAAACCATTTAGGAAAAACTCATAAAAGAAAAGAGTGCAATACAAAAGATTCAAAAATCTCGAACAGGTTAGTGTTCAGGAGTGCACTCCCCCTGAACCTTGCAAATAACAAAGTCATCTCATACCAATTCCATTAACTTATTTCTGGAATGGAGAACTTGGTAAAGACTTTGTGAACATATCACAAAGATCACATATGACTTTGCTTCCAAAATATTTATCTTCCCACTTTTCAACTCACGAGGAAGAAAATACTTACAGAGTAATATACTTTGTAATATTGCTCTTTATAACCTGTCTGCATCTATGTAATACAAACAACATTATCTTCATGGATAATGGTGGGTCAGTCCTATCAATCAAACCCGCATGAACTTTCAACAAAGTTCATCATTCCGTGAAGTTAAACAGATTCAAATGTTGCTTTATACATTCAGAATGATTAGTGGATGCAACCACTACAGTTTTTCTTCTCGACATCCAAGAGAAGGTCGTACCTCCATTCGAGAAGACAAAACCAGTCTATGATCTGGGATTATGGGGATAAGATATATGCCCAGCATCACGATATCCAACCATATTCATATCTTGATTTTTCTCATAAAATAAACCAAATTTTTGGTGTCTAGAAGATATCCAAAAATATTCTTCACACCAACCCAATGCCTTTCATTGGAGATGTATTGTATCTAGCTGATAAATTTACTGTAAATGATATACCAGGCCTGGTGCAGCTACCTAGATACATTAGTGCAACAATTGCACCGTGATATGGAAACTCAGTTCCAGTATCTCTTCATCACCGTCATTAGGTACAAATGTGCATTTATCTCTATTACTCAAGAGATCTCACAAATCATGGTTCTGTGATGGATATGACTTATCCATGTTGAACTTTTCAAATTTTGGATAAATGTAGACTGATGAACAAGTATTCCCGAAGGAATACACTCGAGTTCCAAACTCAAGGAAAGTTTGGTCTCAACTAAATCTTTCATCTCAAACTCCGTCTTATGATGATTACCTTGTCTCATGTACTTCTTGTGTAGTTCCAATGATATTCAGATCATCAACATACCCATAGATTGTACAAATCCTTTTTTTGGATTTCTTGATGAATATACATGGAAATCGTCATCATTTGAGTAGCCCTTCTAACAAAGGAACTCACTCAGTCGGTTATGCCACATCTTTGCCGACTACTTCAAGTCATAAAATGACTTTCGAAGTTTCACGCAATACATGTTGCAATTAAATTTGAAATCTTAATTACCTTGGGAACTATCATATAAATATTCGAATCAAGTGACTTGCAAAACTATGAAGCCACAACATCCATCAGTTGGATATACAAATTCATTATTCACTGCCAGTGATATGAAATATCGGAACGTTAATCCACTCATAACAGGAGAATATGAATCATCATATACGATGACAGGTCTCTGCGTGAACCCCTTTGCTACAAGCCTCGCTTTGTCTCACCACCTCTTGGTTTTCATTTTTCATGAACAAAAACCAACTGTGCTCCTCCAAGGAACACAATGCGAGGAGTGGATATTACTGATCAGGTCAATATCCCCTCTTCTTGAGAGCGAGCGCCTCCTCAATTGTTGCCTTCCTTTGGATCCACCAGAGTGTCCAAGACACTCAACCATGCATGGATTTAAGTTCTAGATCCAATTCAAGGTCTTTTGCAATTCTCGAGAAGAAATAAATGTTGACATAATGTAGTCTTTATATTACATGATTCTCCTGAATCCATAAACACAGTGGAGATTTCATCAATACCTTTTGACTCTTCGTGATTTCCCACAACAGTTGAGTCAAGGTCTTCCGATGTCCCAACACCAATATTTGTGTGCACACTCGTGTTGGGTCCCGGATGTGTCCAACATCCTTTAGGTGTCCTTCAACCCTAGGTTGAAACGTCAACATGAAGTTGACCTGCATTTACTGTTTGAGGATTCCTCATTCCCCTTGGACGCTTCCATGAAGCCTTGTACTCTTATGTCCAGATTCCTCCCCCTCATCGGTGGCTGAGTGGGCCTATGGGTCACATCCACTCTCTCCGACACATTCACTATGGGAACATTTTACTTTGTGACACCTTTATACTCAGTAAATGCAACTAGCAGATTATTTGCGATACTTTGCAAATTCGTAATCTTCTGAACCTCTAGGTCAGATTCATTCGTACGTGGATCTAAGGACTAGATGTCTCTTGACATCTCATTCTATTTCTCGGCATTCAATGTGGTTATTATCTCCCCCTAATGCCGGAAAAATGTCCTCATCAATATACAACCAGTGTACCAGGCCATAAATAAGTCCCCTCCTAAGGACTTTAGGTACTTTATGATTGACGGAGAAATGTACCTCACATATATCCCCATTTCTCTATGAGGGCCCATATATGTACGCTGCGGTGGTGAAATCAGTATGTATCCAACACAACTGAATTATCGCGGATGGGAAATACTTACTCATTTCCACGTACTAACTGCAATGGGGAGACTATATAATATGCAGTTCATCGAATTTGTATATGCAGTACGTAAAACTGCAATGTTCCCAACTAGATGTTGGGAGATCACAATTTTGTAGGAGCTATCTTGCTATCAACTTATCCTCTTGACAAGTGATTCCGCAAGACCGATCTGGGTATGTACACAAAGTACCAATATGCTCCACAGTTATGCCTCAATCTAGGCAGTAATCATCAAGTGCTCACGAACTAAATTTCACAGAATTATCCATTCTGATGGATTTTATCCCGTGCTCGGGA
Source organism: Secale cereale (assembly GCA_902687465.1). NCBI lineage: Eukaryota > Viridiplantae > Streptophyta > Magnoliopsida > Poales > Poaceae > Secale > Secale cereale. The sequence continues at coordinate 668,347,047 of LR738713.1, read as the reverse complement.
TGATTTGCTCTCAAATTAATGATTTGAGCAATAAGCTTTGTAAAAGCATGATTCCATATAGAAGTAAGACACACATTGGACCATCACGCCGATGTATCCAAAAGTAGTATGAAATATCTCAATATTCCGTATAATGGTTGAATTGGATCACATGCATCTCCTGTACAAGGAAATCTACTAGCTCATCTTTTCAGATAAGATGGCCTTGTGATCGGTTTTCCAGTCTACATGTATCGTGCATACATAATCCAATGAATTTGGAAAATTCACACCATCAGATTGTCTGTAGTAGAACCATCAATAATTTTCTTATCATCCCAATACCAGGGAGACTCAGGCAACCATGCCATATCTTGAACTTATCAAGATTCTAGAAAATTATCTTGTACGCAAAATGTGTATCCAACTTAATGTATGTATAGTACAATCCCAAATATAGAGAAGATATTTACTCTAGGATTTCATTCAAATCCTTTTTGTTGAGTCATGAGTAGGCTTCCAACCTCACTCACTATCACTGTTCAAGATATCTTCCGATATGCCGATAAATCGGCCGATTTACCGCTTACCGTTGTCTGACCGATAAGATAAATCGACAGATAAATGAGCCGATATGGCGATAAATCGGACGATATGCCGATAAACTGGCCGATTTACCCCTTATCATGGGTCGGCCGATAAGTTCCCGATAAGCGATATCCCCAACATTGAGTCACTATACAAGTTTCAACATAGAAACCATTGTGGATATCCTTATAACTCAGCAAGGTACGAGTAGAATCTTGATGCATGAATGCATCCTTGATTATCATATAGTACCCCTAGGGAGTGCAATTATGGCTTGACCAAAACCAACAATTACCCCCATCATGACGAACAATTGTCATGATATCCACTACTCTCCTCAAGAGTCTGGAAATACTTAATCTCCCTTAGTATGATGTTAGTAGACCCAGTTGCTAGTAACACATTTTCTTCTCAATTGGATTATTCCAATAGGTTTCTATAGAGAAAGAAACCAATTTCAAGATATGATTAAGCTCATATAGAAATACATACATTGTATATCACTAGTAGTGAAGTCCACTGGCATGTCATTGACACTAAGTAGTGGATCTTCGTTTTGCTGAGTCTGGGTATGGTTTCCAACATTTCTTTTCCCATGAGCCTTGTTTCTCGTGCCAATTGATTGCACTTCCAGACCCACCAAATGCTTGAAAGTATCATATTTCCTTTCAATGTTAGTCATATGACCACACCATCGCAACCTTCAGAGCTGCTAGCTTTGTCATTCTCCAAGAAATGACTTTTGTCATTTTGTGCTTCATTCATATCTGCTTCTCATCATGTCTCCACTTCCTACACTATTGAAGAAACTATTCAGTCAAAAATCCTCATAAAAGGATTGAAAGTGGAACACATTTCATCGATGAGATTGGCATCTGAAACTACACTATTGTAGAGTCTCAACTTTGAGTTGATTTGATGCACAATAGAATTGTGTGTTGTCACTGACTCGAAGTCATGGAATTAGACGAGCGTCCATTCTCTATGCACTATAGGTATCATCACCACTCTCTATTGATCCCAACAGATCAACGTGTAGGTGATGTGAGATGAAGTGCAATGCAACAGACTACGCTATATAATCTTAGCAGGAGCCCCCGAGAAGGTGTGGTTATGGTGGAACTGAGATTCAGGCAAACTCAACAAATTCAATCTCGATATGTCCAACATATCTTGCATGAAATATTCATGCCCATTAATTTACTCTCTAGTAAATTAATTTTCAATAATCATCAACATGTAGCAACCATCAAATTGCTTGATCAAATATGTTGATACACTAGTGTGCTTTACGATACAGTAATATACATGAAATTACTGTAAATACACATACATGCGGAAACCGCATAGCCAAATACTAAAACAGAAAAGGAAAACATAAAAAAATGGTCCTGGGCCGAATCTGCACAACCCAAACCAGTGGGCACAACCCACATGTTTTTTTTCGTTCTCCCTTCCTTTTTCTTTCTCTGGACAGAGATGGGCCTTTGGCCGGGCCACAGGAACGCACTGCCCCAGATCGGATAAAGGAAGGCAACGGGACGGCTTTCGTCCTCACCGACCAACTGCCCCCAATCCCGATCCAAACGACGGCCACCCTTGTGCTTCCACCGCCGACCGTGCTGTCGGAAGCCGCGCATCCGGCCACGCGTGGGAGGAGCGTTGAGCTGTCGCCATTACCGAAGTCGGTCGAGCACCGGTGTCGCAATCGTTCTGAGGGGAGCCGTGTGAGCGGAGCGACCTCGCAGAGCCGAGGTCTGTGGCCCGAGAACGCCTCTGCTACCTATGGCGTTGCGTCATGGAGTGGAATTCAAGGACCGGTTGAAGGCCACTGCGCTTCTTCGTCGCCGCTCTACGAGAAGATAGGCCGAGGGCTGTGCCTGACAGGTGCAACGGCCTCATCTTCCACCGAAAGGTAAAATAAAGAACAGTTGTACCTTCTTCCCTTTGCATCCTTGGGCTGTTTATTTGACTTCAATCCTTGGATCGATGGAACTCCGTCTCTGTTCTTTCTCATTTTGCCCTGATCTGTATGGGCAATCGATCCATCTCCATGTGTACATGCTCGTATAAAGTGATTTGATATGCAGAAAACAAAAGCATGCATTAGACCTGTAATTTGATGGTAGGAAGGCGAAATCAAATAGATAATCTCCTCATCCAGTTTTCCTTTTTACAGATGCATGCATGTCAAAGCATCCTCGCCTTTGGCGTGAAAGGCCGGTGTACAGCCGCGTTGGATGCAAACTGTAGGGCTGCGTTCCTGATCTCGTTGCTCATCGCGCTGGCGTGCAGCCCCACCGCCGTGTACGGTCGTCCCTGCCGCCGCAGAGATGTCGCCATCCGCGCCGGGCGCCGGGGTTGACTGCTTGCGGTTTCTCGCTGCAGCGCGCCTCACCGGAGGGCGCCGTTGTAGCGTATTGCGTGCCACGTGCCAGGACATGCCGCGGCTGTTCGTAAGGGCCCGCCGTCGTGGGCAGCCACGCCGGGGGCCGCCAGGATAGGCCCGAGCGCTGCCCGTCTTGCCTGGCCGATGAAATTGCTCCGCCAGTGAGCGTGATCGAATGAATCAAGCGCCGCCCAATTCGCTCTCGTGGTAGAGTCTATCATGTGCTGATAACGTGTGATGAATCAAAATTAATGACAAATGAACTCATGTCTTTATTACTGAGATGAGGTACATATATATCCCCAGAAGGGACGCATCCAACCGATGCAATGCTTCGGAGAGACAGGAGCGAAGGGACGTGATGGTTAGCAGATCGCTAACCGCCTCCCTAATGTAACGTGGAGATTATCCACATAATTAAGTACACAATAATTAATTCTCAACAGACATAAAGCTATTGCTGATATGACTTAGAGCATCTTTAGCGGATCATTTAAAATCGCAAACTGCAAAACTGAGATACGGGTTGGAAAAAATGCATTTCAAGGGTTCATTTTAGCTGCGGCCGAGTAAATACTGAAAAACAAACTGTAAAACTGGAATAAAGAGCTCATTCCTTCAATCCGGCCACTGCCGCCCCTTCCCCCAGCCGGCCACCCCGGCCGCGCCCCATCGCCCGCAGGCCATGCCGCGTCGACTGTCGGCCGCGCCTCATAGCCCGTCGGCTGCGCCCCGCCCCTGTCGGCCGCGCCCCATCACCGCGCCGGGCAAGCCCCGTCACCTCCGTCGTCCGCGCCCAGCCTTGCCGGCCACGCCCCGCCGCCTCTGTCGTCCGCGCCTTGCTCTAGTGCCAGCCGAGTCGTGCCTCTTTGCTTGCCGCGCCGGGAGGATTCCGCCGGCCAGGCTGAGGTCATGGGAGGCCACGGCTATGTCGAGATCGTCCAATTCGAACCGGCGGCGATCGATTGCGGCGCCTAGCGGCCTTTTCCAGTGAGCGGTGATGAATTCCGGCGAGTTTAGGGCGGATACCGGCAAACACCGCGGCGGCGTGTTTGCTCCGACGAGGTTTGACCGGTATACGGGGCCCCCTAGATTCGGCCATCCAACCTCCAAAGATAAGGGTTTCGGGTGTGCATTTTGCGGTGGCCCTTAAAAATTTTACGGGTTGAACCACTTTTACGGTTTCTGTTCTGAACACTATTTTCGCCCAAAATTGTAAAACACAATTTTTTTACAGATTTGACCACTTATGCGGGGTCTGCTAGAGATGCTCTTAGCAGCTACGAACAAATTGGATCAGTTGCCCTGGCAGGTTCAACAACCGTCCTTCCTACTGTTAGCTAGCCCTCACCGGAACGAGGCTCGAAATGTTGATGTCCTGGCTTTGATCGGATCAGTGAAGGTAACTATCGGCTGTGCCGAACTTTTGACACCGTGTTATTTGTCATGACAATGAGCAAAATAGTTTATATGTGGTAGCTATGAATGCGTACTTATGGATGTGCTGTTGGCATGGGTTAGTTTCTGGTGCATTTTGCACAATGGTTTCATTGTTGCACTTCACATGATGAAAATTTTACCTTCTTCGAGAGAAAAGAAATATTATCCCTTTATTTGTTTATTTTCTGCGGTGGGTTGTTTTGAAAACTTGACGACAACTTGAGTAAGATCACAGTGAAAAAAACCTCCCAAGTACAACTGGATAAAGGTCAATTCTAACCTTGTACAAGGAAATATGATGGAGCACCATATTCAACGAAAAAAAGGGAAATAATGCATCTTAGGGCAACTGTAACGCGGATCGCCAAATCATTTCCAAATTTCCGGACTGGAAAATTTGGACACTTTTGCACATCCAATGGGAGTCATCAAATGTCTGTAGACTAGTCTGGATGTCGGAAATCGGATAAACCGAGCTCAAACGTAGAAGTGGGTTAGGGGGGGGGGGGGTTCCGCATGTTCGAAATCCCTCCATGGCCTTTGTGCAACTGTTGGCGCACTTTGCCTATTTTTCCTCCCAGTGACCTACAATGAGCCATAACACGCGATCTAAATTTGATGCCTGTGCTCGGATGGCCTCCATCTCTATTGACGTGTCCGCGGACATTTGGTGGTGCCCTGTTCGGTGGGCCGTATAGGAGTTGCCCTTAATCTATACACCCTCAATTCCATTCCACGAGGTGTGCTAATTTTCAAATGTCGGATGTTTCTATCTTTGACTAAGCTTTAGTATCGATTATGTTTACCTAAAAGCTTGACATTTTGAAGATATATTCGTAATGCCATACCATGTACTATATATAAAATCTGCCATCTAATTAAGAAATTTAGAAATAACGCGTCCTAATCTAGATACAACTCGTCGCACCGAACAAAGAGAAATATGATAACTCGCACTCTGCTCTCTCACAAAACGCATTAAATGAGAGCCTTTTCAAATACAACAATAAGATATAAACACATGTATTGAGTCATACAATGCCTTGAGAATACTTTTACATTAATTCCATCGGATATGCCTACTGGATATTTTACGTGAGACAAAAATGATGAACTAGTTGAGGTTTTAGAATTGGCTAGGTTCACACAATTCATAGGGTCATCCACAAACAACACAATTTGATTATTTTCGTCAACATCAAGGGTGATACCAGGCAATTACGAGTGCAAAGCACTCAAGGAATGTCATTCTCAGGGGAGTAGTATCAATTGCATTTGCACTTTCTTTTTAAACATATGTGTATATCCTTCTTACGTAATAGATGAGGTAAATTATTTGGTTCGATTTAAAATTCTGTTACCTAAGTGAAAATTTGATGTGACATATGACTAAGTAATACATATATAATACGAATGGTTTTATGGTTTTGGCTATTAATTTAGTTATCTTTTCCCATGTCTCTATTTCTCTTTTCCCTTATTTACTCATTTTTTTTCTTGGATTAGGGGTAGATGTTAGCTCTTGCATGAGATTCCATTCCTTTCATTTTTTTTTCTTGTATCTCTCTTCCACATATACACATACGCACAATTGCCATGTAAACAAACATACAACTCCTAGTATACTTCCTCTAATGGCTATTTTTATGCGATATTGAAATATTCAAGGTTTTACACAGTTATTTTGATTAGTAGAATTCAATTGAAAGAATATGTTAGTTAAATAAATTTATTTGCATAACTTATATGTAATGAATAAACAATTGAAAGATTATATTTGTCGTTATTCCCCAAAGGAGATATCATCTCTATCTTCTACATACACAGCCACACGTCGTCAGCGCTCGCCACTGCTTTCTCATTTTCTCACCATGATTTCACTCACCTGGCTATCTCCAATACTACCAATCTTTCTTGGAGAACTCATGATTAACTCCCACAAACACACATTAAATGAGAGTTCTTATAAATACAACATTGAAGATGTGTATACACACATATTTAATGCAAAGATATATAATGCATAGACAATTCGAACTCATAGACACCGGGGTATCTTAAATTGCATCATATGCATTAAACATATGTTTATACTATATCTAACTTGTCTAAATGATTTGTATCTTAACGTCGAGTATTTAAAAGATCCCTCATTTATTATACATTCTTAAATGTATCTCAAAATTAGGACCCTCTTATCCAGGGAACGTTCGCTAGGAGGGGGTGACAATTGCGAACATTTTGATTGACAATTTACATTGTGGGAGGGTGGCAATTGCTTTAGAAATACATGACAACATCTGAAAAAGAAATGATTTACGGCAAAAGAACGGAGAGTAATTTCCATCTCACGCCCACGTAAAGTTGCCATAGAAAATGTTCGCTTGCCATACTATTTCCAGCGAACGTTCACTAGATAACATTTCTGTAAGATTAAATGCTTGAGTAGACTGGCTAGGTTCACACAATTCAATCTACTATAGAAGTATGTCTGCATGCTAGCTCTTCGGTCAAAGTGACTTTTGGAGTATGCAACGAATGAAATCAATGAAATCTATTATCAACGAATGAAATCAATGAAGTAGTCGTCTCTGTTTTCTACACGCCGCGCTCGCCGATGCCATTCTTCCCAATCTGCCGGCCAGGGCCAGGCCACCGCTCCCACTTCCAACCACCTATATATACCCACGACGGCCACGTCTCTCCCAAACAAGCCAGCTCGCACCTCCGCCCCTACTTCTCTTCCACTGTCCACGGCTCGCCGGGAGGGACGCCGGAGATGCTGCTGCACAGACACAAGTTCCCGCTCCTCTGCTGCGGCTGCGGTGGCGATGGCGCCGCCATCAACGAAGCAAACGTTCAGCAGTCTGGTGCTGCCGCCAAGGGCGCCAAGCAGCTGTCGTGGGCGCAGGTGGAGGCCATGACGTCGGGCTTCACGTCGGCCGTGGTGGGCGAGGGCGGCTTCAGCACCGTGTACCTCGCGCGCCTCGCGGGCTCCTCCCAGCTCGCCGCCGTCAAGGTGCACCGCAGCAGCGAGCGCCTCCGCCGCGCCTTCCGGCAGGAGCTGGACGCGCTGCTCCGCGTGTAGGAATTTATGTGTCTTTCAAACATTATACTACAGTTTTATTTTTATTAATACCTCATTGTGGAAATTATGTTTGATCGGAATTGATCAAAGGTTTGCATTCATTCGTTGTACTTGAGGAATTAAGATCAAGGTGCTGGACACGGTTATACTGGAACACATCATGTTCTTATACATGTTGAAATATTCCCGGGAACAGTATAAACTCGGGAAGCTGAGCTATACGTAGGATCAGCTCTACGTATTGAAAAGCCTACATGTTTAAACATGTATTGATACAGTTTAAACATGGCGTATGACTCACACATACGTGCGAAGGGATAAGAAGGAATTTGACTCGGAAACTAGTCAGTTATGATCGTGGTTGGTTAATTCGATTAGGAGTCTAACTGAATTCTATCTGGATACGGATTTGAATTTTCAGGAAACTGAGTATAAATATGTCCCTACCCTCTAGCCTCAAATACGCATTGTGAGCCGCACCACGAACTTGGCTGAGGAATTACAGGGTAGACAAACATACTCATGCTATGTTATTTTCAACATTGGCATCGGAGCTAATTGCATAGAGTTTTGACGGCCATAACTGTTGAGAAATTAAGCAATTGTTCGATTAATTTAATCCAAGAATAAATCATGAACATGATATAGACAGTTCTAATGACATACTGAAAATTCATGATGTACGCACATACTAGACATATAGTAGAGACATCTACGCAAACCACTAGTACTGCACACATGGAAATAATCAGGATAAGGGTAAGCATGTTATACCCTCCAGTAGGCCAGTTGGCCGGATCAGCAGCAGAGGCGGCGGCCTCGTCGGCGATGCGCTTGTCGGAGGCGGCCTTGTCGGCAGCAGCCTTGTCAGCGTCGGTGCTGGTGCTCATGGTGAAGGCGAAGGCGACGCGGACGAAGATGTAGTCGACGTAGAGGAAGCAGTCGAACCGAGGCGAGCAGTCGCGTAGAAGACGCTCCCCAAAAACCTAATCGCCCCTCTTCCGTACAGGATCTGGAGAGGCGGGGTTTCGGAGGCCTGCTCTCCCGTCGGCCGTGTACGCGGAAGACGGGATGGAGTCACCGGCGACAGCAGCAGCGAGAGGAACGACAGAGGTGGTGGTGGCAGAGCAGATGTGATCTGTGTTGTTCTCTGGAGAGGAGCGACCTCTCTTATATAGGCGCAGAGGAGGAGACAAACGGTCCAGCATAAACGCACATAATGAATCACAATGAATTCTGGTAACGGCCGTACTTAAGATGAAACGTTTCAGCTCGTATTCATTCTCCATTGATCGTTTTCAGTTGACTGTTCAAATTCCAATCCTGCGTGACAAAAAGAACACATCGGCTCGGCGAGATTCCCGCGGCGCGGCGCGGCGCGGCGCGTCGTGACGAGACGAGCGGGCGGCGGAGGAGGAGGAGCGCGCGTGTGGAACACCTCTCCTTCCTTCACACCAACTCATACTAGTGGGAGAATGTCTCACCTTATAAGTTGGTGTACATCTCTCTCAACTAGCAATATGGGACTAAACTCCCACCACTTGCTAGGCAGCATGGGCCCTTAGGGATTTTTCTGTAATTGCTAAATGGGCCCAAGGCCCATCTCATATTCAGCAATCCCCCACCAGATCCCAAAGGCCCATGGTGTTGTCCTCTGTTCCAAACTCTGTTTTGATATACCAGTATTTTAGTGGAGACCTGTTAAGATTGAACATCCACCTAGAGCAAATAGCTACACCCCTCCACAACTGAACAATGGACTAAGCCTTGAATTGTCAGTTTAGCGTAAAGAAGTTTCACCACAAGTCTTACTGATACTAGGCTGCCGAAGGCTGACCCCTCGGGTGGAGCATATAAGTCACACTCCTGGCCTGTTCATGAGCTTACTAGAGATCACCCCAATCTCATAGACTGTGACCAGCAGTCGGGCTCATATAGGTGTGTTCCTCCAAAGATCGCTCTGTAGGATAGCATCTTGCTTATACATATAAACCTTGGAACACATTAAGACAGTAGTCATCCTCCCATACAGTATTGAGAGTATTGCATCTCCAGCGGAGTGGGTTAGTATAGTTACTCTCCTCAGTTCACCACTGGCTTGTTTTCCCAGGTCCTACTTCACGGGATCTCCGATCACATAGGTTGGGTTACCACCATGGCAACTCATGTGGGTCTCATGCCCATCTCCCTCGATGCATTATCTATCACAACACGTGATAGCCCTTTTGTAAAGGGATCTGCCAGATTCTTAGCCGTATGGACATATTCCAACGCTATCACCCCGGAGTTTCTCAATTTTCTGACATCTTTTAATCTCATTCTTATGTGTTTGTTGGACTTCATGTTGTCCTTTGAACTCTTCACCTTGGTGATGATGGTCTGATTGTCACATTTCATAAGGATAGCCGGAACCGGTTATCAACCAATGGCAAGTCCATCAAGAGATCTCGAAGCCATCCCGCTTCGACACCAGATGTGTCTAATGCTGTTAATTCTGCTTCCATTGTCGATCTCGTTAAGATCGTTTGCTTGCAAGACTTCCAGGAAACAGCGCCACCTCCAAGAGTAAACATATACCCAGTGGTGGCCTTCATCTCATCAGCATCAGAGATCCAATTCGCATCACTATACCCTTCAAGTACCGACGGGTATCCGGTATAGTGAAGTCCATAGTTCATAGTACCCTTTAGATAACGCATAACTCTTTCAACAGCATGCCAATGTACATCACCCGGTTTTGATACAAACTGACTCAGTTTGCTCACAGCAAAAGCGATGTCAGGCCTCGTAGCGCTAGCTAGGTACATTAGTGAACCAATGATTTGAGAGTATCTCAATTGATCTATAGCCGTGCCTTTGGATTTTCGAATCAACACGCTAGGATCATATGGTGTTTGAGATGGTGTGCAGTCCGAGTATCCAAAACGACTCAACACCTTCTCAACATAATGGGATTGCAAAAGTGTAATCCCACCCTCATTATCTCTCAGTAGCTTGATGTTCAAGATAACATCAGCCACACCAAGGTCTTTCATCTCAAAGTTCTGAGATAGAAACGACTTGACCTCCTCAATTACTTTGAGGTTGGTTCCGAATATCAGTATGTCATCAACATACAAGCACAGTATAACTCCTTCGCCCCCACCATGGCGATAGTATACACATTTGTCAGCTTCATTAACAACGAAGCCAACAGATGTCAGTGTTGTATTAAACTTATCATGCCATTGCTTAGATGCTTGTTTCAGGCCATATAAAGATTTTATCAACCTATACACTTTTCCTTCCTGACCATCTATCACAAAGCCATCTGGCTGTTGCATGTAGATTTCCTCGTTTAGCTCTCCATTCAGGAAAGCTGTCTTAACATCCATCTGGTGGACGAGAAGACCATGCGAGGCCGCCAACGAGAGTAATACTCGAATGGTGGTCAGTCTGGCCACAGGTGAATAAGTATCGAAGAAATCCTCATCTTCTTTCTGGGAATAACCCTTGGCCACAAGCCTAGCCTTGTATTTTTCAATCGTACCATCAGGCCTAAGCTTCTTTTTGAACACCCACTTACATCCCAATGGTTTACAGCCATAGGGACGTTCTGTGATTTCCCATGTCCCATTAGCCAAGATGGAGTCCATCTCGCTACGGACCGCTTCTTTCCAGTAGTCAGCATCCGGAGACGCATAAACTTCTGAAATAGAAGTGGGAGTATCATCCACAAGGTACACAAGGAAATCATCACCAAAGGACTTTGCAGTCCTCTGTCTCTTGCCCCTACCAAGGGTTTCCTTGTCCTCCTCCTCAGGATTTTCATCATGTGTTTGTTCATAATATTCCATCGGAATGGCAGGTTCAGGAGTCTCATCAGATTCTAGTCTAGAAGTGCTTTGCATATCTCTCATAGGAAAAATATCCTCAAAGAATGTAGCATCTTTAGACTCCATAATCGTACCGACTTTCATGTCAGGTACCTCAGATTTCACTACCAGAAATCTATAGCCGACGCTATTCTTAGCGTAGCCCAAATTAACGCAATCCACAGTCTTTGGTCCAAGTTTACGATTTTTGGGGATCGGCACATTGACTTTCGCCAAACAGCCCCAAGTACGTAAGTATGAGAGTGTTGTTCTTCTCTTTTCCCATTGTTCATAGGGAGTGATTTCATTGTCTTTTGTCGGAACTTTATTCAGGACATGACATGATGTCAATATAGCCTCCCCCCACCATGCCTTGGATAAACCCGATGTATCTAACATGGCGTTAACCAAATCAGTTAGAGTACGGTTTTTCCGTTCGGCAACCCCATTTGACTGAGGTGAGTAGGGAGGCGTCCTCTCATGAATAATACCATGTTCCGCACAAAAGGAATCAAACTCATTAGAGAAATACTCTCCACCACGATCGGACCGGACTCGTTTTATTTTCTTTTCAAGTTGATTCTCAACTTCTGCCTTATAGATTTTAAAGTAGTGTAGAGCCTCATCTTTAGTGTTTAAAAGATATACATAGCAGTATCTAGTAGAATCATCTATCAGTGTCATGAAGTATCTCTTTCCACCTTTAGTCAACACACCATTCATCTCACAAAGATCAGAATGTATGAGTTCTAATGGCGCCAAGTGTCTCTCCTCCGCAGCCTTATGGGGCTTGCGAGGTTGCTTTGCTTGCACACACGAATGGCACTTAGAACCTTTGGCTAAAGTGAAACTTGGGATTAAATTTAACTTTGCTAACCGCGTCATACAACCAAAACCAATGTGACAAAGACGTGAATGCCAAACTTCGGTTTCATTAACATTTGAATGAATATTGTTCACGACTTTATTACAAAAATCAGCGAGGGAAAAGCGGAATAGACCTCCACATTCATAACCTTTTCCAACAAACAGTCCATATTTCGTAACAACTACTTTATTAGACTCGAATACCGGCTTAAACCCTTCTCTACATAGAAGGGAATCACTATCGAGATTCTTCTTGATGGCGGGGACATGTTGCACGTTCTTCAGTTGCACGATCCTTCCCGAAGTAAATTTCAGATCGACCGTGCCAACACCATGAACAGAAGCACTCGCGCCATTCCCCATCAGTACGGACCCGTTTCCTGTGGCCTGATAAGAAGAAAACAATGAAATGTCAGCACACACATGAATATTTGCACCTGTGTCAATCCACCAATCGGTAGACTGGCAAACTGAAAATACAGTAAACAAATTACCGTACCCAGATGGCCCACTCTCATTGTTGCTCACAATCATGTTGACAGTCTTGGAGTCCTGTCCTGGCTTCTTGAACTTGTGTGGGCACTTGACAGCCCAATGTTCATCAGAACCACAAGTGAAACAGCCACCCTTCTTCTTATCCTTCTTGAAAGGCTTCTTGCCCTTCTTCTTAAACTCGGTATTCTGTTGGACACCAGTCTTTCCCTTGGGCTTGTGGGGGTTAAAGTTCTTCTGCACCATGTTGGCGACAGAGGTCCCTTCATTCCCTTTTCCATTCGAGTCCTTTGCTCTCGAGTTCTGCTCAACACTCAGATGGCCAATGACATCCTCAACTGAGAATTCACGCCTCTGATGTTTCAGAGTGGTAGCAAAATTCCTCCAGGAATTGGATAGCTTAGCGATGATGCATCCCGCGACAAATTTGCCCGGCAGCACACACTTCATAACCTCAAGTTCCTTAGCGATGCACTGTATCTCATGAGCCTGTTCCAATACAGGACGGTTTTCAACCATCTTGTAATCGTGGAACTGCTCCATAATATACATCTCGCTTCCAGCATCGGTTGCGCCGAATTTAGATTCGAGCGCCTCCCACAAGTCCTTGGCAACCCGCATATGTAAATATGCATCAACCAACTTATCTCCGATCACGCTCAGAACGCATCCAACAAAGACGACGGTGGCCTCCCTGAACGCCTTCTCCTATTCAGGAGCAATTGTTCCCGTGGGAGTCACACCGGCGACCCAGAACACGTTCATCGCCGTGAGCCATAAGACGGTTTTGGTCTGCCAATGCTTAAAGTACGTCCCTGTAAACGGGGCAGGTTTCAGTGCAGCAGCAAAACCATGGATCGAAAATTGCCTACACCGATTAGGTTTTTGGATTGTTGAGAAATTAAGCAATTGTTCGATTAATTTAATCCAAGAATAAATCATGAACATGATATAGACAGTGCTAATGACATACTGAAAATTCATGATGTACGCACATACTAGACATATAGTAGAGACATCTACGCAAACCACTAGTACTGCACACATGGAAATAATCAGGATAAGGGTAAGCATGTTATACCCTCCAGTAGGCCAGTTGGCCGGATCAGCAGCAGAGGCGGCGGCCTCGTCGGCGATGCGCTTGTCGGAGGCGGCCTTGTCGGCAGCAGCCTTGTCAGCGTCGGTGCTGGTGCTCATGGTGAAGGCGAAGGCGACGCGGACGAAGATGTAGTCGACGTAGAGGAAGCAGTCGAACCGAGGCGAGCAGTCGCGTAGAAGACGCTCCCCAAAAACCTAATCGCCCCTCTCCCGTACAGGATCTGGAGATGCGGGGTTTCGGAGGCCTGCTCTCCCGTCGGTCGTGTACGCGGAAGACGGGATGGAGTCACCGGCGACAGCAGCAGCGAGAGGAACAACAGAGGTGGTGGTGGCAGAGCAGATGTGATCTGTGTTGTTCTCTGGAGAGGAGCGACCTCTCTTATATAGGCGCAGAGGAGGAGACAAACGGTCCAGCATAAACGCACATAATGAATTCTGGTAACGGCCGTACTTAAGACGAAATGTTTCAGCTCGTATTCATTCTCCATTGATCGTTTTCAGTTGACTGTTCAAATTCCAATCCTGCGTGACAAAAAGAACACATCGGCTCGGCGAGATTCCCGCGTCGCGTCGCGTCGTGACGAGACGAGCAGGCGGCGGAGGAGGAGGAGCGCGCGTGTGGAACACCTCTCCTTCCTTCACACCAACTCATACTAGTGGGAGAATGTCTCACCTTATAAGTTGGTGTACATCTCTCTCAACTAGCAATATGGGACTAAACTCCCACCACTTGCTAGGCAGCATGGGCCCTTAGGGATTTTTCTGTAATTGCTAAATGGGCCCAAAGCCCATCTCATATTCAGCAATAACAAATCTCTTTTTTTTAGAGATAGGAAATAGGACGTCATCCTTCTATGCTACTTTCCTGGGAGGATACATCTTCCGCTGCGTACTCCTCCTAAATATGAAACAGAGGAATCAGCTCGTAAAATAATGAGGAGATTGGAAAAGGACTTTGGGGAAGTTTCACTTATCAAAGTTCACAGCTTGGTGAATCAATTTTTGACTGCAAAGATGACTGAAACAACTACTGTTAGTGCACATCTGAATAAATTATGTGTGTTAGTAGAGGAGTTAAAGAATGCTGGGTACCCTTTCCCTGAAGAAGTTCAAGTCATGGTTGCTCTTAACTCTTTGCCAAACTCTTGGGAGCAATTTAAAATATCCTTTTGTCATACTGAGCGTGTGCTAAACATGAGGACGCTTAGGCATCATCTACTCATGGAAGAAGACAGGAAGTCCACACAAGGGAAATAAAGAAGGTCTCAAAATGATGAACTACACCTTGGTGAGGACAAGTCTTCAAGCAAGAGGAATTGGCAAAAGAGGAAATATGGCACAGATTTGAGGGATAAGATAAATCAGAAGCGCGATAGGAATGATCACAATGGGAGAAACTCAAATCAGAAGACCGACAAGAGGAATTTTAAATGCCATAATTGTGGTGAACCTGGACACTTCAGATCTGAGTGCACTAAGAAGAGGAAGTCAGATGAGAAGAAGCACAACAACAACCAATCCAAGCATCAGGATAATAGAAGGGGAAATTCTTCACCTGATGGTATGTCTCATGTTTTTGTATGTTCAGAATCTCTATTTACTACTTCCTTGTCAAATAGTTGGGTGGTTGATTTTGGTTCCACCTCACACATTGCAAGAGATAGGAATTCTTTTTGTTCATTTAAACCAATACAAAAGGGGACTAGATTTATTTATCTAGGAACAACATCAAAGGCAGATATACTAGGAATTGGGGACTATAATCTGAAACTCCCAAGTGGAGGAATATTACTCCTTAAGAATACTGTATTTTCTCCAGACACGAGGAAAAATCTCATATCGGTATCTAGACTAGAATCTGCAGGCTTTGATGTTAACTTTGGCAATGGGAAGGTTAAAATATTGCTAAAAGGAAAATTAATACAATCTGGGAATCGTGTAGAAGGCCTCTATTATATCGAAGATATTTCCGATATTGATGCTATGGATAGTTTAGTTGCTGAAAACCGCTCCGTTGTGAGAAATATAGCCGGAAATGACAATTGTTCCGAGTCCTACCTATGGCATCTAAGGTTGGGACATATATCAAAGAACAGAATTAAAAGATTGATTAGTTCTGGAATTCTGAATTTTAAATGGGAAGATTATGGAATATGTGAAGCATGCATCATGGGAAAAATGACTAGAGCTCCTTTTCCTAAATCCGAAAGGTCTAGTGAGCCCTTGGCCATAATCCATTCAGATATTTGTGGGGAAATGACAACACCCACGATAGGACAGAAGGTGTATTTTATTACATTCATTGATGACTTCTCCCGATATGGTTATGTCTACCTCCTTAAACACAAGTATGAGGGTTTTGACATGTTCAAAACTTTCAAGGCTGAAGTGGAAAACCAACTAAATGGGAAAATTAAAGTCCTTAGGACCGATAGAGGAGGAGAGTACACATCCGGAATTTTGTAAAGAACATGGCATAGTACACCACTACACATTACCCTACACACCCCAACAAAATGGTGTGGCGGAAAGAAGAAATAGGACGTTGATGGATATGGTTCGATCCATGATGGCTTACTCGGATTTACCTTTAAGTTTTTGGGGGGAAGCACTGCATACTGCAGTTTATTTGTTAAATCATTCACCCTCAAAATCAGTAAAGGTCACTCCCTATGAGCTTTGGAAAGGGAGGAAACCAACACTAAGGCACCTGGCTGTTTGGGGTTGCAATGCTCAAATTAAAATCCCTAGCCAGAACAGAACCAAACTACAACCTAAGACCACTCCAGGAATTTTTGTTGGATATTCCACTGGTTCCAATGGTTATAGGTTTTATGATCCCAATAACAAGAAGTTATTGGAAAGCAGAGATGCTATGTTTTTAGATCAGGACACTCCTCGTCGTGCTAAGAGAGCTAGAGTGGAATTGATAGAAGAAGACTCCGAGGAAGTAGTAAATGACTCTACAGGTAATATTTCAAGCCAAATCCCTGACATAAATATGGAAGAAACTCCTACTAGTATGCTTAGAAGAAGTGGGAGGAACACACAAACACCATCTTATCTAGATGATTATTTTGTGTTTTTAGGGGAAGTACACTCTAAAGTGTCTTTAGAGGAAGAACCTAAAACTTACAAACAGGCCATTGATTGTGAGGAATCTGGACTATGCTTGGAAGCTATGCGGGAAGAACTAAACTCCATGGAAAGAAATGGTGTTTGGGAACTTGTTGATTTACCCCAGAACCGCCAGGCCATAGGATCTAAACGGATATTCAAAAGGAAACTCAATGCTTCAGGAGGTGTGGAAAAATATAAAGCTCGATTAGTTGCTAAGGGATATACACAAAAGGAAGGTGTAGACTTTGTGGAAACATTTTCTCCTGTTGCAAAATTCACTTCTATTCGCATCTTATGTGCCTTAACTGCTTATTTTGATCTTGATCTCCATCAAATGGATGTCAAGTCGGCTTTTCTAAATGGTCATTTAAAAGAGGAAATCTATATGACACAACCAGATGGTTTTGTGGAAAGAGAAAATCAAAATAAAGTATGTAAATTAAAAAGATCCATATATGGTTTGAGGCAGGCTTCTAGGCAATGGAATACCTTATTTGATGCTGCAATCACATCATATGGTTTCTCTATGATGGAAGGAGACCACTGTATTTATTTCAAAATAGTGGGAGGAAACTGTGCATTATTATCTTTGTATGTCGATGACATTTTAATTGCTTCAAACCATAAGGAAACCTTAATGGAAGTGAAATCTTGGTTATCATCTACTTTTGATATGAAAGATTTGGGGGATGCCTCTTACGTTTTGGGGGTGGAAATACATAGGGATCGGAAAAGGAAAATTCTGGGGTTGACTCAAAAAGCTTATCTCAAAACTGTTTTAAAACGATTTTCTATGGAAGATTGCAAACCGGCAAATGTACCAATGCTAAAAGGAACTAAACTTAGTGAGGAACAATGTCCTAAAACTCCTAAGGAAATGAGGGAAATGAAAAATGTACCTTATGCTTCTGCTCTAGGGTCTCTTATGTATGCAATGTGGTTTACTAGACCAGATTTATGTCACACTGTTGGGATGTTGAGCAGATATCAGAAAAATCCCGGGGAAGCTCATTGGAAGCAAATAAAATATGCTATGCGATATATAAAAGGAACGATGGACTTTTCTCTTTGTTTTAATGGTGATAATCTTCAGCTGCAGGGATATACTGATGCTGATTGGCAGGGAGACCTTGATGAAAGGAAGTCGACGTCAGGTTGTCTATTTACTTTGGCTGGAGGTGCTATCTCTTGGAAAAGCAAGAAACAAACTTCTGTGGCGCAGTCTTCTATGGAAGCAGAGTATATTGCTGCGAATGAAGCTGTAAAAGATGGCATTTGGTTGAAGGAATTTCTGGTTTCTTTAGAGATAGTTGAAAGTGCGTCAGATCCAGTCACTGTTTATTGTGATAATCAAGCTGCGATTAAACTTTCCAAGGATCCCAAGTTCCATAGCAGGGCTAAACATATCGAGGGAAAGTACCATTATATTAGAGATGTTATAAATAGATTGAGAACTGTTCGGCTTGAGTTTTTGCCTAGTACTGACATGTTGGCAGATCCACTGACTAAGCCCCTAAGTCAGGAACTGTTTTGCAAACATGTCAGGAACATGGGCCTTAGGATTTTTGATTGAATGTTTTCAGACAAGTGGGAGATGTAGGAATTTATGTGTCTTTCAAACATTATACTACAGTTTTATTTTTATTAATACCTCATTGTGGAAATTATGTTTGATCGGAATTGATCAAAGGTTTGCATTCATTCGTTGTACTTGAGGAATTAAGATCAAGGTGCTGGACACGGTTATACTGGAACGCATCATGTTCTTATACATGTTGGAATATTCCCGGGAACAGTATAAACTGGGGAAGCTGGGCTATACGTAGGATCAGCTCTACGTATTGAAAAGCCTACATGTTTAAACATGTATTGATACAGTTTAAACATGGCGTATGACTCACACATACGTGCGAAGGGATAAGAAGGAATTTGACTCGGAAACTAGTCAGTTATGATCGTGGTTGGTTAATTCGATTAGGAGTCTAATTGAATTCTATCTGGATACGGATTTGAATTTTCAGGAAACTGAGTATAAATATGTCCCTACCCTCTAGCCTCAAATACGCATTGTGAGCCGTACCACGGACTTGGCGGAGGAATTAGAGGGTAGACAAACATACTCATGCTATGTTATTTTCAACACCGCGTCCGCCACCCGCACATCGTCCGCCTCCTCGGCTTCTGCGACCAGCGCGACGAGGGCGTGCTCGTCCTCGAGTTCGCGCCCAACGGCAGCCTGCACGACCACCTCCACGGCCGCGACGGCGACAAGGCCGCTCCCGCACCCACGATGCCGTGGGCGCGGCGCGTGGCCGTTGCGCTGCAGGTGGCACGCGCGCTCGAGTATCTCCACGACCGGTGCGAGCCGCAGGTGGTACACGGCGACGTCAAGGCCTCCAACGTGCTGCTCGACGCGGCCATGGGCGCCCGGCTCTGCGACTTTGGCTCCGCGCGCGCCGGGTTCTCGGCCTCGGCCGCCGTGGCCGCCCGCCCGCCGCGCGACGTGCTCGGGTCGCCCGGGTACGTGGACCCGCACTACCTCCGCTCCGGCGTGCTCACCAAGAAGACCGACGTGTACAGCCTCGGCGTGCTGCTCCTCGAGCTGCTCACCGGCACGCAGCCCTTCAGCGACGGCCGGGTCGTGACGTCCGCCCTCGCCCCGATGATCAAGGCCGGCTCGTGCTCGTGCGACGACGTGCGTAAGATCGTTGACCAGAGACTTGGGTGCGGGTACGACGCGGCAGAGGCGGCCACCATGGCAACGCTGGCGCCGGCGTGCATCGGGGACAACCCGGCCCTCCGGCCGTCCATGGCCGACGTTGTCCGGGCCCTGGGGCAGATCTCTGCCGCCGGAAGATGATCGAGCGGTGTAACCAAGCCGTCAACCGCGCGTGCGGCGGGGCAATGAGGGGATAGAGATGATCGATGCCTCGATCCGACGTGGCGAGCATTGTGACCGTAGGATGATCCTCCCACCCGCCAAGCAAAAGCGATGCAATTGGGTTGGTGAGGAGCAAGAGGGAATGAATCTTGTACCTAAGGGCATGTACAATGGTTGCTAAGATAGTCTTATCTTAAGTTTTGCATGTAAATTAGAGATGACAAAAAAACAAGTCTACAATGGGTCATCTCTTAGCCTTATCTTCAATAATTAGTTATTCCTAAAAACATGGTGAGACAAATTATGCTAAGCTATCATCTCTTGTCTTTGCTTAAATAAGCTAAGACAAGCCTTATCTTATAATTTCTCTCTCCTCCACCTCATCATTTATCTTACGTGGCATTCTTAAGCTAGAACCATTGTACATGCCCTAATGTAGCCGGCGTAGTGGCCAGTGGGATCAATTTTTTTTTTGAATAAAACGTTCGTTACATGAAAAGTTTTAGCCCGGTTTTCCGTTAATTAACTGGGCAATTCTCTTCTTCTTATTTAATCGATGAGGCAAATCTTTTGCCTCCGTTTCGAAAAAAAATACACATGTACGGAGTACATATCTAAACTTCTTATACAACACCTAACGGAAAATGTTTGAACGATGGATGTTCCTTTTATGAAAAGTGAGCAGAAAGCTCGTGGTTTTAAACATGAAGGGACACCATATACGTCAGGTGCATGCCTGCGGAAACTTCAACGTGAGCCACTTCTATGTAGATCGTACAAGGTTTTAGGTGTCTGAGATTTAGCAAAACCGTAAATAAAAAATCAATGGTAGGAAGCTTAATTGATTCTGGCACGCAACGAGAAGAAAAAAGAGAAAAACTTGATCATTCACATCGATTTGTCGTCCCTACGTATAGCACACACCGGGACAATACGTGTATACATGGTAGTATACGTGTGCGGCTGGCGGTTCAGGTACATGTCGCCTCCGACGGCGAAGGCATAAGTAGCTCTCGGCGCCGGTACGGCGGCCAGGTTGCAATGCACGGGCGCCGGTGGGGTGTCCTGGTCGTGATGGCACACCCAAACCACCACCGCGCACGTGCCACGAGTCATACCCTGCCCCTGCAAGCGTAGCATAGCACCGTTTTGTTCCTACGCACCGGGCCATCTCGATCGCTATCCATCCATTGGTTTGTCCGTGCACGCGCGGTATCCGGCCCCGTCGTGGAGCCCGTCGGGATACATATCTGATGTCTCCCAGCTACCTACCTACATGTATCCCGATTGCCGGTGCATGTGTACGTACGTTGGTTCGTATCATCTCATTCGGATGAGCACCCGCGGCCCTCCTCGAGGCGACACAAGGAAACCCTCGATTGCCGCCACCGGCCGACCCTCGTCCGTTCCCTCCCCCTTGCCGCCGCCAAGTGCCGCTCCCGGGCAGGGCCGGCGGCGGCGGGGCCTCTCCACGGCGTGACTCCCCACCCCATGGCCATGGCTCGTGGCTCTGTCTCCGGCGGCGCTGTTGACATTGTAATCCTGTCGCTGTTAGCTTTTCAGTTCAGTTTCAGACTTAGAGAATAAAACGGCAAGTGCATGAGGGTGTTCGTGCCTTGACCGGTTCCTTAGTAGCTAGGTAGACTAGGCGGCCATGCACGTTTCGTGGGATGGCACGAACCAGGCGTGCATGGCGGCATCGAGGGCGTGGCGAGCTGGTCGTGGGATGGCGCGGCCGGATAGCTCGGGCATGATCCCTCCTTTCTGTTGTTTTCAGTTTGCTTATTAATAAGAACGTCAGAGAAAACGCTGCAAGTTGAACGCAGCACAAAAACACTCTCGAGTCTCTCTCTGTCGCTCTACGACTAACAGTGGCATCAGAGCCCTCTTCGATCCTGCCGGCCATGTCAAACGACGACGACGGACGTACGCCGGCGACGCCTCCGGACGCGGCGGGAGGCGGCGCAGGAGGAGGAGCAGCGGCGAGGAGGTCACCGCCACGGGAGCGCAGCCGTGGGCGGAGCGTCATCCGGCGGGGCGGCAACGAGGTCGTCGTCCACGAGCGCGTCGTGCAGGAGCGCACGAACTTCGGCAGCAACATCGTCTACCCCACCCTCACGGCCACGAACTACATCGAGTGGGCACTGGTGATGAAAATCAACCTGCGCGCCCAAGGCTTGTGGGAGGCGGTGTCCGGCATGGGCGAGCCGGGCGACCGCGAGGACATGGCGGCGCTCTCAGCGCTGCTACGTGCGGTGCCTCCGGAGATGGTACCGGTCCTCGCGGTGAAGGAGACGGCGGCGGACGCGTGGGAGGCGATCAAGCTGATGCGCATGGGCGTGCGCCGTGCACGGGAAGCCACGGCGCAGCGGCTACGGAAGGAGTTCGAGCAGATCGCCTTCAAGGAAGGCGAGACGCTGGACGCGTTCGGGATGCGCATCACCAACCTCGCCAACAACCTGCGATCTCTCGGGGACGTGGTGGATGAGGTAAAAATTGTTCAGAAATTTCTGCGTGAAGTACCTGCTCAGTATGCGCAGATCGCCTGCTCGATCGAGACTCTCCTCGATCTCAACGGCATGTCCGTCGAGGAGTTGATCGGTCGGCTGCGCTCGTCGGCTGAGAGGTGCTCGATCGGCACCGCGGATGCAACGGGCTCCCAGCTGCTGCTCACAGAGGAGCAGTGGTTGGCCCGTGGGAAGAAGAAGGAGCAGGGACAGGGATCCAGCTCCAACGGCGGCAGCGGCAAGGGCAATGGCCGCGGCAAGCAGGAGCATCGTGCCAACGATCGACGCGGCTCCAACGGCGGAAACGGCAAGCGAGACATGTCCGGGATTAAGTGTTACAACTGCAACAAATATGCAGGACACATATCCCGGGACTGCCCGGAGCCTCGTCGCGAACGCAAGCAGCAGCAGCCGCAGGCACACCTGGCCGCGGCGGAGGAAGACAAGCCCGCGCTGCACCTGGCGCGTGCGTGCAACCTCAGCGACGACGACGGGCCGGCACTCATGATGGCCACCATCGCCGGCCCTGGCGAGTACGTGGGCACGCGCGTTGATCTCGTGGAGGAACACGTCCTCCTCACCGCTGCAGACCACGACGACGACACCTGGTACCTCGACACCGGCGCCAGCAACCACATGACCGGGCGGCGCGACGTCTTCGCCGATCTGGACACTAGCATTGGCGGCACGGTGAAGTTTGGCGACGGGTCGGTCGTCGAGATCAAGGGGAGAGGAACGATCCTGTTCGCCTGCGACAACGGCGATCACCGTGCGCTCACTGATGCGTACTACATTCCTCGCCTCCGCAGCAACATCGTGAGCTTGGGACAGCTCGACGAGAACGGCTGCCACATCGACATCCGCAACGGCACTCTGAAGCTGTTCGACCGACAGCAACGGCTCCTCGCAAAGGTGCCGCGGGCGCGCAATCGCCTGTACGTCGTCGCCCTCGACATCGCCAAGCCGGTGTGCCTCGCAGCGGTGCACACTGACGACTCCTGGAGGTGGCACGCACGATACGGCCATCTGAACTTCGACGCGCTCAGGAAGCTTGCGCGTCTCGGCATGGTACGGGGGCTGCCCCGGATCGAGCACGTCGAGCAACTTTGCGACGGCTGTCTGGTCGGGAAGCAGCGCCGCGCATCGTTCCCGCTGCAGGCGAAGCGGCGGGCGGAGGGACTGCTCGACCTGGTGCACGGCGACCTGTGCGGCCCCATATCGCCGGCGACACCCGCAGGGAAGCGCTACTTCTTGCTGCTGGTCGACGACAAGAGCC
Organism: Secale cereale; assembly: GCA_902687465.1. Lineage (NCBI taxonomy): Eukaryota > Viridiplantae > Streptophyta > Magnoliopsida > Poales > Poaceae > Secale > Secale cereale. The sequence continues at coordinate 668,323,468 of LR738713.1, read as the reverse complement.
GATACATGTGGCTTACTCTGCTTCAGTCCAAGGATCAGGCAGCAGAGGCGATCAAGAGGTTCAAGGCAGGAGCAGAAGTGGAGACCGGGCGCAGGCTGCGTCTGCTCCGGACGGACCGCGGTGGGGAGTTCACCGTGGCCACCTTCGCCGCGTACTGCGCCGACGAGGGGATCGGGCGCCAACTGACGGCGCCATATTCACCACAACAGAACGGCGTTGTGGAACGCCGCAATCAGACGATCGTCTCCACCGCGCGCAGCTTGATGAAGGCGATGGCGGTGCCTGCAAAATTCTGGGGAGAAGCGGTGTCCACCGCTGTGTATTTGCTGAACCGATCGCCCACGAAAAGTGTTGATGGGCAGACTCCTTTCGAGGTATGGCACGGCTACAAGCCTGATGTGAGTCACTTGCGTGTGTTTGGCTGTGTAGCTCATGTCAAGGTCACAAAGCCGAACCTGGCAAAGCTGGAGGATCGCAGCATTCCCATGGTGCTGTTCGGGTACGAGCCGGGCTCGGCGGCGTACCGCGTCTACGACCCTGTCAAGAACCGCGTGCATGTCTCGCGGGACGTCGTGTTCGACGAAGGCGCCCGGTGGGACTGGGACAAGACCGGAGAGGCGGTGGACGCGGTGCCGTTCCACGTCGAGGTCTTCACGCACCCGGCGGCCACGGCAGCCACGGCAGCTGATCTCTCCGCCAGGCAGAGTACACCAGCCCAAATCTCTGTCGGGCAGGAGACCACGGCACGAAGCAGCTGCACGCCGCCACCAAGTCCTGCCACGGACTGGACTACGCCATGGACTGCTGCTGCATCCTCGTCAACATCTGCTGGAACGGGCACGAGGGCGGCCTCACCGACCCCACCAAGGCCGCAGCACCCAATGATCACGAGAGCGCGTGACGGCATCGTCAAGCCCAACCCCATCTACAACGACTACGTCATGAAGGCCGATGCAGAGGAGTTCGACCACGACTTGTGCCTGGTTGCTGCGGAGGAGCCTGCATCTGTGGATGTGGCTCTGAACGAGACGAGCTGGAAGGAGGCCATGGACGCGGAGCTCTCTTCCATCCAAAGCAATGAAACATGGGAGCTCGCCACACTCCCTTCCGGCCACAAGGCCATTGGGCTGAAGTGGGTCTTCAAGGTAAAAAAGGATCCTGCAGGTCATGTGCTCAAGCACAAGGCGCGATTTGTCGCCAAGGGCTACGCGCAACGCCAAGGAGTGGACTTCGACGAGGTCTTTGCGCCGGTGGCGCGCATGGAGACCGTGCGGTTGCTGCTCGCGCTCGCCGCTCACTGTGGGTGGCAAGTGCACCACATGGACGTCAAATCGGCGTTTCTCAACGGCGATCTCAAGGAGGAGGTCTACGTGCACCAACCGCCCGGCTACATCGTCCCCGGCGAGGAGCACAAGGTGCTCCGGCTGCGCAAGGCCCTGTACGGACTCCATCAAGCACCACGGGCATGGTACGCCAAGCTGGATGCCTCCCTGGCATCACTCGGGTTCGAGCGGAGCCCCCTGGAGCATGCCGTGTACAGGAGGACCACGGGCAAGTCGACGCTGCTCGTCGGCGTCTATGTGGACGACCTGATCATCACGGGCACGGACGACAACGGCATCGCCACGTTTAAGCAACAGATGCACAGTCTGTTTGCGATGAGCGACCTCGGCCTCCTGAGTTACTACCTGGGTGTCGAAGTCAAGCAAGAGGCGGGCACGATCTCCATCTGCCAGAGCGCATATGCCCGCAAGATTCTGGAAGCGGCAGGGATGACAGACTGCAACTCCTGCCACACGCCGATGGAGAACCGGCTCAAGCTGTGCAAGGGAGGAGCCGGAGACGCGGTGGACGTGACAGACTACCGGAGCATCGTGGGCAGTCTGCGTTACCTGTGCAATACCCGTCCTGACATCACTCACGCCGTCGGGATGGTGAGCAGGTACATGCAGGCACCCACGGCGTCGCACTGGGCGGCGGTGAAGCAAATCCTGCGCTACGTCAAGGGCACAATTGGCTATGGCTGCAGGTACAAGGAGAGCTCCGGTGGCAAACCCAAACTGGTGGCATTCAGTGACAGTGATCTCGCTGGGGATGTCGACGACAGGAAGAGCACAACTGGAGTGGTTTTCTTCCTCGACTCCAGCATCATCACATGGACTTCTCAGAAGCAAGCTGTGGTTGCCCTCTCATCTTGCGAAGCTGAGTACATTGCAGCTTCCAAAGCGGCGTGTCAAGCTGTTTGGCTGAGCAGGCTTCTGGGCGAGCTGCTTGGACGGCCACCAGAGACGGTGAAGTTGTTGGTGGACAACAGGTCTGCGATTGAGCTGGCAAAGAACCCAGTGCACCACGAACGGAGCAAGCATATCGATCTTCGATTTCACTTCATTCGTGAATGCATTGAGGAAGGCAAGGTGGACATCGAGCACGTCAGCGCGGATGGCCAACTTGCTGACATTCTAACCAAGGCACTGGGCCGCGTCAAGTTCCTGGAGATGCGACTGAAGCTCGGTGTCATGTAGGTTTCTTCTGGGCGCCAGGATTAAGGGGAGAATTGTTGACATTGTAATCCTGTCGCTGTTAGCTTTTCAGTTCAGTTTCAGACTTAGAGAATAAAACGGCAAGTGCATGAGGGTGTTCGTGCCTTGACCGGTTCCTTAGTAGCTAGGTAGACTAGGCGGCCATGCACGTTTCGTGGGATGGCACGAACCAGGCGTGCATGGCGGCATCGAGGGCGTGGCGAGCTGGTCGTGGGATGGCGCGGCCGGATAGCTCGGGCATGATCCCTCCTTTCTGTTGTTTTCAGTTTGCTTATTAATAAGAACGTCAGAGAAAACGCTGCAAGTTGAACGCAGCACAAAAACACTCTCGAGTATCTCTCTGTCGCTCTACGACTAACAGGCGCTTGGTGGCGTGGTGCTGCGATTCGCGACGGCGGCGGCCTGGCGCGGTGGCTGCGGGGTAGTTTGAGCCCGGTCCGGCGGTGCTGCTTGCGACAGTGATGGCCGCTGGTTTCGGTTCCGCCCCGATCCCCTTCTATGGATCTGGATCTGGCCGGCCGGTACTCGGTCGTGGCTGCCGGTAGCCGTGGTGACGCCGGGCCTCCACGGCTGCCAGGCACGGTGGTGGTGCCGACGGTTGCGTTGGGAGCTTGGTGTGGTGGTGGCCGACGACGGAGCACAGCTGGCGGCATGGAGTTGCGACGGTCTTGACGGGGTCTGCAGCGGTGTCCTGTGGTGCGACGGCTTGGTGGTGACGGCACGTGCTGGAGGTGGCGGCGCGAACCACCGTCCAGATTGGTGGCGGAGCTGCGATGGCTTGACTAGGATGGAGTTCCTGGCGAGCAGCGAGTGTTCGGGCCACCTCTTGGCTTGTGTGGTGAGCGACGATGCTCTCCCGGCGGTGCCGGCATGGGAGTTGTCCGCGGCTTGGTGTTGGATCGCCGCAAGGCTGTCACCTGGAGCGGATGATAGCCTTCCGTGGCGGTCCTGACCCTTGCTGGAGGCGTTGGGTGGCTACGAATCCTTGGCCAGGTTGTAGGTGTTTGGTGGGCGGTGTTTTTCCTGCTGTGTGGTTAGTCGGCGGTTCTCGGCTATGCAGCTACGACGGTGAGGCGCTGCCGTGGCGGCGGTGCGAAGCATCTTGGATGGTGCTGCCCAATTCCTTCGAGGCGGTGAGATGTGTGATGTTCGGATGAAAAATCTTGCACGGCTCTTGCCGGGCCGGCGGCGATGGCGCCCGTGGGTGTCGTTCCCCTTCTTGGAGGCGTTGCCGAGTGTATTCGACATTTCCCTCGCTCGTATGGAGTTGGTTGTTGTCTCCGGGCGAAAGCCTTGATTCGATCGGATCGGCATGATGGCGGCGTACTTGATGTCGTTCCTCTGTTAAGAGCATCGTGTTTGGAGACATGACTTGTTCCTCTTTGGTCTCCTCCGGTGTTCGTTGTGGCCCAGTTCTGATTATCCGCGGCGCTATGCATGGCCGTCATCGGTGCGTCCAAGATGGTGTTTTCCTCGGATCGGATCAACTCCTGCCATTTACTTGCCACTTCCTCTTCGGCATTCAGGGTGGATGGTGCGTTGACAAGTGAAGTTCTGTGGGAGCAGTTGGTCTTCGGAAGTGCCGACATGGGTCGAGACGCGGTGTTGTTATCTATTGGGCAAGCGCTTGTGCTTTGTAGTGTTGTATGGTCGTTGGTGGCCTAGGTGTGGTGGTTGTGCTACACTCATTGTTTATAGTGAGTGATAGTCTTCTTGTACTTATAATTATGCCTTCTATAAAGCTATGGTACGCCTAGGCTGTAATGCCCAGGATGGGACTATATCTCCTACGTGTCGAGGCACGACTTAAAGATATAAGCCCATTCTGGAATGATCGAAATTTTGGTACCTTTGCACATCTCATGTAAAAATAGGGATGAAAGCTGAAAAGATAGTTGGCTTACACTCGCCACGTCACACAATTCATTACATGTTCAAACATCATTCAAATAAACATCACAGCCCGTCTACGGATAAGATCCAAATGAAAGATACCAAACATAACATTAAACCACAGGTCGGATACGCGTCCTATAGAAGCTCTACTGATCAACCGGATAGTTCACATAGTAACGGCTACGCTCCTCGTCGTACTCCCAGTCTAGCTCGGTGCCATCGCCGGTGTAGCTCACCATAGTACCTGCATCTGGTGTGTTGAAGTAACTGTGAGCCACAGAGGACTCAGCAATCCCGTTCCCGGGTGTGGAACAAGGCTGAAGAAAGAATAAGAGGTTGCAGCAGCACTAGCACTAACTTACGCAAAGAGAGCGAGAAGAGAAGTGCCTCGGACGAGATATGATCACGAAGTGATCCTAAACTAGCAAGTCAAACATAACCCCACCGTGTTCACTTCCCGAATCCCTTTCGGAAAATGACCGTCACGGTACTCACGCTGGTAGTGTATTCGAACATGGTGTCAAGTTTTCTACAACCGGATATTAACAAATTCCCATCTGCCACATAACCGCGGGCACGGCTTTCGAAAGTTCATAACCCTACAGGGGTGTTCCAACTTGGCCCATGACAAGCCCACGATCCGCGGAGTCGCAACTCCAAAGTGGGAAGGCCCGAGTATCCTCGGAATCCCGTGCTCAACATACTCCGACTAAGGTAAGGCTAATCCAGCAAATCCTCCCGGCGTGCCGACACCCTGACAATAGCCGCGCGTATCTAGTCTCAGGCCACGACCGGATGGGTGAAGCTACGGGTTTTTACCAATCCTCGAGTTTCCTCGTGGTGGCCCCGCAGGCTCCCCGTTTCGGACCAACACTCATGTGTAGCACTGGCCCGGGGTTGTTGATTAAGAACTCGGGTTTGCAAGACCCTATGCAAGTTTTAGTTATTAGGCGAATAGTACCAATGTTGGGACTTGCTGGAAAAGACTTAGCACTTAGCGGTTTATCGAGGGGGTCCCATAACCCCAACCGTGTGAGGAACGCATAATCAAGGAACATACCACCGGTTTATACGGTTCCTAGGCGGCATGAGTGGAACAAATCACCAAGCAAAAAGCTTAGCCTCCCACTCATTACCAATATATAGATGATTTCATTTAATAATTAATATAGTGTGATATCCCAACAAGCTTCAACAAGAAGCAAGAAATCTTCTATCTTCACCTGCAGCTAACAATGCTATAAGAGGGGCTGAGCGAAGCCTACGTATAGCCAATCAATGGTTTGCATAGGTAGGGTGGTTAGACAGGATCATGGTTACAATAGGAGGCTGACAGGAAAAACATGTGCATCGAGGCAAAACTATAGAGCGATAATTCTAGCAATAGGCAAAGAGAGTAATGATATCCGGGTTCGGTCATCTTGCCTGTTGAGTTGTCGATGGGATCGTAAGTGGGCTCCTCGTTCTCAACCTCGGTAGTAACCTCGTTCTCGTACTCGTACTCAGCTCCCGGCTCTACTCAACACAAAACACACAAGACACGAAATCAACAAGATGCAATGCACAAAACTACTGGATGCATGGCTGATGCACTATGGAAGCACTGCAGATGCACTTAGGAAGCACAGAAAGTTTACATAGGAAGCACAGTGTTACAACACAATGAGCATGGCAAATTGCATCAAGCAAAAATACTTCAAAACATGATAACAGTAGGATATTAAGATTCTACATGCAAAATCACACAAGTTACATATAGGACTTGCTCAAAACGGAGCAACGGGCTAAAAGATACACTCGAAACAATAAACATGGCAAGGCTGAAATTAACAGCCACATAGCAACTTCGGAGCAAGAGATAAATAGTCTACATCACTCAAACATCATGGCAATGAGCATGGACATAAAGTAGACATCTTCTACATCAAACAATTCAATTGGAGCATCTCCAAAGGAAGCATGGATCAATAGCAACAAGCTATGACATTTTGAACTTGACAACAAAATCCTGACAGCAGTATTTTATAGCAACTTGGGAGCAAAAGTTAAATATGCTACAGCCACCCAAATGAGCATGTGAGAGCATGAATGGATAGCCAACAACATATACAACAGAGAATCATCAAGAGTCACCCCAAAACTATCATGGATTTGCTTAGAACAACAAGCAAACATGGCATCTGGAAATTACAGATTCCAGACTTAGTGAAATTTCACTAAGTGTTAAAACAGTAGTAACATCATGGCATCTTTGTGAGCAAGTTTAAGTCACCTCAAAGCATGGCATGGCAAGTGGTAAGCACCACAGCAAAGTACACATGATGGTGAATCCAAAACATCTAAGCATGCAACAAGGGGACAACCACATCAATAGCAACGAGCTCCTCAACTAGGCATCTCGTAACAAGTTTAACAACATAACAGCCACTAGCACTTTTGCAAAGGAGATAAACATGGTAAGATGAAATCTATCATGCAAGCTAAAGCAACCAACATGTAGAGCAACTCATGATGAACATGTGGACATATCATTTGCTTCATTTGGATAAACATGCACCAAGATATCACATTGCAAACATGGCATGAAAACAACTACTAACAGCAGTTTATAACAAGTAGCACTCTTTTCATGGAGATTAAGACATCTAGATGACCTCAAACATGCATGGCATAATGGAACAAAACGTAGTACATGTCACCACGATTATTTTGACATATCATTTGCTCAAATCGGACATGCACACAAAAAGTTATCCACAAAACAAAAATGCATCAGAAACTAAAACTGCCAGGGACTTAGTGGAATTTGAACAACCTCAGTCAACGGGTCATGGGCGCGGTCAACCGGATCCGGCGGGGTCAACGCGGCTACCGGGCCGGCGGATCGGCAGGCGGGCGGCGGATCGGGTTAACGGGCTCGGGGCGAGGCGGAGGAGGTCCGTTAGGCCCAGCGGGAGCCGATCCGATCGGGGATCGGGATCTGGCGCCTGGCTCCTCGAGCCCTCGCGCGCAGGGTGGCGGCGCGGCCTCCCTCGAGCGCAGGCAGGGGCCGGCGGCCTGCCACGGCGCGGCGGAAGGGAGCCGGCAGCGGCCGGTGGCGGGGGCCGGCGGCGGGCGGCGGCGGGGGCCGGCTGGCTGCGGCCGGTCGGCGGAGGAGCGAGGTCCGGCCGGCGACGGTTGGAGGGGCAGCCGGCGGCGAGGAAAACGACAGCGGTGGCGGGTAGCTCCGGCAAGCTGGAGGCGAGGTTGAAGACGAAGTGCGCGGGCCCACATGATGGATCGGAAGCACAGCTCCGGCACTTCGGAAGCATGATTGCAGAGAGGTGGAAGCACGGCTCGCTGGGACGTCGGAAGCACGGCGGCTCAACGGTGGAAGCACCGCGCTTCAACGGTGGAAGCACCGGCGGCGAACTGTGGAAGCATTAGGGTTTCAGGACGCAAAATTGGGGAAGATGGACGTTTATATAGGCACAAGGAGCTAGGGTTTGGGTTGGTTTGGTGGGCTGTTGGAGGGGTGTCTTGGGCCTTAAAGAGGAGGTTCTTTCAGCCCACGAGAAAAAATGTTGGAGCACCAAACGAACTCCAAACGCGACGAGATTTGACAGGTGGTTTACACACACCAAAACAACAACACACGACAAGTCTCACGCCAAACCGGAAACGTTACACGGCCAAACACCAAAGTAGGCCTCGAGGATGCCACGGACACGTGAGAGGGCTCCGGAACTCGAAACGGACAACGGGTAGGAACGAGTGGGACCGAAAGCAAATGACAACACAAATGCAATGCGATGCACATGACAACATGACATGGATGAATGCACACACGCACACGACAAAACGCAGAAAACCCGAAAAGACGAAGAACCCGGAATGGAAATGATGAAGCCAAAGATATATATATTGCCCAAAAGGGAAAGTATTACATCCGGGGCATTACAAACTCTCCTCCACTACAAAAAGATCTCGTCCCGAGATCTAGGACTGGAAGAAGGAAAGGTACTCGGAACGAAGGTGATCTTCTCGTTCCCACGTAGCTTCTCGATCGGTATGGTGTGACCACTTGACTTTCAAGAATTTGATGGACTTGTTGCGGGTCTTGCGCTCGGTTTCTTCGAGAATAGCAACGGGGTGCTCTCGGTAAGGCAAGTCTTGTTGAAGATCAATCTCCTCAAACGAAATGGTGCGTTCAGGAGTCTTGAAGCACTTGCGGAGTTGAGACACATGAAACACATCATGAACATTGGCGAAGTTGGATGGGAGCTCAAGTTGATAGGCTAGATCGCCTCTTTTGCCAAGGATCTTGAAAGGCCCGACGTATCTAGGAGCAAGCTTTCCTTTGATACCGAATCTTTGGGTGCCTTTCATAGGAGAAACACGGAGATAGACATGATCCCCAATGTTGAAGGCCAAATCACGATGCTTGCCGTCATAGTAGCTCTTCTGACGCGACTGAGCGGCCTTGAGATTCTCACGTATGACTTTGCACATTTCTTCGGCTTCTGAGATCAAGTCATTGCCAAGGAGTTGACGTTCACCTGTCTCGGACCAGTTGAGAGGGGTACGACACTTTCTGCCATAGAGGATTTCAAACGGAGCTTTGCCGACACTTGCTTGGAAGCTGTTGTTGTAAGAGAACTCGGCAAATGGAAGGCAATCTTCCCATTTCATGCCAAAAGATATGACACAGGCTCTGAGCATGTCTTCTAGAATCTGATTCACTCTCTCGACTTGACCACTAGTCTGAGGGTGAAATGCAGTGCTGAAACGAATCTTAGTGCCCATGGCAGACTGAAAGGAGTCCCAGAACTTGGAAGTGAACAAACTTGCACGGTCTGAGGAGATAACTTGAGGAATGCCATGTAAGGGCACAATTCTGGAAGTGTACAACTCTGCCAGTTGAGCTGCATTGATGGATTCTTTGACTGGAAGGAAGTGAGCGACTTTGGTAAGCTTGTCAATCACCACAAAGATAGAATCATTCCCTTTCTTCGACTTAGGAAAGCCAGTGACGAAATCCATTTCAATGTGTTCGAATTTCCACTCGGGAATGGGAAGAGGTTGGAGAAGACCGGCTGGACGTTGATCCTCTGCCTTCACTCTTCTGCAGACATCACATTCATTCACGAATTGGGCAATCTCCCTTTTCATGCGAGTCTACCAGTAAGATTGCTTGAGGTCTTGGTACATCTTGGAACTACCAGGATGAATGGAAAGGAGGGAATCATGTGCTTCTTCCATTATGAGCTTCCTGAGATCACCCTTGGGAACCACGAGTCTGTCCTCAAAGAACAAGGTATCTCTCTCATCAACGCGATAACACTTGTATTTAGGAGTACCCTTTGCAATACCATGTTTCACTTTCTGCACCATAGCATCACTGAGTTGGGCCTCACGGATCTGATCTTCCAAGGTAGGAGCAACTTGAAGATTTGCAAGAAAGCCTTGCGGAACAACTTGGAGGTTGAGCTTCCTGAATGCTTCACAAAGCTCAGGCTGGAACGGCTTGATAAGGAGGCTGTTGCAATATGCCTTTCTGCTCAAAGCATCTGCAATCACATTCGCCTTGCCAGGTGTGTATTCGATGCTCGGATCATACTCTTGGATCATCTCAACCCAACGAGTCTGGCGGAGGTTCAGATTCGGCTGCGTGAAGATGTACTTCAAGCTCTTGTGATCGGTGAAGATGTCGACTTTTCTGCCCAACATAAGGTGTCTCCACGTAATCAAAGCATGTACCACAGCTGCTAGTTCAAGATCATGTGTGGGATAGTTCTTCTCACTTGGCTTCAGTTGACGAGAAGTGTATGCCACAATTCTCTTGTCCTGCATAAGCACACCACCAAGTCCTTGAAGAGAAGCATCACAGAATACTTCATAGGGCTTGGACTCATCTGGAGGAGTAAGAACTGGAGCAGAGATGAGCTTTTCTTTGAGAGTTTTGAATGCCACTTCACAATCTGGAGACCAGTAGTACTTGACATTCTTCTGCAGCAAGTTTGAAAGAGGCTTGGCAATCTTGGAGAAGTTCTCAACGAACCTTCTGCAATAGATGGCAAGACCAAGAAAGCTTCGGAGTTGCTTGACGTTCTGAGGAGGTTCCCAGTTGACAATTGCTTCAACTTTCTCGGGGTTTACCGCAATACCGTCAGCGGAGATGATATGGCCCAGATACAAGACCTTATCGAGCCAAAATTCGCACTTGGAGAACTTGGCATAGAACTTATGTTCACGGAGTCTGTCGAGAACCAGACGGAGGTGCTTTTCATGATCTTCTTCATTCTTGGAAAATACCAAAATATCATCTAGATACACAAGCACAAACTCGCTGGTGTAGGGGTTGAAAATGTAGTGCATCATTCTCGAGAAGGTAGGTGGAGCATTAGCGAGACCAAAAGACATGACTGTATACTCATAGGAGCCGTAGCTCGTTCTGAAGGCAGTCTTTGGGATATCTTCTTCACGAATGCGAATTTGGTGATAGCCCATTCAGAGATCGAGCTTTGAGAACACTTTAGCTCCTTTGAGCTGCTCGAACAATTCATTGATGTTGGGGAGCGGATACTTGTTCTTTATTGTCTTCTTGTTCAATGGCTGGTAATCAACGCAGAGGCGCTCCGTGCCATCCTTCTTCTTGACAAATAAGACACCACAGCCCCAAGGAGATGTACTAGGCCTGATCAGACCCATACGCTCCTGTTCATCAAGCTGTTTCTTCAATTCCTTCAACTCTTTAGGAGAGAGCTTGTACGGACGCCGGCATGCTGGCTCAGTACCCGGCTCGAGTTCAATGACGAATTCCACTTGACGGTGTGGAGGCATGCCTGGAAGTTCCTCAGGAAAGACGTCTTCGTATTCGTTAACCATCGGAATTTGAGATATGGCATTCATCTCGCCCTTGTCATTGAGAGAGAAAAGCCTGATTGTGTTATCCCGAGAGGCGAAGATAATCACATCTTCATCAGGATGAGTAATCTTGACTTCCTTATTTGCACAATCAATGTGAGCTTCATGCTGAGAAAGCCAATCCATCCCGAGGATGAGGTCGATGTCGGAATTGCCGAGAACCATCGGTTTAGCCAGAAAGCGGTAATCACCCATGCGAATAGAAACATCCGGAGCAAATATATTAGAAGTCATACGTCTCCCCGGAGAAATTACTTGCAACTTCTGAGGCAGACTTTGGATGTCAATATTATGCTTGGATGCAAATGGTTGAGACATGAAAGAACATGAAGCATCCGAATCAAACAACACTTTAGCCGGAAAAGAGTTAACTGGAAGGTTACCCAATATGACATCAGAAGAATTCTCCGCTTGCGCTGCATTCATCAGATTCACCCTTGCTGCCTTTGGATCGTGCTTGACAATAGCTATACTGACAGGTGGAGGAGGCGGAAGGCGCCTTGGGTTGTTGCACTTGTTGGAATAATGACCCTTCTGGCCACACTTGTAGCAAGTGACCTCAGAAAGAGGGCGAGTAGGAGGAACAGTTGTTCTTGGAGCTTGGAACTGCGACTTGGACTGCTTGCTTGGGTTGGGTGGGTGGGAGAAACCACGGCCACCAGAGTTCTTGTTGTTGTTGTTGTAGGGAGCTCGAATCACATGAGGAGGTGGAAGCCAAAACTTCTGTTGCTTCGCGACCACTTGAGAAGATGAGGAGGAGTGAACAGCATCTCTGATCCTCTTTTTGGAAGCTTCCATCTTGAGCTGGGCTGCCTCTTGCTTAAGTGCCATGTTATAGAATTTGTCAAACTCATCAGGCTCGAACAAGGTGAGAGCAAGTTGAAGTTCATCCTTCAGACCACCACGGAACTGATAGATCTTGCTCTTGGCATCTGGTATGTCTTGCTTGGCATAGCGGGCAAGGTTCTGGAACTTGACATTATACTGGTAGACAGACATAGAGCCTTGCTTCAGGTTGCGGAATTGCTCACGCATACCCTCGATGACACTTGTTGGAATGTGGTGAGAGCGAAAGTCCTTGCAGAAATTTTCCCAAGAGATCACAGGCCCTTCTCTGGAGTCTTTGTACTGCTGCCACCAATCAGCTGCTTGGTCCTTGAGTTGGAAGGCTGCAAACTTTACATAGTCCTCAGGCCTTATGTTGCTGCACTCAAAATGCTTCTTGATATCAGTAATCCAATCTTCAGCATCGAGAGGGTCGACACTGTAACTGAAAGCCTTTGGTTGATTAGCCAAGAACTGGTTGAGTGTAGCATGGTGCTGTTGGTTGAAGAAATTGCCTTGGTTCCCTGGAGCACCCTGATTTTCTTGATTTGCTTGCATCTGCTGCATCATCTGCATCAACATCTGGGTGTTCTGGTTTGTAGTCTGTATAATTGCTCTCCAGGCCTCAGACGGAGGAGGAGGGGAAGGAGGATGGTCAGGAACCTCTTCACCCTTTGGGTTAGCGTTGGGAACCCGTTTCGGAGCCATCCTGAAAGAGATGACCACCAATTAGCCAATTGATTGAAAGAAGACATAGGCTGAAACAACGGCTAGAAATGCAACATAGTCTTCACAAGAATCATTCGAACAAGAGGAACGAATGAAATTCTCAGTTTAATGATAACAACAATCTTCACGAGAAGCCACTGGGAGACAAAAGGTAAATAAGAAAAACAACAAGGTACAGATAGAACAAACACAAGATAGGAGCTTCGTTCGACATCTTTGTGCTGAAAGCTTATGGAACGTGTTACGAAAGGGTTTTGCAATCCCCGGATCAGCATAGCCAAGGACCCTTTAAGATGCAACTCCCGATCGGAACATCGGCCATAATACCACTTCACTCAATGTAGAACCCCGAACTCCGTAACCTGCATTCGTTGGAAGAATGCCTACGATCTACTAGATGAACCCACCTATTAATTTCCGAAAATTTCCAGTTATGCAATTAGGTGTTGGGGATACAGGGGAAGCATCGCGCAATCAACTCTAATCCTACATCTAGCCGTATCCATCCTTCAACACATAACCAGTTGTTCTCGGAAACCGTCTACCTTGGACCTTCGAAACGCATCTACTATACAAGTATGTCAATACTCCCGAACTACCTCCCCAGTACTGGGTGATGTCGGGGTTATCTTGCCACTAACCGCATAGGAGAGTTTTTGATGTCGGCCGTCTTAAGTATTCTAGATCTGCCACGATATGCTTGTGACGACAATACCCCGAAGCTCAACTCCCCGGGACACTGCCACAACCCCTAATGTCAGGAGGCATCGAGAACAATATTCTCGTCACAAAGACATCGAAACAATCCAAACAATACTCGCGAGATTCCTAAAAAAAATTTGTGCAAATTTTGAGAGTAGAAGAGGTAAGAGTAATCGTCAGGAGTCCTCACCAGAATGAAAAGAGATGAGGAGCAAAAGAATTCCTACTCTCCGATATAAATATAGGACTCAAAACATTTTAAGTGTGTGCCTAGACTCAACCGTCAACGATTCGATCAATCAGTGGGGGCTTCTAGGTCGGAGAAGGCTCTGAATACCAACTTGTAATGCCCCGGACACACCCGCCGGTGGTTGTTACTCCTGGCGGGATCTAGACTGACCTCACATATCAATACTGGTCTTTTCTGCGCACTTTGTCCTCACTCGTGCGCACCCGGGAGCAACTTCCGGGTCGGTCACCCATCCTGAAACTACTCCAAGCTGAGCACGCTTAACTTTGGAGTTCTATCCGAATGGGCTCCCGGAAAAGAAGGAATTCCTTATTGATATGAGTAGTATATCATGCCTAATAAGCCAGGTCATCACATAGGCGTACTCTCGAAAAAAATATTCTGATGAGCAGAGGGTGTGGGTGCCGCGCGCGGTACAACACTAGTCATGGCGATTATAGATACACCTCAACCACCGCCCTACCTTTGGCTGTGGGGAGGAAGGGGACGATCCAATAAACTAAACCAGATTATGTATCTAGCTCTTGTGGAAGGAATCTCTTTGTTAGAGTCTGAAACAAAATGGAGCTTGATGGGCCTCTAACCCCTCGTTGGTTACCCCAAGTGGAAGGTGTAAGATGCAGTGTTGTGGAAGTTTTTCCCTTAGCAAAGATGCCAAGGATCGACTCCCCAGAGACTCCTAGGTTCAACAAGTAGGTGTCAACTGATACGGCGCCAGATATTAGCAGTCAACGTGGACCTGCACATAGATACAAATAACTTTGCTCCCAACGAGTACAAAGAGGTTGTCAATCCCTCCGGCCTTGTAGTTCACAAAGGATTAAACGCAAATGATAGTAGTGATAGATAATGTTTGCAATAGTAAATAATAACGGAAAGTAAATAGCGGATGTGATCAATGATGGTAATATGGACCGGAGTCTCATGATGTTCACTAGTGATGTCTCTCTCCCAAAAGACGATAAAACAGCTATGTGAGGTGAACGAATTACAGCTGGGCAATTGACAGGACCACGAACACAAACCAATGCTGACTACATTGCAAGAAAGGTTGAGGTTCAAAGCATGGGCGGTACGCCAAAGTAAGTAGACCGAAATCCATCAATATCTACTACTAATCATCCACCTTGAGATATCTATCCAGAACATCTCGCTGGTATTAAGTTGCGAGTCCCACCCATAGTGTAAACTCAATGCAACAGACAACTGCATTAAAAGAACTTTGCGTAAAGTAAACAATCCTTGCACCCGCGGGCACAAGCACCGTTGTTTTCCGCCTTGTGGCAACAGCACACCCCCTAGACTCATGTTTTTGTCACTCAAGCTAGTCATCGAGGGGCATGAACCCACAATCGAGCATAACGTTCCCTCTTGGAGTCACTACCTATTACTTGGCCAAAGCAATAAATAACAACGGAGAACATGCAAGAATTACTTATGAACATAAATATAAAAGAGGTGAATCAAATATATTACTCAAGATCAATCTGAACATAATCTGAAGCACAAGAACGGGAGGAGAACATCACATAGCTACTGGTCATGGACTCATGGTCCAAGGGAGACTACTCACGACTCATTAGGGAGGCGTCCATGGTGGTGGAGAAGCTCCCGGTGGTGATCCTCCCCTCCGGCAGGGTGCCGGGAAGAGTTCTCCTGGTGCTCCCGATCTTGGAAGCGGCGGCGGCGGCGGAACAGAGATGGGATCGCGAAAAGAGTTCCTGTTCTGAGGGTTTCGGAGGACGCTTTAAATATATGCCAAAGAGGGGCATCGGGGAAGCTTCGGGGGGCCCAGGCGCCCCCCCCGGCGCGGCCCAGGGGGGGCGCGCGCCGCCAGGGCGCCTGGAGCCCTGGTGGCCCCCCCCCCGGCTGTCCTTCAGACGCACGGTAGTTTCCGAAACTCTGATTTTTTATATAATTTTTCTGGATTTTTCCTGGCAGTTCTCGTAACGTGAAAACCTGAAATACAAAAACAGCCGAAAACAGAAACTGGCACTGGGGTGCACTGGATTAGTAAGTTAGTCCAAATATGATCAAAAGTGTATGGAAGTGTATGAATATCATAGCAATATCACCGAAAAGTGGCATGGAGCAAGCAGAAATTATAGATACGTTTTGGACGTATCAGAGCTCTCTCAGGGCATCAGCGATCTGGGCTGTCGGAAAGCGTTTCCAAATTGATCTGGACCGTCGGATCTTTAGATGGCTCGATCTGGACCGTTGGATCGTTCTGATGTGACAACCAATACATAGTGTCGTTTATTTCTTACTTTGGTCTATTATTCCTATCTCGCTGACAGATGGGCCGCTGCTGTCAGTGATAGTAGAGAGCTCCAAGTCTTCCTCCATTTCTGGGGTGGTTCTAATGGAAAGAGCTAGATTGCCCATCCCCAAATCCCTGCTGGAAAAAATCTGGATGAACAAATTAGGGAGCAGGTCCTTGGAAGCCCTGTCCCCCTTTGCATAAACTGTGGTAGGGGACGGTAAAAATATGGCGGCCAGCTACCCATCTGAGGATATGCATGAGGTTGCCACAGTTACATACTGCTATAATGTTGGAGGGATTACCTGCATACTGTGAACTCTGCTACTACTAATGAGGATGGACATGCAGTGGGATCAGCGGATGCCCATTTGGGGCCTGATGGACGAGGGACGCCTCTCCTAATGCACCAGTCCTCATCCCCCTTCTTCCTCTTCTTATGTAGCTCGCTCGTCCTTCAAACTCTATGCTTCAACAAACAAGAAACGTACCTGAACACGAAGTTGATCCGAGGGACGGATTGGGAAACAATCTGCCGATGTAAATTTTCTCTCCCTGAATAGATCTCACTGAATCCAAACTAGCCTTCCTATAGCAGGTGGAATCATAGGTGTCTTGGGGATGGAACAAAACAGAGCTGAATCTTCCAATTCATCGTGCTCAGAAAGCGCCTTTGTAGAATGCACAACCTTCCTACCAACTGGCAACCGATCCAATGGCCATCCACGGCTGCACACCTGATCAGCTCTATTGACATCGCTAGGTGGGCCCCTCACGTGTGCCCCCCTCTACAGTCGTCTCTGTCGATCTTCGCCAAGGTCAACCAATATATATATATATACTAGGACAGATGCCCGTGCGTTGCAACGGGTAAATAAAAAATTGGTATGCATGTGGTAGCATGATAACTTGTGCTTCGCTACACCAAAACACCTACCATCAATATGATATGCGAACAATGACAGCCGGCAGGTAGTCGCCAAGGTTTAGAAAAAAAAATCATTCTCCGAACAATTTAGGCCTTCGGTTAATCCTCGGCGCATGGCTCACACACATGATCCTGTTAGGATTTAATTATATGACACTTAATTAAAGGGAAATATCCCCTTGTTCCAACCGACACCCGCAACAATCGCATCCCTCGATGCGCTGTTCGGAACGGACACATCCTTCTATTGCGTCCTCTCAGATTGTATATAAGCAGAAACGGATCGAGCGGAAAAACCAGCGAGGGTCAACATACCATATGCTACGTGCAAACGAAACTATCATAAAAAAAGAGAATGGCGGTGAACGAAACGATCGTAAAAAAAAAAAGAGAATTACGATGAACCGACGGAAGCCATTCACTTGCAACAGGAGAGAAAGTCGATTTCATCATCATGCAAATGCACATCGACGTCACAATGCGTACACAAACATTGTATACGATCCTGCCACGGATCCACCTCTTTGTCCGTTGTCCACCATCACCATGATGCCCCCACAGACGGCAGGACACGTCAACCATAGTGAGCACGCACCCTACTGGACGCCAAGGGAGGTCGAGAAGGCCCTCGAGGCAACGCATAGGCGCCCAACGTTGTCTTCATCCTCCTACTCCTCCACCCAACAATTGGTCAACTCAACTATGTGTAAATTACCTCCGAAATTCCTTGACCCCCTATACAAAGCCTTTACCTTCATGAACTAATTATGATACTACTTGTTAGTATGCTTGACTAACAAATGTCCAATACATGTTCCTGAAATGATGCCGTTTGCTATTAATACTTGACTGCTGAGTTCAACTTCTTTAATTCCATGACATGAGCTCAAATAGCATACCACCAGGTCAAACATTTTTTATATTAGGGATGTTTTTGCTTGTATGCATATTATTTTAATCTTATTACATAATAAATTAAATCAAGGGAGGAGGCCACACTTGGGAGAGCATGGAGAGATGAATGCCAAACATGACAATATTCATATTATTTTATTCATCAACACACAATGTTAATTCACTAATCAACATGTACTAAAAATATAGTTTATCTAGCTAAGCGCGTCAGGAATCTAACCTCAAAAGATATTAATTCATTGATTCTTCATATCCTTGTGAATCCATCAGTGAACAAAGTACAATTCAATATATTAATGTGGGATTAAGGAAGAAAACTAAACCAGAAGATCAAATCAGTCTTAGTTAGCTCATCATGCGCGTTGTGACCAAGCTGTTCTCTTTCAAAGTTTACCTCCAAATAAAAGGAACAGAAAACTCTTGTCCCTCCTTCACAATGCTGCTACTGTTATCTAGAAGGCTTTTCAGGACTTGCAATATAGCAAGGTGCAAAGGGGGTGGTACGCCTTGATCTTGCCGACAATCTCCCATGGGCTGAGAAAAAAAGTTGATCCACATGAGCCTCTCCTAAGTTATAACACACTGGTATTAATTTTGAATTTCTACTTCTCAAAATTTACAGTCCTATTAAATAATGAGAAGATAGTAACTTCTGCCAAGAAAATAATTCTAGGAAATTATACAGGTGCACTCACTTTGAGCTGCACTTTTTCTACTCCTGCTACGCCACCTCGTGTATATTCACATTGCATACACATATGATCATGCCAAGAATTGCAACTCCCGTAATTGTAGAATATCAGCAGCGAAGAGTGCATCATGACTGTTTATTGTTCAGAAATCAGCAGGAGGACTTACCGCGCATCATGATTGCTTTTGTACACACTCTTCTCCAATGCAGCTTTCACCAGAATAACAATAGCAGTTTCTCCTCCCACCTGTGGATTTAAGTAACCTTGTTTTATCTCATGTTGTGGCAAGAACCATCAGAAGTATGTTCATAGGAAGTTAAAGCCTACATGTACAGGTTTTCAATATCAGTTTCTTGCAATGTTTTCCTTTAACTGTTTAGTTGTACGCTAGATGTATAGGGAGATTTGTTTCTTGTATAGTAGCATTATCAAATAGGCCAGATCTGACTATTGGTTTAACCATGACTATTTTGCAGTCAGGCACAGTTCAAAAGATCACCTTAGCCAAGTCATTATGTCATTGTTTGAATGCAATACCTGCATTAAAGATAACTGCATTTACATGGAGCGATGGTGTAAAAACTGAAGAGCTAGAAGCATCGTATGGGTGGACCGTGTACATCTTTGAAGTAGCATACAACACTGGAATGAAAACCAGAATTACGTACATTGGTGTTGTATTATTATTGAACTACTTTCAAAGGAAACTTGGGCATCATCATTAGCATATGAGTCCATTCTTTGTTCAAAAAATGATATAATTTTTGCATAGGCCTGCATAAGAAAACAACACAATATTAGCTTTGTTAGCATGCTATACTGAAATTGCAGAAAGATAAGAGCATCAGTAGTTACCTACCTTTGCATATGGAGCACCAGATTGTTGATGCGGGAGGGGCCGTGACGCTGTACCCACCGCAGCAGCAATACTTCTTGCAAGGGCATCCAATGGAACATCTAGCCGGATAGTGAGTCCTTTCTTCAGATAACTCCTGTAAATTCCACACAACAAACTTAGTAAGCATTGCCTTGAATAGGAACTCAGGCTAGATTGGCAAAGCTGAGTGAGGTATCCAACGCAGAAGGACACGAATACGACCAACACAATGCGCACCACCAGAACATTGAAATACATCCGGTCTAGCATCGTCAAGTTGGACATAGTCACATAGTTGAGAACTGTCCATAAGGTGCGCAGCTGAACCTGTTCGTTCGGATGGACCTCGCCATGCTAGCAATATCTTGCAGCCATCGATGGTTATGGAGAGCTTCCCAAACTGTGCACTTATTCAGGATGCGCGGACTGATCTTCAGTAGTAAGGATGGCGCAAAATCTCTAACATCAAAGCCTTCCATCCATTTGTCAGTCCAAAAAAGTTGTACGCCCATCTCCCACATCACTCAATATGACCAAACTATTAAAGAGCTGACGTACAAAATCATCCACCGCTTCGAGTAATCCTTGCCATGGTATATTAGGATCTGATCTTCTCATCCATCCACATCTCATCCGAAGAGCTATAGCCTGTAGCTGCAAGTTTTTGACTCCCAATCCTCTGAAGCAATATGGACTACACACACTTTGCTAAGCAACCAAGCTCACCTCACGTCACAGCTAGTCGGAGGCTGGAGAGCACGTGGCGCACGTGGAGTAGGCCAGCCGCCAGCGGCTGTGGTGGGAAGCGACAACGGGGTTGCAGCGATGTTCGCCGCGGGAGCCAGGTGGACTGGTCCAACGGGTGGTGGAGTGCGCCGTCGCCGCGAGAGCCAGGCGGACTGGTCCAACGGGTGGTGGAGTGCGTCGGGATGGCGAAGCCGGCGGGGTTGGGGGACCATTGCCGAGGTGGAAGCAGTGGGATGGAGTCAAAGCGGCGCCGTGGTAGCAGGGATGGGGGAGCCGGCAACGGCCGCAGCGTCGAGTGTCGTCGGCGGTGGAAGGCCGCGTGGGTGGGGGCACTTGGG
>LR738713.1:668269344-668302652 GCA_902687465.1 Secale cereale | reverse complement strand
ACCACCTCGTTTATATTACAATTTTATATATACAAATCGTAAAAGCGTATTACGACTGGATGAAAGCGTATTGTGACGGTGAACCCGACGGACTCGTTCCGTGCTTTATTATTAGGTATAGATATATATATATATATATATATATATATATATATATATATATATATATATATATATATATATATATATATATATATATATATATATATATCATGGGTGGCGCGCGTTACCGCATCCATCTATTTTAACAATAAAATGTTAGAGATTTATGTAAATATATGGATGTCAGAAACATTATAGTCCAATTTGCATATACATGCTTATATTTGTTAGCAGCGGAAGAAGTCAAGGATTTACTCTCTTTTTGTATATATCAAATCACAAGAGGCCGGCGTACATGGTGATCTTATAAAATACAGGGAAACTACTAATTATAGTTTATGGCCTGGTAATGTAGGAAATTTTGTAACATTGGCGCTGTCGTATTTCCATCCAGCCAGAGATTTGTGTAAAACATATGACAAAGAGTACACCTGAATAATGCTGAACAAATGTTGTTGCTAGCTAGAAAACAATAATTGGTAATGAAATTCATGATCTGTACCTAAAATTTGGTTAGCAGTAGGAAAATTGTACCTTAACCCAAAAGTAAACATTTTTTTATGCAAATCATGTTAGCTCAAGAGAAGATTTGTTTTCACTGCAACCTCTTCACATTGCTTAGAAAATGCTAAATGTGCTTACAATTCCAAACATTTCAACGAATTGTCTATATTATATTATCCACATAAAATCAAATAACCATTTGTCTACATTATTCACATAAAATCCAGTTACATGATATTGTTATATCATTGGCAAGCTGACGTATCCTTCCATGTAAGAAATTGTTCCAATCTATATAATATGTAGAGGACTATGAAAGATGGAACATTGAATGGCATTGTATACAAAATGATTACTTTGTCGCTGTTGTCATCTGGTTCATATATCTCAGCTACAGGAAGACATAATGAGAATGAAGATAGGAACATGCAATTTGAAGCTTAATCAGAATCTATCAAGATTCCAGAACTAACAAAATATTTCCTCAAGCAAGGAGACCCTCCCTGACCCCGAGAAAGCATCCTCCCTGACCCCGAGCAAGATGCCTCCAGATTGACCCGTAGCGGGCAGCCATTGCCAGGCAAACTGGTGGCGGGAGAGCCCCTGGAGCTCATGCATACTAGAGCCCCTGGATCCATGATGGAATTCTTGCCCTTCACGAGATCGTTCACGAGGTGGCGTCGAAGGGGCTCAAGGGGGTTTTCCTCAAATTGGACTTCCAGAAGGCGTATGATTGTCTGGATTGGTCCTTTTTGAGGTTGGTGATGGAGCGACGAGGCTTCGACGTGAGGTGGTGTTCCTGGATCATGCAACTGGTTAGATCTGGGAACACTGCGATCAACATTAATGGTGAGGTGGGACCCTTTTTCCAGGCGTCCAGAGGAGTAAAGCAAGGGGACCCTGTTTCTCCCTTGCTTTTCAATCTCGCAGTTGATGCCCTTGCGGGCATCTTAGATAAGGCCAAGTTGGCCAACCACCTTAAGGGTGTTGTTAGCCACCTCATCCCGGATGGGGGGGGGGGGGGTTGCTCACCTGCAGTATGCGGACGACACAATGATTATGGTGGAAGGCTCGGACTGTGACATTGTTAATCGTAAGTTACTTTTGCTCTGCTTTGAGGAAATGTCTGGACTTAAGATTAACTTTGATAAGAGCGAGGTGGTGGTACTTGGCTATTCTGAGGCTGAGCAGCTTCGGATCGCAGATAATCTCAACTGTAGGTTGGCGTCATTCCCCATATCTTACTTGGGGATGCCCCTGGCCGAGTCCAGTATTACAGTGAGTGGGTACGATCCGCTAGTGGGGCGAGTAGCGTCCCGTGCAGAGCCCTGGTGCGGTAGGTTCACCTCTAAGGGCAGCAAAACTATCCTCATTAGCTCTAACCTTGCCAGCCTCCCCATGTATATGATGGGGATGTACATCTTACCTGAAGGTGTACATAGCTCCTTCGACAAGGAGCTGGCTAGGTTCTTTTGGCAGGCAGGGGACGGTCGGTCCAAGTACCACATGGTCAAGTGGGCTAACATCTGTTTGCCTAAGGACCGAGGTGGGTTGGGCATACCCGCATCCCGCCGGATGAACGTGGCGCTCATGCTACGTTGGGTTTGGCGGATCTTGCAGGGAGATGGGGGGCTGTGGTTGCAGCTGGTTGAGGCCAAATACTTGCAGGGCCAGCCCCTCTTGGCGTGTTCTCAGTCGGCTGGTTCTCAATTCTGGAAATCTATTCAGGCCATCAAGGAAGAGATTAGGTTGGGTGTGCGCTTCTCGGTTGGCAATGGGTCTGGGACCCAATTTTGGTTGGACCCCTGGCTTCAGGGCGAGCTTCTCCGCCTGCGGTCCCCGCATCTCTTTGCGATTTGTGCGGACCCGGGCATTCTAGTCTCTGAGGCGGCTCTGGAGGACGGATGGAACATTGCGTTCCGCCGCTCCTTCGGACCTGCTGAGGTCAGGGAATGGGCAGACCTGAGGGAAGTAGTCCCTCTTCCTCTGTCCCTGGACCTTGATTCGGTGTCGTGGAGCCTTTCGCCTTCGGGCGATTTCTCCGTTAGTTCGGCTTATCAGGCATTATGTAGGCTACCGGTTCTACCATGGCTATCCCCATTGTGGAAGGCACCGCCTTTGAAGATCAAGATTTTTGTTTGACAACTTCTTCGAGACCGTATCCCTTCAGGGACCGAGGTGTTGAAGCGCCATGGTCCGGGCAATGGACTGTGCCTTTTGTGCCATGTCCCGGAAACGGGAACGCACATTCTTTTCTCGTGCATAGCAGCGCAGGCACTTTGGTGCTTTGTTCGTGAGGATCTTGGGCCGGAGTGGGAGGCCACTGACCTCGCAGGGTTTCTGCAGGTTAGGGCCACCCAGGTTGGCCGTAAGCGCCGACTGTTCTGGCTTATCTTCGCGGCTATGATGTGGACTCTCTGGACTACCCGCAATAAGATGGTGACTGAGCGGGTGTTCCCGCGACGTGTTTCTGACTCGTTCTTCAAATTTCTTGCCTTCCTGTAGCACTGGCATGCGCTCGCTAGGCCGAGGGATCGTGATCGTCTTCAGCTTCTCTTGGATGCCCTGGTGTCTTCTGCGCGCCGGCTCTCCGACCGCTCGTTTGCTACTTAGCATGCCCCTGGAGGCCTTTGTTTTTTCCTTTCTTTTGGGCTTCTTTGTGCTGTGGCCCTAGCGTTTTCTCCTTTCTTGCTGACTGTACCTGAGATGTGGCTGTATGGACTTATGCTTTATCTATAAAGCGGGGCGAAAGCCTATTTCGGACAAAATATTTCCTACATCTTCAGTGTGCCTATGTAGCCAAAGAAAGTAACAAATGTTGATGAAACTGCAAAAACAAGTACTACTAACCTTGGTAGGGTAATCTGATTTGGAATCATAAAGTGAAAGACATAAGCGATATATGAGTGCTACAATGCTACTCCATGTCCTCCCTCTCGCCCCTACCAACAGAGAACGACGTGGCCAGCTGTGGATGTAAGGCAGAAGCATGGTGTATATCCTTACGGCAACGTGCCTTGGAATGCCTCTTCAACCTGCCATGAGAGGCACCACTGCTTGAGGTCGAGACAGATGTCAGGGGCGCCCCAACACATGCAAGATGAGGAGAAAGAAATTGGCTGCTGGCAAGCCTCCACTTTGAAACTGCTGTGAACCTGACTGTCCAAACCCAAAACCTTTGTCTATCAAGGTAGGGGAACCGCCAGCTTCATCCTGGAAATAGATGTATTGGATAGAGCCTTAGAGACGTAACTTCACGGATATAAATGCATCTAAAGTGAGCTTCTATAGATCCATGAGAAAGTTGATTACCTTTTGCATACTCTACGTATAACACTTAATAAGCTGCGCAGACTTGGCAATACTCACATTGAGTTCCGAACAATTCGATCGGACGAGTCATGGCATCTGAACGAACATATGCATCCTTTGTAATTTGAATTTTTGCGCCTGTGTTCATTTGCAGGTTTCTGATCGTTTCACCTGCTTTTCATATTAGAACATCGACCTGGATGAACTGCTACAATTAGCATAAGAATTTTATGTGTATAAATCAACAGTACACACAAATATATTTTTTCCGTGTTTGAGGCTTTCTCTGTGTCTCTTTTGTCCCCCACGTAACACTGGCTTCAATTTTTTTACATGAAACAGAACCCAAATAAAAAGCAGATTTCAGCTAGGTATTGGGCACATCAATTAGACATGTAGTATTCTCGAGGCCACCGGTTGCAGCACATTCGCGCTGTTGTAGTGGTGCTTCGGTCATGGCTCCTTGGGCTTCTTGGAGGATTCACTGTTTTGAACGACGCCTGATCCCGATAGAGATAGTGAATGGATCAGATGGATTCTAATCCAAACTTAACACCAAGCCGACCATGTTTGACACGCTAGAATCATTGCTGAGACACTAAACTCTAGATACAACACACGTGGATAGAGAGGGGCAGGGGGGTGGAGAAACTAACTCACACTGTTGCCTTACACACATCCTACCCGGCGTCGTCTTCGCGCCTGAGTAGACGTCCTCGAGCTCTCTAGAATTCGGCCTCGGCAGCCTCTGAGAGCGCCTCTTCCTGCGTGGGGACGGCGACGACATGCTTGGATATGTGTATTCCTACACGACAACGACGCCCTCTCATCTTGCTCTCCCAACACTAGTAGAAAAAGGGTCAAATGTAGAGCTAATTAGTCCCGGTTTGCAAATGAACTGGCACTAATGGGACCATTAGTGCCGGTTCCAGAGGCTAGGCCGGCGGCGATCATTAGTACCGGTTCGTGGTGAACATTTAGTACCGGTTCTTGGCACGAACCGGTACTAAAGAGGCTGTTGCAGGTTGTGGTTAGGCTGCGGGCCCACCAGAACATTTAGTACCGGTTCGTGCCATGAACCGGTACAAAATGTTTCTACTCACTTCGATCTACAACGCTTTTTTAGTCTCACCTCGCTCGTCTAACAGAGATTTTACCACCTTAAATATGTTATTTCTCAAACTATCACAACCACTTGGTCTTCATTGAACTCTATGTGTAGGATTTGTGGCTAAACTGGTGAGGACTCCTATTGACAATTTAAATTGTACACAAAAAGATCAATGATGGTCAATGCATTTTTTAACATCATTTACGCTAGGCACCTTTAGTACCGGTTCATGGCATGAACCGGTACTAAAGTATCTTAGTAAGCTGATTTTTAGTCCCACCTCGCCAAGAGAGAGGCGCTAGGAGTGGTTTATAAGCCTTGAGTGCACAGACAATGTGGGAGAGGCGCAATGTTCACCTGCATGTTGCTTAGCTTCAAACCTTGAGGAATAGTGTAGACTGCATGACGCTATATATGTGCAGTGCTTTGTACACTTCTCCGAAAGGCTTGAATCTAATTAACGAGCATTGCGCCTCTTTTTGCACTCCAGACTTTTTTTTGTGTTCAAATGCACCATTCAAATCCACATCATCAATTATCAGCCCTTTCTGAATTCATTTGGTATTTTTCATTCATTTACTGATTTGTTTCGAGAGAGCTAAATGACCGTGAAATTGAAAAGCACTACAAATTGAACTCTGAAATGGTTGAAACTTGGCATGGTATCATCATTTCACCCACATGGCATGTGCAAAAAAGTAGAGAGGGTCACGGCAAAAACTGGATGCACTTCCTGTACAAAATGGACAATCTCTTTCGAAGTATCAGGGTTTAGGACGAAAGCTCATATGATACATGTAGCGACCGACCCGAATGGATCAAGTCTCTGTGCTTAAGTGCCATCCCTGGATCGGTATGCTGACACACACAGTACTCGAGGATTTATAACAGAGGTAAATCACATGTATTAAGTATCGTAAATACTATTACCTCAATCGATCATAGCGGAAGCATCAAAGGTTGTGGATTCCCATCAACACCA
This sequence comes from Secale cereale, assembly GCA_902687465.1. Lineage (NCBI taxonomy): Eukaryota > Viridiplantae > Streptophyta > Magnoliopsida > Poales > Poaceae > Secale > Secale cereale. The sequence goes on along the minus strand of LR738713.1, from coordinate 668,296,641 downwards.
ACGGCAAGGTTGAGTGTAGAAATCGTAACCCTAACGTATCACTTACTCGTCGTAAGATAATTCTGCAACATGAGATGTTGCAGCCACAAAGGGTCAGTACATTGAATGTACTGGCAATTTCACAATGTAATGAGAATGGTGAACAATGCCTACAACTACATGCATATTTGGCTGGTGGAGGCTATATGGTTGTTTTTGCGTAAAGCTGATTTTTCTCTACCACAAAGGAATGCATTTTATTTAACTACTTTGTTAAATTTAAAACATGAACAATTGAGAATGGTACCCCCATCTCAATCCCAACCCAAAGTCATTATTAACCCAACAAATTAATTGAATAGAGTGTTGAGATCAACAAATAATCCACTTCTAGATACTCAAAGATGTCCATGACCGGGGACACGGCTACTCATGAATAGTTTGTACACTCTGCAGAGGTTTGTGCACTTTTCCCACAAGACTCGATCGCCTCCGTTTGGTTTCTCGCACTGCATGGTGTTTGAGAAACGGATGACCGAGACACAGTCTTTCAGAAGCATTAACTCTTTACCCCAGGTGGACCGGTACACCTACATTCGCTACATGTGCTAGTCCACCACTAAAGAGGTCACACAACTTACTCATACTATGCCAGAGCCCATATTGGCATGTGGCTGCACATGGAAGTTTCTAGGCATGAAAATATTATATGATCCCTTTGAGTCTGGGTGGCATTCCAATAGGACAATCACACGGAAACCCCGGGATTTCCTAGAACAACACTGGCATCACCAGGTGTCTAGGCAATCCACTGGTTCACTCCCAGGGTGCCCCAAACCAATCCATCCAGATGTGTATTAAATTTCCACCTTAAAGTTTCCCTTAAAAATCACTCACATCTTTCATGAAACTCTCATACCGATACACGTCTACAAGCATGGCTAAGCAATAAGTAACAAAGCGTATACCCCCGTTTGGTTGATCTCAAGTCATTGGGTTCCTACCTCATGGACTACAAAGCATCATATTATGTAACCAGTCCTACTCATGCAAGTATTTGAGGATAGAACTAATGCAATAAAAACAGGGTATTGGAAAGTATGATCAAAGTGTGAACTTGCCTTGTACTGACGATGTAGAAGATTCACACTCAGAACTCGTGATAGATCTACTCGTCATAATCCGGTCATTCTATCGTAAGCAAGCAATAGTAACCACACATAAGCAATCACTCAAAAAGATCAGACAGGACGAATAAACACTTCGGAAAACTTCGAAAACAAATGAATGACTCTTGAACACAAAACAATTTCCAAAAGTACCAAAATTATGTGAATTTGGCCTTATCAGAAAGTTTAGGTAAAGAGCTTCGATTTGCAAAAAGAATCAACTAAAACGGAGATACGAAACTCAAGTTATGATCAAACGAAGTTTGAATCTAAAACTAGTTGAATTCAAATTTTAGAATTTTCAAAAACAGGTTGAAGTTGTATTACTGGAAAGAGGGCTTCGTAACGAAGACGTGGGCGTTGGTTTCGTTGGATTTGGACTAACTGGTAAAAAGTTATGGCCTTTTGAAAATTAGGGGCTAATATGTAAAAGAATTAATTACAGACAGGTCCCTAGCCGAAACTAAAAGAAAAGGAAAAAAGAAAAAGACTACCGAGCGAACCCTCACTTTTTAAGCCTAACTAATGAACGTTCACTGATTAGCTAAACCTAAAAAAATTAAAACCGATCTAAAGGAAAACAATACTACCGAAAAAAGACCGGGGCGTTCGGCGGGTCTTACCGCCCGACGGTTTTCGCTGAAAAACCGACGGATCGGACAGCGCGTCGGCCGGCAGCGACTCTGGCGGGCGAGGCGAGCGTCGCAGGGCGGGACCAGCAGCGGGGCGACGGTGTTGGGCAGCGCGGGCGGCGGCGGCGAGCAACACGGGCGGCGGCAGCGGTGGGAGGTCGCGGCAGCGGCGGTTGAGCGGCGGCGGCGAGATGTAGCGGCGGTGGCGCAAAGTGAGGCGGCGGCAGCGGCGAGAAACGGGCCCGGGGCCTCGGTATTTAAGGAGGAGGAGGGGCGGCAAGAGGCTTGGGCGAGGGGCAAAGGAGAGAGGCGGCGGCGAGACGTGCTGGGCACGGACGCCGAGGCGGCGGCGATGCCGTGCGGGAGGAGGAAGGGAACGCGGCGAGCGGGCTGGGCTTGGCCTTGGCCTGGCAGTGGCTGGGCCGACCCAGTTCGGCTGAGAAGACCCTTTTTTTCCATAAACATTTTTTTAACAGACATAGAAAACAGATAAAAGCAAAATAAATAAAAATATCCTATAGGCATATAATATATCTAAATATGCAGAAAAATAAATCCTACAACATGAACATTTTCTTACTGTCAAATAAAATGCCCACAAATTCTAATAAATCAAAAGGTCCTACTGCTGCAATAAAGTCCAATAAAAATCATTCTAAAATGCCAAAAATGAATTCAAATTAATTTCTCTCCAATTTTCTGCTGTAGGGAATCATGTTACCCTATTTTCCATGTAATTTATTTTTGGAGAAAAATAATTTGAATAAAACCCAAATAACTCAACATTTGAATTTGAGTTTGCAGAAAATTTCAGAAGAACTTCCAACTCATATTTCCTATAATTTGAAGAAGTCATTTTATCTTCTCTCGGGAAAATCATTGAGTTGCTTAAAGTTTCTAAATTGAAAATATCTAGAGATTGAAATTCAAAATCCTTTGAAAGCCCTTTATCATTTAATAAATGGAAGAAGTCATATTATCTTCACTCTAGGGTTTTGTGTTGAAAAGAATTTAAATTCTCCGGAGATCAAAAGCAAAGTGAAAGTTTTGGGAAAGTCATTTTATCCCCTCTCATTTAACTTTCAAAAGTTTCAAATTTCACTCAATTTCACACAGCACATCAAACAACAATCAAGTCTATCTATTTATTATAACATTCCAAAATTTAGAATTTTGGGATGTTACAAACCTACCACACTTAAAATGAATCTCGTCCTCGAGATTCGGAGAGGCTAGCAAGAAATAGGTTAGGGTTTGGGGGTCTTCTAACAAATCCACTGATTGGTAAGGTCTAGTGTGCTACCACACTTAGAAACATACTTGTGGTCCCATCAAAACTCAAGCAGTCCATTCTTTGGGTTGACGGTGTTGGTCTTCTCAGATCTTCAGGGTAAATCCTTCTCTAGGCTCTTCTGGTAGTGGCATAATCTTTGTCCTCAATTCTTGTGTCCCTTTCATATTGGTAAGGCTCTTTTTGGTGACTGGTTCTTCTTAGCTGACAGGTCTGGCGCCAATTCTATACAATATCAATATCTCATGGGGGTCATCAAACAATTTGTTGGGTCCCTGCAGAAAACGGGTCTGGGTTTCATCCTCACCGTATATCCTACGGTTGGCAACAGCATGCCATGTACCAGGGAAAAATTTCTATACTATTCTAAGGTTTGAACAAGGTTTTGACATCGTCGTCTCTCTACTATAGGTAAGTCACTCAGATTTACTATCCCGTATAACAGAGGCGAATAATAAGAGTAAGTCGGTATGGTGATCAATCCACCCCGCACCCAAATCATTACCTTGTATATGGTTTAGTGAATCTTGCATTCTAACACTCGGTCATCCTCACAAGCATTGCAGAATTTCTCTTGTTGACGAACTGAGTTCGAACATATCCATTTAATGCTGCAAGCCAAACAACTATCTATCGTGTTCACAACCCTCGGGTTTAGCGCAAAACCTATAAGATCGTCTATTGAAAAAGGTCGTAACTTCTTCCAGGGGTTTTCCTTCAGCAAGGATGAGCTTGCTTTCTTGACAGGTCCTGGGGCCTATGGGTTATGGCTCACCTCCCACTAGTATCGCTTGGTCTCATCATCGGGTTACAACTGATCATTCTTCCGACATCCAACTTCCTTTGTTTTCTTAAATCCATCCAAGTATCCCTTACTTATTTAGGTTTAAAACTGAGTGTGATTACTCACACTCATCCTTGGGTAATCCATTCCAAGTCTGACGTAACTAACCACTAGCTAGTGTATTCGGGTAACGGTGTTGGATTCTACCACACTTAAAATGAATAACACTAGTTTCTTCAAAATCTCATTCCATGCATCATGTCTTGACCCTTCACTTAGAGTAACAACTCATAAAATCGAAAATCAATACCGGGCTGTTAACTTCACCGATTCTCAACTTACTACAGTCTACTACATTTCCATTGCAGGCTTCAACTCCACTACTTAGCACAAGTGTCCTTCTTCTTGGGACAATCTCTAGCAAGATGCACTGCTTTACTACAGTAGATACACATAACAATAGACAAGTCTCATGGTTCCCTTATGATTATGTAGCCTCCGTAGGCCCTCGGCTTATGGGTCCACTTCAAAACTTGTATACCCATAACTCAATCCTTGGGGTCACTATGGTTCCATACTCCAGCATTACACCATCTTTAAATCCAATTGTACTTCTTTCCTCATAACCTTGGGGTAAGCATCATAAATAAACTCCAACTTATTAGTGCAAACTCTACTTGGAGCAACATTTTCCTTTCTATTGGTCCAGGGTTCACTCAGTAAGGTTCAACTAAACAAAATGCACTGGTTCATCCATAATCCATATTCTCCTTATATCAAATCTTTCATTACTTCTTGAACCAGTATTCAATACTCCAATTTCAAAGGGTGCATCACTACAATTGCTACTATCCTGATGGTCTGGTAGGGTAAAGAATTCCTTCCATCTATATCCATTCGTCCTGGCTAAGGATGCGTCAGTCCCACGGGAATTGTGCAATGTTATTCTTAAAATCATCCATCTTTTCCTTCATCCTATTGGTCGTGTGCTTCATCTCCATCATCTCTGCCTGCACCTTACTCAGGCTTTCCTGGGTATAACGAAGTCTTGCTTCGAGTATTTCTCCAGTCTGACGTATGGCTTCCATAGCAGCTTCACGATCAGAATCGAAGAACGTTGTTCGTGGTACTAGGGAGATGAAAAAGTATTGACCCATAGTCTTTGGGCAAACTCCTTTCACACGATGGAGGTGTACCTCCACGTACCAAAGTTCAACTCCATTCTCCATGAAGGTATAACCCTTGTAAACAGCATCTCCTTCCAGGTGAATATGCTTCATCATGTCCTTCAGGATCTTTGGATAATCCTGATCACTAGTCAGGGTCATGATGGTTTCCGGGCCTTTGAGAAAGGACTTGTAAAGGGTGGTCATCTTGTAGGCATAAGACAGAAGGGGTTCTCAGGACAACGTCTATTTCCTTGGGGAATATGGTTGGTTGTCCGAGAAAGGTTTGGGGTCAGCTTCTCCAGGGGTTCTAGGTTTTGGTCTGGGTGAGGTAGCAAGAGAGGCACTTCACAATCATCCAACAACTCATAACATCTCCTTCTTAGATTCCAAGGAAATATCAACTTCTATTACTCCACACACTATTACAATGTTCTTTGCATAACTCAACTCAACATCATAATTAAAAGTGTATTCCACATTTATCTACATGCTTCATTCTAATATCTAGATCTCAACTATTCTGATAATCTTTCCTCCGGTCTGAAACTCCTCTTGGCAAAATGCTCTACTTCTTTGTAGTGTAAACTAATGGCATAAGACCAATCTAAAGACTTTATGGTGGCTGTCCTGGTTCACTGGGTTCTTCGTTTCCTGGTTGGGCATTTGATAGCATAATGACCTAAATCCTTGCACCGGTAACATGTGATGTGACTCAGGTCCTTTTCCGCAAAAATTGGGTTCTTTTGGGGACACATGTTCTTCCTCTTACTTGACTTCTTCGTTCCTATCAATTCTTCTATCTTCTGTGGATCAAACTCCACTTCTTCTGTCGGGAAGTCTCCCAGATACTCTTGACTTTCCCTCGTGCATTGCTGTGAAAGATGTCCTTTCTCTCCACATGAATAGCAAGCACGTGAGTAATATCTGTCTAGTCCTTCTCCATCAGGGTCCTCAATATCTTCCTCCATCGTGGATTCCTTTAAGGTTTCCTCGAGGACTTCTTTCATTGCTTCTTTCCTCTGCTGGATAGCTCGTTGCACCATGGGGTAAATGTGACACTGGGCAGGGTAGTGGGTAGTCCTTCACACAAGAAACAAGTAATCTACCTAGTTGGGCATTCTTCAGCTAGGTGATTTCCTTCAACATTAGGGCATTCATCCTTGTGCTCCTCCTGGATGTGTCCTATTTCTCCACAAATCCTACAGGCACAACGTTTCTGCTTCGGGTTGTCACCAAGCTCTCGGATGAGACAAGATCTTAAGAAAGTCTTCTTGAATTCCTCCCAACTTCCTGCTCCATTACATCCTCTTATGGCTTGATGCATCTTCCACCATGTTGCGGCACTTTTTGTAAAGTACTGGAGAGTGTATCGAAATGCATACTTCCTTGCAACTAAATTTTTCCTGAAGTGGTCCTCCATGCTTTGTATCCATAGTTCTGCCTCCGGTTGGGTCATTGGTCCAGAGACTTCAAGTCTATCTCAGTCATCCTCTATTGGGTCCAAGGGTTGTGGAATGAGATTCAGAAGAGATAGAGAGGTACACTCGATACAAACAATAGTTTTGAAAATACGGTTTTAGTTTGTGGCCGTCAGAAAACATCAAACAAATGACGGCTCACAATCGTCGCATCTAACGTAAGTACATAACAGGGGGTTTGGTCTTCTAAAGGTCATCATCTCTTCAAAGTTGTCAACTCTTCAAATCTTCGGAGTATCCATTGTTGTAGCTTCAACACTTCCAAGGCATGGTGAAATCATCTTTACTCCGAAGTGGTCCAAATGGTGAAGGGTATTGTCTAACTATTTAAGGTCAGAGGGAAGATTTGACAAAGCCCAGAAAAGAAGAGAGATAAGAATCCTTTTTGAAAAAAATAGTTTTAGAGAAATCTTTTCCTATGGTCTGGTCTGTTTCTAGGGTCACGTACTACAGTCAACATGTGCTCTAATACCATCTTGTAGCGACTCGACCCGAATGGATCAAGTCTCTGTGCTTAAGTGCCATCCCTGGATCGGTATGCTGACACACACAGTACTCGAGGATTTATAATAGAGGTAAATCACATGTATTAAGTATCGTAAATACTATTACCTCAATTGATCCTAGCGGAAGCATCAAAGGTTGTGGATTCCCATCAACACCAACGGCAAGGTTGAGTGTAGAAATCGTAACCCTAACGTATCACTTACTCGTCGTAAGATAATCCTGCAACATGAGATGTTGCAGCCACAAAGGGTCAGTACATTGAATGTACTGGCAATTTCACACTGTAATGAGAATGAAGAACAATGCCTACAACTACATGCATATTTGGCTGGTAGAGGCTGTATGGCTGTTTTTGCGTAAAGCTGATTTTTCCCTACCACAAAGGAATGCATTTTATTTAACTACGTTGTTAAATTTAAAACATGAACAATTGAGAATGGTACCCCCATCTCAATCCCAACCCAAAGTCATTATTAACCCAACAAATTAATTGAATTGAGTGTTGAGATCAACAAATAATCCACTTCTAGATACTCAAAGATGTCCATGACCGGGGACACGACTACTCATGAATAGTTTGTACACTCTACAGAGGTTTGTGCACTTTTCCCACAAGACTCGATCGACTCCGTTTGGTTTCTCGCACTGCATGGTGTTTGAGAAACGGATGACCGAGATACAGTCTTTCAGAAGCATTAACTCTTTACCCCAGGTGGACCGGTACACCTACATTCGCTACATCTGCTAGTCCACCACGAAAGAGCTCACACAACTTACTCATACTATGCCAGAGCCCATATTGGCATGTGGCTGCACATGGAAGTTTCAAGGCATGAAAATATTATTTGATCCCTTTGAGCCTGGGTGGCATTCCAATAGGACAATCACACGGAAACCCCGGGATTTCCTAGGACAACACTGGCATCACTAGGTGTCCGGGCAATCCACTGGTTCACTCTCAGGGTGCCCCAAGCCAATCCACCCAGATGTGTATTAAATTTCCACCTTAAAGTTTCCCTTAAAAATCACTCACATCTTTCATGAAACTCTCATACCGATCCACGTCTACAAGCATGGCTAAGCAATAAGTAACAAAGCGTATACCCCCCTTTGGTTGATCTCAAGTCATTGGGTTCCTACCTCATGGACTACAAAGCATCATATTATGTAACCAGTCCTACTCATGCAAGTGTTTGAGGATAGAACTAATGCAATAAAAACTGGGTATTGGAAAGTATGATCAAAGTGTGAACTTGCCGTGTACTGACGATGTAGAAGATTCGCACTCAGAACTCGTGATAGATCTACTCGTCACACTCCGGTCAATCTATCGTAAGCAAGCAATAGTAACCACACATAAGCAATCACTCCGGAAAACTTCAAAAACAAATGAATGACTCTTGAAACACAAAACAATTTCCAACAGTACCAAAATTATGTGAATTTCGCCTTATCAGAAAGTTTAGGTAAAGAGCTTCAATTTGCAAAAAGAATCAACTAAAACGGAGCTACGAAACTCAAGTTATGATCAAACGAAGTTTGAATCTAAAACTAGTTGAATTCAAATTTTAGAATTTTCAAAAACATGTTGAAGTTGTATTACTCGAAAGAGGGCTTTGTAACTAAAAAAAGAATTAATTACATGTTGAATCTAAAACGTGGGCGTTGGTTTCGTTGGATTTGGACTAACTGGTAAAAAGTTATGGCCTTTTGATGATTATGGGCTAATCTGTAAAAGAATTAATTACAGACAGGTCCCTGGCCGAAACTAAAAAAAGGAAAAAAGAAAAAGACTACCGAGCGAACGCTCACTTTTTAAGCCTAACTAATGAACGTTCACTGATTAGCTAAACCTAAAAAAAATTAAAACCTATCTAAAGGAAAACCAATCTACCGAAAAAAAGACCGGGGCGGTTTGACAGGTCTTACCGTCCCGACGATTTTCGCCGAAAAACCGACGGATCAGACAGCGCGTCGGCCGGCGGCGACTCCGGCGGGCGGGGCGAGCGTCGCAGGGCGGGTCCAGCAGCGGGGCGACGGTGTTGGGAAGCACGGGCGACGGCGGCGAGCAACGCGGGCGGCGGCAGTTGAGCGGCGGCGGCAGCGAGAAACGGGCCCAGGGCCTCGGTATTTAAGGAGGAGGAGGGGCGGCGCGAGGCTTGGGCGAGGGGCAAAGGAGAGAGGCGGCGGCGAGATGTGCTGGGCACGGACTCCGAGGCGGCGACGATGCCGTGCGGGAGGAGGAAGGGAACGCGGCGAGCGGGCTGGGCTCGGCCTTGGCCTGGCAGTGGCTGGGCCGGCCCAGTTCGGCTGAGAAGACCCTTTTTCAATAACTATATTTTTTAACAGACATAGAAAACGAATAAAAGCAAAATAAATAAAAATATCCTATAGGCATATACTATATCTAAATTTGCGGAAAAATAAATCCTACAACATGAACATTTTCATACTGTCAAATAAAATGCCCACAAATTCTAATAAATCAAAAGGTCCTACTGCTGCAATAAAATCCAATAAAAATCATTCTAAAATACCAAAAATGAATTCAAATTTATTTCTCTCCAATTTTCTGCTGTAGGGAATCATGTTACCCTATTTTCCATGTAATTTATTTTTGGAGAAAAATAATTTGAATAAAGCCCAAATAACTCAATATTTGAATTTGAGTTGCAGAAAATTTCAGAAGATCTTCCAACTCATATTTCCTATAATTTGAAGAAGTCATTTTATCTTCTCTCGGGAAAATCATTGAGTTGCTTAACGTTTCTGAATTGAAAATATCTCGAGATTGAAATTCAAAATCCTTTCAAGGCCCTTTATCATTTAATAGATGGAAGAAATCATATTATCTTCACTCTAGGGTTTTGTGTTGAAAAGAATTTAAATTCTCTGGAGATCAAAAGCAAAGTGAAAGTTTTGGGAAAGTCATTTTATTCCCTCTCATTTAACTTTTAAAATTTTCAAATTTCACTCAATTTCACACAACACATCAAACAACAATCAAATCTATCTATTTATTATAACATTCCAAAATTTAGAATTTTGGGATGTTACAAAGGCATTGCATTTTTTTGAACTCCAGAGTTTTGTTGTGTTCAATATGCACCATTCAAATCAAATCATCAATTATGAGCCCTTTCTGAATTCATTTGGTATTTTTCATTCATTTACTGATGATTTGTTTTTAAAGAGCTAAATGACCATGAAATTGAAAAGCAGTACAAATTGAAATCTGAAAAGGTTGAAACTTGGCATGGTATCATCATTTCACCCACATGGCATGTGCAAAAAAGTAGAGAGGGTCACGGCAAAAACTGGATGCACTTCCTGTACAAAATGGATAATCTTTTTCGAGGTATCAGGGTTTAGGACGAAAACTCATATGATACAAAGGCATTGCATTTTTTTGAACTCCAGAGTTTTTGTGTGTTCAAAATGCAACATTCAAATCCACATCATCAATTATCAGCCCTTTCTGAATTCATTTGGTATTTTTCATTCAGTTACTGATTTGTTTTGAGAGAGCTAAATGACCGTGAAATTGAAAAGCAGTACAAATTGAACTCTGAAAAGGTTGAAACTTGGCATGGTATCATCATTTCACCCACATGGTATGTGCAAAAAAGTAGAGAGGGTCACGGCAAAAACTGGATGCACTTCGTGTACAAAATGGACAATCTCTTTCGAAGTATCAGGGTTTAGGACGACAACTCATATGATACAAAGGCATTGCATTTTTTTGAACTTTTTTGAACCCCATACTTGCTGTGTGTTCAAAATGCACCATTCAAATCCACAGAATCAATTATCAACCCTTTCTGAATTCATTTGGTATTTTTCATTCATTTACTGATTTGTTTTTAGAGAGTTAAATGAGATATAAAATGTTTGTTAGATAATTTTAGATATAGAAATGTTAGTTAGATACAAAATTTTAGATATAGAAATGTTAGATAGAAATTTTAGATATATTTGCGGCAATGTTAGATAGATAAAATGTTGGTTAGATAAATTTTAGATATAGAAATTTTAGTTAGGTATAAAATGAAATACCATATAAAAAAATTGTTGCGCGCTACCCAATGGGCCTGCAAGGACTTGGGCCTGTAATTGCAGGCCCATAAAGGCCCAGCAGACTCACAGGGCAGCGCGGCAAAGTTAGGCCCACAAGCCTGCAGTAGAGAGGAGCTGGATATAGCAGCGGCGGCGGGGCTTATAAGCATGTGCGAGCTCCCCTCGGCTAGCGAGGTGGGACTAAACTTCTGCGCCCCGCGCCTGGCAGCGCACACCCTTTAGTACCGGGTCGTGGCTGCAACCGGTACTAAAGTGGAGTCTTTAGTACCGGTTGGAGCCACCAACCGGTTCTAAAGGGGGTGCCCTTCCCGCCGCTTGGCCTGGCCAAAACAGGCCTTTAGTACCGGTTGGTGCCACCAACCGGTACTAAAGGTCTGTTCTATATAAGAAAACACTTCAAAAAAATTCGGCAGTTTCGTTCTCCCTCTCTGCTTCTTCTCCTTTGCCCCGTCGCCGCCGCCCCTCGTCGCCGCCCCCGTCACCGTCGCCGCCGCCCCCGTCGCCGCCGCCCCCGTCACCGCCCGTCACCCTCCCCGTCGCCGCCCGTAGCCACGCCGTCCCCGTCGCCATCCCCGTCGTCACCGCTGTCGTCGTCCCTGTCGCCCCCCGTCTCCATCCCGTCGTCGACGCCCGTCGCTGTCCCCGTCGCGCCTCACCTCGCTGGTGAGCTCCTGCCCCGCCATGGCCACACAAACACACACACACACACACACATTTTGATAATTTTTTCCTGTTTTTTAGTTATAGAAATATTAGAAATGTTATAGAAATGTTAGAAATGTTAGAATTGTTAGAAATGTTATGGAAATGTTGGAAATGTTATAAATGTTAGAAATGTTAGAAATGTTATAGAAATGTTATAGAAATGTTAGAATTGTTAGAAATTTTTCTGTTTTTTAGTTATAGCAATAGTTATAAAAAAGTTAGAATTGTTAGAAATTTTTTGTTTTTTAGTTATATATATAGTTATAAAAAAGTTAGAAATTTTTATTTTTTTTAGTTCTAGAAATATTAAAAAATGTTATACAAATGTTAGTTATATATATAGAAATGTTATAATTTTTTTCTTCTGTTTTTTAGTTATAGAAATATTAGAAATGTTATAGAAATGTTAATTATATAGCATTGTTAGAAATGTTATAGAAATATTAGTTATGTAGAAATGTTAGAAATTTTAGTTATCAAAATCCAATCATTAAAAAAGTGTTACTTTTTGCGGGCATATAGCTAGTATTTGTTCTCGACGATGCCCGGCCCGCATCCTCGCCGTCGTCCCGTCCGCGACGACATCCGGCTGACCCAGGTCCGGGACTGGGCTCCGCCGGGTTGGCACTGGGAGGTGCTGCCTGGAGGGGCGCGCCGCTTGATGAGGAACCCGGCCCCGGGTCCCGTCGTCGACCCTGATCTCGTTTAGTGGCGTTCGCGTGGGCCAGTTTCGGTGCGGAGGGAGCCGGCCCCGCCGGAGGTGGTACGTCGCCGTGTCATGGAGGAGGACGAGCACGTCCATCGCTACATGGTTGCATTAGAGGGAGGCAGGTTCTCCAATACCTGGCAGTTTCTTCAGGGATCTCACTTCAGCTATGATCCTGTGAGGGTTCCTTCTCTTTGGGTGTCCATCGCCCGCGCCGCAGGAACCGCGAGTGTCCTAGATTCTTCTGTAGTATTCGATCTTTATTAGCTACCTAGCCAGTGATGTATTCGATATTATATATTATTCGAGACGATGTATGCGAGATTATATATTATTCGAGACGATGTATTCGAGATTATATCTATTATTTGAGACGATGTAATTTGAATACTTAATTGTTTTATATTTCTTTTGGATTAGTTAAATAAAAGCTATGGCGGACAATACCGGCAGAGAGGGAGAACAGACCCTGTTCGATATGATACGCCATCCTCGCGGGCCAGATGATGATCAGAATGAAGAAGATTATGATGGCTCCGAATTTCTAAACAACACCGGAGAGGGTGATATGATATTCGATCGCGATGACCGAATTGATGAAGTCATGAACTACGATGATGACAAAGAAAATGTTGATCTTGAAACAACACAGAACGGCGAGGTATATATATTTATATAAGCAGGCACATTTGGTGATCTCACATGTTTTAAATGAGTTGAAGATATATTAACGAATCGATCTTTCTTCTTTCAGCCATCCGGATCGAGCAAATCTTCAGGCAAGAGGACGAAACGAGGCCCGAACAAATTGTTGAAGGAGGGCGTAAAGTACAAGATCGAGGCAATCAGACCTAATGGCGAACCATTAGCGCCTAAGAAGATTGCGGACAAGTTCGTTCGTCAGTGCGGAGTTCTTGTGAAGGACCAACTCCCAATCTCCCTTCAAGAATGGAGCAAGCCAGCAAAGCCAAGTGCCAATGTTACTTTTGTCGACGACAGACAAAAAAATCTGCTTTGGAATACTCTCATGGAACATTTCACCCTACCAGATCATTTCACAGAAAAAGATGAGCATAAAGTCAAGGACGCTGCTCTTAGGAAGATGGCAATTGCATTCAAGAACCACAAGAATCATGAATGGGCCAAGTACGTCAAGGGAGGAAGGAAGACTCCAGTATTCGAGGGAAATCTAGAGAAGCAAAGTGCTCAATGGGACGATTTCGTGAAATTCAAGGATTCAGAGTTAGCTAAGGAACGGTCGAAAATAAACAAGAAGAATGACGGAAAAAAGGATAAGTTCCATAAGCTGGGGCTAGGTGGCTATGCGGTGGCAATGCCTAAGTGGGATAAGTTTGAGAAAGGGATGGAGGATTCAGGTGTCACTCTGGTTACTAGGAGCTGCCCCCCAGGTGCAGGACTTGGTTCTATGCGCATGGGGGGAGTTGGAACCAAAGACAGGCAAAGTTTCGTTGAAGGCATGTCTGTAAGGAGCGACGAGGAGCTACTTCTTGTAATAGAAGAGGCTCGAATGGGGGTGTTCCAGCCCAACAGAGAGAACGACGAGCTTACTGATACGTCTCAAATGTATCTACTTTTCCAAACACTTTTGATATTGTTTTGACCTCATTCTTGCATGATTTGAACTAAACTAACCCGGACTGACGCTGTTTTCAGTAGAGCTGCCTGTATGGTTTTATTGTGTCCAGGAAAACGGATTTTTAGGTATCTCAGAAAATTCCACGAAAAATCACAGAAAATCCACGCACCCGAAGGAACCTGGTGCCAGAAGAGGGGCCACAGGGGGGCCAGGGGAGCTCCAGGCGCCCTAGTGGCGCGGCCCACCCCCTGGCCGCGCCGGGAGGCCGCCTGGGCGGGCCCCACCTCCCCTGGTACCCTACTTTGACCCGTATTTTAGCCCGTGACGAGAAAATCCCAGATCAGGAGTTGTTTTCCCAGTTTTCGTCGCGGAGCCGCCGCCACCCTCTGTTCTTCTTCGGGAGGGCTAATCTGGAGGCTGATTTGGCCTCCGGAGAGGGGAGATCGTCGCCATCGTCATCATCATCACCACTCCATCCTCCCTCCATGACTTCTCCTTTCATTTGTGAGTAATCCCCTGCTGTAGGCAAAGGGGATGGTAGGGATTGGATGAGTTAGATCATGTAATAGTTTATCAGATCGTCGGGGGCATGTTGCCTATCATCTACTATGGTGTTTATCATCTTTGCTTCAACTTGTTATTCTTAATGCTTGTCACTTAGGGCCCGAGTGCCATGATTTCATATCTGAACCATATGTGTTTGCATGAATATATTTGTGTTCTTGATCCTATCTATGAGTTGTTTGCACCTATTACGGTCCGGAACCGGCGATCCCAAAAGTGACAGCTTGGGACACCAAAGGGGATGGTCCGTAGTTTGAGGATTACATGTATCCATTGAGTTTATTGCTTTGTTCCGGTGCTCTTTGACAGGAGCACCTTAATCTCCATAAGTTCCTTTTGGCCCCGTTCGTAGCGGGATGGTAGGGCAAAAGATGTTGTGCAAGTTCTTATTGCAAGCACGTACAATTACCTATGGGGTACATGCCTAATGTTTGATATTTGCCTAGATGATCATTACTTTTCCGTGTGCCTTGCCCCAAGTTAGATTCATGATATATCGCATCCATGCAGCGCCCAACCATCCATCTCCCTAGCCTACAATGTTTTATATCCTGCTGGTTACTAGTTGCTACTTTTGCTATTTACTTTTGCTGTTTACTTTTACTATCACCACCATCACTATCATATCACCGTTACCACTTATCTTTTGGTGCAAGTAAGTATAATTCAGGTGCGGTTGAATTGACAACTCAACTGTCAAAGCTTATAAATACTCTTTGGCTCCCCGTGTGTCGAATCAATAAATTGGGTTATTCTTACCCGCGAAGACTATCTCGATCCCTTACGGTTGAGGGTTATCAAGTACCGTTTTCTAGATGTTTCCTATCATCTACTATGGTGTTTATCATCTTTGCTTCAACTTGTTATTCTTAATGCTTGTCACTTAGGGCCCGAGTGCCATGATTTCAGATCTGAACCATATGTGTTTGCATGAATATATTTGTGTTCTTGATCCTATCTATGAGTTGTTTGCACCTATTACGGTCCGGAACCGGCGATCCCAAAAGTGACAGCTTGGGACACCAAAGGGGATGGTCTGTAGTTTGAGGATTACATGTATCCATTGAGTTTATTGCTTTGTTCCGGTGCTCTTTGACAAGAGCACCTTAATCTCCATAAGTTCCTTTTGGCCCCGTTCGTAGCGGGATGGTAGGACAAAAGATGTTGTGCAAGTTCTTATTGCAAGCACGTACAACTACCTATGGGATACATGCCTAATGTTTGATATTTGCCTAGATGATCATTACTTTTCCGTGTGCCTTGCCCCAAGTTGGATTCATGATATATCTCATCCATGCAGCGCCCAACCATCCATCTCCCTGGCCTACAGTGTTTTAAATCCTGCTGGTTACTAGTTGCTACTTTTGCTATTTACTTTTACTATCACCACCATCACTATCATATCACCGTTACCACTTATCTTTTGTTGCCAGTAAGTATAATTCAGGTGCGGTTGAATTGACAACTCAACTGTCAAAGCTTATAAATACTCTTTGGCTCCCCGTGTGTCGAATCAATAAATTGGGTTATTCTTACCCGCGAAGACTATCTCGATCCCTTACGGTTGATGGTTATCAAGTACAGTTTTCTGGCGCCGTTGCCGGGGAGCATAGCAATATTTACAAGTCTACTTGAAGTATCCTACTTGCTGCACTTCATCCGCTATGGGTAAGAAAGGAGACCCTAAGGTTCCGATCTTACTATCCACTACAAGAAGAGGTACTGTTCTGAACACTAGTGCTACTCTTGATTCACCTTCTGTTATGAGTAAGTTTGCCTCACCGCCACCACATGATGCTCCTACTGAATCTGTTACTATGTCCGATACTCTCGATGATGCTCCTACTACTCTTGATGATATTAGTTCACTTGGTTATGCTCTTGAGAAACAGATCGCTGCTGCTGCAAAAAAGTCTGGAATTGAAATTCCTGTTACTCGCTACCCTATTGGTGGAACTTACGATTGTCCTGATTTGAGTAAACTCAAGGAGAGACTCCTTGATGATGATTACATTATGCTTGATGATGATTTATGCAGGGAACTGACAGAGTTTGCCGGCTCTGACCCTGAAGCTATTAAGAAGCTGCTTGAAAAACACTCTTTGAAGAACAAGGCCGTTCCTGATCCTGAATTTGCTACATCTCCTATATGCATTGATGATCCTGATTATGATTTCTCTGTTGATCTTTCACTTATACCTATGGTTGAATCTGACCCCTTTTATGGCAGAGAAAATGATGATGCTATTGCACACCTGACCAAACTCACTGAGTTGGGTGGCTTGTTTACCACGGATGAGAAGATACGAAACTTTTATGTGACTAAGCTTCTTCCTTTCTCTTTGAAGGAAGGTGCTAAAACATGGTATGATTCACTCCCATGTGGTTCCATTAAGAGTCCTCAAGACTTAGCTCACTCTTTTGTTGATAAGTACTTTCCTGCTCATATGCAACATGCTGCTTCACAAAGAATTTATAACTTTAAACAGTTGCAGGATGAGCACCTCCCTAAAGCTTGGGGGAGGTACTGCGGTCTGATTCGGGCTAGACCAGGACATGGAGTCCCTAAGAACGAATTAATCGATATATTTTATGCTGGTCTAACTGATGAATCCAGGTCCTATTTGGACAGTTGTGCTGGTTGTGTTTTCAGGAAAAGAACACCGGACAATGCAGAGGATTTGATGGGCAGGATTGCCAAAAACCATGAAGATTGGTCCGTCCCTGAACCACCTCCACCACCAAAGAAGAGGGGCATGTTTGTTCTAAGCCCCGAAGATATGCGAGAAGCAAAGAAGTCTATTAAGGAGAAGGGTATTAAAACTGAGGACGTGAAGAATCTACCCCCTATTGAGAAGTTGTGTGAGCCTACAACTCACCCTCCTATGGTAGAGGTACACTCTCTTTTAGATTTCAACGCAAGGGACATCCCTCATGGTAAGCCTCCTGATCAATGTTTAGATGAGTTTGATAATTTTATTATGAAACAAAATCATTTTAATGAGAGGATACAAAGTCAATTGCATGATGATTCCCTTACTATCAAAAGTTTGCTTGATGTTCTAGGAAGGACAGTTAATGATGTTCAATGTCTTGTGAAGCATTTTCATATGGTTCAAAATCAGCTTGAACAAATTTCTAATGTGCAAAATGATTTGCTTGCTAACAATGCCAAACAAGATGATTTGTAGGCCTTCGGGATTAAGACCCGAGGAGGAACTAGCACTCAAGATCCTCTCTATCCAGAGGGGCATCCGAGGAGAATCGAGCAAGATTCTCAAATGCAGGAAGAAGAAATTGTTGGCTCTCCAAAAAAGAAGAAGAAGAAACATAAGGAGGCTGACAATTCCAATGATCCTATTACAGATGAAGAGCCAGCTGTTGATCCCAACAGTGTATCTATCTCCGATGCTGAGACTGAAGACGGTACCGAACCTGAAGGTAAGGATAATGAGAAGAATGATCCGCCTGAAGTTCAAGAAGAAGAAGCACCTGACAAACGTAAGAGGTACACTAGAGAAGACTTCGTCGCAAGAAGACATGGGAAGGAAAGAGAACCATGGATACAGAAACCCATGCCATTTCCAGGTAAGTCCATCAAATCTAAAGAAGAAGAGCATTACAATAAGTTTTGTGAGTGGATTAAACCTCTTTTTCTTCAAATCCCTTTGACTGATGCTATTAAGTTACCTCCCTATTCAAAATATATTAAAGATATTGTCACTAATAAAAGAAAAGTTCCTAATGAAGCAATATCTACTATGCTTGCTAACTACTCTTTCAGTGGCAAGATTCCTGAGAAGCTTGGTGATCCAGGTATACCCACCATTCCTTGCTCCATAAAGAATAATTATGTCAAAACTGCTTTATGTGATCTTGGAGCAGGAGTGAGTGTTATGCCTCTCTCTCTTTACAAGAGGCTTTTTTAGAGAAACTAATTCCTACAGATATCTCTCTTCGGATGGCTGACAAGTCAACCGCCGTTCCGATAGGTATTTGTGAGGATGTTCCCATAGAAGTTGCTAATTGTTTGATCCTTACTGATTTTGTTGTGCTTGACATGCCCGAAGATGGGAGCATGTCCATTATTCTTGGTAGACCTTTTCTTAACACCGCAGGTGCTATTATTGATTGCAATAAAGGGAAGGTTACCTTCAATGTGAATGATAAAGAACACACGGTGTATTTTCCAAAGAAGATCGACAGGAGGCATGGCCTCAACTCTATAGAAAATATCGAGACCGTGAAGATTGGAGAATGGGACTGTCCACTACATGTGCACCACAAATACAAAACTATTATGGTGGGGACAATGTCCATCAAAGTAAAGTTTCAGTGATTACTTCGTAAGAGGTGAGACTTTTTGCTCTATATATCGCCTGTTTATTGGTAAGACTAGATGAACCTTACTAGTGAACATGTTTTATATAGATAAAAAGTTGAGCTTGTTATGTTTTCATTTGTTTTAGTTTTTGTTCTCCTTGCTGTACCAAGTGTTTATGTTTTGAAGCTTCACAATACTAATCACTGCTTTAAGTTTTCAAAAAGTCTTGCAGCTTTTGAACTTCGAAAAAATTTCAACAGTGAAGTTTTCAGAAAAATTCCAGAAAAATAATAATAAAAATTTCCATGCCGGGAGTGACCCAGAGGTACCTGGGGCCGGCCAAGAGGACCCACCAGTGGCCCAGGCGGCCAGCTGGCACGGCCCGCCCCCTGGCCGCGCCCACAGGGCGCCTGGGGCCCACAAGGCCCCCCTCCAGGTAAGTCTTCTTCCTCCCTTTCTCTTTCTCTCCAAAAACACGAGTTCTGCACTTGTTCTTGCGTTCTTGCTGCTCTTGGAAGCGATTCTTTGATCTCTCTCTACAGCCTATCATTTGAGCTGAGATTTTGAACAAATACTCCCTGGTATGTAACTCCTCCACCCCTCCAATTAGATTTCTGATTGGTGGCTTCATTTATGAGTATTTAGTAGTTCTTGGTGCTGTATAGATGAGCTTGCGTGCATGTGTAGAAATTTATTTTCCAAGTTTTGATGCAAGTTTATGCCTTAGGTAAGTGAGTTGAGTAGTTGCCTTAACCCACTTGGTTTTAATCCTTGTTTTTGTAATTTGCCAAAAATTTCAGAAATGAGTTTGTTAGGAAGGGCAAAGGGGTGGCTTGAGAAGAAGAGGCCCACGCACTCCGATCGAGTTACTAGAGCCACAACTTCACCCTCGACTGCTAGGGTGAGCTACAATGAAGATCATGTGCCCCTAGAGTTGTTGGAAGACACAAGTCCAGGACGTGCTATGATGTTTCCATGTGATGAATTCCTTGAAGCTGCGGCAATCAAGGATTAGTTTTATAATCATTGTGCTAATGCAGGTCTGACACGGCTCGTCACGTGCCGTGTTACTCAGTATAAAAAACTCACCTACGGTTTCATTAACAGTTTTAGATATAATCCTGATTCTGGTGCTATTGAGTTTAAAATTTACAATGATCTTATCACCATGCCCTTGGGAAAGTTTTGTGAAATAATAGGTGTGCCAAACGTTGGGAGGACGGCTAGGATGACCTCTCAGCCCTCCGAGCTGAAAACCGTCTTCAACTCTCTCTGCAGCATGGGTACGAGGGATATTCATCGGTCAAAGATCTCCAGCATCTTATTCCCTCACCTCAGGTATTTTGCATATTATGTTGCTAGGGGGGTGTTAGCTCGTGACAACACGAGCAACACTTCTGCGCTGGATATTGCTATCCTGGCAGCCGCCCTCTCAGGGAGGTCTGATTATAATCTGGGTGCCTTAATTGCTCGATGCCTTGCTATGAACGGTAACAGGGGAGACTTATTTGGTGGCGTTTATGCCACACTTATCATAGAATATCTTAAAGGCACCCCACACCCTGATGATAAGCCTTTTACTTATTTAAGTTTTGATCTTGCTGCTATGAAAAGGCATAAGTTTGTTACCATGACTTCTGAGCTTGATAATCATGTTTATATCTTGCGTTTCGGAACTACCGCGGAACGCGAGATCTGTCTACCTGCACCTCTTTTGTTCGATTTTTCTCGCAGGAACGGATGGTCCTTTGATGTTATCCAGTTCGATGAGTTCATGGCCCAGCATCAGTTTCATAACCCCATGGAGGGGGTTGTGCCCGACGAGGAGGAGCACGGTGAGTTACCACCTTTTCAGGGGAAGACCGGCACCCAGTTTGGTGAAGGGTCTTCCTCCGCTTGGAGTACGGACCCTTCCTCGTGGGAGGATCCGAGGAGTTCGGTGTACGTGCCAGAATCCTTCTACGACCCTTGGACTCACCACCATTCCCCCGGAGCAGGAGGCTCCTAGGGGCAGTAGCTACTACCAACTTAGGCCAAAAGCCTAAGCTTGGGGGAGTACGTGCCCTTCTCATTTTTCCATTGTATTATTCGTTTTATTGGCTTTGATCTTTTTGAGGTTTTTGCCCGTTCTTCTTTATTTCTTTCTTTGCAAAAACAACAAAAAGATTATCTCTTTCTTTTGCTTTCGTTCAACCTTTGAAATAATCCAAAAAGATTTCCTTTCTCTCTTTAGTTTGCTTTGTTTTCAGAGTTCAGCTCGAGTCCGTGATGTCATTTAGTTATATTTCCTACGTTCGATCGTGCAAGTGACGAGGTTGTAATGACAAAGATCGACTGAAGGGAAGCAACAAGGGAAGACCGGTATGAACTCTTCTTGTTTCTACTTTTGTACATATGCCTGTACTTATGATCTAGAGACCAGCTTGTAGCGACATAGTGCTATGTTTATAATGCTCTCCCAGTGGTTCATGCTTTCCTTGTGGCTAGTCTCGAATAGCTAGAGTATATAATGTGTTATCGAAATGATTTACATGCATTGCACTGTTCATAGTTTGGTATACTAAGGTGGTATTTCCCTTTGGAGAATTTTTGGATTGACTTGGCACATGTTTACACATGTTTAAGACTAAAAAGTCTGGTCTGCCTTGATGATCTTTGAGTTTTAGAATAGTTATATCACTTCCATGCCCGATTCAATGTTGCCTTGTCGCTCTGCATGATTATGACCGTTATTGCTCTCTAGTTGGTCGCCTCCCAGTCTTTTGCTAACCTCCACCTGTACTAAGCGGACTAACTGCTTGTGCATCCAAAATCCTTGAAACCAGTTATGCCATATGAGTCCACCATACCTTCCTATACATGGTATTTACCTGCCATTCCTAACGAAGACTTTCGTGTGCCATCTCGAAATTAATCAAAAGCATTTCTCTTTTTGTGCCTCTGTTTTAGCTCATGAGGAAGTAGTAGTTAATTCATGATCTTTTTAAGTTGGACAAGTTTCACCCCTGGATTGCATGTCTAATCTGCAAACCCCTAATACGAGAAGGAACTGGCATAGAGTGCGCCCGACTCATAAAAGATAATACAACAAACAAACCCTCCTTCACGCTTTGTTCATGAGAAATCAGAAAACTTTGGCAGTGATAAACAAAGGAGATTAAGGGGATGTGATCGTCCCCGTGCGGGAGCCGTTCCTCGAAACATGTCCAGCTCAAGAAGTAATTGGGTTATCTACTAGCATTCGTTGACGAAATATGCGCCTCTCAAAAACATTTTTTACCTCTGTTTTTAAAAAACCAAGAGGTCTGGTACATGTTTAGTTTTTGTTTCCGACCACGGGTTTTCAACCTCGCCATCAAATTCCACGGTTCGAGAGTCTCCACCTTCTTTCTTCAAAAGCACCAACTAGGAGAGCATAATTGTCGTTCTGAGTGTAATGTGCATTGTCCCAAAGTATTACATTGTCTTCTGCATGCTTGTGATATTATTTATTCTGAAAGTCTTAGTTCTAGTCTCCTTTAAAACTCTGGAGGAGTTTCTGCATTTATGTTTTGCTTCACTCATGGTGGCTAGCGAGATACCACCCTAATATGCTCAAGCTATGTGCAATGTAATCTTGTCTTGATTTTCAGTAGTATATTATTTACTTTTAGGTATTTGTGATTGGTCACTTGAAAGAAGGATTGCTCCGTGCATTGTCCTCATAGCATTGTTTCAATACTTGCTAGACTCTTTTCGTAGTACATGCTTATATACATCTAATGAAACAAAAGAGTTTGTCAAAGTTTTCTTTGTCGCGTCCAGTTCGTTGAACTGAATTGCTTGAGGACAAGCAATATGCTAAGCTTGGGGGAGTTGATACGTGTTAAACGTATCTACTTTTCCAAACACTTTTGATATTGTTTTGACCTCATTCTTGCATGATTTGAACAAAACTAACCCGGACAGACGCTGTTTTCAGCAGAGCTGACTGTATGGTTTTATTGTGTGTAGGAAAACGGATTTTTAGGTATCTCAGAAAATTCCACAAAAAATCACAGAAAATCCACGCACCCGAAGGAACCTGGTGCCAGAAGAGGGGCCAGAGGGGGGCCGGGGGAGCTCCAGGCGCCCTGGTGGCGCGACCCACCCCCCGGCCGCGCCGGGAGGCCGCCTGGGCGGGCCCCACCTCCCCTGGTGCCCTACTTTGACCCGTATTTTAGCCCGTGACGAGAAAATCCCAGATCAGGAGTTGTTTTCCCAGTTTTCGTCGCGGAGCCGCCGCCACCCTCTGTTCTTCTCCGGGAGGGCTAATCTGGAGGCTGATTTGGCCTCCGGAGAGGGGAGATCGTCGCCATCGTCATCATCATCACCACTCCATCCTCCCTCCATGACTTCTCATTTCATGTGTGAGTAATCCCCTGCTGTAGGCAAAGGGGATGGTAGGGATTGGATGAGTTAGATCATGTAATAGTTTATCAAATCGTTGGGGGCATGTTGCCTATCATCTACTATGGTGTTTATCATCTTTGCTTCAACTTGTTATTCTTAATGCTTGTCACTTAGGGCCCGAGTGCCATGATTTCAGATCTGAACCATATGTGTTTGCATGAATATATTTGTGTTCTTGATCCTATCTATGAGTTGTTTGCACCTATTACGGTCCGGAACCGGCGATCCCAAAAGTGACAGCTTGGGACACCAAAGGGGATGGTCCGTAGTTTGAGGATTACATGTATCCATTGAGTCTATTGCTTTGTTCCGGTGCTCTTTGACAGGAGCACCTTAATCTCCATAAGTTCCTTTTGGCCCCGTTCGTAGCGGGATGGTAGGACAAAAGATGTTGTGCAAGTACTTATTGCAAGCACGTACAACTACCTATGGGATACATGCCTAATGTTTGATATTTGCCTAGATGATCATTACTTTTCCGTGTGCCTTGCCCCAAGTTAGATTCATGATATATCTCATCCATGCAGCGCCCAACCATCCATCTCCCTAGCCTACAGTGTTTTAAATCCTGCTGGTTACTAGTTGCTACTTTTGCTATTTACTTTTGCTGTTTACTTTTACTATCACAACCATCACTATCATATCACCGTTACCACTTATCTTTTGTTGCAAGTAAGTATAATTCAGGTGCGGTTGAATTGACAACTCAACTGTCAAAGCTTATAAATACTCTTTGGCTCCCCGTGTGTCGAAACAATAAATTGGGTTATTCTTACCCGCGAAGAATATCTCGATCCCTTACGGTTGAGGGTTATCACTTACGCGTGCCCTGGGAAATCCTAAACACCCGGGAAGAACACGGGGCATGGGCGCTATGCCGTGGTATGAGGGGTTTTCGGACTGGAACGCCGACTACAGAACCCGTGCGAGAATGAAGATTGCGGAAGAGAAGCAGAGGAAGCTGGACATTGAACGCCTTAAAGGCCTAGAATCAAAGCACGCAGACTTGGAAGAAAAATTCCAGCGGCAGCAGGAGCAGATCGACTCACTTAGCCAGCAAAGGGGGTCTCCGCAGCTGCAACAGCTAGCGGATGATCCAACATTGCATACCACCGGCCCATCCATGCCGAGAAGCAGCGTGGGTTCCGCCCCGGGCAATGCAATGCTGGATAGATACCCCGTGGATGACATCATTGAGAACACTAACTGCGAGAGCTACACTTCAAAATGAAGAACATATCCATGAAGGTGGCGGACGCCCAAGCTTTTACAAATCCCCCCGAGGCAACCTGCCATTGCAAACCGATTCCAGCAGGCTATGCTCGTGTCATGGTTGATGAGGTGGTGGACCAATATTGGGGGCTAGAGCTTGACATTCTTGGAGGTGACGACGAGCACACACTCGGAGAGGCCAAACATCGTATCATCCTATAGAGAAAGGATTGCATCATCTTTCGAAGGCCACCGACACCGCGTCAGCCGACTCCTCGTTGAAGTCCGCCACCGAGTAAGCAGACTCCCGCTCCTGCAAGTCCACCAACGCGTCAGGCCACACCTGCTCCTTCAAGTTCGGCAAAGCGTCAGGCCACTCCTCCTCCAAGTCCGACACAGCGTCAGACGTCGACTCCTCCTCCAAGTCCGGCACAACTTCAGGCCACTCCTCCTCCAAGTCAGGCACAGCTTCAGGCCACTCCTCCTCGTCCAACTCAACCCCGTCAGCCGTCTATGCCGCCTCAGCAATCGCAGAAGAGAAACCCCGCAGCTATGGTGCGTAGTGGTACGGGTCGAGGCAGTACAGGAAGTACAGGCGGAGGCAAGCGAACTAAATATGGTCCAAGCCTCACTGATCCTCCTCAGAGGGCTTACGATAGGACGGAGGAGCAAACCAATGCCATAGTGCGGGCAGAAGTGGACGACCATTTTGGACCGAAACCGCCACCGCCGCCAAGGGAGAAAGTGCCTGAGGAAAAGATTGACCACTTTGTTCGTATGGCTCAACCACCAGCTCCCGAGCCTGTTGACAACGACTATGAGCGCCAGCTCAGGAAGTTAAATCAAGCACATCTACAGAAGGAGGCGAGCTCGAGCTCGAGCAAACAACAAGCAGCTCTCACAAAATGCGGGAAAACCGTTCCCCAGCTGGGAGAACAGGCGGCGCAATCGATCCCCTCGCTTGTTGTGCCAACAACACGTGAGAGTACGCGCACCCAATATTATTGTGGGCAAAGATTTTAAGTTCCCGAGGACGGCAATGTGGTAATAACCGAGGAGCATATAAAGCAGGCTGAAATGCTCAACATCACTGTTGGACAACTCCTCGAGATCGAGCCCATGCCTGTGCTTACAGAGGAGGAAATAAAACGGAAATATGTCTGGGGCGAACCATTGGTCAAGCCAGACGAGGTCAAGAAGCTCCCAACGAGAATGTATGAATTGCATCAATGGTACATGGCCATTACCAAGAGTTCCAATCCAGTGTCCCTCATGGTGAAAGTCAAGGAAGATCATTACTACCATGAGAACGATGTGTCCGTTGATTATACTGAACTGTTTCAGTTATACAATCAAGACGCACTCGACAAATCTATCGTCAGTTGCTATTGTCTGTAAGTGATTTCTTTCTGTAATTTAAGTCTCAAGCTAGCTGTAGTGATCCTTTTGATCAATCATTAACTGTAATTATCCTCACTATATTCTTTTTTGTGGTATTATGCAGGATGAAGATGTATGAAATGAAAAGAGCTGAACGCTATGGCATTGGGTTCATTGACCCAAACACCGTTAATAAATACACATGGAACCTAGGTGCATATTATAAAAAGCATGTAGAGGACAACATGCTAGAGTTCTTGAAGTGCCTCAAATACAATGATGATATACTACTTCCTTACAACTTCAAGTGAGTCACACTCTCTTGTACTACAAATTCTCTGTTTTTGCCTACTAG
The DNA here is from genome assembly GCA_902687465.1 of Secale cereale. Classification (NCBI taxonomy): domain Eukaryota; kingdom Viridiplantae; phylum Streptophyta; class Magnoliopsida; order Poales; family Poaceae; genus Secale; species Secale cereale. The sequence continues at coordinate 668,270,281 of LR738713.1, read as the reverse complement.
CTAGCTACATGTTTTTGCTTACATATGTCCACTTAATTAAAACATCCAAACGTGTGTGCATGCAGATTTCACTGGATCTTGTGTATCATTAAGGTTGACGTCGGAACAGTTGAAGTACTAGACTCACTACTTAAAAAACAAAGTGACTACACCTCATTGAAAGGGATAGTCAACAGGTAATTTCAATCATTATTAACTATATATCTCGGCCTATTTAGTTCGTCATTTCCTGATATAAACTATTTAATAACCCATTTATTCATTTTCTTTGTCGGCAGGCAGCGTTTGGGCAAGGTTCATCAGCGTCACTCCAGGCGAATGGAAACAGAGCCTGAAATGGTTTCGACCCAAGGTAAGTAATTAAGTAGTACTAGCTAGCTAGCTAGCTGCCATTATCTCTTTAATTATCATGCTTGATTAATTATTATCTGATCAAATTCCATTCTCGTAAATGCCCTGAAGCAGGCGCAGGGGACTGATCTGTGTGCATACTGCGTTTACGAGAACATTCACATGATGACGTCCGAAAGGAGCAGATCTCAAAGACAGGAATGGGTACGTTTGTCAGAACACTATTCACAATTTTTACAACATTATCGATTTCTAGTCACACAACTAATAAACATGCATATTGATCTCCTTCTTAACAGTTCAAGGAGGTGCGGGACAAGCACCTAGAAACGAAGCACGTACAAGCACTTCAAGAGGAAATAATGGGATTTTTGCTCGACCAGGTCATAGATCCGAAGGGAGAATACCATTACCCGCTACCGCCCCCATGAACCACTTCCAATTGTCATCGTGCTCCGAAGGCACCAATTAGGCTAATGCCACTGGCTCCGAAGGCAAAATGTAGGAGAACTTGTATATAGCTATACATGTGTATATGTGTGAATATATAAGGTGGTTTGTGTGTGAGACATTTGATGATATATAT
>LR738713.1:668200982-668269322 GCA_902687465.1 Secale cereale | reverse complement strand
TATATATATATATATATATATATATATATATATATATATATATATATATATATACCTTGTAGTATGGCTCATGCCACGTGGTCGCCCTTTAGCACCGGTTCGTGCTGAACCGGTACTAAAGGGGTGGGGGGCTTTAGTGACCACACTTTAGTGCCGGTTATGGAACCGGCACTAAAGGGCCTTACGAACGGGTGCTATTGCCCGGTTCTGCACTAGTGCAACCATCTCGAAGACCAAATCGAGTAAGCCACTGGTAGAAAATAGGGATGCAGAGAAGGAGGAGAGATGGACAGACCTGTACATGATGGAGGAAGTGACTCCGTCTGCCACCACCTCCACCGCCACGATCTCTTTCTTCATGCGAGATTGGAGGCTCGGCCTAGAACGGGAGCGATCTGAGCGGTGGCGCACCTGGAGGGGTCGCGGGTGTGATCGGCCGGGGTGTGTCGTGGAAATAGCACAGCAGATGTCCGGTTTAGAGGACTTAGGTGTGAGGCCATCGCGCGGTGATGTCTACACACGCTTCTATTCTTGTAGACAGTGTTGGGCCTTCAAGAGCAGAGGTTTGTAGGACAGCAGCAAATTTTCCTTAAGTGAGTAACCCAAGGTTTATCGAACTCAGGGAAGTGGAGGTTGAACGTACCCCTTTCAAGCAACCCTGCAATCAAGATACAAGAAGTCTCTTGTGTCCCCAACACACCTAATACACTTGTCAGATGTGTAGGTGCACTAGTTCGGTGAAGAGATGTTAAATGGCAAGTGATATGGATGGCAAAACAAAGTAATATAAATCTGTAATAAAAAGTGCAGCAAGCAAACAAGTGGTAAACGTGAGCACAAATGATATTGCAATGGTGGAAACAAGGCTTAGGGATCATAGTTTCACTAGTGGCAACTCCCAACAACATTAACATAATCGAATCACATGATATTTCCCATAAAACATGCAATGGAGACGCACCCGGAGGTCATTCCTTTGTGGTCAAGAGAGGACGAGAATTATGTAGGGCTACAAAAGCACACCTCAAAGTTCGTAGTTCTCAATCTATGGATTTCCCAATGTCACCGCGGCCATCCAAAGAGAGTACCACAATCACCACAACATATCTAAAGGATAGTCAAAGACAAGCACCAAGAGACTCTCAATCTTCAATCAACACACAAAAGAGGAAATCACTCATGAAAATATTCTTCTAATCCATGTCCAATAGACCGCTCTCACCTTGGTCTCGGAGATTATACCAGATAAAGACAAGTGAGTACGTCAATCCAATACATAGAGGAAGGGGAAGTATCATGGGATCACCCTAGATTAACATAGCCTATGATCACAACGAAGATCACATCATGGGGAGAGAGATAACCACATAGCTACACGTACAAGCCCTCAGCCCCGGAGGAGACTACTCACACATGGACATGGTGAGGAGGAGCTTGATGGTGGTGTTGATGGAGAGGTGCAGCCCCGCGAGGAGGAGACGGCCGGCGGCCCTAGGGGCGGCGGCGGCCCTAGGGGGCGGCCGCTCCTTGGCCCCCCTTCTTCCTTGTGGATGGTGCTGCAATGGTGCTGGTCCTCCCCTCGAAGACAGCGGCTTGGGAGGAGGAAAATTCGTGGCCCTTGGTGACCTAGGTTTCCTTTCTTTATATAGACTCTCGGATTCCCGTCATCAGATTTTGGGCCTCAGTAAAACGGGCTTTTCTCGGCCGTCCGAACTCCGATTTGGACAAATTTTATATCTAGAGGCATCCTTTCGAAATTCCCCACAACTTTCGCAACTAGGCTTTTCACGTTTCACGTCGTCTTCGGGCCGGAACGTGACCATCTTCAAAAAATGTTCTCAGACAGATTTCAGGAAAGTCAGAGTCCTAATCCAATATGACTCCTTTTGCGTTTTTGTGAATTTCCAAGTAATTCCTACACAATAAAGTGTAAAACAAGAACATTGTGCACTTTTGCAACCATTATTAGGTTAGTCTAAATATGATCAAAAGTGTATGGAAGTGCATAAATATCATAGCAATATCACACAAAAGAGGCATGGAGCAAGCATAAATTATAGATACGTTTTGGACGTATCAACATCCCCAAGCTTAATTCCTGCTCGTCCTCGAGTAGGTAAATGATAACAAGCATAATTTCTGTGGTGAAATGCTATTAACCATATAAGAACTTTTCACAGTCACATGACAAATGCTTACTGAGATAATGAATGTTTAGTAATTAAGTTGCCTGATGAGAATATCACAAAGAACTGAAAGTTTTACAATATGATACAGAAACACTCAATAGATTTGCAGTGAGCATGGTGTGCAAACATGACAAAGTGATACCTCGCTTGCCCCCTTTAGTGAAGCAAAACATAAATGCAGGGGCACCTCCGAAGTTTAAGTGACGACTAGATACAATGATTTCAGAATAAACGATATCATAATCATGCAGAAGACAATGGTACTTTGGGACAATGCACATTACACTTAGAATGACAATCATGCTCTCAATAGTTGGTGCTTTGAAGAAAGAAAGTGGAGACTCTCGAACAGTGGCTTTTGATGGCAAGGTTGAAAACCCGTGGTCGGAAACAAAGACTAAACATGTACCAGAGCTCTTGGTTTTTAAAAACTGAGGTAAAAAATTATTTTTGGGATATGCATATTTCGTCAACGAATGCTAGTAGATAACTCAATTACTTCCCGAGCTAGACAAGTTTCGAGGAACGGCTCCCGCACAGGGACGATCACATCCCCTTAATCACCTTTGTTTATCACTGCCAAAGTTTTCTGATTTCTCATGAACAAAGCGTGAAGGAGGGTTTGTTTGTTGTATATTTTTTAATGAGCCGGGCGCACTCTTTGCCAGTTCCTTCTCGTATTAGGGGTTTGCAGATTAGACATGCAATACCGGGGTGAAACTTGTCCAACTTAAAAAGATCATGAATTAACTACTACTTCCTCATGAGCTAAAACAGAGGCACAAAAGAGAAATGCTTTTGAATAATTTCGAGATGGTACATGAAAGCCTTCGTTAGGAATGGCAAGTAAATACCATGTATAGGAAGGTATGGTGGACTCATATGGCATAACTGGTTTAAAGGATTTTGGATGCACAAGCAGTCAGTCCGCTTAGTATAGGCGAAGGTTAGCAAAAGACTGGGAGCGACCAACTAAGAGAGCAATGACGTCCATAATCATGCAGAGTGACAAAGCAACATTGAATCGGACATGGAAGTTATATCGCTACTCAGAAATTAAAGATCATCAAGGCTTGATAGACTTTCTTTACAGTCTTAAATATGCGTGAGCATATGCCAAGTCAATCAAAATAAATTCTTGGAGGAAAATATCACTAAACCATACCACATCATAGGCAAACAAATCATGTTGGTACTTCAATAACACATTAAGAACAACCCGGCTATTTGAGACTAACCATAAGAAAACATGAACTACTAAGCACCATTATGCACATAGCATTTTTATCATAGACATATCAACCAGTGCAACAGACAAACTCTCTTAACAAGTTAAACATGAAAACTCAAGAGAGTTCAGCAACCAACTAAACAAAAGCTCTTTTAAAAAGAAAAGCATGAAAACCAAGAGCTAAACATGACAATAGCTATTGAAAGACAAAGAACACACACAGCAAAGATAAACATGAAAATCATATGTTGTGTTCTAGGTTGAAGTGGAGCGTGTTTCTCTCCCACACAAAGAAAGCTGGGTTCTAACTCGTTATGAACAGCAAGCAAAGCTAAAGAAAACTAAAAAGGAAACTAAAAGCAAGACGCTCCAAGCATAGCACATAACGCATGAAGTGATTAAAATATAGCGGAACGAAAGACGAACTGATAATTGTTGATGGAGAAGAGGATGCACGGGGGCATCCCCAAGCTTAGACGCTTGAGTCTTCTTGAATATTTCTTGGGGGTTCACGGGGGCATCCCCAAGCTTGAGCGTTTGACCCTCCTGAATCTTCTTTTATCATCTTCCCTCGCACACTTGAAAACTCCCTTCATAGATAACTCGTCATAATCTGATTAGCGAGGTTAGTACCCACAATAAAATAATTTTTCCCTACTGGAAATAAGGATAATCTTGAAGAGCTACTGTTTCTCAAGATTGCCAAAAGGTTTTTGCAAAGAAAAAGCAAGCTTAAGGTCTGCAAAACGAAGAAAAGGCAAAACAGGACATAATCTGTGAAAAACAGACCAGCGGGTAGTAAATAATTTTTTCGGGGCACTTCTGCAACTCAAATAAAAAAACTCATAACAGACGCCCGAAACCCAATTGTATAGAGCATGCTGTCCAAAAAATTCAGATCAAAAAGATGATCTGGTGATTTTATACGATTTTTTCTGTCCAAGGACAGAATCTGTTTTCTGGACTGTACGTCACAACTTTTGAACTTCCTTGCAATCAGAGGCTAAACCTGGCACAAAGCTGAAAAATAAAGATAGAATGATGTTGCTACAGTAGTAACAAACATCAAGACCACTAAAAACTGAAAGCAAAGATAACAAGGGTTGTCTCCCTATTGCTCTTTCTTTATAGCCATAAAGATAGGCTTAAGACTTTAATGATGCTCTCGTAGAAATAAGAGCTGAAGAACAAAAGAGAGCATCAAGAAGCAAATACCAAACACATTTAAGCCTAACATGCTTTCTATGCATAGGAATATTGCAATAGAATAATTCATTGAAGCACAAAGCAATAAGCATAGGAAGACAAAACAAATGCAGCTTCAAAACCTTCAACATAAAGAGAGGGAACTTGATATTATTGAAATATCTATAAGCATATGTTCCCTTCTCATAATAATTTTCAGTGGGATCACGAATAAACTCAACAATATAAGCATCACATAAAGCTTTGTTACCTTGATCCACATGCAAAAAGGTACTCTTACTCTCCACATAAGCATAATCTTTCTCATTGGTAATAGTGGGAGTAGGACTATCATAAACAACTTGAACACTATAGATTAATTGTGTATTAGGAAGATGGTGTTCAACAAGGGCGTAATTCCCTCCATGATTATGACAAGTTTCATAAGGATAATTTCTCCTTATGTCATAGGTACCTTTATAATCACTATAGATTGGAGTTACAACATCATCATAGTAGAGAAGAGCATTATCACTGCTAGCAACTATATTTGTAAACATGTTGTCTTTATTCTTACTATCAAAAGAATTTTCAATTGTCACATCACTAGTGGGTAAAGGATTTGCAATCCTATCATCCCCAAGCTTAGAGCTTTCCATATCATCACTTTCAGAGTTGGTACCAAAAAGATTTTCAAGATCATAAGTAGCATTATCATCGTTTTCCCAATCACAATAAGTAACATGCATATCATAATCAAAATCATCTTCAATAGTACCTATGGACGTATCATCAAGATGATAATTAAGGCAATAAACTTCACCTTCTTCTTTAAACTTACAACAGTTAGGATAAAAGTTGATGGGAGGAATATGCTCAGGCCAGGTTGATACCCATTCTTCTTCCTTCTTGCTCCTCTTCCTCCTCCTCTTCTTTTTCGTCTTCTTCACCTTAGGAGGGAGTGGTTGGAGATGAAGCTTCTCCACATATCCTGGTTTATCATTAGAAACAATAGGGGAAACTTGGGAGAAACTCTCCTTTTTATTAGCAGAAATATAAGAGACATTTTTATACTTTGGTAAAGTTCCCTCCTTTCTAATCTTACTTATGTAATCATTTTCATGGCAATTAACAACACAATAGAGATGGCAATTTTGGAAAGTGTTTTTTATTCCTATGGCATTAACATCTAGCCAAGAAGTCTTTTCTGATAACTCCTCACACATCAAAAATAACATAAGCTCATCATAAAGATCAGAGGTGATCATGTTATCACACAACTGGTTAACAGTTATGTTTTGAAAGTGCATGCATTGAAAATTAAAGTGACCCTCTATACAACAAAGTTCACAAGTAAAAGGATAAAGGTCACACAATTCTCTAGCAATTTCATTTAAATCTCTGACCCAAGTGATTGTTCTTTCATGCTTATGTTGCTTACAATACTTCTCTTCTTCAATCATAGGCCTTTCACAAGGTCTATCCACTCCACAAAAATTAACATGCTTATATAAAACTTCATTTTTAGGAATTGGATCATGCATGTTGCAATCATCATGAACAATTTCATTTTTTTGCAAATATCTTTAAAAGGTTCATGATGTTTGATCCAATCTTCCTTAGGCATATTAAGATGTGAAGCAAAAGATTTGAGGAAATCAACAAGGAGTTGAGAATCAAGCCCAAACTAAGCGCTAAACTTATTAAAACTTGTAGTTTCAACAAAGGACTTAATGCAATCCTACTCATAAATTATACCTGACTCTTTACCTTTGTCAATCTCCCAATCTTCAGTGTTGCGTTGAATTCTTTCAAGGAGTTCCCATTTAGCATCAATCTTTTCGTTTGTGAAAGAACCCATAGAGGAAGCATCGAGCAAATCTTTATCCTGTCGAGAGAGCCTCGCATAGAAATTAGTAATAATCATATCTTTGGGGAGCCCATGGTTAGGACATTTTAGCATTAACGTTTTCAGTCTCCCCCAAGCTTGAGCTATGCTCTCTCCGTCATGAGGATAGAAATTATAAACATAATTCCTATTCTCATGGACTTCATGAAGAGGATAAAACTTGGAGTAAAAGAGAGACTGGATCTCTTCCCAATCCAGCAGGTGAGAGTCATCTAGTAGCCTATACCATTCCAATGCTTTTCCTTTCAGTGACAAGGCAAATAATTTCCTCATGACTCCATCTCTTGTCAAACCTGAAATCTTAAACAACTCACAAAGTTCTGTAAGTTTCAACAAATGAATACTAGGATTGACTGTCCCATCATAACAATCATTCCTAATTATTTCAATTATCCCAAGTGGTATTTTGAACGGGATACATTCAGTAGGTGGAGGAGACTTCTCTACCACGGGTGTGGTAAAGCGGCCTTCCCCAAGCAGCGAACTAAGATTGCGGTTTTCCATAAACATAACTAGTGAAATAAAAACAAGAAAAAAAAATTAATTGCAACATCTAGAGAAGGTACCTTCACTTACCTCACATCCCCGGCAACGGCGCCAGAAATAGCTTGATGTCTACACACGCTTCTATTCTTGTAGACAGTGTTGGGCCTCCAAGAGCACAGGTTTGTAGGACAACAGTAAATTTCCCTTAAGTGAGTAACCCAAGGTTTATCGAACTCAGTGAAGTGGAGGTTGAACGTACCCCTTTCAAGCAACCCTGCAATCAAGATACAAGAAGTCCTTGTGTCCCCAACACACCTAATACACTTGTCAGATGTATAGGTGCACTAGTTCGGCGAAGAGATGTTAAATGGCAAGTGATATGGATGGCAAAACAAAGTAATATAAATCTGTAATAAAAAGTGCAGCAAGCAAACAAGTGGTAAACGTGAGCACAAATGATATTGCAATGGTGGAAACAAGGCTTAGGGATCATACTTTCACTAGTGGCAACTCCCAACAACATTAACATAATCGAATCACATGATATTTCCCATAAAACATGCAATGGAGACGCACCCGGAGGTCATTCCTTTGTGGTCAAGAGAGGAAGAGAATTATGTAGGGCTACAAAAGCACACCTCAAAGTTCGTAGTTCTCAATCTATGAATTTCCCAATGTCACCGCGGCCATCCAAAGATAGTACCACAATCACCACAACATATCTAAAGGATAGTCAAAGACAAGCACCAAGAGACTCTCAATCTTCAATCAACACACAAAAGAGGAAATCACTCATGAAAATATTCTTCTAATCCATTTCCAATAGACTGCTGTCACCTTGGTATCGGGGATTATACTAGATAAAGACAAGTGAGTACATCAATCCAATACATAGAGGAAGGGGAAGTATCATGGGATCACCCTAGATTAACATAGCCTATGATCACAACGAAGATCACATCATGGGAGAGAGAGATAACCACATAGCTACACGTACAAGCCCTCAGCCCCGGAGGAGACTACTCACACATGGACATGGTGAGGAGGAGCTTGATGGTGGTGTTGATGGAGAGGTGCAGCCCCGCGAGGAGGAGACGGCCGGCGGCCCTAGGGGCGGCGGCGGCGGCGGCGGCCCTAGGGGGAGGCGGCTCCTTGGCCCCCCTTCTTCCTTGTGGATGGTGCTGCAATGGTGCTGGTCCTCCCCTCCAAGACGGCGGCTTGGGAGGAGGAAAATTCGTGGCCCTTGGTGACCTAGGTTTCCTTTCTTTATATAGACTCTCGGATTCCCGTCATCAGATTTTGGGCCTCAGTAAAACGGGCTTTTCTCTGCCTTCCGAACTCCGATTTGGACGAATTTTATATCCAGAAGCATCCTCTCGAAATTCCCCACAACTTTCGCAACTACACTTTTTACGTTTGACCTCGTCTTCATGCCGGAACGTGACCATCTTCAAAAAAGGTTCTCAGACAGATTTCAGGAAAGTCAGAGTCCTAATCCAATAAGACTCCTTTTGCGTTTTCGTCAATTTCCAAGTAATTCCTACACAATAAAGTGTAAAACAAGAACATTGTGCACTTTTGCAACCATTAATAGGTTAGTCCAAATATGATCAAAAGTGTATGGAAGTGCATAAATATCATAGCAATATCACACAAAAGAGGCATGAAGCAAGCAGAAATTATAGATACGTTTTGGACGTATCACGCGGGTTAGCTTAAAGGGGTTAAAAGCACACAAAGGACACAGAGGGTTTATACTAGTTCGGCCCCTTCGATGAAGGTAAAAGCCTACGTCTAGTTTGGTGTGGTATTGCTTGTGCGTCGATGAACATGGAGCGGATTTCTTGCCTGTGTCTCGACTTGTTGTTGCCTGTCCCTGAACCGTCGCCGGGTCGTCCCTTTATATAGGAGGCGACATCCGGTCCGGTTTATAGAGTCCCGAGGCCGGCTCATAAACGTGTCCGCCTCGGTCTCTTCTCTTTCTGTCTTACATCCCAAGTTACATGATATGACGGTTTACAAACCGTGGGCTTTACACATGGGCCCTAACTTCTATGGGCTGTAATCTTTGTACATATTCTACCGGGTTCTGTAATAATACAAGTATGTCAGTGTAATCCGGATCTTCCTGGCCGGTTTATACCTGCTAGTAATATCCCTGACATTAGGCCTCAGATTGATTTGAACTTGTTCATGTCAGTCTTCTAAGTCTTGCATAAATCTCTTTTCTGCAATTTATCTGTTTCATAAACCGGCTATGACGTCATCTCCAGGAATCGCCTTAATCCGTCGTGACATCACCTCCGCATTTATTGCTCACCTTTGTCTGTTACATTTGTTAAATGCCATCCCGAAAATCGAGGCGACAGCGCAATCTTTATCCAATCTCTGACCTCCTCGATTCTCGCGTTTACCGTTTCACCTCTTCGGCTTATAAATACCGCTGGGGTCTGCTTCTTTTTTCCCTTTCTGCCTTCGTCTTCCTCTTTCTCCGTCGCTCGAAGCTCCGCCGCCGCTCTTCGAGCCAGGCCGCTGCATCACCCTGAATCGTGTCCAGAGCAACTCACCGCCGTCCGCTTCTTCGTCAGGTATTCCTTCTTTCTTACTATAGATCTCTATCTAGGGTTCCTTCCATAGCTTCCGCCATGAAACTTTGAAGCTCTGTTGTTCATCTCTGTAGGTTTAACCTTGCTGTAGATTCAATCTTTATGTAGATTCATCTTGAATGCACTCCTGCTCCGCGCTCACGTCTTTAGTTCCTCTAGTTTACCAGCTAAGTTAGATCTGTAGAAAACCTCCGCGGTTCTTCCTGCATATGACTTGCATATATTTCATCTTTTTTCTTATGCCTCAGATCCATTTTTACTTCAGCCTTCTATGGAAACTGTTTCTTTGTATTGTAGATCTGTAGCTCACTCATCGGTTTAATCGTTCATATGCTCTCTCCGACGGTCTAGATGTAATCATGTACTTTGTAATTGACGGTTTAGTTTCTTCCTTCTCTATCATCATAATCCGGTAGCTGCCTCACTCTTATATGCTCCCGGACTAGTAATACCATTAGCCCCGTGTGTAAACCGGCAATTTAGATCCACAATCTTGTATAATGCTCCAGCTTAATTTTAGCAATCGGTAAATCGGATTCTGTACTATACTTTTCAGCATTTCCATATTCCAAACGATGGCTAAGCAGTTTGTTGTGTGCAACTGGGCTCCTTCCCGCATCACCGAGGATGACCTAACGAACGCCGCTTCAATCGGTATTCTGGGTCCTAAGAATGTTCTGCACTGGCGGGCCAAAGGAAATAAATGTCCCCATACCCCTAAAGAAGGAGCGGTCATTGTTTTCTTTGATCACTTGGCCCGGGGCTTTAGCCCTCCCGGTTCAAAATTCTTCCGGGATGTACTAGCCGCATTTCAGCTCCATCCTCAGGACGTAGGTCCAAATTCTATATCAAATGTCTGCAATTTTCAAGTCTTCTCAGAAGCATATCTTCAAGAAGAACATTCAGTGGATCTGTTCAGAGACTTTTTCCACTTAAACCGGCGGACAGAGTTTTCTGACGGGCCGCATCAAGAATTGGGTGGCGTCAGCATTCAAAAAAGAAAGGATGTGAGTTTCCCTCACGCTGCCCTTCACACACACCCCAAGGAATGGAACCAATCATGGTTCTATTGTATAGATACTTCGCCTGAAGGAGAAAACCCACTGCCGGGTTACCGCGCATACCATCTACCAAAGGATCATCCCCTGCCGCAGCGCCTTAGTGCCCCGGATCGTGCCCGGTTAGCTCCTCAGCTTTCTAAGCTCCGGGCCTTTGTGGCCAACGTCTTAACAGGAATAGACTTTGTCCGCTTCTGGCTTGCTTGGAGCATTCTTCCGCTGAGCCGGCACTCAGGCCTGATGTGTGAGTATACTGGTAAACCGGATGACCCTCTGCGCCATATTGATATAATACTTCCTGAAAAAGAAGTCGCTGAATCCGCGAAGAAAATGCTCAACATCTCTCTGGAAGAGTGCAGCCGGACCGGTTTAGCGCCGTTCTGTGAAACCAATAAACCGCTAGCCGTAAGTCCTTTCTGATCTTTTTCTGTTACTCTGATCCGGCAATATCAATTGTCTTTTATTTATTTCCTATCTTCTGCACAGGCCAACGATCGCTTCTGGAAGAGGTAACCTCAAGATAAACCGGCCAAACAACCGCGCCGGAAGACGTACGCCATTAAGAAGAAGAAGGCGGTTGCTGCCTCCGGTTCACATCCTGAGAAAGATGATCCGGATTCCGAGGTACGAGTTAAACCTGATATGTTTTAATCTCCCTTTATCCAAATTTATGTTAACAGTGCCTTTCCACAGGATCTGGCTGAAGGAAGCAAAGCGGCGGAAATTGAGGTAATTTCTCTCTCTTCACACTCAGAACCACCGCCCCCCAAAATCCGCCGGGTGTCCCGGAAATACCCTTTTTCTCATCCTTACGCTCAATTGGACCCCAAATTTCTTTTGAAGAAGCAGCAGCATGAAGCACGCCGGACCACGCGCCATAGTGGCTACGTGGTGGAATCATCCGGAATACCCCTTACTCCGGCTCGCAGGCGCCGCTCCGAGGTTTTACTTTCTCCAACTTTTCTTCATCCAAAAGTCGGGCTCATACGTAAACCACTTAAACCATCTGATCCTAACTATCAGGAGGCTCCTTTCTCCTCTTCCAGCGAGTCGACTGCTACACAGGTCCCAGTGCTGAAGACCGTGCCTGGGTAAGTTCTTTTCAACATCCGGTTTATCTTCATGTTTTTGACTTCATGATTCTTATTGTTCCTTTGATCTCATCAGAAAGCCAAAGCCTAGTAAGAAGGCAAAGGCAAATAAAACGACTGCTGAAACTACTGCCGCTGAACCGACTGATGATCCTGAAGCGGCCATCCTTCCAGAAGATATCCCTGATGCTCAGTTTGATGATCCTATTCCCGTGGATCGTGACGACATTGCTGCTCCGGAGGGTGACAATACAGAGAATGTAAATGAACCGGCCAGTCCTGTCCGGGTTAGCCCTCCTCGGGCTAGCCCGGCTCCTGTTAGCCCGGCGCCTACTACTGCCCCTCTTCAACCAACTGCTGCATCCTCCCCGGATGTTGAGATAACCGGGTTAGGCTTTACCGCTCTTGCTGAGCCTGTCATCTTGGCCAAGCACACTGCCAAAGAGGAAAAACTTCAACAAGAAAAGGGCAAGTGGAGCACGGACTTATCCAGCTACGCCCAGTTGAGTGCCCAGGAACTTCATTCCGGTATTTGAACCGGCTTTTTACTAGCCGCGATTATGAATCCGGGTTGGTTAACATGATGAAGGACAAGTACGAGGTAATTTCCTTTCCTTTACTTATCTTTGTTTTGTGTTCTTTGTAATCCTATCATCAGTTCATAGTAGCCCCCAAGTGCCGGTTTAGCTTCATTGTAGATGAACCGGGACTTCCAGTGTATGGAAAATGAACTTACATTAGCCCCCAAGTGCCAGGGGTATAACTTGTTTTATGCACTTGGGACTTGTTTGAACTTTTCTTTCAGTACTTCAATTGCACATTAGCCCCCAAGTGTCAAGTGGATAACTTGTTTATATGCTTGAGACTTGCCTGAAATTCTATTTTGGTTCTTCAACTGCACATTAGCCCCCAAGTGTCAAGTGGATAACTTGTTTATATGCTTGAGACTTGATTGACTTGTCTTTCTAATCCATTTGATTCTCTTGTAGGCTGACTTGACCCGGAGGGCTGCAGAGGTAATTGAACTCCAGGATAGACTGGCTGTTACTGAAACTGCTTCTGCCAAAGCCAAGGAGGAACTTGTGCTGAGCCTAACCAACATGGAAAAATTGAAAAAGGACTTTGAAGCGGAGCGGTCCGCCTGGGAGGTGCAGAGGAATGCTCTTGAGAAAAGAGCAAAGGATGTTGAGGCTGCCCTTAATCCGGTTACGCAGGAATTGACCGGTTTAAGGCAGCAAATAGAACTTATGACCTCTGCTATCTTTGTGAGTACTCAACTGTATATGCTTTTCATCTTTGCAATCCTTGTTCTGCTCCGGTTTAACTTTGACAAACATATTTAGGGCGACGCATAACTCATCTTGGAGATGATGTCCGGAAGAAGCTCAAGGCCTCTTATACCCTGGTGGAGCAACTGTATTCCAGTGCTCAAAGGGTTATAAGTGCAATGTCCCATCAGAAACTGGCCCCAACTACCATCCAAGGTACTTTGGAGAAGCTATCCGTCCTGCGTGTGCGCCTGGTGGAAGTGAAGAAATCTGCTGCACGGGCTGGCTCTCTTATGGCACTGACCCGGGCCAAGGCATGGGTTCCGGACTTTGATGCGGAGGAGGCTATGAACGTATATCCCAGCAATAAAGAGGATGGATCCACCTTCTCTGCCGAAGACCTCCGTGCCTTAACCAAAGAGACGCGCCCACTTGCTAGCAAACTTGCCGATGAAGCTGATCTGACAAGGTATCATCCGGCCTATGATTTATAAAATGAACGGGTGGAGCTGTCGGTTTACGATACTGAGAATCTGATCCCACCTGTCCGTGACCATACTTTCTCTCCAGATGTTGATCCGTCATATCTTATCAATGAGGAAATGTACTTCCGTGCTCTCTCCAAAATTGATTTCCCCGTTCCCGATTTCCAGCCGCTACCTGAAGATGAAGAAGATCCGGAACACGTCGATCCTCAGCCTTCACAGCGTGAGAAGTCGTAAACCGTAGCCGGTTTAATTCAGAGCTGCTGAACACTTTGGCAAAACTTTAATCCGTTCGGGCCTGCGAGTGCCTTGTAATAGGATAGTTCGAAATATTGCCTTTGTCCCAATGTGGATGTCACAGCTTGGCTTGGCGTCTGCCAATTTAATCTCTTGTTTGCTATGGTTGATCCGTCTAAGTTATCCGCATCTGCATTAAACAATGCTAAAAAGATGTCCTAGCGGTTTACCGCCGGACCTATTACATTGCTCCCATAGATATATGTACTAAAAAAAGTATATGTTTTATACCAAAAATACCTCATACCTTTGATTAAGTGTGCCTGACATCCTTAACCCGGTAGGCATAATGGAACGTGTAGAGTCTGATGAGGCTCTTGGCCCTCTTGGCGTTTGCCTGATGACTGTTCCGGGTTATGATAAACGCCGGTTTAAATCATGCTGGTGTTTATGACCCAGACTTTTAAAATCATGCTGGTATTCATGACCTAGACTTTTAACTTTGTAGATATGTGGTCAACTTTGAAGTTGCCCAATTCCGGATCGATAAACTTGGTTAACCACAAAAACTTGAAAAACCGCAAAAGCAAAGCATTTTTGGCAAATAAGACCATGTAGTCGAGGCTTTTTGCGAGCTGCCAGGCTCCAAATCAAGGCTTTTTGTGAGCTGCCAGGCTCGAAATCGAGGCTTCTGATTCGAATGCGATCAGTAAACCGGACCAAAGGGGTTGAGCTAAGATTCGAATGCGACCATATAGCCCCTAGTGGCCTTGAAATTTTGCCGATCAGTGGATTCGAATGCGATCAAAGGCGGACCCTAAACGGGGTTTAAGCTATGATTCGAATGTGATCATATATACTGGACCAAAGGGGTTAAGCTAGGATTTGAATGCGACCATGTAGCCCCCAGTGGTTTTGTGATTTTGCCGATCAGTGGATTCGAATGCGATCCAAGGCGGACCCTAAACGGGGTTTTAAGCTATGATTTCGAATGCGATCATATATACTGGACCAAAGGGGTTAAGCTAGGATTCGAATGCGACCACGTAGGCCCCAGTGGTTTTGAGATTTTGCCGATCAATGGATTCGAATGCGATCCAAGGCGGACCCTAAATGGGGTTTTAAGCTATGATTCGAATGCGATCATATAAACCGGACCAAAAGGGGTTAAGCTAGGATTCGAATGCGATCACGTAGCCCCCTAGTTACCGTAGAGGCAGGGTACCTATAGGAGAGTTGCGCTTGTATGGCCAGCCCTGTTTGGTCCCTTATAGAATTGTCCTGCATATCAAAATAGACTGATCAAAGCATCTTGTTTTCTTGATGAAAATGATATATATCAAGAGAAATAAACTTTAGATGGATATCACCTGAGTGAACTCCCATAAGACACTTATATTTGAAGAAAATGGCTGATCCCCCGTTTACCAGGGGTGCCGGTTTATTTATTAATCATAATATATACAGGATACATGAAGCGGAGCCCATGGCTCAAGTGTAGTAAGGCCGCAGAAGAGCAATGTTCCACGGCCTCTTCATCTCTTCCTCTGCTGTCCGTGAGTCTTTGTGTTCTCGAACGTCCACCAGGTAGTATGAACCGTTGTGTAGGTTCTTGCTGACCACAAAGGGTCTTTCCCAAGGTGGGGATAACTTGTGCATATCTGTATGGTCTTGGATGAGCCGGAGTACCAGGTCCCCCTCCTGGAACGTCCTGGTCTTAACCCGGCGGTTGTGATATCAGCGCTGGTCTTGCTGATAAATTGCGGATCGTGCTGCCGCTATGTCACGCTCCTCATCCAGCCGGTCTAAGTTGTCCTGTCTTGCTTGCTCATTAGCCGCTTCAACATAAGCCGCCACCAGTGGTGAGTCGTGCCGGATATCACTAGGGAGAACCGCTTCAGCACCATACACCATGAAGAAGGGCGTATAACCTGTAGACCTGTTAGGCGTAGTGTTGATGCTCCAGAGGACAGAAGTTAACTCCTCAACCCAGCACCCTGGTGTTCTCTGCAAGGGAGTCATAAGCCGGGGATTGATGCCTCGTGATACGTCCAAAACGTATCTATAAATTCTGCTTGCTCCATGCCTCTTTTGTGTGATATTGCTATGATATTTATGCACTTCCATACACTTTTGATCATATTTGGACTAACCTATTAACTCAGTGCACCCCAGTGCCAGTTTCTGTTTTCTGCTGTTTTTGTATTTCAGGTTTTCCCATTACGTAAACTGCCAGAAAAATTCCGGGAAAAATATATAAAAAATCAGCGTTCCGGAAGCTTCCATGCGGCCAAAGTAGGGCCGGAGGGGGGCCACCAGGGCTCCAGGCGGCCAGAGGGCGCGCCCCCCCTCCTGGCCACGCCGCCAGGGCGCCTGGGCCCCCCTGGCCTCCTCTGATGCCCCCCTTTGGCATATATTTACACTGCGTACGGAAACCCTCGAGGACGGAACCCTTTTTCGCGATCTCATCTCTGTTCCGCCGCTGCCGCGCTTCCAAGATCGGGAGCACCAGGAGAACTCTTCCCGGCACCATGCCGGAGGGGAGGATCACCACCGAGAGCCTCTCCACCACCATGGACGCCTCCCGGATGAGTTGTGAGTAGTCTCCCTTGGACCATGGGTCCATGACCAGTAGCTATGTGATGTTATCCTCCCCTCTTTGTTCTTCACCGATTAGACCTCGTGAGCTGCCCTACATGATCGAGGCACATATGTAATCCTTATGCTGTTGCTATGATGAGTTTGCTGGGATCCGATGGATTATGAGATTATGTTCAGATTGTGTGTGAGTAATATATTTGATTTACCTCTTTTATATTTATGTTCTTGAGTAATTCTTGCATGTTCTCCGTTGCTGTTTATTGCTTTGGCCAAGTAGTAGGTAGTAACTCCAAGAGGGAACGTTATGCTTGATTGTGGGTTCATGCCCCTCGATGACTAGCTTGAGTGACAGAAACATGAGTCTAGGGGATGTGCTGTTGCCACAAGGGGGAAAACAACGGTGCTTGTACTCGCGGGTGCAAGGATTGTTTACTTTACGCAAAGTTCTTTTAATGCAGTTGTCTGTTGCTTTGAGTTTACACTATGGGTGGGACTCGCAACTTAATACCAGCGAGATGTTCTGGATAGATATCTCAAGGTGGATGATTAGTAGTAGATGCAGATGGATTTCGGTCTACTTACCTTGGCGTACCGCCCATGCTTTTGAGCCTCTACCTTTCTTTGCAGCATAGTTAGCATTGGTTTGCGCACATAATCCTGTCAATTGCCTAGCTGTAATTTGTTTACCTCGCTTAGCTGTTTTATCGTCTTTTGGGAGAGAGACATCACTAGTGAACATCATGGGACCCCGGTCCAGATTACCATCACTGATCACATCCGCTATTTACTTTTAGTTCTTACTTACTAGTTGCAGTCATACCTATCACTATTATCTCTTGCGTTTGATCCTTTGTAAACGACAAGGCCGGAGGGATTGACAACCTCTCTGTACTCGTTGGGAGCAAAGTTATTTGTATTTGTGTGCAGGTCCGATCGATCGCTAGTTGCGCCGCTAGCAGTTGACACCTTCTTGTTGAACCTCGGAGTCTCAGGGGATTCGATCCTTGGTATCTTTGCCAAGGGAAAACTACCGCTACACTGCATCTCAAACCGTCCACTTGGGGTAACCAACGAGGGGCGAGAAGCCATCAACCAAAGTTTTCTAGCACCGTTGCCGGGGACTCCACTCTTCAAGATAGGGGAGTTGCACGCTATCTTTTACCTTTGCTTTTTAGTCTTGTTAGTTTACCTTTCAGTTTTTGCTTTAGTATCTTTTATCAAAAATCACAAAAATAGTTATCTTGCTTGCTTGCTGCTATGGGTTCCACCGAGAACACCAAGTTGTGTGACTTCACTAGTCATAACAACGATGACTTTATCTGCACGCCTATCACGACACCTGCCACTTCAGCACCTTCTTATGAAATTAAACCTGCTTTACTGAACTTAGTTATGAAAGATAAATTCTCCGGTGCTGGAGATGATGCTGCTTTACACTTAAACAATTTTGTTGAACTCTTTGATATGCAAAAGTACTAAGAAATAGATAGTAATATTGTTAAGCTTAAGCTTTTTCCTTTCTCCTTGAGAGGAGGAGCTAAAATTTGGTTTCAATCTTTGCCTAGAAATAGCATAGATTCTTGGGACAAGTGCAAAGATGCCTTTATTGGAAAGTACTATCCACCTGCTAAAATTATCCAACTAAGGAGTAACATAATGAATTTCAAACAATTGGATAATGAACACGTTGCCCAAGCTTGGGAGCGCATGAATCTCTTGTCAAGAACTGCCCTACTCATGGTTTGACTACATGGATGGTTATCCAAACTTTTTATGCAGGCTTGAACTTTACCTCGCGGAACTTGTTAGATTCGGCCGCGGGAGGAACCTTTATGTCAACTACACTTGGTGCTGCCACGAAGCTTCTCGATGAGATGATGACCAATTATTTCCAATGGCACACCGAACGCGCTCCAACAGGTAGGAAGGTAAACTCTGTCGAGGAGATTTCCTCCCTAAATGAAAAAGTTGACTTGATCATGTCTCTACTTTCCAAGCAATCTTCTATTGATCCTCGTGATCTTCCTTTAAATTCTTTGATTGCTCAAGAACAAGTAGATGTGAACTTTATCTCTAGAAACAATTTCAATAACAATGCTTATAGGAGTAATTTTGGTAGCAATCCTAGACCGTTCCCCTCTAATTCCTATGGGAACAACAATGCTTATCCTAGCACCAAGAACTCCACTTCTGAACTAGAGATTATGCTTAAAGATTTCATCACTACCCAAAAAGCCTTCAATAATAATGTAGAAGAAAAACTAGCCAAACTAGATGATCTCTCTTCGAAGGTAGACAATTTAGCCCATGAGGTAGAGTTGCTTAAAATTAGAACTTCCCCTCTTGAGGAGAGGAAGACCACTCCTATGAATGCTATTCAAGTGCAAATTAATGAAAACATTAGGATGTTGGCTAAACTTAAAGAGAGATGGGCTAGAGAAAAGGAGGAAGAAGATAGAATTAAGAACCTTGCTACCCACCACACTGTTGCTACTATCCAAGTTGTTGAGGATATCCAAACTCTTAGCACCCAATGCACTCCTGGTCCCGTTGGACCTATTAATGGTGATGCTATGATCATAGAAACTACCAAACAAGTGAGCCTAAAGGACACCACTACCACTTTACTTGATAGTAGTGACCTTGATTTTGATAATTGCACCCTTACCGAAGTTATTGATTTCCTTCACAAGATGTCTAGAGATCCCCGCACTAGCACACTTGACCTTGCCTTCACAGATCATATCACTAATGCTCTCATCAAAGCTATGGAGGAGAAACTTAGGGTAGAAGCCTCCATACCTAGAAAGCTAGAAGATGGTTGGGATCCTATGATTAAAATTAATTTGAATAACTTCTCTTGCTATGATTTATGTGATGTTGGAGCTAGTACCTCCGTTATGCCCAAAAGAATATATGATATGCTTAAATTGAAACCTTTTGATTCTTGTTCTTTTGGTGTTCGTCTTGTTGATTCTTCCATAAAGAAACCCCTGGGGAGGATCGACGATGTTCTTATCATTGTCAATGACAATTATGTTCCCGTTGATTTTACTATTATGGATATTGAATGTGAACCTTCTTGTCCAATTATTTTGGGACGTCCTTTTCTTCGCACCGTTGGTGCCATCATTGACATGAAAGAGGGGAATATAAGATTCCAATTTCCTCTCAAGAAAGGGATGGAACACTTCCCTAGAAAGAAGATTAAGTTACCTTTTGAGTCCGTTATACGGGCTAGCTATTCTTTTACTCTTGATAAGACTTGATCTCCTTGCATTATGCCTAGCTTAAAGGCATAAAAGAAAGCGCTTTTGGGAGGCAGCCCACAATGAATAAAATTTTATTTTGCTTTTGTTATGTCTTGATGTTGTTACTACAGTAGCATAATCATTGTATCTTTACTTTTCATCTTTGTGCCAAGTGTAGCCTCTGATTGCAAGAAAGTTCAAAAGTTGTGACGTGCTGTCCAGGAAACAGATTCTGTCCTTGGACAGCAAAATTCGTATAAAATCACCAGATCATATTTTTGGTCTGAATTTTTCGACAACGTGCTCTATACAATTGGCTTTCGGGCGTCTGTTCTGAGTTTTTTGATTTGAGTTGTACAAGTGCCCCGAAAAAATCATTTACTACATGCTGGTCTGTTTTTCACAGATTCTGTCATGTTTTGCCTTTCCTTCGTTTTGCAAACCTTGAGCTTGCTTTTTCTTTGCAAAAACCTTTTGGCAATCTTGAGAAACAGTAGACCTTCCAGAATATCCTTATTTCCAGCAAGGAAAAAATATTTTATTAAGGGTACTAACCTCGCTAATCAGATTATGATGAGTTATGTATGAAGGGAGTTTTCAAGTGTGCGGGGGAAGATGATAAAAAGATTCAGGAGTGTCAAACGCTCAAGCTTGGGGATGCCCCCGTGCACCCCCAAGAAATATTCAAGAAGACTCAAGTGTCTAAGCTTGGGGATGCCCCCGTGCATCCCCTTCTCCATCAACAATTATCAGTTCGTCTTTCGTTCCACTATATTTTTATCACTTCATGTGTTATGTGCTATGCTTGGAGCGTCTTGCTTTTAGTTTCCTTTTTAGTTTTCTTTAGATTTGCTTGCTGTTCATATCGGGTTGGAACTCAGCTTTCTTTGTGTGGAAGAGAAACACGCTCCACTTCAACCTAGAACATAACATAGAATTTTCATGTCTATCCTTGCTGTGTGTGTTCTTTGTCTTTCAATAGCTACTATCATGTTCAGCTCTTAGTTTTCGTGCTTTACTTTTTAAAGAGCTTTTGTTTAGTTGGTCACTGGAACTCTCTTTAGTTATCATGCTTATCTTGTTAAGAGAGTTGGCTTCTGTTGCACTGGTTGATATGTCTATGACAAAAATGCTATGTGCATAATGGTGCTTAGTAGTTCATGTTTTCTTATGGCTAGTCTCAAATAGCTGGGGGGTTCTTAGTGTGTTATTGAAGTACCAACATGATTTGTTTGCCTATGATGTGCTATGGTTTAGTGGTATCTTCCTCCAAGAATTTATTTTGATTGACTTCGCATATGCTCACGCATATTTAAGACTGTAAAGAAAGTCTATCAAGCCTTGATGATCTTTAAATTCTAAGTAGCGATATAACTTCCATGCCCAATTCAATGTTGCTTTGTCGCTCTAAGTGATTATGACCGTCATTGCTCTTTTAGTTGGTCGCTCCCAGTCTTTTGCTAACCTTCGCCTGTACTAAGCGGACTGACTGCTTGTGCATCCAAAATCCTTTAAACCAGTTATGCCATATGAGTCCACCATACCTTCCTATACATGGTATTTACCTGCCATTCCTAACGAAGACTTTCATGTACCATCTCGAAATTATCCAAAAAAGAGGCATTTCTCTTTTGTGCCTCTGTTTTAGCTCATGAGGAAGTAGTAGTTAATTCATGATCTTTTTAAGTTGGACAACTTCACCCCGGGATTGCATGTCTAATGTGCAAACCCATAATACAAGAAGGAACTAGCAAAGAGTGCGCCCGTCTCATTAAAAAATTATACAACAAAGTGACAAACAAACCCTCCTTCACGCTTTGTTCATGAGAAATCAGAAAACTTTGGCAGTGATAAACAAAG
The DNA here is from genome assembly GCA_902687465.1 of Secale cereale. Lineage (NCBI taxonomy): Eukaryota > Viridiplantae > Streptophyta > Magnoliopsida > Poales > Poaceae > Secale > Secale cereale. Next base: position 668,247,865 of record LR738713.1, on the reverse strand, counting down.
GAGATTAAGAGGATGTGATCGTCCTCATGCGGGAGCCGTTCCTCGAAACTTGTCCAGCTCAAGAAGTGATTGAGTTATCTGCTAGCATTCGTTGACGAAATATGCATATTCTAAAAAATAATTATTACCTCTGTTTTTAAAACCAAGAGCTCTGGTACATGTTTAGTTTTTGTTTCCGACCATGGGTTTTCAACCTTGCCAACAAAAGCCACGGTTCGAGAGTCTCCACCTTCTTTCTTTAAAGCACCAACTATTGAGAGCATGATTGTCATTCTGAGTGTAATGTGCATTGTCCCAGAGTACCATTGTCTTTTGCATGATTATGATATCGTTTATTCTGAAATCATTGTATCTAGTCGTCACTTAAACTTTGGAGGTGCCCCTGCATTTATGTTTTGCTTCACTATAGGGGGCAAGCGAGATATCACTTTGTCATGTTTGCACACCATGCTCATTACAAATCTATTGAGTGTTTCAGTAACATATTGTAAAACTTTCAGTTCTTTGTGATATTCTCATGAGGCAACTTAACTACTACAGATTCATTGTCTCAGTAAGCATTTGTCATGTGACTATGAAAAGTTCTTATATGGTTAATAGCATGTCACCACAGAAATTATGCTTGTTATCATTTACCTACTCGAGGACGAGCAGGAATTAAGCTTGGGATGTTGATACGTCCAAAACGTATCTATAATTTCTGCTTGCTCCATGCCTCTTTTGTGTGATATTGCTATAATATTTATGCACTTCCATACACTTTTGATCATATTTGGACTAACCTATTAACTCAGTGCACCCAAGTGCCAGTTTCTGTTTTCTGCTGTTTTTGTATTTCAGGTTTTCCCATTACGTAAACTGCCAGAAAAATTCCGGGAAAAATATATAAAAAATCAGCGTTCCGAAAGCTTCCATGCGGCCAAAGTAGGGCCGGAGGGGGCCACCAGGGCTCCACGCGGCCAGAGGGCGCGCCCCCCCTCCTGGCCGCGCCGCCAGGGCGCCTGGGCCCCCCTGGCCTCCTCTGACGCCCCCCTTTGGCATATATTTACACCGCATCCCGAAACCCTCGAGGACGGAACCCTTTTTCGCAATCTTATCTCTGTTCCGCCGCCGCCGCGCTTCCAAGATCGGGAGCACCAGGAGAACTCTTCCCGGCACCCTGCCGGAGGGGAGGATCACCACCGGGATCCTCTCCACCACCATGGACGCCTCCCGGATGAGTTGTGAGTAGTCTCCCTTGGACCATGGGTCCATGACTAGTAGCTATATGATGTTCTCCTCCCCTCTTTGTTCTTCACCGATTAGACCTCGTGAGCTGCCCTACATGATCGAGGCACATATGTAATCCTTATGCTGTTGCTATGATGAGTTTGCTGGGATACGATGGATTATGAGATTATGTTCAGATTGTGTGTGAGTAATATATTTGATTTACCTCTTTTATATTTATGTTCTTGAGTAATTCTTTGCATGTTCTCCGTTGCTGTTTATTGCTTTGGCCAAGTAGTAGGTAGTAACTCCAAGAGGGGACGTTATTCTTGATTGTGGGTTCATGCCCCTCGATGACTAGCTTGAGTGACAGAAACATGAGTCTAGGGGATGTGGTGTTGCCACAAGGGGGAAAACAACGGTGCTTGTACTCGCGGGTGCAAGGATTGTTTACTTTACGCAAAGTTCTATTAATGCAGATGTCTGTTGCTTTGAGTTTACACTATGGGTGGGACTCGCAACTTAATACCAGCGAGATGTTCTGGATAGATATCTCAAGGTGGCTGATTAGTAGTAGATGCAGATGGATTTCGGTCTACTTACCTTGGCGTACCGCCCATGCTTTTGAGCCTCTACCTTTCTTTGCAGCATAGTTAGCATTGGTTTGCGCACATAATCCTGTCAATTGCCCAGTTGTAATTTGTTTACCTCGCTTAGCTGTTTTATCGTCTTTTGGGAGAGAGACATCACTAGTGAACATCATGGGACCCCGGTCCATATTACCATTACTGATCACATCCGCTATTTAAGTTCAGTTCTTACTTACTAGTTGCAGTCATACCTATCACTATTATCTCTTGCGTTTGATCCTTTGTAAACGACAAGGCCGGAGGGATTGACAACCTCTCTGTACTCGTTGGGAGCAAAGTTATTTGTATTTGTGTGCAGGTCCGGTCGATCGCTAGTTGCGCCGCTAGCAGTTGACACCTTCTTGTTGAACCTCGGAGTCTCAGGGGATTCGATCCTTGGTATCTTTGCCAAGGGAAAACTACCGCTACACTGCATCTCAAACCTTCCACTTGGGGTAACCAACGAGGGGCGAGAAGCCATCACCTCGCAAGATCTCTTGGTTCGCCCTTTCAACTTGACCATTGGATTGAGGGTGAGCTACTGAAGACACATCTAGGCGAATATGTTCCCTTTGGCAAAACTCTTCCATTTCTCCTTTAGATGGATTGGTGCCATTATCAGTAATAATGTTGTGTGGAAAACCAAACCGGAAAATTACCTTTTTGATGAATTTAACCGCTGTTGCCGCATCACACTTACTGACAGGCTCTGCCTCAATCCACTTTGTAAACTTGTCCACTGCCACCAATAGGTGGGTTTTCTGGTCTTGGGATTGTTTAAAAGGTCCAACCATATCAAGCCCCCAAGTCGCAAACGGCCAAGTAATTGGGATCATCCGTAGCTCTTGCGCCGGAACAAGAGCACGCCGTGAAAATTTCTGACAAGCGCCGCATCTCCGGACTAGATCCTCCGCATCAGCATGAGCTGTTAACCAGTAGAACCCATGACGAAAAGCCTTGGCTACCAATGATTTTGAACCGGCGTGATGACCACAATCTCCTTCATGTATATCCCGAAGAATATCACATCCTTTTTCCGATGATATACATCGCTGGAATGCCCCGGAAACGCCGCGGTGATGAAGTTCTCCGTTAACGATGGTCATGGACTTGGATCGCCGGATTATCTGCCTAGCCTCAACCTCATCATCTGGGAACTCTCCTCGGCTCAGGTATGCCAAGTAAGGGAGTGTCCAATCCGGAGTAACATGAAGTGATGCGACCATCTGAGTTTCCGGATCAGGAACAGCCAAATCCTACTCTAATGGTACCTGAAGTGACGGACTGTGTAATTCATCCAAGAAAGTGTTTGGTGGAACCGGTTTATGCTGAGAGCCTAGCCGGCTTAGAGCATCGGCTGCCTCATTTTTCCGCCGGTCTGTGTGATGCACCTGATATCCTTTGAGACATCCTGCCACCGCTTCGACTTCTCGCCTGTAAGCTGCCATGAGAGGGTCTTTAGAGTCCCACTTGCCAGACACTTGTTGCGCCACTAGATCCGAATCACCAAAGCACTTGACTCGTCTCAAGTTCATCTCCTTAGCCATCCGCAGGCCATGAAGCAGTGCTTCATATTCAGCAGCATTGTTAGTGCAAGGGAACATTAATCGGAGGACATAACAAAACTTGTCACCTCGTGGGGAAGTTAACACTACTCCAGCCCCCGAGCCTTCTAGTTGCCTTGAACCGTCAAAGTGGATAGTCCAGTATGTATGATCCAGCTTCTCCTCTGGTGCTTGCAATTCTGTCCACTCATTGATGAAATCTACCAATGCTTCGGATTTAATATCAGTACGGGGTACATACTTTAATCCGTGTGGGCTAAGCTCAATGGCCCACTTTGCTACTCTGCCAGTAGCCTCTCTGTTCTGGATTATATCCCCCAACGGAGCTGAGCTAACAACAGTGATTGGGTGGCCCTGGAAGTAGTGCTTCAGCTTCCGGTTTGCCATGAACACGCCATACACCAACTTCTGCCAGTGTGGATACCTTTGCTTTTACTCAATTAGCACCCCACTGACGTAATAAACCGGGCGCTGAACCGGATATTCCTTGCCTGCTTCTTTGTGTTCCACCATAATTGCCACGCTAACTGCACGGGCATTGGCGGCCACGTATAACAGCAGCGGCTCGTTGTTAATAGGAGCAGCAAGAACCGGCGGTTCTGCTAATTGCCGCTTTAAGTCCTCGAACGCAGCGTTTGCAGCATCGCTCCAAATAAACCGATCTGTCTTTTTCAGCATTTGATAAAGTGGAATTGCCTTCTGTCCCAAACGGCTGATGAATCGACTTAACGCTGTAATCCGGCTGCTATGCGCTGGACATCATTGATACAAGCCGGTTTAGTCAAGGATGTGATCGCCTTGATCTTCTCCGGATTGGCCTCTATTCCTCTATTTGATACTAAGAATCCAAGGAGCTTACCTTCCGGAACACCAAAAACGCACTTCTCCGGATTAAGCATCATCTTATAAACCCGGAGGTTGTCAAAGGTTTCCTTTAGGTCTTCTATCAGTGTCTCCTCCTTCCTTGACTTCACCACAATGTCATCCACATAGGCATGGACATTTTTTCCGATCTGCCCCTTAAGACAGTTTTGTACGCAACGCTGGTAAGTTGCTTGGGCACTCTTGAGCCCAAAGGGCATAGATACATAGCAGAAGGCTCCAAAGGGAGTTATGAAGGCTGTCTTCTCCTGGTCCTTAACTGCCATCTTGATCTGATGATACCCTGAATATGCATCCAAAAAACTTAGCCGCTCACATCCTGCCGTAGCATCAATAATCTGATCAATACAGGGGAGAGCAAAAGGATCAGTTGGACAAGCCTTGTTTAGGTCTGTGTAATCTACACACATCCTCCACGTTCCATTTTTTTATAACACCAGAACCGGATTAGCCAACCACTCCGGATTGAACACCTCAACTATGAACCCTGCGGCCAAAAGCCTGGCCACTTCCTCACCTATAGCCTTGCGCCTTTCTTCATTGAAGCGGCGCAGGTACTGCTTGACCGGTTTAAACTTCGGATCAATGTTAAGACTGTGCTTAGGGAGTTCTCTCGGTATACCCGGCATGTCAGAAGGTTTCCATGCAAAGATATCCCGATTCTCATGGATGAACTCGATGAGCGCGCTTTCCTATTTGGAGTCTAGGTTAGCGCTGATTGTGAACTGCTTGGATGAATCGCCTGGCACAAAGTCAACTTTCTTGGTCTCCTCTGCCGATTTAAAGCTTAACGCCGGATCATGTTCTGTAGTTGGCTTTTTTAACGAGGATATATCTTCCGGATCGATGTTGTCCTTGTAGAATTTCAATTCCTCCGTAGCACAGACTATCTCTGCATAGGCTGCATCTCCTTCCTCGCATTCCAATGCGATCTTGCGACTTCCGTGAACAGTAATGGTTCCCTTGTGACCCGGCATCTTGAGCTGTAGATAAACATAGCACGGTCTAGCCATGAACTTGGCGTAAACCGGCCTCCCAAACAAAGCATGATATGGGCTCCGGATCTTTATGACCTCAAAGGTCACTGTCTCTGACCTAGAATCCTGCTCATCCCCAAAGGTGACCTCCAGATTAATTTTCCCAACTGGGTAAGCCAATTTACCTGGCACCACTCCATGGAACACCGTGTTGGATTGTCTCAACTTCTTGTCTGTCAACCCCATACGACGGAAGGTCTCATAATACAAGATGTTGATACTGCTGCCGCCATCCATGAGTACCTTTGTGAATTTGTAGCCACCCACCTGTGGTGGTACCACTAGGGCCAACTGACCCGGATTATCAACCCCTGGCGGGTGATCCTCTCTGCTCCACACAATAGGTTGTTCCGACCAACGTAGAAAACGTGGCGTTGTCGGTTCAACTGCGTGTACTACCCGCTTCAGAATCTTTTGATCTCGTTTGCACAAACTCGTGGTAAAGACATGGTACTGTCCACTACTTAGCTCCTTCGGATTATTCTGATATCCGGATTGCTGCTGCTATTAACGCTGCTGATTACCTTGGTTACTGTAACCACCCTGACCATGCTGTTGGTTCTGTTGATGCTGACCGTTACTGTTGTTGCTGGGACAGTTGTTGTTACCGCCATGATATCCTGACCCGGAACCATTGCCCTGGTGACCCGGACCTTGAAAACCGGAACTCGAGCCGCCGCCCGGGGGTCCGTGGTTATATTTGGCTTTTCTCATGGCCTCTATCATGACCCGGCATTCCCTCCATGAATGCTTAGACGGGCTTCCCTCTTTGCTGTGTTTAGGGCACTGTTGGAGATATCGCTTATCGGGAACTTATCGGTCGACCCATGATAACGGGTAAATCGGCCTGTTTATCGGCATATCGGCCGATTTATCGGCATATCGGTTGATTTATCGGCCGATTTATCTTATCAGTCAAACAGCGGTAAGCAATAAATCGGCCGATTTATCGGCATATCGGAAGATATCTTGAACCGTGGTTTAGGGCAAGGCGCATCTAACTGTTGTTCTAGACTGAGGAACTGCCCTTCACCACGAGGAGGTGGCCTACCCTTGCGGCGCTGGAAGTTTGCTTGAACATTGGTATTGGCCACAAAATCAGAGCTGCCCTCTGCCTTTCGCTTACCATTGTAACCTGTTCCTATCGGATTAGTCTGCGCCGGTTTACCGGCCTTGTTTGCTTTCCCGAACTTTTCTCCATCTGCCTCTGGGAACTTAGTATTATCAGAATCCCCATATTTCACCAGAGCACTCATGAGTGTCCCCATGTCATTACAATCCTGCTTGAGCCGTCCCAGCTTTAGCTTTAGAGACTCAAACCGGCAATTGTTTTCCAATGTCACTATCGCCGTACTAGGATTGATGCCATTGGAGGAGTGCAGGATTTCTGATACTCGTCGCACCCAGGTACTCGTAGGTTCCTGCTCTCCTTGAACACATGCCGCTAGATCTACCACTGACATCGGCTGCTTGCACGTGTCTTTGAAATTTTTTATAAACTGCCGACGCAGCTCACCCCATGATCCGATGGAGTTAGGCGGTAAGCCCTTTAACCATGTCCGGGCTGTACCCTCAAGCATCATGGTAAAGTACTTGGCGCACGCCGCTTCATCCACGTCCAGCATCTCCATAGCCATTTCATAACTTTCAACCCATGCCTCTAGAGCCAGATCTGCTGTGTAGTTAGGTACCTTGCACGGGCCTTTGAAGTCCTTGGGCAATTTCACGCTTCGCAAGGCGGGGATGAGGCACTGCACTCCAAAGGAACTCGCCGTGGCCCCCATTTCTGCTGTGGCCATGTGAACCGGCGTCACCTGACGGGTGTCCTCGCGGGCGGCATGCCTAGCCCGGTTTACCGCCTCTTGGGCGTGTGCTTCTGGTCCCGCCGGATTATCCTGCCTGTGACGGTGACGTCTCCGCTCGCTACTAGACACAACCAGTTCATCCCAGTGCCTAGAATAACTCCGGCTTTGGCGGGGGGTTGAATGAATTCTTTCCCTGCTATAAGAGTACGCCTGCTGCTGTGTCAGCGCCGTGTCCAGTAACTCCTTAGCCCGACGCGCTTCCAACGCCACGGGGAATGTTCCCTCAATGGGTAAAGCGGCCAGTCATGAAGCGGCGGCGACAATGTTGTCCAACGGGTTAGAATAATGGCCAGGAGGGGTGGGGATGTGTGGCGTTGGCACAACTTTGACGATTTCGCTCTGCAGCCGGCGGTTGAACCGGCGCGCCAGTCCCCGGGGCTCCTCCCCGGCTTACCTCTAGGTTGTTGCTGGCTCCCGCTCCTGGTGTGCCAAAGAGATTCCTCGCCTCATAAACCGGCGGTAGACGAGTTTGCTGCCTTCTATACATTACCTCATGTGCAGAGGCCTGATCTACTCTGAGCCGGAAGGCTTGGGAGTCTAGCTCTGCCTACCTTGTAGCCATCATGGCTTTCTCTGTGTCCAGATCCCGTTTAGCCTGCTCAATCCGGCCCTTCAGTTGAAGGATCTCCGCATCATGTTGCGCCTTGTTGGCAGGAGCTACTTCTGCTATTGCGCGTGCTGTCAACTCCTCGACCAAGGTGGATAGAACGTCAGAGGGTGAGGGGGCTTGGCTGCCCGCCCCCACACCAGCTACCTCTTAGGTGAACGCCCCGGTCACTGAGGGCTGCTGCATAGACTGTGATCCGGCCATGAAGACAGCCACCCAGCTTGGCGGATCAAAGGGGTCCGGAATATTGTCACCATCGGATATACCCTCGGATCGGCCGTCCTGCAACAGATACAAAGATTCGGTCTCCCCGGATGAAGATTCATCGTCAGAATAGACAACTGTCTCGCCACCAGAATCCGATCCGTCCTCGGCTTGGACTCCATGCACTGCTCCAACGAAGACACGTTTCACGGCGGGCTGAATCCGGGCCGATCTCGCACGCTGAGCCTCCTCGATGATGCTGGGGAAGATGTCCGGCTCAGGTCCCGGTTCACCAATCTTGCCGATGAAGACGTGGATGCCGCCGAAGGGGACCCGGTACCCGTATTCGATTGAATCGGCCTCGAGGCCCCAGCCGGCGTCGTCGATGTAGATCCGGCCGCGGCGACTCTTGGTCATCCGGCCAACCGTGTAACCCTTGAGTCCTTCAAAGCTGACCTTCAAGAACTCGAAACCATTGTGCGATAGCCCCACGGTGGGCGCCAACTGTCGTGGAAATAGCACGTCAGATGTCCGGTTTAGAGGACTTAGGTGTGAGGCCATCGCGTGGGTTAGCTTAAAGGGGTTAAAAGCACACAAAGGACACAGAGGTGTAAGGTCATATTTCTCCATGAGTAGTTTTGGTGATTGATGACAATGCATTTGCGGACTGATCGTGTGCTCTAAGCTCATACAGGTATATCTCCCTTAGGCACAAGACGATTGCTTGCCCCTCGGATTCTATGGAAGACGGTGTTTTCTTTTTGCTCCCTGTCGGTGGCTTTGAGTAATAGGAAAGCCGTACTATTAAGAGGGGGTCCGCGTCGGAAAGGTTTGGGTAGAATCAACACGTACACATACTACTCTCGCACCACCTTTCCTTGCTTCTCTGGAGGTCCAGCCGGTTATTTTTCGTATATGCAAACTGTGACTTCTTAACGGATCATCTTCCTGGCAAGCGGCAGTTCCGCTTAACCAAGCGGTAGTACCGCGCAGATACACGGTAGTACCGCCTGCCGACACGGTAGTACCGCTCTGATGGTAGTACCGCGTCTCCAGAGCGGTAGTACCGTGTATCTGGCTCAGGCACTGATTCTAAGTACAGAAGTTGATGCGGAAGTAATTTTTTACTTCCGCATCCAATGCGGTAGTACCGCTTAACCCAAGCGGTAGTACCGTGTCGCATTTTGCTACTACCGTTTTCCCTGCGGATGTAGCCACGGATGTAATTTATTTCATCCATGGTTGTCAATCCTGTTGCACTATTTTGCCTAAGCGGTAGTACCGCTCTCAAAGCGGTAGTACCGCTCAGCCAGCGGTAGTACCGCAACTCATGCGCGGTACTACCGCTCTCTGCGGGCTGAAAACTCCAATAACGGTTGGATTTGTTCCCCCACTATATATAGGGGGTCTTCTTCTCCAAGAAGACTTACCTCTTCCCCCACTACTCCATTGTTGCTCCAAAAGCTCCATTTCCGCCCGATCTCTCTCCCTAGCCAATCAAACTTGTTGATTTGCTCGGGTTTGCTTGAGGAGGCATCGATCTACACTTCCACCAAGAGATATTTGATTCTCCCCACTAATCCCTTGCGGATCTTGTTACTCTTACGTGTTTGAGCACCCTAGACGGTTGAGGTCACCTCGAAGCCATATTCCATTATGGTGAAGCTTCGTGGTTTGTTGGGAGCCTCCGAGTTGTGGAGATAGCCCCAACCTTGTTTGTAAAGGTTCGGTTGCCGCCTTCAAGGGCACCACTAGTGGAATCACGGCACCTTGCATTGTGTGAGGGCGTGAGGAGAATACGGTGGCCCTAGTGGCTTCTTGGGGAGCATTGTGCCTCCACACCGCTCCAACGGAGACGTACTTCCCCTCAAAGGGAAGGAATTTCGGAAACACATCCTCGTCTCCATCGGTTCCACTTGTGGTTATTTCTTACCTTTACTTTTGCATGCTTTACTTGTTCAACTCCTATAGCATGCATGTGTAGTTGTTGTCCTTCTTTCTTATAGTTGTCATCCTAGTAGAATATCTAGACAACTTATTTTGTCACTTAATTTAAAGTGGTTAAGAAAAGTTAAAAATTGTTAGTTGCCTATTCACCCCCCCTCTAGTCAACCATATCGAACCTTTCAATTGGTATCAGAGCCTCGTCTCTTTTTAAGGACTTTACCGTCCGAAGAGTATGGTTGACAACGTAGTCGAGACGGAGGACCATTCTGGTGGAAATCCGTCCTTGCCTTGATGGGCCTCGAACCCCTCGTTGGTTACCCCAAGTGGTAGCTGTAAGATGCAGTAAGTAGAAGTGTTTTCCCCTAGCAAAGATGCCAAGGATCGAATCCCCAGAGACTCCTAGGTTCAACAGGTAGGTGTCAATTGCTACGGCGCCAGATTAGTAGCAACCAACGTGGACCTGCACACAGATACAAATAACTTTGCTCCCAACGAGTACAGAGAGGTTGTCAATCTCTCCGGCCTTGTAGTTCATAAAGGATTAAAAGCAGTGATAGTAGTGATAGATAGTTTTTGCAATAGTAAATAATAATGGAAAGTAAATAGTGGATGTGATCAATGATGGTAATAGGGACCGGAGTCTCATGATGTTCACTAGTGATGTCTCTCTCCCAAAAGACGATAAAACAGCTATGTGAGGTAAACAAATTACAGCTGGGCAATTAACAGGACCACGAACGCAAACCAATGCTGACTACATTGCAAGAAAGGTTGAGGTTCAAAGCATGGGCGGTACGCCAAGGTAAGTAGACCGAAATCCATCAATATATACTACTAATCATCCACCTTGAGATATCTATCCAGAACATCTCGCTGGTATTAAGTTGCGAGTCCCACCCATAGTGTAAACTCAATGCAACAGACAACTGCATTAAAAGAACTTTGCGTAAAGTAAACAATCCTTGCACCCGCGGGCACAAGCACCGTTGTTTTCCCCCTTGTGGCAACAGCACATCCCCTAGACTCATGTTTCTGTCACTCAAGCTAGTCATCGAGGGGCATGAACCCACAATCGAGCATAACGTTCCCTCTTGAAGTCACTACCTATTACTCGGCCAAAGCAATAAATAATAACGGAGAACATGCAAAAATTACTTATGAACTAAAATATAAAAGAGGTGAATCAAATATATTACTCAAGATCAATCTGAACATAATCTCATAATCCATCGGATCCCAGCAAACTCAACATAGCAACAGCATAAGGATTACATAAGTGCCTCGATCATGTAGGGCAGCTCACGAGGACTAATTAGTGAAGCACAAGAAGGGGAGGAGAACATCACATAGCTACCGGTCATGGACTCATGGTCCAAGGGAGACTACTCACGAGTCATCCGGGAGGCGTCCATGGTGGTGGAGAAGCTCCCGGTGGTGATCCTCCCCTCCGGCAAGGTGCCGGGAAGAGTTCTCCTGGTGCTCCCGATCTTGGAAGCGGCGGTGGCGGCGGAACAGAGATGGGATCGCGAAAAGAAGTCCTGTTCTGAGGGTTACGGAGGGTCCTTTAAATATATGCCAAAGTAGGGCACCGGGGGATCCTCGGGGGGCCGAGGCGCCCCCCCGACGCGGCCCAGGGGGGGGGGGCGCCCACAGGGCGCTTGGAGCCCCTGTGGCCCCCCCAGGTTGCCCTTCGGACGTAGTGTTGTTTCCGGTTCGCTGATTTTTTATATAATTTTTCTGGATTTTTCTGGGCAGTTCTCGAAACGTGAAAACCTGAAATACAAAAAACAGCCGAAAACAGAAACTGGCACTGGGGTGCACTAGATTAGTAAGTTAGTCCAAATATGATCAAAAGTGTATGGAAGTGTATGAATATCATAGCAATATCACCCAAAAGTGGCATGGAGCAAGCAGAAGTTATAGATACGTTTTGGACATATCAACATCCCCAAGCTTAATTCCTGCTCGTCCTCGAGTAGGTAAATGATAACAAGAATAATTTCTGTGGTGACATGCTTTTAACCATATAGGACATTCTCATAGTCATATGAAAAAAGCTTACTGAGACAATGATTCTAAAGTAATTAAGTTGTCTCAAGAGAAAATCACAAATGACTGAAAGTTTTACAACATGAAACTGAAACATCAAAAAGATTTGCAATGAACATGATGTGCAAATATGATAAAGTGATATCTAGCTTGCCCCCTTTAGTGATGCAACACATAAATGCAAGGGCACCTTCAAGGTTTAAGTGATGACTAGATACAACCATTTCAGAATAAACGATATCACAATCATGCAAAAGACAATGCTACTTTGGGACAATGCACATTACACTCAGAATGACAATCATGCTCTCAGTAGTTGGTGCTTCAACATAAAAGTAAAAGAAAGGTTAAGTGCTAGAGCTTTTTATTTGAAAACATGGAAGCAATTGTGTCAACGGTAGTAGTACTTCACATGTGTCATGTATAAAACATCTTATAAGTTGCAAGCCTCATGCATCGAATACCAATAGTGCTCGCTCCTTGTCCAAATTAGCTCGGATCCCCATGGGTTATCATTTCATTGCATATGTTTTAACCAAGTGTCACAAAGGGGTACCTCTATGCCACCTGTACAAAGGTCCAAGGAGATAGATCGCATTTGATTTCTCGTTTTTGATAGATCTCAACTTGAGGACATCCATACCGGGACAACATAGAAAATAGATGATGGACTCCTCTTTAATGCATAAGCATATTCTCATGAGAGATTGAGGATTAAGGTCCAAGCTAAAACTTCCACCATGATGCATGGCTTTGGTTGGCGGCCCAATGTTCTTCTCTAACAATATGCATAGTTATTCAACCCACGGTAAATCACCCTTACTTCAGACAAGACGAACATGCATAGCAACTCACATGATATTCAACAAGAGTGTGACAGTTGATGGCGTCCCCAGAAACATGGTTACCGCTCAGCAAGCAACTCATAAGAAATAAGATACATAGGCAACATATTCTTTACCACAATAGTTTTTAGGCTACTTTCCCATGAGCTATGTATTGCATGGTTAATTTGCTTAGTACAGGTGGAGGTTAGCAAAAGACTGGGAGCGACCAACTAAGAGAGCAATCACGGTCATAATCATGCAGAGCGACAAAGCAATATTGAATCAGGCATGGTAGTTATATCGCTACTTAGAAATAAAAGATCATCAAGGCTTGACAGACTTTCTTTACAGTCTTGAATATGCGTGAGCATACGCCAAGTCAATCAAAATAAATTCTCGAAGGAAGATATTACTAAACCATACCACATCATAGGCAAACAAACCAAGTTGGTACTCCAATAACACATTGGGAACCCCCCAGCTAGTCGAGATTAACCAAAAGAAAACCTGAACTACTAAGCACCATCATGAAAGTAGCATCTTTATCATAGACACATTAACCCATGCAACGGAAGCAAACTCTCTTAATAAGGTGAGCATGGTAATTAAAGAGAGTTCAAGCAACCAACTAAATAAAAGCTCTTGAAAAGATAAGCATGAATACTAAGAGCAAAGCATGATAGTAGCTAGTTAAAAGACAAAGAACACACACAGCATAGATAGACATGAAAATTCTATGTAATGTTCTAGGTAGAGGTGGAGCGTGTTTCTCTCCCACATAAAGGAATGCTGGGTTCCGACTCGTTATGAAAAACTAAAAAGAAAACTATAAGCAAGACGCTCCAAGCATAGCACATAACACATGAAGTGATAAAAATATAGCGAAACGAAAGACGAACTGATAATGTTGATGGAGAAGGGGATGCATGGGGGCATCCCCAAGCTTAGACGCTTGAGTCTCCTTGAATATTTCTTGGGGGTGCACGGGGGCATCCCCAAGCTTGAGCGCTTGACACTCCTGAATCTTTTTATCATCTTCCCTCGCACACTTGAAAACTCCCTTCATACACTACTCATCATAATCTGATTAGCGAGGTTAGTACCCTTAATAAAATAATTATACCTTGCTGGAAATAAGGATATTCTTGAAGTTCTACTGTTTCTCAAGATTGCCAAAAGGTTTTTGCAAAGAAAAAGCAAGTTCTTAATTTGCAAAGTGAAGGTAAGGCAAAACAGGACAGAATCTGTGAAAAACAGAACAGCAGGCAGTAATTGACCTGTTCGGGATACTTCTGCAACTCAAATCAAAAAACTCAGAACTGACGCACGAAAGAAAATTATATAGAGAACGCTGTCGAAAACATTCAGACCAAAAAGATGATCTGGTGATTTTATACGAATTTTTCTATCCAAGGACAGAATCTGTTTCCTGGACAGCACCTCACAACTTTTGAACTTTCTAGCAATCAGAGGCTATACTTAGCACAAATATGAAAAGAAAAGATACAATGATGATGCTACAGCAGTAAACAACATCAAGACAGAACAAAAGCAAAAATTTATTCATGTGGGCTGCCTCCCAAAAGCGCTTTCTTTTATGCCTTTAAGCTAGGCATAATGCATAGAGGAATCAATAATCATCATAATAATCGGAGTTATAAATTGTTTCAAATGGTTCCTCAATAAGTTCATTCTTGTTCCTTCTAGGAAAGGGGTACACACCTTTTGCCTTCCCGCGTAAGCGGATTTGTCCCTTACCTATATCGGTGAAGCCTTTAACTGCTCGGAGGAAGTCCCTTCCAAGCACTATATTTCCTTGGTTTGGCTCCATGATGAAGAAATCAATCATTGCAATCCCTTTAAGGAATTTAACCGGTACGTCTTTCATTTTTCCCTGGATTTCAGAAATATCTCCATTAGTGTGTTCATGATAAGATGGTAATCTATTCATGTTAAATTTTAAAGAATCATGAACAATTTTTGGCATAGTAGAAACCATAGATCCAATATCACAATAAGCAAGGAAGTCTTGATTAGAGATGCTAATCCTAATAAGAGGTTCCCAGTCATTATCTATTTCCAGAATGTCTCTCTTATTGGGTTTAGGTTTTTCTACCTTCGTTAAGTCTAGAGCATCCATTCTTTCTCAATAGTAGCAAGTCTATCTATGATAGTATCAAAGTTATGATCATAAACAAAGTAACTAGATAGACCATGTATAATCTCAAGAGCTCTAGCTTCATCACATTCTAAGAAATCTCCCTCAGCTATAATGTCAAGGGAGTGTTTACACCATTTAAAAAGACCATGGTAAAAATTTCTAAGCACAATTTTTATAGGTATCCAAGGCATAATTCTCCTATGTGCATCAGAAATCCTGTGCCATGCCTTCTTCATATTCTCTCTATCGGGGAAACTGGACACCCACGAACACCTATGGGACCGGAGCCCCTTCTACGTTGCGGCAAGGGAGCAGAGTGAGCACGGAGAGCAGATCGAGGAGCACACGCGGGCAGTTTACCCAGGTTCGGGCCGCGCGGACGCGTAAAACCCTACTCCTGCTTTGGTTGTATTAAGTTCTTGGGCTCGGGAGCTTGAAGATCTACAGTACCAGCTACACCGAGCGAGGGAGTGAGCGAGTTTCTGGGATCGAACCCCCTCTACGTTGTGCATGGGCCTCCTTTTATAGCTCAAAGGGGTTACCGACAGGCGCCAACGTAGAGGAGGGTAAAAATGTAAAACTGGTAGTAGTTGTAACAGTGCATGAACAGTGTATGAACAGTGGTCTTCACCTAACTCTGACGGTGGGGGACAAGGGCATTGAATGCCCGTCACCGTAGCCCCAAAAGCGTCCGTCCATGCGTCTCCGTTCGCCACGGCGATAGCCTTGTCACCGTGGCTTGCCACAGTGTACCCCAGGCTGCACAGCCATCTGCCACGTGCCCCTGGAAGGGCCCCAGGGCGACGCGTGGTCAGATGAGCTGGAGCGCAGGCACACAGTGTAAGCTTCCCCCGGCAAGCACCTTGCTGGGGTCGCAACCTTGCCGGGCCCGGAAGCTTGTCGCTCTCCGGGCCCTGCCGGGGTCGCACGATGCGCCACATG
This sequence comes from Secale cereale, assembly GCA_902687465.1. Lineage (NCBI taxonomy): Eukaryota > Viridiplantae > Streptophyta > Magnoliopsida > Poales > Poaceae > Secale > Secale cereale. The sequence continues at coordinate 668,231,941 of LR738713.1, read as the reverse complement.
ATATCTTCTGAGGTGTTATTCTTTGGCCTTCCTGGCAAACTCTTCTTGCCAGGGGCTTGTGCTGGAATGATAACCTTGAGCCTGGTGCGGCCTTCCCGGCAAGCTCCTCTTGCCGGGGTCTTGTCTCTTAACTTGAATACTTTGTTCTTGAATGGCTTCAAAGGGGTCCAGAGTGGGTTTTGGCGGGCACGTGGAGAGCCAGACCACGGGACGCTGCTATTGCCCGTGCACAAGTCGGGATACTAAGGTATCCCTACTTTAGTACACCGACAGGAGCCCCCGGGCCTGGGCCACACACGGTGCCGAGCGCTGTTGGGCCAGGCCCAGAACAGTGCATGGGCACATGCGGCCCACGGCGCGCCGTTTCCCACTCCAGATTCGCCGCATCCCTCCATAACGGCACGCGTCGATTGCGGCGTTGTGGGAGAGATCGTGGCCTGCTTCTTTAATGAAAAATGCGAAACGTCCCCCACTTCCCCCTTAAAAGCAGAGGAAGCAGGGGCAGTTTCCCTCCATTACCTTCATTGCGCCTTGAATCTCCAGAAACCCCCGCCGCTCTCTGCCTCCCCTTAGGTCGACCGAGAGCCGAGCTCCTCCCTTCCTCCGCCGTCCCCAGCATCCGCGGCGCCGTCGACCTCCTCGCCTCCCTCCTCGCCGCCCCCGCCATGGCTCCGAAAAGCGATAAGGCGAAGAGCGACAAGGCGAAGAAGGAGAAGTCCGAGCAGGCGGCGAAGCTGGCAGCCATGCGGAGAAGGAGGGTGGTCTTCCCGCCGAGGCTCGGCGCGAGGGAGCTGCGGGACAAGTATTACTTGTTCTGGGCGAGGGAGACGAAAGCTCATCCCCGCACCAGAGTCCTCCCCGCCGTCGCCGTCGACATGTTCCCGGGAGGTTACTACTATTTCGCTGCATTCTTCCATTGCGGTCTCTGTCCTCCGTATTCGGAGTTCTTCTGTGATGTGATGAACACGTACGGACTCCACCTCTTAGATTTCACCCCAAATGCCGTTCTCACCTTAGCCGTTTTCGCACATCTGTGCGAAAACTATGTCGGGGTCCACCCAAATGTAGCTCTTTTCCGCCACTTCTTCACGCCTAGAGTAGAGTCCGGATCCCCACTCTCCGGCGGTATCTCCTGGATCTTTAGGCTGAACAAGAAGGAGGCGTACTTGAAAGGAGAGCTCCGTGGCAAGTGGGAGGAGTGGAGAGCCGATTGGTGCTGGGTTCTGGAAGATGCGCCCGAGCCGTTTACCTCGCCGCGCCAGACTGCAATAGTGCGCGGCAAGGATTGGAGCGATTTGGCCCCGGAGGATGACAAGCTGCAGATTACCCTTACTAGGATCCTTCGCCTCCGGACTGCCAACTTGACCGTGGGTGAAGTTGGTGCCGATTTCCTCCGCCGCCGCATTGCCCCTCTGCAGGAAAGGAAGAGACCCGCTTGGGAGTTCGGCAACGCGGCAGACCGCATGAGGCTGCGCCCCGGGTTGAACTATAATTTCACCGTCTTGGAGCTGAAGGGGATGGTCCGGGAGCTGTTTAAGCATGACCCCAAGCACCAGGAGTGGTTCAGACCGTCGGAAGGAGTAGTTCCTCTGTGTAACAATACTGCCCTCAGTGCTATCCGCGCAGCAATGCCTGAGTGCGACTCCCACGGGGTCGTCCCCACTTGGCTGGTGCCCTCAGCGAAGACCGTGCAGGGTTTCTTCGATAATCTGGTTGAACGGCCACGCAACCCCGAGGAGAAGAAGGGCCTCCCCCGGGAGACCACCGACCGGGATGTGGCATACATTGCCTCCCGAATGGAGGAGGCCGCCGCAGCTGCGGCTGCGAGCGAATTTGGATATACTGTGGACGAAGCAGAGGCAGCGGACGTAGTGAGCCAAGCCGAGGAGGCGGAAATCCTCAAGCTGCTGAAGATTGCGCCCGAGGAGTTTGCCCGGGAGCCTGCCAGGAAGCCTGCCGGGACGAGCGGGGCTGCCGGGCAAGGCTCTGAGTCCAATGAGCCCGCCGAGGAGGACGCCGAATCGGGCGATTCTGACGAAGACTCGGGCGGGTCACTGAACCTCGACGACGACGCTTCCTCATCCTCGGAGAACTCTCCGCCACCACCAAGCCCTCCGCAACAACAGAAGAAGCGCCTCCGCAAGGCCGCTGAGACGACGAAGCCACAGGCGCCTCGACAGCAGCCGAAGCGCCGTGCGACGCGTGCCACCACGACGAGCGAGGTCGTCAAGGAGGCATCCCGTGCCCGAGCGACAAGCGGAGGGGGATCTTCCCGGAGTGGCTCTGGTGCCCCTTCTGCCCCTCGGCCCTCGACGATGACTGGTGCTGGGTCTTCACAGCCCACAGCCCCGGAGCCCGCCAAGCGCCCGAGGGAGCCTTCTCCTCCAGCTCCTCGCGCTGGAGCGCGCCAGGCGGAGTTTGACTTCTCCGCCCTCAGCTCCGACGAAGAGGAGGAAGAGTAAGTACTTGCAATTTCTATTACCTTTTGTTTTGTTTTGATTTTTCTTGCTTGGTTCTAATTCTGATCTTGTTTGGCTTCCAGGACCTTGACCCAGAGGATGGCGAAGAGGGCCAAGATCCTTGTGGTTGATCTAGAGGACGACGAGCCCGTCGCAACGGCAGGTGACGCGCCAGCGACAGGCTTGCCGGACCAGCCTGCTGCTCCGGAGAGCAGCCCCCAGCGCAGCACCTAGTGTAAGTCTGGTATTCATTTTTCCGCTTGATGGGCACGCTTGAGTTTTTAATCCTTATTGATGTCTTGTTGTCTTGTGCAAAAGTGGAGCCGCAGCCGCAGGAGCACCAGGAGGTCGCCCCCGACGAGCCGCTTGCTCCACCTTCCCCGCCAAGGATGAGCTCCCCGGCAAGGGACAACGCTCCGCCAAGGATGGGTACCCCGCCGAGGGCGAGTACCCCGCCAAGGGCGAGCAGCCCGACAAGGGTGAGCACCCCGCCAAGGGAGGGCGCAAGCGGCCCTCCGCCAGCAGGAGCCACTACTACGCCGCCAAGGGAGAGCTCCCCGGCGAGGGACCCCGTCATCGAAGAGGCCCGCGCAGGTAAACCCTTGTACTTTCTTCTTCTTGGATTCTTCTTTTTTGGATATTTGCTTGACAAATCTTTCTTTTCTTTTTCTTCTGTTGCCAGACCCGCCCGTCCCGGAGCCGATGGAGACGGAAACCATCGCCGAGGAGGAGGCGCGCGGAGAAATTGGCGACGGCACCGCCGCGGAAGGAATGGTCGGCGCCGACGAGCCAGCCGCCGAGGAGACTGCCCCAACCGCTGATGCCGCGGCTGGGGAAGGGACCGGCGACCACACCGCGGGCCCGGAGGCCGCGCGAGCGCTGGACGCTACACCGACCGCCGACCCCTCCGCCCCCGCAGCTGGGTCGGGCATCTACCTGGAGGCCGCCAACGGGGTCTTTATCCAAGTCCCGTGGGCGTCCTCATCCAGGGCACCCGCGGAGGGGGAGACCTTTGACGGAGAAGTTCTCGCCTCCGCCGGGTTGAAGGTCGTCGATGCGCCCGGCAGCAGCGACGAGCCCGAAGAGGAGCAACTCCTACGTCGACTCCTGGCCTTGTACCGGGCCAGGCAGGCTAAGTTGGAGTCTCGGGAGGCCCTGGCTGCCAAGGCTGGTGCTGACCTGGAGAAGCGCGCCGCGGAGCTCCGTGCCGCCAACCAGGCGGCCCTCCGGAACTTGGCGGAGGAGCATGAAGAGCTTGCCGGGGCGCAGCAAGCATTCGTCCTCGAAAAGGCCGAGGTCGAGGAGCAGCAGCGACTGGCCGCCGAGGATCTATCTCGGCGGGAGGGAGAACTCAACCAGCGGAAGTCGACCTCGACAACCATGAGGACGACCTCACCGCTCGGGAGCAAGCCATCAGCGGGGCTCTACAGGAGGCGAGGGACGCCGCTGCTGCCGCAGAGACCGCCAAGAGGGATCTGGAGGCCAGGGTGGAGTAGATGGAGCTGAACATAAAGGCGAGTGAAGACAGGGTCACCGCGCTCAACGTGGTGCGGGAGAAGGACGCTCACACCAACTCGGAGCTGCAAATCTGCCTCTCCGAGAAGGGCAAAGAGCTCACCGACGCCAGGGACTCCATCGCTGACTTGGAGCTGAAGGTTTCCACCCTCACCGACCCGCTCGACGCCGCCCGGGACCGCGAGACGAAGCTGAAGGACGACCTCCGTACTGAGAGGGCCTTGCTGGAAAGCGCCGCCGTCTCGCAAAACCACTTCCAGCGGACGGTGGAGCAGTGGACCGAGGAGCTCGTCGCCTCCGCCGCCAATATCGACATGGAGATGGTGGCGCTGAGGGCGGAGCACCTCGCGTACTCCCCCGACGAGAATCTCCCCCACAACACCAAGCTAAGTCTGTTCCTCAGAGGAGTGGCGCTGGCTCTCGCACGGCTACGGGAGAAGATCCCCGCGCAACTGGCTGACGAGGCGCGCCGGCTTTGCATGGGTACTATGGAGCGGGTGCTGTCGAAGATTGTCTACCGCAACCAAGGGATCAACCTTGTCAACGTCCTCCGGACCCTGCCGCCCGAAGCTGACCAGGAGGCGTTGAAGGCACAAGTCACCCACATCGTAGCCAAGGCGGGCAAGATCCAGAGGGTCGATGGAGACCGTAGAGACTAGGCCTCCTTCTTTCCGCTTTCCTTGCCGCTGTTGATTAAGTCATGGGTAGTAGTTGGTTAGAACAGCGGCAAGTTATCTCTGTAATATACACTTTATTTTGGATGATCGATGCGATGTTATCTCCCTTGCTTTAGTCCCTTCACTTTGTATGCTTTCCACCCTACGCTTTTAGGGAACTTGCCGGCAAAGGGACCCTTGCCGCGAGCGCTGAGTGCGGGACTCTTAGCAGCCAGCGGGCAATGGTCTTGTCGGCAAGAAACCTTGCCGCAACTAGTCGCAACACACTTAGATTGTTGAGTGAACTCGAAAACGAAATAAGGGCGCGACACTTATCGCAGCTCACTTAAGCCGTTGAGCGCGCTCGAAACAAAGTAAGGGTGCGGCTAGGCACGGGTAGGTTCCTCCGCGCACAGGTTTTCCATACAAAGTGTGGCTGTCCAAGGAAGACAACTAAAATTTTAAAAATTTGAACTGCTCAAATTCTGGCAACTTAGCTTTCATGGATTGTTTGCTTCCCGGCAAGGCTTTCCTTTCTTGAACAGCACTTGGTACACACTCCTATCTCCTTCCCCCCGGCAAACTTGTGCGCGAGGAACTCTTCTTCTGTTTCAGAGAGAAAGGCAAAGAGGAGGAAATACAAGTATGGAGCCTTGCGGCTTGTTACTGCTTACCAGGGACGTGTGCTGCGCGAAGTGTCAGATGATACATGCAAGTAAAGGGAAAAGCATGAAATGACAAATGGTGCGAGGCACAAAAGTTTTACTGATGCACGGGGTCTGCGCCCGGCTTTGTACAAAGGTTTACATGCAACAGTGGCAAGACTTGTACAAAATGTGGTTGCCGGAGCGGATCACGGCGACCGCGCCTTATGGGTGAAACTTGCGAAGATGCTCTATGTTCCAGGAGTTGCTCACCGGTAAGCCTTCTTCGGTCTCAAGGTGGACAGCGCCGGGCCTTGTGACTTGTCTCACCCGATAAGGGCCTTCCCACTTCGGCGTCAACTTGTTGGAGTTCTTGGCGGACTGAACACGCCGAAGAACAAGGTCGCCTTCCTCGAGACTCCTGGCTCTGACCTTGCGTCTATGATAGCGGCGCAAGGCCTGCTGGTATCGAGCAGCTCATACAGCAGCCTGGAGACGTTCCTCCTCGAGGAGCAATGCATCATCTTGTCGCAGTTGCTCTTGCTCGAGCTCGTCGTAAGCGAGCACTCGAGGAGACCCGTATACGAGTTTCGTGGGGAGAACTACTTCTGCTCCATAGACAAGAGCAAAGGGTGTCTGTCCGGTGGCTCGATTTGGTGTCGTCCTGATTGACCAAAGAGCCGCCGACAACTCCTCTATCCAGTTTCTACCGCACTTGTGCAGCCTGTCGAAGGTTCTTGTCTTGAGTCCGCGCAGCACTTCAGCATTTGCCCTCTCTGCTTGACCATTGCTCCTCGAGTGAGCAACAGAAGCAAATCAGACCTTGGCGCCAAGGTCTTGGACGTACTGCATGAAGGTGCGGCTTGTGAATTATGTGTCGTTGTCGGTGATGATCCTGTTAGGGATTCCGAAACGGCAAACAATTGACCTGAAGAACTTCACTGCTGACTGTGCTGTCATCTTTCTCACTGGTTCCACTTCTGGCCACTTTGTGAATTTGTCTATTGCAACGTACAAGTACTCAAAGCCCCCGACTGCGCGGGGAAAGGGGCCGAGGATGTCGAGCCCCCAGACCGAGAAGGGCCAGGACAAAGGGATCGTCTGGAGAGCTTGAGCTGGCTGGTGAATCTGCTTGGCATGGAACTGGCACGCTTCACACTTGGTTACTTGTGCAGTTGCATCTTGGAGGGCTTCTGACCAAAAGAACCCTTGCCGGAATGCCTTCCCGGCAAGTGCTCTTGCGCTAATGTGGTGGCCACATATGCCTCCATGTATCTCTGCCAACAGCTTCTGTCCATCTTCCCGAGAAATGCACTTCAACCTGACACCGTTGAGTCTTCTTCTGTACAGTTCATTGCCAACGAACTGGTACATACTTGACTGTCTGGTTATCCTTTCTATCTCTTCTGGTTCTTCGGGAAGTTCTCCAGTCTGAAGAAAACGGACGATTTGCTGTGCCCATGCTGGAGCCTGAGGCTCAACAACAAGGACTAAAGGAATCATTGCTGCTGCGGGAACCTCAGCTTCTACGGCAAGATCCTGCGGCTCTGCCGGAGCTGAAGGTTCCCTGGCAAGCCTGCCGGGGCAAGGCTTGTCGGGAACGCCTGATTCAACTGTACAGACCATTGGGTCCGCAGGAGCAGACTGTTCCTCAGCATTTTGGTTGCTGATCTTGGGGACCTTGGCGGCGGCTTCGGGAAGATCCGCCGGCAAGTAGTCGCCGGAGACCAACTTCCTCTTCTTGCTTTGCCCAACTGATGGTGTAACGGATGGTTGAGTTAACTTGAGCACGAAGGTCCCTGGTTCCACGGGTAACTTCATTGCAGCACACTTTGAGAGGCCATCTGCAACATCATTTTGAGCTCTTGGAACGTGCTCCATCTACAGGCCTTCAAAGTGCTCTTCAAGCTTCCTCACTTCATCGACATAACCTTCCATCAGAGGGCTCTGGTAACTCTTGTTTACTTGTCGGACCACCAATTGTGAATCTCCCCGCACAATCAACTTCTTGATCCCAAGTTCGGCCGCAATTCTGAGACCGGCGAGCAAACCTTCATACTCAGCAGTATTGTTCGTCGCTTGCTCCTTGGGAAAGTGCATCTGAACAACGTACTTGAGGTGCTCTCCGGTGGGCGCTATGAGTAACACGCCAGCACCGGCGCCTTGCAGCGAGAAGGCACCATCGAAGTACATTATCCATTCTTTGCTTGCTTCTTGGACGGGGATGTTTGTCTCTGGAACTTCTTCATCTGGTGTTGGGGTCCATTCCGCTATGAACTCTGCCAAAGCTCTGCTCTGTATAGTACTCTCAAACTTAAGACCAAAGCTTGACAGCTCCAGTGCCTACTCGACGATCCTGCCTGTTGCTTCTGGATTCTGCAATATCCTCTTCAACGGAAAACGAGTGACCACCGTTATCTCGTGCGCTTGGAAGTAATGGCGCAGCTTTCTTGAGGCCATGAGGAGGCCGAAAAGTAACTTCTGCACTCCAGAGTATCTTGATCTAGCCCCCTGCAAGAGGGAACTTACAAAATAAACTGGGCGCTGCACCATCTTCTTCCGCACTTCCCCTTGTTCCTGCGCAGACTTGTCCTTGTCGGGGCCAGAGCTTGTCGGGGAAGCCCCCTGCTTGTCACTGGATTCACTTGCCGGGGATGTGGGTTCCTCATACGCCTCCCTCTCCGCTACTAACGCAGCACTAACCACTTGATTGGTTGCCGCTAGGTACAGCAGCAATTTCTCTTGTGGCTTAGGTGCGACAAGTATTGGAGTGGAGGACAGGTATCCTTTCAAGTCTTGCAGCGCTGCCTCCGCCTCCGGAGTCCATTTCATAGGACCTGCCTTTTCCAAGATTTTGAAGAAAGGCAGGGCGCGTTCTGCAGAATTTGAAATGAACTTGCTGAGGGCAGCCACACAACCAGCAAGTCTCCTTACGTCCTTGACGCGCTTCGGGGCTTCGATCTGCTCGATGGCTTTTATCTTGTCGGGATTGGCTTCAATCCCTCTCTGGGACACAAAGAACCCGAGAAGCTTGCCGGAGGGGACTCCGAAAACGCACTTCTCAGGGTTCAACTTGAGTTGTATCTTGCGCAGATTCTCAAAGGTTTCTTCCAAGTCTTGAATTAGGGTATCCTTGCTCTTGCTCTTGACCACTATATCATCCATGTAGGCTTCTACATTTCTGTGTATCTGTGGCTCAAAAGCAGTGTGTACCACCCTTGCAAATGTTGAGCCTGCATTCTTCAATCAGAAGGGCATGCGTATGAAGCAGTATGTGCCACATGGAGTAATGAATGCGGTCTTCTCTTCATCTTCCCCAGCCATGAATATCTGGTGGTATCCTGAGTATGCATCGAGAAACGAAAGCAACTCACATCCAGCCGTGGAGTCAACAATCTGGTCGATACGTGGCAAGGGAAAAGGATCCTTGGGACATGCTTTATTCACGTCAATGAAGTCTATACAAAGTCTCCATTTCCCATTAGCCTTTCGTACGACAACTTGATTGGCCAACCATGTAGGATGGAGTACGCCTCTAACCAGGCCTGCTGCTTCCAACTTCTTTATCTCTTCACCTATGAACTCTTGGCGCTCCACAGCTTGCTTCCTGACCTTCTGCTTGACGGGCCGCTCGTGAGGACAAACAGCAAGCTTGTGCTCAATTACCTTCCTGGGAACGCCGGGGATGTCAGACGGCTGCCATGCGAACACGTCGACATTCGCCCGCAGGAAGGCAACGAGCGCGCTTTCCTATTTGGGGTCGAGTGTAGCACTGATGGTGAAGTTACCACCAGTGCCGTCCTCCTTGGCGGACACTTTCTTGGTTGCCGGTGGAGCTGCCATTCCTTTCTTGCACTTGCCGGGGGAGCTCGATGGTGCGTCCTCGACGGCAGCGCAGCACTCCGAAGAGGTGCGTTTGCCGGAGTGGGCCCCAGAGTTCTTGCCGGACTTGGTCTTGGTCTTCCCCCCGGGAGCTTCAGCGGCAAGTGTCTTGCTGTCCGCCGCGGCTGCTGCATCCCGGTAGATCCTGTCAGCGCAGATAAGCGCATCCTTCTTGTCGCCGGGGACAGAGATGACGCTTATCGGCCCCGGCATATTGAGTATGTTGTACGTGTAGTGGGAAGCTGCCATGAACTTGGCGAGCGCAGGACGGCCAAGTATCCCATTGTACGGCAATGGGATATCGGCGACGTCGAACGTGATCCTCTCTGTCCTGAAGTTGAGCTCTCCACCAAAGGTCACCGGCAGCGTGATCTTCCCCTTCGGCTTGCTCCTTCCCGGGTTGATCCCTTGGAACGACCCGGTTTCCTCGAGCTCGCTGTCGGGAATCTGCAGTTTCCTGATCACAGCGGAGGAGATCAAGTTGAGGCCGGCCCCGCCGTCAACCAACATCTTGGTGACCTTGAGGTTGCGGATAGTTGGTGAAACCAACATCGGCAAACACCCGACCGCAGTTGTGCGGTCAGGGTGGTCCTCAAGGTCGAAGATGATGGGCGTGCCGGACCATTTTAGTAGCCTGCGTGACTCGATAGGTGGCTCAGCTGCATTCACTTCCCGCACCCATTGCTTGAGTTGGCGGTGGGAAGTGTGTAGAGAGGCACCTCCATCGACGGACAGAACTTATGTGGCCTTCTGGAACTCCTGCTCGCTGTTGTCTCCTTCATTCATGTCGTCATCGTCGTCTTCGTCCTCATCCTTGTCGCGGCCCCGGGGAGGTCTGTCACCTTGCCGCTGCTTGGCCATGCCGCGGCGTCCTCCTCGGCCATTGAACGGCCGCTTCTTGCTGGGTTCTCCCCCGCCTCCTTGGGTCTTCTCCTTGTCGCGACGCTCGTATTCAGCTTTCTACTGTTCTACGAGGTACTCTACCCTCTTGCAGTTTTGGAGATCGTGGCCCTTGGTGCGGTGGATCTTGCAGTACTGCTTGTCGGAGCCGTCCTGCTTGTCGGCTGCCGCTACAGGGGCGGACTCCTTGCCGGAACCACCAGCCTGTGTCTTCTTGGTGGGAGCCTCCTTGCCGGACTGCTCGACAACCAGTACTTCCGTGTTTTCTTCTTCCTGTTATTCCGCCGCCGGTTTTTCTTTGCCGGGGCGGCATCCGCGCTGTTGCTTCCTCCTACACCGGCATCCTCTCCGAGGAGTCTCCTCCCCTCCTCAGCACATGCACATTTGTCAGCCAGAGCGTAAAGCTCACTGACGTCCCGGATCTTGGTCATCGCCATCTCCTCCCTCATCCGGCGGTTACGCATGTTCTGGTGGAACGCGCTGATAACCGCGGCAGGGTGGACATCGGGGATGTTGTGCTGAACGCGGCTGAACCTCTGGATGTAATTTCGCAGGGATTCTCCTTCTTTCTGGGCAAGGATGTGGAGATCGCTCTCCTGGCCGTGGGGCTTGTGGCCGCCCGTGAAGGCGCCGACAAACTGGTGGCACAAATCCGGCCAAGAAGAGATGGACTTCTCCGACAAGTGCATAAGCCAAGACCTGACGTTTGGCTTAAGCACGAGCGGGAAGTAGTTGGCTAGGATCTTCTCGTCGCGTCCTCCGGCAGCCTGCACCGCAATGGTGTAGATGCTGAGGAACTCAGAGGGGTGTGTCTTGCCGTCGTACTTTTCGGGTACGTCGGGCTTAAAGTTCTTCATGCTGGGCCACTGCACTTGCCGCAGCTCTCGGGTGAACGCAGGGCAACCTGCCGCGTAAGGCAAGTCGCCCGGTTCACCGGGCGCGTGCATGTCAACAGCAGTTCCAGCGCGCTGGTCTGACTGTCTTCGGGCTTCTCTTCGACGCTCGATACGAGTTCAAGCGTCCTCTTGTCGCCTGTCTTCCAGGACTTGGCGCTGATCGCGGCGAGCCCGCGGATCCGACGACGCTGTAGAGTCGTCGTCAACGTTGATCCGGCGGGGTGGCAATTTCTGCTTCCGCGGCCAGGAGTGCACGGTAGACGCACCCCCGGCGGTCTTGTCTCCATCGGCCTTCGTTTGGTCGACTTGCCGCGGCCGCGATGTTGCCGGTTGCTGCGGCGTGTCGTTGTTGGCGAAGGCGATGAGGCTCTGGATTGTAGACCTCCAGTCTTCGGCCTTGTCCGCCGCTGGAGGGAAGTCGAGGAGCAGTTGGGCTCTAGCAAGAGCTTCTGCTGGAGAGGAGGGAAACGGTGGCGAGCGGTGCGTGGAGCGAGATATGCTCGGACTTCTAACCGCGTTAGAAGGAGCATGTTCTCGCCCCGGCGACCGCGCCTTGCTCGTGCCAGGACGCTGGCCTTGAGCGTCCCGCGACCCGCCGGCTTGGCCACGTCCCAGCAAGCGTATGGTACCTCCGGTACCACGTCGCTGCTGGTCTAGCACCTCCTGAGAGGAACGTGGTGCGTGCACGGACGCCGATGTCTTGGAGTTCGCCCGGTCGTCCGTCTTGTTCTTGGACTTGGCGACGCCGCGAGTGTCTTCGCCGGCGTCCACCCTTCCGCCAGCGTCTCCTCCACCAACCGTCGGTTCTGGTGGTGGTGGGATCGACGTGGACGGGCCTCCGACCTCCGAAGCCTTCTTCTTAGGAGGCATGTTGACGTAGCCGATGAAGTTGATGAAGCTGGAGAGGTTGATGAAAGTTGCGCCCACGTGAGCGCCGGATCAGGTTCGCACAACCTAGACGCCCCCTACCTGGCGCGCCAAAGATGTCGGGGAAACTGGACACCCACGAACACCTATGGGACCGGAGCCCCTTCTACATTGCGGCAAGGGAGCGGAGGGAGCACGGAGAGCAGATCGAGGAGCACACGCGGGCAGTTTACCCAGGTTCGAGCCGCGCGGACGCGTAAAACCCTACTCCTGCTTTGGTTGTATTAAGTTCTTGGGCTCGGGAGCTGGAAGATCTACAGTACCAGCTACACCGAGCGAGGGAGTGAGCGAGTTTCTGGGATCGAACCCCCTCTATGTTGTGCATGGGCCTCCTTTTATAGCTCAAAGGGGTTACCGACAGGCGCCAACGTAGAGGAGGGTAAAAATGTAAAACTGGTAGTAGTTGTAACAGTGCATGAACAGTGTATGAACAGTGGTCTTCACCTAACTCTGACGGTGGGGGACAAGGGCATTGAATGCCCGTCACCGTAGCCCCAAAAGCGTCCGTCCATGCGTCTCCGTTCGCCACGGCGATAGCCTTGTCACCGTGGCTTGCCACCTTGTACCCCAGGCTGCACAGCCATCTGCCACGTGCCCCTGGAAGGGCCCCAGGGCGACGCGTGGACAGATGAGCTGGAGCGCAGGCGCACAGTGTAAGCTTCCCCCGGCAAGCACCTTGCCGGGGTCGCAACCTTGCCGGGCCCGGAAGCTTGTCGCTCTCCGGGCCCTGCCGGGGTCGCACGATGCGCCACATGATATCTTCGGAGGTGTTATTCTTTGGCCTTCCTGGCAAACTCTTCTTGCCAGGGGCTTGTGCTGGAATGATAACCTTGAGCCTGGTGCGGCCTTTCCGGCAAGCTCCTCTTGTCGGGGTCTTGTCTCTTAACTTGAATACTTTGTTCTTGAATGGCTTCAAAGGGGTCCAGAGTGGGTTTTGGCGGGCGCGTGGAGAGCCAGACCACGGGACGCTGCTACTGCCTGTGCACAAGTCGGGATACTAAGGTATCCCTACTTTAGTACACCGACACTCTCCATCCCATTGATGAAAATTTAAAACTTCTGATTCCCTGAAAGCACCAAAGCCTAACATGTTTGGCTAAAAAGAAAGGACTACTAATAAAAAGGCAAATAAATTTTTGTGATTTCCGATAAGAAGGAACTGAAGCAAAAACGATAGGTAAACTAACAAGATTAAAAAGCAAAGGTAAAAGATAGCATGCAACTCCCCTATCCTGAAGAGTGGAGTTCCCCAGCAACGGCGCCAGAAAATACTCCTTGATGGGCCTCGAACCCCTCGTTGGTTACCCCAAGTGGAAGGTGTAAGATGCAGTAAGTAGAAGTGTTTTCCCCTAGCAAAGATGCCAAGGATCGAATCCCCAGAGACTCCTAGGTTCAACAGGTAGGTGTCAATTGCTACGGCGCCAGATTAGTAGCAACCAACGTGGACCTGCACACAGATACAAATAACTTTGCTCCCAACGAGTACAGAGAGGTTGTCAATCTCTCCGGCCTTGTAGTTCACAAAGGATTAAAAGCAGTGATAGTAGTGATAGATAGTTTTTGCAATAGTAAATAATAACGGAAAGTAAATAGTGGATGTGATCAATGATGGTAATAGGGACCGGAGTCTCATGATGTTCACTAGTGATGTCTCTCTCCCAAAAGACGATAAACAGCTATGTGAGGTAAACAAATTACAGCTGGGCAATTGACAGGACCACGAACGCAAACCAATGCTGACTACATTGCAAAAAAGGTTAAGGTTCAAAGCATGGGCGGTACGCCAAGGTAAGTAGACCGAAATCCATCAATATCTACTACTAATCATCCACCTTGAGATATCTATCTAGAACATCTCGCTGGTATTAAGTTGCGAGTCCCACCCATAGTGTAAACTCAATGCAACAGACAACTGCATTAAAAGAACTTTGCATAAAGTAAACAATCCTTGCACCCGCGGGCACAAGCACCATTGTTTTCCCCCTTGTGGCAACATCACATCCCCTAGACTCATGTTTCTGTCACTCAAGCTAGTCATCGAGGGGCATGAACCCACAATCGAGCATAACGTTCCCTCTTGAAGTCACAACCTATTACTCGGCCATAGCAATAAATAACAACGGAGAACATGCAAGAATTACTTATGAACTAAAATATAAAAGAGGTGAATCAAATATATTACTCAAGATCAATCTGAACATAATCTCATAATCCATCGGATCCCAGCAAACTCAACATAGCAACAACATAAGGATTATATAGGTGCCTCGATCATGAAGGGCAGCTCACGAGGACTAATTAGTGAAGCACAAGAACGGGAGGAGAACATCACATAGCTACTGGTCATGGACTCATGGTCCAAGGGAGACTACTCACGAGTCATCCGGGAGGCGTCCATGGTGGTGGAGAAGCTCCCAGTGGTGATCCTCCCCTCCGGCAGGGTGCCGGGAAGAGTTCTCCTGGTGCTCCCGATCTTGGAAGCGGCGGCGGCGGCGGAACAAAGATGGGATCGCGAAAAGAAGTCCTGTTCTGAGGGTTACGGAGGGTCCTTTAAATATATGCCAAAGTAGGGCACCGGGGGATCCTCGGGGGGGGGCGAGGCGCCCCCCCGGCGCGGCCCAGGGGGGGCGCGCCCACAGGGCGCCTGGAGCCCCTGTGGCCCCCCCAGGTTGCCCTTCGGACCCAGTGTTGTTTCCGGTTCGCTGATTTTTTATATAATTTTTCAGGATTTTTCTGGGCAGTTCTCAAAACGTGAAAACCTGAAATACAAAAACAGCCGAAAACAGAAACTGGCACTGTGGTGCACTGGATTAGTAAGTTAGTCCAAATATGATCAAAAGTGTATGGAAGTGTATGAATGTCATAGCAATATCACCCAAAAGTGGCATGGAGCAAGCAGAAATTATAGATACATTTTGGACGTATCATGCCTACGTCAGATGGGGGAGCCTCCGTCTCTCTTGAGGAGTTCAATGTGGCCTTGACCACATTGAAAGAATCACTAGCGAGCGAGGTCAAAGGCATGTTTAAAGAATTGCTTGAGGGGCTTAAATTATCCACCTCACCGTTGGAAGTGGGTCGTCGCGCTACCAACGTGTCGGAGGCCAATCCCGACAAGGGAGAAGCTAGTAGTGAGCAAGCCCCGGTCACTAAGACTAGGAGTGGGAAATTTGCCCAATCAGCTCCTCCTACTCTCTATGGAGGACCCGTTCCCACACCGCATTTAAATTCTGTTGGGCCCCCTCCCAAGTTTGTTAAAAATACTGATTTTTCTACTTGGGTTTTTCGCTTCAAACGTCATATCAATCATTGTTCCACTAACCTTTGGAGAATCATTGAGCAAGGTTTTTATCCGTATGATCCCGACAACATGACTCCAAGAGAGACTGCAGATCATCAGTTCAACGAGTCCGCTCTTGGCATTCTTCAAGATTCCATCCCGCCAGAAGACATTGCACACCTTCGACCCTTCACTGTTGCCAAGGAAGCTTGGGAGCATGTCGGCACGATGTACAAGGGAAGCACCAGTATTCAACGCTCCAACTATGAAGTGGTGCAAGATGAAGCTGATGAGTTTGCTATGATCGAAGATGAAGATCCTCGTGAACTTTATCGAAGATTAACTATTCTTGTAGTGTCTCTTCAAGATCATGGCAGCAAGGATACGGATGACAATTGGATCAAGCGCAAGTTCCTCAAGGCCATGATGCCCAATCATAAGGCCATGTCCTCTGTCATTCGTCAGATACCGGACTTCCACACTTTATCCTCAAATGAAGTGTTGGATGAATTTGTTGCCATGAGGATCCTGGACGTGACCGCCGACAATGCGGTCTTAAGAGCTCAACGATCCAAGAAGCCTAATCTTGCTCTGAAGGCCAAGGCTTGTGTGGAAGAGGAGGAAGTGGAAGATGATGATGAGTGTTGCCCCGAGGACACCAAATATGCCTATCATGAGCACATGGCTCTTGCTTCAAGGCAATTCTGGGGCAAGAAGAACACAAGATCCAACTTTAACAGGAACAACTCTAGTGGGAACAAAGGGAAGCAACGAGTAAGGACATGCTTCAACTGTGGAAATGTAAGTCACTTCGTTGTGGATTGCCCATATGATAAGAGAGAAGACTTTGGAGGCAAGCTTATTCGGAAGGACAAGTCAAAGTCCTATCCCAACAAGAACAACTTCATCAAGAAGACTCCTCCGAAAGTGTTGGTGGCTCAAGAAGAATATGTGGAGGATGATGATAATGATGAAGACGATGAGGTGACCACTATGGCCACAATTGCAATTGCTACCACTCCGCACTCATCTCTCTTCGACTCACCAAACGAGAACATCATCGCCAAGTGTCTCATGGCCAAGGCCACCAACAAGGTAACCCCAAACAACAATACTACTATCCCTTCTAATCCTTCATTGACTAATTGTATTGATGAGGGTGACGGTATTAATGAGGGAGAAAATGAATTTGATTTGTTCATAAAGAATCTCAAGGGCGAACCCAAGAAGCATTTTGTTGCTCTCTTGGAACAACTCGGTGAGGCCAATGACATGATCGAGGCTCACGAGGAAACCATTACTAAAATGGAAGGACATAGTCGAGACTATGCCGATGAGATATCGGATCTCTCTAATGCCCTAGAGGAAGAGCGTGGTCTTCGTTTGACTCTTGAGGAGTCACACAACAATGATCATGCTAAATTAAAGAAAGATCTTGATCATGCTTTAGTTGTCTCTCGTGTCCTTAACTCCGAGAAGGCAAAACTTGAGGTTGACCATGCGAAACTCAAAGAGTTTGACATACTTGACAAGGCTCACAAGGCCTTGAAAGGAATGCATGCTACTCTCAAGGAGTCTCATGATCAACTCCAAGTTTCGCTAACCAAGGAAAAGGCTATCTTTCCTTGCATGGTTTTAATTGATAATGCAAATGCTACTAACCCATGTTGCGAGCATGTGCATCTTGTTGAAGAGAATGCCGAATTGAAGAAGCAACTTGAGAAAGGCCTTGTGACTTGCATACAAGGTGAGAAGAACCTGAACGCCCTTTTGAGCAATCAAAAGGAAGTTGTGGCAAAGGAAGGAATTGGGTTTGTTCCTAAGCCCAAGAAGAAGAAGAATGACAAGGCCAAGCAACCACCCCCTCTCCGACAATCCTTTGTGAAAGAAGGAGAGGGCACGTCAACCAATAAGAAAAGTGGTGGTGTCAAGAAAAACTCCACCACACCATCAAACATGGCCGGCGATTTTAATCCTTCATATGTTTTATGCCGTGCCAGTGATGGCCATGTGTTTGCTAAATTTGTTGGTTCTTCTTACGAATACATTGAATGGTCCATTTGGGTTCCTAAGACCCTTGTTACTAACCTCAAAGGACCCATTACCAAATGGGTACCTAAATCCAAGCATTGATCTATTGTAGGAGTTTGCTTCCGGTGGGGGATCATGGTTGCTCAATAGCGGAGCTACAAATCATATGACCGGAAGCAAAGACTTGGTGGTGGACGTGCATCTCAGCTCATCTATGGCCACCAGCGTCGAATGGGGTGATGCTTCATCTTCTAAGGTATTGGGACTTGGCAAGGTTGTTGTCTCTCATGAACTCACGATCGAGAAAGTCATGCTTGTTGAGTCCCTTGCATACAATTTACTTTCTGTTCGCCAACTTGCACTCATGGGCTTTGCTACATTCTTTGATATTGATATTGTGGCCCTCTTGTGGAGCAAGACTCTTAAAGTAGCTTATGTTGGGCATGTTGAAAACGGCCTTTATGTGGTTAACTTCTCGAAGCGTCGCCGTTTGGCCCACGTCAATATGAGATCTTTGCAAAGTCTTCTCAAGGGGGACCATGTCTGAGGACTAACAAATGTTAGCTTCGCCAAAGATCGTGCTTGCAGGTCGTGCATTGAAGGAAAATTACATGAGAAGGCTCACCCTCCCACGACTATCATCTATTTAAAGAGACCCCTAGAGCTCCTCCACATGGACCTCTTTGGGCCTCCTACTTTTGATAGTCTTGGGGTAGGAAGTATTGCTTGGTGATTATGGATGATTACTCAAGATATACCTGGGTATACTTCTTCAAGAAGAAGAGTGAGACCCAACAAACCGTCATCAACTTTGCAAATGAAGCTCAACGACAACATGAAGCAAAGATTTTGATGATCAGAAGTGACAATGGCACCAAGTTCAAGAACTACACCTTGGATGAGTTTCTTGGTGATGAGGGGATCAAACATCAATATGCAGCCCCGTATACCCCTCAAAAAAATGGTGTAGCGGAGAGAAAGAACCGAACTTTAATAGATGCTGCAAGAACCATGATGGCTGAATTCAACTCTCCATACAACTTTTGGGCCGAAGCCATCAACACCTCTTGCCATGCTTCAAATCGTCTCTATCTCCGCAAAGGCTTGAACAAAACTCCGTATGAGATTCTTACCGGTAACAAGCCCAATCTCAAGTACTTCCGGGTGTTCGGGTGTAAGTGTTTCATTCTCAAGAAAGGTGTTCGTTTGTCTAAATTTGAATCTAGAGCTCATGAGGGCATATTTGTTGGTTATGCTACAAACTCTCATGCTTACCGTGTCCTCAACAAGTCCACTGGACTCATAGAGGAGACGAGTAACGTAGAGTTTGATGAAAATAACGGCTCCCAAGTGGAGCAAAGTGGTACTTGTGATGCAGGTGATGAAATTCCTCCACAAGCCCTAAGAAGAATGGGTGTTGGATATATCCTACCCGTTGAGGAACCCCTTGTGGCCGAAGGAGAAGGAAAATGTTCCACTCAAGTGGAACCATCACCAACCCAAGACCCACCCGCTTCCGAAGAACAAAGTGAAGGCCCTCAACCTGATGAACAAGGCCAAGTGCAAAATCAATCTCAAGTTGGTGAAGAACCACCAATTGATGCACAAGGCCAAGTTCAGTCCCCCGAGCAAGATCAAGGTCAAGAGGAAGCTCAAGATCAAGATCTAGCTCCTGACGACGCTCGAGATGATCAACTCAGTGCTCCTCAGTTATCACTTGAAGAGCAATTAGAGCGTCGTGCTGCAAAAGTTGCCTCCAGTCTTGCTTCCAAAGAGCATCACATCGAGAACATTTTAGGAAGCATCAAAAGGGGGGTAAGCACTCGTAGACAATTAGCAAACTATTGTGCTCATCAAGCTTTTGTCTCCTTTGTTGAACCTAAGAAGGTGTATGAGGCGCTCGAAGACCTTGACTGGCTCAATGCCATGCTTGAAGAACTCAATAACTTCGAGCGCAACAAAGTGTGGCGTCTGGTGCCAAGACCAAAGGAGAACCATAATGTCATTGGAACCAAATGGATCTTTAAGAACAAGCAAGATGCCCATGGCATTGTCATCCGCAACAAGGCACGTATGGTGGCTCAAGGCTACTCCCATGTCGAGGGTATCGACTATGGTGAAACTTTTGCCCCCGTTGCTCGTCTTGAATCCATTCGTTTGTTGCTTGCCTATACTTCCCATCATAACTTTAAATTGCAACAAATGGATGTGAAAAGTGCATTTCTTAATGGTCCCATTAATGAGTTGGTGTATGTTAAACAACCCCCGGGGTTCGAGGATCCTAAGTTCCCCAATAATGTGTATCAACTTGATAAGGCACTCTATGGCCTTAAACAAGCCCCACGAGCGTGGTATGAGCACCTTACCGAGTTGTTACAAGATCGTGGGTTTGAAATTGGGAAAATCGACCCCACTCTTTTTACTAAGAAGGTCAAAGGGGAGTTGTTTGTATGCCAACTATATGTTGATGATATTATCTTTGGTTCTCCTAACAAAGCTTTCAATGATGAGTTCGCCGCACTCATGACCACACATTTTGAGATGTCCATGATGGGAGAGTTGAAGTACTTCCTTGGATTTGAGATCAAACAACGAAGAGAAGGCATCTTCATCAAACAATCCAAGTATACTTAAGACATGCTCAAGAGGTTCAATCTTAGTGATGTCAAGCCGGCTACTACTCTGATGCCAACCAAATGCCAACTTGACATTGATCCCAATGGTAAAGCGGTGGATCAAAAGGTATATCGCTCTATGATCGGATCCTTGCTTTACCTTTGTGCATCTAGACCGGATATTATGTTTAGTGTGGGAATTTGTGCACGGTTTCAAGCCTCACCTAAGGAAAGTCACTTTGTGGCTGTCAAGCGAATCTTTCGATATTTGGCTCATACCCCAAACTTTGGCTTATGGTACCCAAGAGGAGCAAATTTCAATCTTCTTGGTTTCTCTGATTCTGACTGGGCGGGAGACAAAGTGGATAGGAAGTCCACCTCGGGAGGGTGCCAATTTCTTGGTTGCTCTCTTGTTAGTTGGTCTTCCAAAAAGCAAAGTTGTGTATCTCTCTCGTCCACCGAAGCAGAATATGTGGCCGCTGGCAGTTGCTGTGCTCAACTCTTATGGATGAGGCAAACTTTAAAGGATTACGGTGTCACTTGTGACAAAGTGCCTCTTTGGTGTGACAATGAAAGTGCCATCAAGATTTCTCTCAACCCGGTGCTTCACTTCAAGACGAAGCATATTGAGATTCGGTATCACTTCATCCGGGATCACATAAGGCAAGGAGAAATCGAGCTTCACTACGTCAACACTCATGATAACCTTGCAGATATCTTCACGAAGCCTCTGGATGAAGCAAGATTTCGCGAGTTAAGGCATGAGCTAAATATCATCGATTTGAGGAATGTGGTTTGAATCTGTGCACACACTCCTCACACTCGAGATAGCTACCTTGTCTAGATGTAGGCATGGACTTAGGGGGAGTATTGTTCTCTCAATGAACTATTCCTCCCCTTATTATGCATAAACTAATCAAGTCTCTATCATTTGCCATACATAGGTGGCTTAAATGCTTCAAGTCGAGTATTGATCATGGGCCCAAGGATAATTCTTCGCGGTGCCATATCTTTAAACTCATACATAGGTGGCCTCGGCCACCGCCCTCTTCTAAGGGATTGTGGTACTTGTTTTGCTTGTGCGCGTGGTTGTTTTCCTCTCTCTTGTGCTTAAAGCCTTTGTCTTTTCGTGCATTCTATTGGGGAGCGGTACTACCGTGATCGGTTACGGTACTACCGCAAAGGACCTACGGTACTACCGCACATCCAACACAAAGGACCTACGGTACTGCCGCTGGTAGGGCGGTACTACCGCCTGGCGAGCGGTACTACCGCGCAAGCGGTACTACCGCGATGACCGCGGTACTACCGCACATATTCGAACGAGTGGGGGTTATAAGCAGGCAGGGGGAGTTCCATCTCCCCCATACCCATTCACTCCTAACCCCCAAGTCGTCCCTGTCTCTCTCTCTCAAGAACGCCGCCGGAGGACCTCGCCGGATCTCCTCCCTCGGCCACTCCCCTAGCATTCGGACCGGTGGGATCGATCCCCACCACGCCCTCTTGCCATGGATGAAGGTTTCTCCCCTTTTCCCCTCTTCTTGTTGCCTTGCTCTTGTTTTTAGGGTTAGGGGAGATGCTTAGTGTTCTTGTGTTCTTCGTGTTCTTATCCATGGATGCTTAGGGTGTGGGAGAGTGTTTGTGCACTAGAAATACGATTATGTTTGTTGCTACCAAGATAATATGATCAGCCGTAGTACCGTTAGTCGATCTATTTGGCCGTTTCTAGATCTGTTCTCAGATCTGTTTCGTGCGGTACTACCACTAGAGAACCGCGGTATTACTGCACGATCTGGTCCAGATCTGATCTGACCTGAGCGGTACTACCGCTGTCCTCAGCGGTACTACCGCTCTGGCGGACGTAAAAATCTAGTACTGCTTGCCGAGCGGTACTACCGCGCCCCAACGCGGTACTACCGCTCCGCATGCAGCACTAATTTTTTACTTCCGCTCCTCTTGCGGAAGTAAAATCTTACTACCGCAACGTATGCGGTACTACCGCATCCTTATGCGGTACTACCGCTTACCTTGCGGTACTAATTTTTTAGTTCCGCTTCTTCTTGCGGAAGTAAACTATTACTACCGCAACGTATGCGGTACTACCGCATCAGCCATGCGGTACTACCGCTTACCCTGCGGTACTAATTTTTTAGTTCCGCTTCTTCTTGCGGAAGTAAAATATTACTACCGCAACGTATGCGGTACTACCGCATCCGTCATGCGGTACTACCGCTTACACTACGGTACTAATTTTTTACTTTCGCGTAGGGTCAGCAGTACTACCGCTTGTGTCATGTTTTCTTCGTAGCATGATCACTTTCCTATTTCTCATGGTTTCTTGTGTTTATCGAGGCTTTGGTATTGAGTCTTCTTGTGTTTGTGTTGTCGTGGTCTTGTGTTTGTGTTTTTAGGTGGTGGCTCCGGTTTTGAGGGTCGTCGTACCAACCCTGTCCGCGACACCGGATCCTAGCGTCTGCGTGCCCCAAGTGATGTGCCAGAGGGCTCCAATCCCCAGCGCAGGTACAAGACTTCAGCCAACAAGCGTAAGGAATCCTCAATGTCTATGGAGGAGATGCCTGCTGCTGAGTTCATGTCACGAAGGAAGCTCAACCCATATGGAGAACCCCGTGAGCACTTTCCTGGAGATGATATCTTCTGGACCAAGCAGCAGTTTCGCATCTACCATGAGGTGCTCAAGACCAAGACCAATCTTTATGTGGATGCTCACTGGGTGGATGTGGATCACATGAGGAAGGACAAGAACCGGGCATACTTTGCAGAGGCTCTTGATTTGATCGAGCAGCTGGGCCTGGAGCACATCATGACCTTCCAGAATGATTTTGATCCAGAGATTATTGCTCAGTTCTATGCTTCTGTCAATTTCCAGTGCAAGGAGGATCGCCCAATGACATGGATGACCAATGGTCACAAGATGACCTCTTCTTGGAAGGAGTTCATGGATCTTCTTCAGATTCCTGATGAGGGTCTCCACGAACCAATTTGTTTTCGGCCTCACGCCAATCCTGAATCTGCAAACAAAGACAAGCTGCTTCCATTTTATGAGGAAAAGACTCTTGCCAGTGGCAAACAGACTTGGGTGTTGAACCCTTTCCTGGACATCATGTATCGGATCTTTCGCAACACTCTGTTCCCTCGTGTTGGAGATAAGGACAAGGTCCATGCCTACCTGGTTGACATGCTGCTGATGTGTCAAGAGGCTCGCTCATCCCAGACTGCACCACTTGACATATCCCACATCATGTGGAATGAGCTCCGTTTTGCCATCTACTCTCGCAAGGTACCCATCTATGGTCCATACTTGTTTCTGTTGATCTCCAAGACTTGGGAGAAGTTGTACCCAGAGGACGAGTTCGAGGCTGACTGCTTCCGTCATGATCCCATTCGTCTTCGCGTCAAGACTCGATGGGCCAACACCACCACTCGTGCTCAGGCTGCTGCTGCCCAGATGGGCACTGATGAGGAGCCTGTGGAGGAGACTGCTGATGTGCGCTCTGGCAGATTTGCCCCTTCTTCTTCCTCTGCTGTGGAGGAGCCTTCTTGGGCTAAAAAGCTTAAGCAGAAGATGAAGGCCCTCTTCTGCATGCAGGCTCAGGGGCAATACCGGGCTCATGTGACTGACAAGAAGACGCGCCAGCGTGACAAGAAGATCCTGGCTGTCTATGGAGAGGAAGTATCCAATGGATCTGAGGATAACATCACCCCTGAGGCTACTTGGATGGCCCGCCAGGGGTACAAGTGGTCAGAGTCTGATGAGGAGTATCAGGAGGAGCAGCGAGAGTCTGATGATGAGTACGACGACTGAGTTTCTCCAGGGCTGCCACCTGTCTTAGTGTCCTCTTTCCCCTTTGTGGTGTCTCGATGACAAAGGGGGAGAGTGATTTGCGTCTTGTGCTCTTGTGTTTCTTTGAACTCTGGTTTATTTGCGTGTTTGTGTCGTGTGCGTGAGTCTATCATATGGTGTAAGACATATGCCCCGTTATCGTTGAACTTATCGTTATGTCTTTAATGTTTATCCAGAGCAGTTAGTTTTTATTTAGAGTATCTCGTGTGTAGATTATAGGGGAGCACTGTACCTAGTATGTGTGCTGTGCAGTCCAAAGCACAATCTTGTGTAGGCACATATCCAGGGGGAGCTCACCTATACTCTAGGGCTTGGACTGCTTACTCTATTATCTCTTCTCTGTGCAAATCAAGTATTGTCATCAATACACCAAAAAGGGGGAGATTGTAAGGTCATATTTCTCCTTGAGTAGTTTTGGTGATTTATGACAATGCATTTGCGGACTGATCGTGTGCTCTAAGCTCATACAGGTATATCTCCCTTAGGCACAAGACGATTGCTTGCCCCTCGGATTCTATGGAAGACGGTGTTTTCTTTTTGCTCCCTGTCGGTGGCTTTGAGTAATAGGAAAGCCGTACTATTAAGAGGGGGTCCGCGTCGGAAAGGTTTGGGTAGAATCAACACGTACACATCCTACTCTCGCACCACCTTTCCTTGCTTCTCTGGAGGTCCAACCGGTTATTTTTCGTATATGCAAACTGTGAATTCTTAATGGATCATCTGCCTGGCAAGCGGTAGTACCGCTTAACCAAGCGGTAGTACCGCGCAGATACATGGTAGTACCGCCTGCCGACACGGTAGTACCGCTCTGACGGTAGTACCGCGTCTCCAGAGCGGTAGTACCGTGTATCTGGCTCAGGCGCTGATTCTAAGTACAGAAGTTGATGCGGAAGTAATTTTTTACTTCCGCATCCAATGCGGTAGTACCGCTTAACCCAAGCGGTAGTACTGTGTCGCATTTTGCTACTACCGTTTTCCCTGCGGATGTAGCCACGGATGTAATTTATTTCATCCATGGTTGTCAATCATGTCGCACTATTTTGCCTAAGCAGTAGTACCGCTCTCAAAGTGGTAGTACCGCTCAGCCAGCGGTAGTACCGCAACTCATGCGCGGTACTACCGCTCTCTGCGGGCTGAAAACTCCAATAACGGTTGGATTTGTTCCCCCACTATATATAGGGGGTCTTCTTCTCCAAGAAGACTTACCTCTTCCCCCACTACTTCATTGTTTCTCCAAAAGCTCCATTTCCGCCCGATCTCTCTCCCTAGCCAATCAAACTTGTTGATTTGCTCGGGTTTGCTTGAGGAGGCATCAATCTACACTTCCACCAAGAGATATTTGATTCTCCCCACTAATCCCTTGCGGATCTTGTTACTCTTAGGTGTTTGAGCACCCTAGACGGTTGAGGTCACCTCGAAGCCATATTCCATTGTGGTGAAGCTTCGTGGTTTGTTGGGAGCCTCCGAGTTGTGGAGATAGCCCCAACCTTGTTTGTAAAGGTTCGGTTTCCGCCTTCAAGGGCACCACTAGTGGAATCACGGCACCTTGCATCGTGTGAGGGCGTGAGGAGAATACGGTGGCCCTAGTGGCTTCTTGGGGAGCATTGTGCCTCCACACCGCTCCAACGGAGACGTACTTCCCCTCAAAGGGAAGGAACTTCGGAAACACATCCTCATCTCCACCGGTTCCACTTGTGGTTATTTCTTACCTTTACTTTTGCATGCTTTACTTGTTCAACTCCTATAGCATGCATGTGTAGTTGTTGTCCTTCTTTCTTATAGGTCTCATCCTAGTAGAATATCTAGACAACTTATTTTGTCACTTAATTTAAAGTGGTTAAGAAAAGTTAAAAATTGTTAGTTGCCTATTCACCCCACCCTCTAGTCAACCATATCGATCCTTTCAAGAGGGTTTATACTAGTTCGGCCCCTTCGATGAAGGTAAAAGCCTACGTCTAGTTTGGTGTGGTATTGCTTGTGCGTCGATGAACAGGGAGCGGATTGCTTGCCTGTGTCTCGACTTGTTGTTGCATGTCCCTGAATTGTCGCCGGGTCATCCCTTTATATAGGAGGCGACACCCAGTCCAGTTTATAGAGTCCCGAGGCCGGCTCATAAACGTGTCTGCCTCGGTCTCTTCTCTTTCTGTCTTACATCCCAAGTTACATGATATGACGGTTTACAAACCGCGGGCTTTACACATGGGCCCTAACTTCTATGGGCTATAATCTTTGTACATATTCTACCGGGTTCTATAATAATACAAGTATGTCAGTGTAATCCGGATCTTCCTGGCCGGTTTATACCTGCTAGTAATATCCCTGACAGGGTGGGTGCGTAAAGGGGAGAGTGGGGATACGAGGACACCGAGGGAATCACGATCCTTCCTTCCACATCCGACGTTGGCCATTGTAAATGAACCAAAGGCTTCCGATTCGGGGGTGGGAATAGCAGCCCCAGGACATTCGGCCCAGTACCAGCCCATGCGGGAGAAACAATGCCTTGGACGGCCAGGGACGGCCGAGATATAGGATCCAACGGCTGAAATCAGTGGTGGCGTGAGAGGGCTCCAATTAGGTGCGGTTATACTGTCCTTAATAAATATATATAGGGGGGAGAGAGACCCCTACTTCGCTTTTTGTGATTCATTCTCATGCCGCCCCTATGGGCTCCCCGCAAACTGTCGGTCATTGGGTGAAAGGGTCGCTAGCCCCCTCGGGTGGAGTTAAAAATATACTTAGGTAGTTGCGTACATAGGGTTTCGACCAAGGTGAGTGTTATCAGTAACAAATAAATCGCCTCCATTCATCATCCCTTGAACGATGGCCTCCTCGTCGGTGGTGGATCTAGGAGCATATTTTTTTATGGCCTAGATCTTGGATCCACATATGCAATTTAGTCTCATGAGTGGCAATTTACATCGATCGCATTGAAGATAGTGGGTCTCGGCGGCATGGAGTAGTGGAGTCTCAACGTTGGACATGATTTGATTGATGCCGGTAGGCTGGTGGCGTTGTCTAGCATCATGGTGACATTGACGGTAGGAGTGACTGACAAGCTCTATGCAATGTTTCCTCTTGAAGCGGTATGACGGAGGATGACGGCGGCGAATCATAGAGAGTGCGCATGCAGTGCGCGTTGTGGGATGACACCTAGACAAGCTGATACTCTCAACTTGCCACGTGGACATTATCCTGAGGCCACTGGAATAGATGATGTCTATTGATAACAGGGCACATGTGTATACTTGTAGGTGTAGCGAGTTTGTTCGCCTAGAAGGTGGCTTTAGCTTTATCTCAGTATTCATTTTGTTAGGCTCTGTTCAATAATTGATAAAGATGGTTGCATGCATCTTTCTGATGCAAAGGTCGGGGTGATCCTCCTTTTCGGAAAAATATATTATCAATTCAATTTTTTATCAACCAATTCCCGTGCGAGGTTTTCTCTAGTTTTTCCTATGCTAGGCTACGCTGGAGGGCCGTAAAGGCTCTAATGGAGCTCCCTCAATGCTCGAATTGTGCCCTTCTTCCCCTTTCTCCAGAAGTGGAGGTTGGATTCAACGAGCGACAGTGATGCTGCACTCAAGGATCGGGAAGGAGTTGTATTTTCGTTTTCTTTGTAGGGTCTTCTGTATAATGCTCCGAGGTGTTCTCAGTTCTGGTCCTTTCCATAGAGATGCTATTGTGTCGTAAACACTGCTAAATTGCAAATGGTACACGTGCTAACTGGGCACAAAAAATATCCACATGATATGGAACGGACTTGTATAGTTTCATTTTGATTTTCCCTTGTATCATACGGTTAGTGGCTATTTGGTGAAGTTACTGTCGCGAGCCATGCAGCTTCGCGTTTTCTTTTTGATTTATTTCTGGGTCGATGTTGTTTGGCTACATGGTTTTGCATCCTCAATAATATATGACTGTGTGCATCGCTTGATGCAGAGGCAAAGGGTAATCCTCCTTTTTGTAAAAAGAAAAAAGAGAGGCTTGGTATAAACTCGTTATGTTGTTATCTCCTTGATGCGATGTTATGAGTCAAGTAAAATGTAATTTATCAAAAATGAAAAAACAATTGTAAATTGGATATTTTTAAGAAACATGCAGGTAGGGATATGTAGTTAATTACGAAGATTATGATGTCATAATAACAAAGTAGAAAGTTTTTCACTGTTATTTAGTAGAGGAAAACAGTTAGAAGAGCCCCATCGCCTACCATTTCTTACATATCTTACTTTTGATCTTCTCTATGCATCTTGTGCAAAATTCAGAGGATCCAAAGAATGAGATTTGGCCTTTTCTTGTTGCCCTAAAGCACTGTTGACAACACATTTAGTGGTACCGACATAAATCATCCTCATTCTGACCGGCTCTATTGTATGATGAGACATACAATAAAGAAAGTAGGGCTAAACTCTCCAGACGCCCACAAAAGAAATCCCAACCAATCGGTGATGACATATAAAATTCTCATTTCAACTAGACTATGATTATGAGTCGTGTGTATGTGCGTGTGTGTGTGTGTGTCCTTCTTCACTTGCAACACACACGGAAGTGCACTCATTTATGAAACAACAACCGCCCATCTACCACCACCACCGTATGCCACTATAAAGGTCCAATGAGTTTGAGGTATACAACAATTCATGACTATTTTGATTTTTACATTGTGAAAGAGTGGGGTGGGTTGCCAACCGTTTTGAGTGGCCTCTTAGTTTAGTCATACGGTTTCTTGAGTTTCTTGAGCACGATCCCTTGTTTGTGTTGTACATTGTTGGATTTGGATCCTTTTGGTTGTATTATATTTTGTTAGTGGTAAGGCCATTATCTCGGTGAGCTCATCCGACATGCAGGATAAACGACCCAAATTGAAATGAATTGTGACTCAAACAGGACTAGGTCTTGGAGGCATCCAGGAAGACTTACGAGTAGCTTTTTGAATTCTCTCAAGCATGAACTTACCATTACGTAGTTGGTAAGCCAGAGCCAAGAGAGTTGAGCGAAGATGGATAAGATCAAGATTTTGATCTTTTAAGAACAAAAAGAATATGTCTAGCATGCAAAAAGTATCATGTAAGAATAACAAGAATAGTTCTAGCAAGATGTGAGGGCTTTGTTTAGGCAACAGACGCAACATACTATACCAATATGCTTTGGAAGGAGGTCACATGCCTATTTGATTTGTATACACAACTTTATTTGGCATACCATACTAAAAGTTCTGAACATCTTTTCCCCTCTTCAAAGTTCTAACAGACACTCATGTCTTAGTCATTCATGCTCACTTATGCATTCTTACACCATCGAATTTTCATGAGCGAGCCCACCACTTCGCGCTCACACTGCACAGTTTCTAGACCACACACGTCACGGCGACAACCCACAGTTCTAGTATTTGTACAAAAGCGACCACAAACAACTAGACAAAGAGAACCTAATTCAAGTTTGTGATATGAACGTACGCGTGAACAAATGGAAATAAAATTCGGAAGTACCAAAGCAAAGGACGAGACGTGCAACATAAATGTGGATGCACAGAACTTAGCAAGCACATCTGAAAACCTCCCACTTATACAAAAATCTGAGTTCTAATGGATTGAAGTGTGAAGTAGATCCTTCCAGTTATTGCTATCAAAAAAATGGAAAGAGATTTGTATGTAGACTTGTTAACCATCAAATGACAGGTAGTGTAGACTACCAACATCACAACCACAAACTTTTGCAGCCAATAAAAGGGAGGAATCGAACTGAGATGTTGCTCTCCAATCTCATAAGATGGGCCCCAACTCCAGGTGCAGAACTACAACATGGATACATCCAATCACCACATTGTTCGAACTTTCTTGATACGTCCATTTTGCATCATGCTTATATGTTGATATTTATCACATTATGGGCTGTTCTTACATGTTTTTTCACAATACTTATGCCTTTTCTCTCTTATTTTACAAGTTTTACATGAAGAGGGAGAATACCGGCAGCTGGAATTCTGGGCTGGAAAAGGAGCAAACTCTGGAAACCTATTCTGCACAACTCCAAAAGCCCTGAAACTCAACAGAACGCCATTTCAGAAAATATAAAAAATATCTCGCGAAAGAAGTCCACGAGGGGGGCCACCGGCTGTCCACGAGGGTGGGGGGCGCGCCCCCCTTCCCAGGGCGCGCCCCCTGCCTCGTGGGCCATCCGGAAGGCCCCCGATACCCATCTTCTCCTATATGAGGTATTTTGACCTCGAAAAAATCATAAGGAGGCTTTTGGCACCAGACGCCGCCATCTCGAGGCAGAACCAAGGCGGAAACCAATCTATGGCTCCGGCAGAGCTGTTCTGCCGGGGATACTTCCCTTCGGGAGGGGGAAATCGTCACCGCCGTCATCACCAACAACTCTCCCATCTTGGGGAGGGCTATCTTCATCAACATCTTCACCAACACCATCTTCTCTCAAACCCTAGTTCATCTCTTGTATCCAATCTTTGTACCCAAACCTCAGATTAGTACCTGTGGGTTGCTAGTAGTGTTGATTACTCCTTGTAGTTGATGCTAGTTGGTTTATTTGGTGGAAGACCATATGTTCATATCCATTATGCATACTAATACCCCTATGATCATGAACAATATTATTTCTTGTGAGTAGTTACTTTTGTTCCTGAGGACATGGGAGAAGTCCTGCTATTAGTAATCATGTGAGTTTGGTCTTCGCTCGATATTTTGATTAGATGTATGTCGTCTTTCCTCTAGTGGTGTCATGTGAACATCGACTACATGACTCTTCACCATTATTTGGGCCTAGAGGAAGGCATTGTGAAGTAATAAGTAGATGATGAGTTGCTAGAGTGACAACAACTTAAACCCTAGTTTATGCGTTGCTTTGTAAGGGGCTGATTTGGATCCATATGTTTCAGGCTATGGTTAGGTTTACTAATGCGGAGCATCCCACGATCATCCCCATGTTCACTTCGACGAGACCTCAAGTACACACCATTGGACACAAGGTTTACTCGCTCCTCTCCAAACCTTCACTTTCCACATGTGAGATATGGCTACTACCTCAAACATATGTGCTATGCATGATCGGGAACCAACAGGGAGGCCATGGAACAGCTAGGAGCATTGGACAAGACGGCAAGGACACCAAGTACAAGGATTAAGAGAAGCTGCTGGAAAAGCTACAGGCTCCGGACGTCCGGCCTCTACCGAACGACCGACGACTCCCAGGCGACCGGACGTCCGTGACATCAGCAACAGAATCGAAATCAAGGAAATTACCGGAAGTCTGGGAGCTACCGGACGTCCGGTCCC
>LR738713.1:668151518-668200903 GCA_902687465.1 Secale cereale | reverse complement strand
CCCCCCCCCCCCCCGAGCGACCGGACGTCCGGTGTCCCAACGGACGTCTGGCCCCATGCTGTCTGCGCACAGTTATCGGGTCAGAGGCCCATGTATCCCTCTCCCACTTACCCCTTCGTGGCCCTAGACTATATATACTCCTCCACTTCCTCCTAGTCAAGGTTTAGCTTAGGTTTAGCTCATTTGAGACAGAGCTTTGCTCATCCACTAGTGGTTCATCTCCTTGTCAGTGACTGCGGCCCCTCCATGGAGAAGATCCACACGGATTCAAGACCTCCTTAATCTTGCGGGATACCCCAAGACCTCCTCATGGAGAAGAACCGGTTACCCTCTGTATCCTCCCTTATTGATCATGGATCTTGTATCTCTTTCTTTTTCGAGGATCTAGCATATGTGTGACTTGTTCTTGTTGGTTTGAGTGAATCTCTCATGTTTTCCCTCGTGTTCTTCGTGTTCATCGTGGGATCCCCTCCATTTCATGAAAGATCGACCATCTAGGGTTCCACCCTACATCATATGGTATCAGGAGCCACGGTTTCTCACGAATTTGGAGCCCCCTCCACCATTTTCTAGCTTTCTTTTGTGTGATTTCGTCCTAAAATAAAAAAATCCTCACCAAAAATAGCCCCAATTTTTTTGTGATTTGTTGGTTTGATGATCTTTTGTTGATTTTGATCCATGGATTTGCTTGGTTTCAAGTGGATCTAGCATTTACCAAAGTTTCCCCACTTTCCATCCATGAAATCTCATCAATTTTGACCCCAAAATCATCAAATTCCACCCAAAATCGCATCCCGGAACTCAAATCCCGCGTTGACCCCGACCCACCAGACGACCGGCGTTTTACCGAACGTCCGGACCCTCGCGAAGCACCGGACATCCGTCATCCACCGGACGACCGGAACCACCTATACAGAAGAAAATACTGGATTTCCGAGCCCGAACGGACGTCCGGTCACTGGTCGTCCGTCACTTCTCGGACGTCCGGTACTTGAAGATTTTGAATTCGGCCGATTTTTGTTTTGGTCATAACTAATTCATACGAACTCCGATTTGTACATTCTTTAGCTCGTTTTGAAGCTCTTGACATCCCCCATAACAAAAAAATACTACCATCATCTTTTGACACCATCAAATTTTGTCAAATTTGGCAAGATTGTATAGGCCCTCCACCATATCACCCGCATAGCCACCATAGCTTTCCGCAACCTGACCATTTTGTCCACCATAGCATTTGTGATTGCTTCAGTAGTGACTTGAGTCTCCTAAGGTGTTTAGGCTACTTAGGGACAATTGCTTCTTCATCAACCACCACCACCACTTCCGCATACCCATAGTGCACTATACTTTTCCGCCAACCCAACCTAACCCAATTTTGTTGAGCTTGTTTGAGTTGTGGCTTGTGTCTCCTAAGGTGTTTCGGCTACTTAGGGACCGTGACTTCAACTCTGACATCATGTATAGCCCATCATTTCACTTCCGCAACCACCACGGCATTGTCGCTACCACCATTTGACATTTGTCCTTGAGATTTTGAGTTGTGGTTTTTCCGTTTCCTAAGGTGTTTCGGCTAATTAGGAGCGGGTCTACATCAAGAGCACCACCTCTCATCATCGACACGGACGGTAAGTTCGACGACATCATTGTATATTCCCTTGCAATTGGATTGTTAACCCCTAGCCCATTTTTACGTCAACTACCTATCGATACTCGCCATTTGAGTATTGCCGGCAACGTGACTTGTGCACATTAGTGATCATACTTCCCATATCATACATACCATATCACTGTGGTGCATATCTTGGTATCATCTCTTGTGACACAAGGTTGTCATCGCATATACTCAATTTCTATCTTGGTTCGTGAAGTTTTGCATGAGAAAAGAGCTCAAAAGAGAAAGAGCCAAACAAGCTTTTAAGCACAAAGAAGAAGATAAGCAAAGAGCTTTTAAACAAGAACCATAGCATCATACTATATTAAGATTGTCATACTCGATCATTTTGGATCATACCACCGGAATACCATACATATAGCATACTTGGGATAGAAGTCTTTGCATTTTGCTTAGTAGGTTGTGCACAAGTTCGTATCCGCCTATTGTGCAATCGCGCTAGCGTCTCTCTAGTGTTGTGCAACAAGAGCATTTTCGTGGATTCCATATTTTGGCTCACCCCTTGGTTGCACGACCCCACTTATCTATCCGTGTGTGTGTTTCCTTGTTCCACCCATATTGCTATTGGTCTACTTGTTGTATTTGCAAATTTGTGAATCTTTTTCAACTTTATTGACTCTTGCTAACATTTTGCATCAAATTTTTGTGCCACTATCCTCACCGAGCTCCACCATAAGCTTTACTTGTGTAGGTGTGAAAAACCGACACGAATGGTACCAATTGTGCTATTTCCTTGTTCCACATTTGAGTGATCATTGATCCATCTTCAACATCGGTCAAGGTACATTTGGTATAGTTCTTCTCTTTCTCCCACTCATACTTGCTAGCCTCTTGTGATGGATAGGCAAGGCATTTCATCTCCGGTCTTCGACATCGACGGCGCGAACAATGACATCCACGCGAAAACCATCGGACTACAACGAGCAATGCAAGAGCGCTTGGGCAACATCTCCATCGAACTACGACACTCCGAGACAAGGACAATGGCTTCCTTCGACGACATGTGCGACTCCTTCAACAAACAAATGGCGGAGCTCCGACACTTGGTGGTCAATTACAAGTCTTCTTCCCCTTCGTCATCTTCTCGGCGGCGACGTTCAAGTCACTAGTATTCGGAGCGCAAACGTGATGCAAGTGCAAGTCTTCCACGTCCACACCGCCATGGCGACCATCGACATCGTCATGATGGGAAAGTAACCTCCAAGCATCATGTGCACAACGACGACGAACGACATCTACCAAGAGCTCAAGCACTACAACGACACCATCAAGATGAAGATGCTCGACACGCGCAAATATACAAGTCCGAAGACGCTCTACTTCACGCCAAGCCCAAGCTTCAAGAGAACATAAGAAGACCGCGAGACAAGCACACCCAAGACGGAGCTACGGCTACAACCACCACTTCGGCATCTTCGCCAAGTTCTATTTTAAGGCATCTTCGCATTTGGACATACGGCATCTTCGCCTACTTCCCATGCGTTCGCCTACATCGACGCCTTCATCATCAAGGCGATCATCTACGAGCGACGGCGACAAGACAGTCGAGCATGGGCCATCCCCTTCGACAAAGGCTTCGTGCATGAACCTCTTCAACACCATGAAGACGGCGCCCATATTGGACTACTACTCCGGGTCAAGCTACGCGAGCAAGCATGAGACCTTCTCTTTGACCTCGGAGGGAGCGTGAAGATTTGCCACATCCCACGGCATTCATCTTTGGAGGCATTACAGATGAGGAAGTTGAGCATGGAGACTATTGCACCTACATCTCTTCGACATCCACATATGACGAGATGCCCCAATTCCCATGTGAGGAGAGCCACCACCACATGAGTGATACGAGTGACTCCACCATATGTGACATTGAGAGCATATCCTTTGAGAGGATGAGAGTGACCACTACTAGCCCCATATATGAGAGCATGCCACTTCTCCTATGTGAGGTTGAGAGCCATTTGAGTGACTCCACCAACCATACGAGTGAGAGCATCCAAGAGGGAGTGAGTGAGCCACAACACTTAGTGAGTGAGGTAGTTGATAGGGCATGTGAGGCCACTATGATTTCTAACGACTTAACCTCTACACCGAGTGTGTTTTCTTTGGTGCTAGGTCTAGGACATGCCTACCCTCGATGAGTCTGTCCCTCCAATGGATAGCCCGATGGCCATGGTGGAAGATGATGCACCACCCACATGGTTCCATCAAGATGACGATGACCGCTACTTGGTTTTCAACACCTCACCTACAACACATAAGCGGAGCTCCAAAGGTAACATAGGTGATGGTGCTTCTTTCGTCCCACTTGTGGACTATCTTGAGAATGATTGCTTGCATGATGTTGACACACCTATTCCCATGCTTCATGCTAGTGCGAACGCATCATGTCTTGACTTACCTATTTATGATGAATATGATGATGAGCATGTTGAGTTGCCTAGTTGTGATGCCATGCTCCATAGGATATCATGTGAAAATTCTTTTGGTCACATCATGTTTGAGAATCCAATAAACTTGTCATATCCTATGAGTGAGATCTTCCATATTGCATCATTTCAATCTCAACAGATTAACTATGCATGCCAAATTAAAGTAAATCCCATTTGCACTTGTGGCATAGATGACAAGATGATGGTCATTCGCTTGCGTTTCTCTTGCGATGATATTGCAATGCTTCCTTTACATGATTTGCAGAATTCATCTATTATGCCATGCCATGATCACATTGTTCCGGATATGCATTGTTTTGAATGTTATCAATATTCTCCAAGTGATATTCCCACTAATTCTCATGAGGAGAGCCCCATAGTTTCCTCATACATACTAGGAGATCTTGATGCATGCCATACCTTGCATGATTACCATGATTGTGTGCACCATATGCATTCCATGAATCACAATGATATCTCTCGTGATGCATTACACAACTTTAGTCTCCATTATGCTATACATAACAACAAACCTCTCATGATGGATGACATGTTTCTATATCATGCATCTCATTTATTTGAGCATTAGCTTTTATGTGCTAACCAACACATGCACGTGCGCATCATGATGGATAATGTGTACATATACCACGCACACACGATTTTTCCTTTGTCTTTGTTTTGTGTAGGTACCCATGAACATTTGTCAACCTCACAATCCCATGAGTTGACAAAACGAGCTCTTGAGAGCGACGACGCTTTGGGATCCCGTGGATTGTGCCTACCACCGTTCTCTTTGCGCAACGACTACGTGCATCTCTTTTACTTGGCTCTCACACGGCTATGGGCTATTTGCCACTTGTCACATTATGCCCATACTATCGTGTTCACTTTGCATGTTATGCCTCTTGCTATGACTTTGCCATGCAATTGTTACCCTTGCTTGCATTTACTCATGTTTAAACATTATGATACTCCTATGTGTATTTGCATGCTTGGTGGAGATACTTGTAGCTACTACCATGATTTCTTTGTGCCCCACGCTATTGATGCTTGTTGTGTTGGGAGAGTCATGATGCCCTATTGCTATTTACATTTGGCCTCTTGCCAATACATTGATCCTCTTTTGCTCATCTCTCACTTTCATGCTTGTGCTATGCCATGTGCATTATTCATGCCTACAATTTGCACACATGACATGCTTGCTATGATTACCTCTAGTATGTTGCATCTTCGCACTACTAGCTTGTTTGACTTGATCGCTATGATTGCTTGCTATGTTGCATCACCCATGTTCCACTCTTACTTGCTTTCTTGGGTTGATGACATATATGTTCATGCATTTCACATGATATATCTTGATCATTGTCACTTGTCTCCAATAGTTGCATCTCTCATATTCACTTATAGTGAGTGCAACCGTGCTATGCTTGTTGATCTCGGAGAGTTTGACACCCTTCTTGTGATGCATACTTGCTTGATTGAGCCTATTGCACTTGGTTGTTCTCGCATCTTATGCCTACATACCATGCACCACACCCTTGTACTTTCTTATGATAAGAATGATGCAAGCACTTGTTGGTTATTTTCCCACATGAATGCTAGGTTTTGCATTACGGCTAACCTCATTTGTTTTTCCGAGTGTTTGTCATGTTCTTTCATTTTGAGGGATTCACAAGGCGGTACCATCATGAGGCATCTTGGGCATGTGAATGCATACACGTTGCGCAACATCAATCCCTTCGAGAAAATGCATAAGGTGAATTCATTCTTTGTGAGCCATCCTCACATACGCATATTGGATGGGCCATACTTTCATTATTGTTTCCTTCTTGTTGTCTACATGATACATCTACGGGATGGAGGACCAACATTGAAGATGGACCCTAAGGATTCACCATCGGTTTACCACTCTTGCCACGACATCGAGCATTGGTATATCAAAACTCCTTTGACACATTACACCAAAACCTTCATATTTGTTGATTGTGTGATCATATGCCATGCTCAATGGACATATCATTCCCATAACAAATTTGCATCTTGCCCATGGATTGACTCACATTATGATTTCCTTGTTGCATTTTGTATTCTCATGTCATCCATAATATATGAGCTTGTGCATTTCCTTAGCAAATTTGTTGTGATCTTTCTTGATGGCATATTCATACATCATGATCATATGGTACTCCATCAATTGCATGATCACATAGTCATATTGAGCGTCGATTACCATGTTCATGCATTTGATACACCGTTCGATTATGACATCATTTTGCACAATGGTTGCATTGATCAATATCACAACACCTTTGTGTGCACCATGAATGACTTTGCTCACATGAATGCTTTACATGTCATTGTACATATTTTATATAAGCATCATGCGTCTTTCCACGCTCGACCTTGTCAAATGGACTCATTCTTACATGATGGACACTTTGTGTGCGCTAACCATTGTATTGCCGAGTGTCGTTTGTGTTTGCTCTTTTTGCATATATAACACTCCGAAGACACCTTGGACTACTTGGATTGCACCATATCCTCAACTCCGTCCGACTACAAGTCCGTCCACGACAACCATTTCCATGGTGATGAGCTTTTTGATCCGAGGTCGGATCTTTCCCAAGGGAGGGGGAGATGATGCGGAGCATCCCACGATCATCCCCATGTTCACTTCGACGAGACCTCAAGTACACACCATTGGACACAAGGTTTACTCGCTCCTCTCCAAAACTTCACTTTCCACATGTGAGATATGGCTACTACCTCAAACATATGTGCTATGCATGATCAGGAACCAAGAGGGAGGCCATGGAACAGCTAGGAGCATTGGACAAGACGGCAAGGACACCAAGTACAAGGATCAAGAGAGGCTGCTGGAAAAGCTACAGGCTCCGGACGTCCGGCCTCTAGCGGACGACCGGCGACTCCCAGGCGACCGGACGACCGGAGGCCACCGAACGTCCGTGACATCGGCAACAGAACCGAAATCAAGGAAATTACCGAAAGTCCGGGAGCTACCGAACGTCCGGTCCCTCCCGAGCCACCGGACGTCCGGTGTCCCAGCGGACGTCCGGCCCCATGGTGTCTGCGCACAGTTATCGGGTCAGAGGCCCATGTATCCCTCTCCCACTTACCCCTTCGTGGCCCTAGACTATATATACTCCTCCACTTCCTCCTAGTCAAGGTTTAGCTTAGGTTTAGCTCATTTGA
Organism: Secale cereale; assembly: GCA_902687465.1. Taxonomy (NCBI): domain Eukaryota; kingdom Viridiplantae; phylum Streptophyta; class Magnoliopsida; order Poales; family Poaceae; genus Secale; species Secale cereale. Next base: position 668,193,586 of record LR738713.1, on the reverse strand, counting down.
GACACAGCTTTGCTCATCCACTAGTGGTTCATCTCCTTATGAGTGACTGCGGCCCCTCCACGGAGAAGATCCACACGGATTCAAGACCTCCTTCACGGAGAAGATCCCGCGGGATACACCAAGACCTCCTCACGGAGAAGAATCGGTTACCCTTTGTATCGTCCCTTGTTAATCATGGATATTGTATCTATTTGTTTTTCGAGGATCTAGCATATGTGTGACTTGTTCGTGTTGGTTTGAGTGAATCTCTCATGTTTCCCCTTGTGTTCCCTCTTGTGTTCTTCTTGTTCATCGTGGGATCCCCTCCATTTCATGAAAGATCGGCCATCTAGGGTTCCACCCTACATCATTTACGTTAATACTTCTTTTGTAGTTGCGGATGCTTGCATTAGAGGTTAATCATAAGTGGGAGGCTTGTCCAAGTAAGGGCAGCACCCAAGCACCGGTCCACCCACATACCAAATTATCAAAGTACCGAACGTGAATCAGACGATCGTGATGAAAACTAGCTTGATGATAATTCCCATGTGTCCTCGGGAGCGCTTTCCTTTATATAAGAGTTTGTCCAGGCTTGTCCTTTGCTACAAAAAGGATTAAGCCACCTTGCTGCACCTTATTTACTTTTACCGTTTGTCACTTGCTACCAATTACCTTATCACAAAACTATCTGTTACCTATAATTTCGGTGCTTGCAGAAAATACCTTACCAAAAACTTCCTATCATTTCCTTCTGCTCCTCGTTGGGTTCGACACTCTTACTTATCAAAAGGACTACGATAGATCCCCTACACTTGTGGGTCATCATTGCTTGAGAATTAGAAGCAGATACTACATATGAGCCCAAACATAAAGAAAACTTCCTAACAGAAACTTATCTTTGGTAATAAACGTACACAACCTCAAAAGGTGGTGCATCCCATGAGAAAATAAAAGATAAAAGGCCCAAATAGATGTGAAACACTCGATTTTCATAACGACTCCCACAATCATTACCTAATAAAAGGGATAGACAGAGTACACATAACAAGCAAAGCGAGATAAGATGTCGTACAATCTTATCGCTCATGGTAATGGGATTACGAAAACTTGTGGGGTTAATTTCATAATATGTACTTATGGGGATGAAGACCTCAAATGGTAAATATTGTAGATTTCAGGGGTGTTTCTATAAAATTCATGGTACCGGTCCAATTAGGACTAATTTGGAAATTTTCTCTCCCAACTTACATTTTGCAAGTGTTATTTTACTAAACTGTACTTACCTTTTTTCATTAATAAGGAGGATGACTCCGGCCTCTACATCAGGGTGATGCATGCAGCCATTTTATTATTAATTAAGACTTTACAAAGTAATCTACTATATCACTAAGCTCCTTAGGGGTAAATCGCTTGGGAAGCGATTAAGGCTGTGGATTTCGATTTTGCGCTCCGATTTTGACCGGGTCTTTGATCTGGGTGGGTCCCGATGGTGAGGGGCTGGAATAGGGTGGGCGCATTTATCATCTCCCGGGATAGGTGTGAGCCAAGGACAAAAAAGAAACTCTTCTACCGCTGTCGCTCGTCCGCCTCCTCAGCTCTCTCCTCCCGACGCATACCCCCACTTCTTCCCTGCCATGATCCTTCACTACCACCACTCTCCTTCCAAGATCTCTCCTCCTCGACATCTCATGAGCCCCCCTGACCAGATTGGAGGTGGCAGCCCACGTGGTGGGGAAAGAAGGCACCGCCAGGAAGAGATCCCGCAATGGCCGACGACCTGATTGTGTGGTGGGGACGGAGGTTATCGTATATGAGGCAAGTTGGGGTAACCGAGAGGAGACGATTTGGGGGTGGTTTTTCATCCTTCCATCTTTGATTTGTCATGGCTCCGTCCGCATCTTCGGTGACTGGTGTGTGTTTCTTTGAATTACAAGCATTGTCCATTTCCATAGGGGTGCTGGTGAGTTGTACGGTTTGTCTTCTTTTTTCAGGGGTTGTCGGGTTCATCAGTGTGCTGGTTCTAGGGATCGCTATTTCCGTGCGCATCACATGGGTGGCTGAATTATGGAATTGTGAGAATTTATGCATGTCCTGGATTGTGTGGCTTTCTGTTTCCTCAGCAAGGGCTGGATTGTGTGGTTTTATTTTCTTATTGTCCGGAACCTGGGATCTCAATCTCTCAGCTCTCACGCATGGCTGGGATTTGGGTCTTCGAAGAACCCTTTCTCATGTAGAGTTCGAGGACTGGCATCGGCTTGCTGCCTTGTTCCCTAGCCTCTCGGAGGAGGATGACTCGGTGACCTGGCCCCATTCCACCTCGGGTATTTTTTCGGTCAAGTCTCTCTACGCTAGGCTCATTGATGGCTCCCCCACGTGTAAGTTTAAACAGGTCTGGGCGGCCAGAATCCCCCCTAAGATTAAGATCTTTCTTTGGCAGGACATTAGAGGTTGTTTGCCTTCGATTGACTAGATTGGTAAGAGGAATGGGCCTGGCTCTGCCTTTTGTGCGTTATGCTCTGTTGTGGAGAATACAAATCATATTTATTTAGTGTCCTCTGGCTAAGTTGGCCTGGGAAGAGGTCCGATCGTGGCACCAACACATAGGTCTGTTACCTCCTCCAAGAGGGGTCTGAACTCATAAACCCGAGTGTACAATCTCGCCGTAGCTAGGCTCTGCCCTCTCCTACGTACCCCTACTTTAACCGTCCGACTTGTTCCCATGACATGATACGGAACCTGAAGAACTTTAATCGTGTTTCCTAGGGTATGCACAAGAATGCATGTCCGTATGGATTTGCGTAGATCGCCTTCGCGTTGGGGCACATGTCCTTTGTACGCGTGAATGGAGGCGGACATATAGCTGCTTGTGGATGTCTCCGCTCGATCACAGGCTTGATACAGCACCAGTGCATAGCATCTCCATTGCATGCATGCATCGCACCGCTCGATCTCCACTTTACTGGTTCATAGATGCCGGTCATGGATGCACCGGCGCCGCGTACTGCTTTGGAGGTCGTCGGACATCAACTGTTGGAGAAGCCGGTTCGTTCGAAAGACCGGCATTGCTGACGTGTACGTTGTACATGCAAAGAACCTGGCCTGATGAACCGACATGCGACATGGTAACCTATCTGCACAGATGGAATTGTCACTAGTAGGAAACTGGGCTTTTGTTATGGACAGATCATAGCAACAGTCCCAGTCATGTTTCGAATGGGACTAGTGTGAGCATCAGTCCCGATTCGAGCGGCTAGGACGCCGGCCGGGCCTCGACATGCATAAGTTCCGGTTTGATTGGGACATTCATTCCCGGTTTCAAACACCAACCGGAACTAAAGGTGTTGCTGCCATTTAGTCCCGGTTGGTTTTTGGAACCGTTACTAGAAGGTAGGCCTTAAGACACCAACCGAGACTAAATTATGCATATATATATATACACGCCCCCACTCTCTTCTGTTTTTTGGCCGTACGTCGAAGGTGGGAGGTGTGTGGGCTACTCTATTTTTTTCCTATATGCACATTAGGTGTTCGGTGAAATGCCCGAGCCATAGTTAATCTTTCTCCTCTATTCTTTCTCCAAGCTCCATTTTCCCCAAGTCTGTTGTTGACCACAAGCTATGGGCTCGCACGTGTCCAAACCCACATAAACAAGCTGTTCTGTTAGACCGGAGCTCTGTGTTGTCTCATCTGTCTATTCTAAGAGAATATAACCTCACCCATGTAATCTCTGTCTCTCGCTCCTTCCCAATAAAGGACTATCAAAGCAACATAATGGTTTTGGCCGGCCTAAGCTCACCATTTCTCATTGTGTTTGTATCCCGTTGATGCTACATTTTTAGCTAATTAAATCCATCCTTTGTCAGAGAAAAACCCCGCCGTTACACTAAGAAAATAGGTATTGTTCATGTTTGAGACCACAATGGACAATACTCTCGGTCGGTTGTATCCCTGGATCTCACTACATCAGATGCGCTAACACAAACGTAAGCTAGGATAATGCATCTCCGCAACATCATGATATCCAACGTTCGCTGCCAGACTATCCCTCAAATCTCTTGATACGGGTGGTGCATAGCGATGGAGATACTTCTGCATCCAATCCAAAGTTCCAAACTCCAGTTGTCCAGAGATGCTTCATAGACTGGCACTTGCGTTGCGTGGATACTGTAGAAAGCGCGCATGTCTAGCCGGATACTGCCCCAGTACATATCTCTCGATATTTCTTTCAAATAAGAACATAATGTTTGATACTCCTAGGATACTGTTGTGATACATTTTGGATACGTGAAACTCCTCGTTCGTGAAATCCCCTCGAGATAAAGGCACACCATTTGAAGATTCCCGACATAGGCTTGCGTTCATGTTAAAAGGTGATTATCAATGTTATTCAGTTGAAAGGTGAACAAAAGATAAGCCGTGCCCTGACCAGAGATGTGATGAAGCATCATAGGTGGAAAGGGGAACCTAAGAAAAAGCAGCTTCCTTTTGCTCTTTTGTAAGCAACCTGGAGTATCTTCCTTTTACTCTTTTGAAAGCATCTTCTACAAAAATGTGGAGGATCCATATGATGGGATTTGGCCTATTCTTGTTGCTCTAAAGCCCCGCTAAGAGCTAATTCCATAGTACCAAAACAAAATAATCCTGGTTCTAACTAACTCAATGTGCGCTGCTGAGTGTTGCTGAGTTAGCGTGAAATGAGAATGCTCATGGAAGTCCATACATTATGTAAATGCATAGTCACACAAGCATTGGCTAAGTTTGCATCATGTCATGTGCTTTAGGATTGTATATCATAGGTAGGACAACCAGTTTTGATATGCTACCATCTAGATCTTATGCGTGTTTTATTTGAAGACAGACACAATAGAGAAAGCACAACATAAAACTTCGGATCCAGCAAAAAAATCCTAACCAATAGTTAGGTGACACAAGGATGTCTCATTGCCACTAGACTTTAAATGGCAGTATGGGTCCCTCTTCACTCGTAATGCACACAAGCGCACTCACTTAAGAACGTAACAACCTAAGTACCACCCCACTATAAAGGTCCAACGAGTTTTACATCTTTTTTTTGACAAAGGGAATATATTAATATCATGAAGATACCAATTACACCCAGCCTCTGCACCAACAAGATATCCAAAGACATCAGGGATGCACACAACGAAGAACAAAATAAAAAAGAGAGAAAATAAAAACAAAGACCTCGTCGCAGTGTACAACACCTCGCAACAAAAGCATTGTAACCACAACCCAATACAACACCCGTACTTCAACATAGGCTCTCGAAAAGCAATGCCTCAAGAAGGAAACAATGCACAAGCGTTGTCGTCGCCCGATCGAAGATCTTGGGTATTCACCCCGGATAAAGACCGAGTTTACAAAACAATGCCTTCAACAAGGCCATTTCTAGGTACAACTAATGAACGCCAGACTTTGGGTTTTCATCCTGGAAATCAAGGCTCGGTACTCGACGAGCACCACCAAAGATGCAGTCCACCTGTGTAGCCATCCCCACTTGCCAAGGCTGCTGCTGTGAGTCGCCGCGCACCCGACACACAGGGAGAACCTATGTCACGTTTTCTTCAACACAACCAACCAACCTCCGATCACAGCCACCATAACATTCTCCAACTCTGTCAGATCCATGGAAATCTATACGAAGACATGTCCCATATCACCGAACAGTAGACAAAGCTTCACACCGCGCCCCGGAAGGGTGCGCATGACCGCATCGATTCATCTCTAGATCTCTTGTATCTTCATGTGCCAGACTCCGAAGATCACTGAGAAGAAGACCGGAACTCGTCGGCGGACCGATCGAGGAGGTCGCCATGAAGCCGTGCCGAAACTCCGCATGGTCGAACACCCTATATTCGAAACATGCCCAACAACCCCGACGCTACCGGCCATCCCCGCCCGCCCGTCCCACCTGAAGAGGCCGGCTATAGTGGGGTGGGATGCCTAATTCATAGCTTTTTTATTATGTATGGTGCTATAGTGGGGTGGGATGCTGATACGTCTCCAACGTATCTATAATTTTTGATTGTTCCATGTTGTTATATTATCATTCTGGGATGTTTTACAATCATTTCATAGTCATTTTATATCATTTTTTGGTACTAACCTATTGACATAGTGCCAAGTACCAGTTGCCGTTTTCTGCATGTTTCTTACATCGTAGGAATTCAATATCAAACGGAGTCCAAACGCAGCGAAACTTTTTGTGGGATTTTTGGACCAGAAGACATCCAATGGGCCAGGGCTGTACCTGGGGGAGCTCCGAGGGGAGCACAACCCACCAGGGCGCGGCTGGGGGCCCAGGTGCGCCGTGGTGGGTTGTGCCCACCTCGGGTGCCCCCGGACCGCCTCTTTGCTCTATAAATACCCCAATATTCCAAAAACCCTTGGAGAGTCGACGGAATTTCGATCCAGCCGTCGGAGAGTCCAGAGCCACCAGATCCAATCTAGACACCATTACGGAGGGGTTCACTGAAGGAAATATGCCCTAGAGGCAATAATAAAGTTGTTATTTATATTTCCTTATATCATGATAAATGTTTATTATTCATGCTAGAATTGTATTAACCGGAAACTTAGTACATGTGTGAATACATAGACAAAACAGAGTGTCCCTAGTATGCCTCTACTAGACTAGCTCATTGATCAAAGATGGTTATGTTTCCTAACCATAGACATGACTTGTCATTTGATCAACGGGATCACATCATTAGGAGAATGATGTGAGGACAAGACCCATCCGTTAGCTTAGCACTATGATCGTTTAGTTTTACTAGTATTGCTTTCTTCATGACTTATACATGTTCCTATGACTATGAGGTTATGCAACTCCCGTATACCGGAGGAACACCTTGTGTGCTATCAAACATCACAAAGTAACTGGGTGATTATAAAGATGCTCTACAGGTGTCTTCGAAGGTGTTTGTGGTGTTGGCATAGATCAAGAATATGATTTGTTACACCAAGTGTCGGAGAGGTATCTCTGGGCCCTCTCAGTAATACACATCATGATAAGCCTTGCAAGCAAATGACTAATGAGTTAGTCATAGGATGATGTATTACAGAACGAGTAAAGAGACTTGCCGGTAACGAGATTGAACTAGGTATTGAGATACCAACGATCAAATCTCGGGCAAGTAACATACCGATGACAAAGGGAACAACGTATGTTGTTATGCGGTTTGACCGATAAAGATCTTCGTCGAATATGTAGGAGCCAATATGAGCATCCAGGTTCCGCTATTGGTTATTGACCGGAGATGAGTCTTGTTCATGTCTACATAGTTCTCGAACCCGTAGGGTCCGCACGCTAAACATTTGATGACGATCGGTATTATGAGTTTATGAGTTTTGATGTACCGAAGTTAGTTCGGAGTCCCGGATGAGATCATGGACATAACGAGGAGTCTCGGGATGTCCGAGACGTAAATATTGATATATTGGACGACTATATTCGGACACCGGAAGTGTTCCGGAAAAGTTTCGGATTTAACCAGAGTGCCGGAGGGGGTTACCGGAACCCCCCCGAGGGAGTATGGGCCATAGTGGGCCATTGAGGGAATAGAGAGAGGCAGCCCATAGGGCTGGCCGCACCCTCCCCCTAGGAATCCTAGTTGGACTAGGAAAGGGGGGAGGCGCCCCTCTTCTTCCTTCTTCTCTCCCCCTGCCTTTCCTACTCCTAGTAGGAATAGGAAAGGGGGTTCCTATTCCTACTAGGAGTAGGAATCCTACTCCCTGGCATGCCCCAAGGGCCTAGCCGCACCTCCCCCTTGCTCCTTTATATACGGGGGCAGGGATGCACCCATGTACACATGAGAAACATTGTTCTAGCCGTGTGCGGTGCCCCCCTCCACAGAAACACACCTCGGTCATACCGTTGCATTGCTTAGGCGAAGCCCTGCGCCGGTAACTTCATCATATCCGTCACCACGCCGTCGTGATGATTAAACCCCCCGTGAAGCTCTACTGGATCAAGAGCTCGTGGGACATCATCAAGCTGAACGTGTGCTGAACGCGGAGGTGCCGTACGTTCGGTGCTTGATCGGTTGAAACGCAAAGAAGTTCGACTACATCAACCACGTCACTAGACGCTTCCGCTTTCGGTCTACAAGGGTACGTAGACACACTCTCCCCTCTCGTTGCTATGCATCTGGTAGATAGATTTTGCATGATCGTAGGAAAATTTTAAAATACTACGTTCCCCGACAGTGTTATCAAAGCCAGGTCTATGCGTAGATGATATGCACGAGTAGAACACAAGTGAGTTGTGGACGATAATAGTCATACTACTTACCAGCATGTCATACTTTGGTTCAGCGGTATTGTGAGATGAAGCGGCCCAGACCGACGTTACGCGTACGCTTACGCGAGACTGGTTTCAACGTTATGAGCACTCGTTGCTTAAAGGTGACTGGCGGGTGTCTGTCTCTCTCACTTTAGCTGAATCGAGTGTGGCTACGCCCGGTCCTTGCGAAGGTTAAAACAGCACATACTTGACGAAAAATCTTTGTGGTTTTTGTATGCGTAGGTAAGAACGGTTCTTGTTAATCATGTAGCAGCCACGTAAAACTTGCAACAACAAAGTAGGGGACGGCTAACTTGTTTTTGCAGGGCATGTTGTGATGTGATATGGTCAAGACATGATGAGTTATACGTTATTGTATGAGATGATCATGTTTTGTAAAGTTATCGGCAACTAGCAGGAGCCATATGATTGTCGCTTTATTGTATGAAATACAGTCACCATGTAATTGCTTTACTTTATCACTAAGCGGTAGCGATAGTCGTGGAAGAAATAGTTGGCGAGACGACAACGATGCTACGATGGAGATCAAGGTGTCGCGCCGGTGATGAAGGTGATCATGACGATGCTTTGGAGATGGAGATCAAAAGCACAAGATGATGATGGCCATGTCATGTCACATATTTTGATTGCATGTGGTGTTTATCTTATCATGCTTCTTATTTTGCTTAGTACGGCGGTAGCATTGTAAGATGATCCCTTACAAAATTTCAAGGTACAAGTGTTCTCCCCGAGTATGCACCGTTGCGAAAGTTCGTCGTGCCGAGACAGCACGTGATGATCGGCTGTGATAAGCTCTATGTTCACATACAACGGGTGTAAGCCAGTTTTGCACACGCAGAATACTCGGGTTAAACTTGACGAGCCTAGCATATGCAGATATGGCCTTGGAACACTGGAGACCGAAAGGTCGAGCGTGAATCATATAGTAGATATGATCAACATAAGATGTTTACCATTAAAAACTACTCCATCTCACGTGATGATCGGACATGGTTTAGTTCATTTGGATCATGTGATCATTTAGATGACCAGAGGGATGTCTATCTAAGTGGGAGTTCTTTAGTAATATGATTAATTGAACTTTAATTTATCATGAACTTAGTCCTGGTAGTATTAGCATATCTATGTTGTAGATCAATAGCTCGCGATGTAGCTCCCCATTTTTTTTTATATGTTCCTAGAGAAAACTAAGTTGAAAGATGTTAGTAGCAATGATGTAGAATTGTTCCGTGATCTGAGGATTTTCCTCATTGTTGCACAGAAGTGTTATGTCCTCGATGCACCGCTAGGTGACAAACCTATTGCAGGAGCAGATGCAGACGTTATGAACGTTTGACAAGCTCGGTATGATGACTACTTGATAGTTTAGTGCACCATGCTTTACGGGTTATAACCGGGAATTCAAAAACGTTTTGAACTCCACGGAGCATATGAGATGTTCCAGGAGTTGAAATTAGTATTTCATACTCATGCCCATGTCGAGAGGTATAAGACCTCTGACAGTACTTCGCCTACAAGATGGAGGAGAATAGCTCAACCAGTGAGCATGTGCTCGGATTGTCTCGGTACTACAATTACTTGAATCAAGTGGGATTTAATCTTCCAGATAAGATAGTAATTGACAAAGTTCTCTAGTCACTATCACCAAGTTAGTGGAACTTCGTGATGAACTATAATATGCAAGGTGCTACCTCTTGAGCTTGTGTTGTATTCACTCGAAGAGGAAAGGGAGATGTAGCACAGTAGCGTAAGTATTTCCCTCAGTTTTTGAGAACCAAGGTATCAATCCAGTAGGAGACCACGCGCGAGTCCCTCGCACCTGCACTAACAAATAAGAACTTCGCAGCCAATGTGATAAGGGGTCGTCAATCCCTTTACGGTCACTTACGAGAGTGAGATCTGATAGAGATGATAGTTTATATTTTGTATTTTCAGTTTGATAAAACAGAAAATAAAAGCGGTAAAAGTAAAGTAGATGTAAATTGATATGTTGAGAATAGACCCGGGGGCCATAGTTTTCTCAAGTGGCTTCTCTCATGATAGCGATATTCTACGGCGGGTAAACAAATTACTGTCGAGCAAGTGATAGAAAAGCGAATAACAATGAGACTATCTAGGCATGATCATTGTATATAGGCATCACGTCCGAGACAAGTAGACCGACTCCTGCCTGCATCTACTACTATTACTCCACACATCGACCGCTATCTAGCATGCATCTAGTGTATTGAGTTCATACGAACAGAGTAACACCTTAAGCAAGATGACATGATGTATAGGGATAAAATCAAGCAACATGATGTAAACCCCATCTTTTTATCCTCGATGGCAACAATACAATATGTGCCTTGCTGCCCCTACTGTCACTGGGAAAGGACACCGCAAGATTGAACCCAAAGCCAAGCACTTCTCCCATTGCAAGTACTATAGATCTAGTAGGCCAAACCAAACCAATAATTCGAAGAGACTTGCAAGGATATTATGAGCACACATCAATAGTTCAGAGAAGAACCAAATATCTTTCATAGATAACCTTGATCATAAACTCACAATTCATCGGATCTCGACAAACACACCGTCAAAAGAGATTACATCGAATTGATCTCCTCGAAGATCGAGGAGAACTTTGTATTGAGATCCGGAGAGAGAGAAGAAGCCATCTAGATACTAGCTATGGACCCGAAGGTCTGAGCTAAACTACTCACAACTCATGGTGAGGGCGATGATGATGATGATGATGAAGGCCTCCGTGATGGATCCACCTCCGGTGGAGCTCCAGAACAGGCTCCAAGATGGGATCTCCACGGGAACAGAAGCTACGGTGGTGGAATTAGGGTTTTCTCTCTGTTCACAATGTTTCTGGGGTACATGGAGTTATATAGGAAGAAGGAGGGCACCGGGGGCCACTCGAGGAGGCGTCGAGGCAGGGGGCGCGCCCCCCACCATCGAGGGCGGCTCCTCGATCCTCTGACGTGGTTCTCAAGCTTCCTAGGCGCGATTTTCTCCAAAAATATCTCTCGCGAAGATTTCAGTCTGTTTGGACTCCGTTTGATATTCTTTTTCTGCAAAACCCTGAATAGGCAAAAAACAGCAATCTGGAATGGGCCTTTGGGTTAGTAGGTTAGTCCCAAAAATGATATAAAAGTGAATGATAAAGCCCATTAAACATCCAAGACTTCATAAATAATAGCATGGAACAATAAAAAATTATAGATACGTTGGAGACGTATCAACCATCCCCAAGCTTAATTACTGCTCGTCCTCGTGTAGCTAAATGATAAAGAAATAATTTTTGATGTGGAATGCTAACCAATATAGTTTTTCAATGTAATTCTCTTAATTGTGGCATGAATGTTCAGATCTGAAAGATTCAAGATAAAAGTCTATATTGACATAAGAAATAATAATACTTCAAGCAATACTAACAAAGCAATCATGTCTTCTCAAAATACTATGGCTAAAGAAAGTTATCCCTACAAAATCATATAGTGTTGGCTATGCTCCCTCGTTATCACACAAAAATATTCATATCATGCACAACCCCGATTTCAGCCAAGCATTTGTTTTCATACTCTATCTTTTCAAACCTTTCAACTTTCACGCAATACATGAGCGTGAGCCATGGATATAGCACTATGGGTGGAATAGAGGTGGTTGTGGAGAAGACAAAAAGGAGGGAGATAGTCTCACATCGATTAGGCGTATCAACGGGCTATGGAGATGCCCATCAATATATATCAATGTGAGTGAGTAGGGTTGCCATGCAACGGATGCACTAGAGCTAAATATGAATGAAAGCTCAAGAAAAGAAACTAGAGGGTGTGCATCCAACTTGCTAGCTCACGAAAACCTAGGGCATTTGAGGAAGCCCATCGTTGGAATATACAAGCCAAGTTCTATAACGAAAAATTCCCACTAGGATATGAAAGTGACTAACCATGAGACTTTCTACAATGAAGAACATGGTGCTACTTTGAAGCACAAGTGTGAAAAAAGATAGTAGCAATTGTCCCTTTTTCTTTTCTTTTTTTTTCTTTTTTTTCTCCCTTTTTTCTTTTTTTGGGCCTTTTTTTCTTTGGCCTTTCTTTTTCTTTTTCTTTTTTTTTGCGGAGGGGCTTTATAGATTCAGCCTTTCCTCCCATGGGACAATGCTCTAATAACGATGATCATCACACTTTCATTACAACACGATATTACAACTCGATACTACAACAACAAAGTATGACTCTATATGAATGCCGCCGGTGGTGTACCGATATGTGCAATGAAACAAGAGTGACATGTATGAAAAGTTATGCATGGTGGCTTTGCCACAAATACAATGTCAACTACATGATCATGCAATGGCAATATGACAATATGATGCGTGTCATATGGACGGAACGGTGGAAAGTTGCATGGCAATATATCTCGGAATGGCTATGGAAATGCCATGATAGGTAGGTATGGTGGCTATTTTGAGGAACAATATGGTGTCTGTTTTGAGGAAGGATATATAGTGGGTTTATGGCACCGGCAAAATTTGCACGGTACAAGAGAGGCTAGCAATGGTGGAAGGGTGAGAGTGCGTATGATCCATGGACTCGACATTAGTCATAAGAACTCATATACTTATTGCAAAAATCTACGAGTCATCGAAACAAAGCAATCAACGCATGCTCCTAGGGGGGAGGTTGGTAGGAGTTAACCATCGCGCGCCCCCGATCTCCACACAAAGGTTGACACTCTACAAATACTTCATGCTCTAACTTAGTCACACAACGGTTCACCATACGTGCATGCTATGGGAATCACTAACCTTAACACAAGTATTTCTCAATATCATAATAACTCCACTAGCATGACTCTAATATCACTATACACATGTCTCAAAACAATTATCAAGCATCCAACATCTCATTCTATTCAATGCACTTGGTGTGAATATTTTTACTACATTGACATTGGATGTCTATCATGTGAAGACTAGTTTCTTTAGCTTAAACACATTACCATGCTGTTTTATAGACTCTCAAATAGATATAAGTGAAGGATGTGAGTTCAACAATTTCTACAAAATATTACCGCCACCGTGCTCTAAAAGATATAAGTGAAGCACTAGAGCAAAACTGTTCAACTCAAAAGATATAAGTGAAGCACATAGAGTATTCTAATAATTTCTAGGACATATTTCACTCTATCAAATAGGTGTGTCCAGCAAGCAGCAAGCATGATTGTGGCAAACTAACAAGCAAATACTCGAATTATACAAGACGCTCCAAGCAAAACACATAACATGTTGCGAATAAAAATATAGCTCCAAGTATAGTTACCGATGGATGAAGACGAAAGAGGGGATGCCTTCCCGGGGCATCACCAAGCTTAGGCTTTTGATTATCTTGAATTTACTTGGGGTGCCATGGGCATCCCCAAGCTTAGACTTTGCTACTCCTTGTTCCATAGTCCATCAAAGCAATACTCAAAACTTGAAAACTTCACAACACAAAACTTAGACAAAAATTCTCATGAGCTCCGTTAGTATAAGAAAGCAAACCACCACTCAAAGGTACAGCAATGAATTCATTCTTTGTTTATATTGGTTTTAAACCTACTGTACTCCAAATTCTCTATGGTTCATATCCTCCAATACTACTCATAGATGCATCGGAATAAGCAAACAACACACGAAAAACAGAATCTGTCAAAGACAAAACAGTCTGTAGTAATCTGCAGGTTTCGCCTACTTCTGGAACTCCAAAAAATTAAAAATAAATTGGTAAATTTGCGGAATTTGTCTACCAATCTTCTACAAAAAGAATCAACTAAAAATCACGCTCCAGTAAAATCCCACGCCTAATTTAGCAGGCGCTAACGATTCTGTTTTTCACAGCAAGATCACATAGACTTCACACAAGTCTTCCGAAGGGTTCTACTTGGCACAAACACTAAACAAAACATGAAACCACATCTAATCAGAGGCTAGATGCAATATTTATTCCCTAATAGGAACAAAAACAAAAAACATAAAATTGGGTTGCCTCCCAACAAGCGCTATCGTTTTACGCCCCTAGCTAGGCACGATACAAGATAAATCTAGGGATAGCCATAGTGGTACGATATGTCGCGTAAGCTCATCTCATATTCCCTACGTTCAGTAGCAACCTTCCTTTGCGGAAAGCAAAAGTAATCAAAGGGGCTAAATTTAATGGGACAAAAGTCCCCTACATCAATCTCGGGAGGAACATGTTCCTCCTTTGTCCCTTTGTAGTGGATGACCAATTCATCATTATAGGCATTCTTTTGGCAGAAGGCCATAAGCCTTCGTTCAAGGGAGAAGCCTAACCCATTATTTTGAACAACAAAGTCATCGTTTATCTCAGAAATTCTGTCAATCAAGATCTCAACACGAACCTTTTTCTAAGGTTTTCATTAGAAGCAACAAGATCAGGAGATCGCAAATGCATAAGGTCTTCTTGATTGAACAAGATAGCCTCTATAGGAGGTCGACCGGCATCTACTCTGTAATGAGCAAAGATTTCTCTGGCCTCTTTCATGATATATCTAAATTCATGAGCCAAAAAGATAGTAGCTGCACACTTAACGGAAGAATGCTCAATATTGGAGAACTCCAAAAATACTCTCTGAATACAGGGATGCATATGGATAAATTGCCTTTCAATTTCTACTATGAGCATAGATACAGCATCCGCAAGGCTACTAGTTATGTGAAGAATAGAGCCACCCATAGTGGGTAAAGCACCGGCAGAAGTAAAGAAGTCTTGAAGAACCCTTTTCCAATAATATTACTACTACCAAGTGATAACCCTCAACCGTAAGGGATCGAGATAGTCTTCGCGGGTAAGAATAACCCAATTTATTGATTCGACACACGGGGAGCCAAAGAGTATTTATAAGCTTTGACAGTTGAGTTGTCAATTCAATCGCACCTGAAATATACTTACTTGCAACAAAAGATAAGTGGTAACAGTGATATGATAGTGATGATAGTAATAGTAAAAGTAAAAAGCAAAAGTAAATAGCAGTAGTAAATGGCAAAAGTAGCAACTAGTGACAAGCAAGGTTTAAAATAATGTAGGCTAGGGAGATGGATGGTTGGGCGCTGCATGGATGAGATAGATTCTAACTTGGGGCACGGCACACGGAAAAGTAATGATCATCTAGGCAAATATCAAACATTAGGCATGTATCCCGTAGGTAGTTGTACGTTCTTGCAATAAGAACTTGCACAACATCTTTTGTCCTACCATCCCGCTACGAACGGGGCCAAAAGGAACTTATGGATATTAAGGTGCTCCTGTCAAAGAGCACCGGAACAAAGCAATGAACTCAATGGATACATGTAATCCTCAAACTATGGACCATTCCCTCTGGTGTCCCAAGCTGTCACTTTTGGGATCGCCGGTTCCGAACCGTAACAGGTGCAAACAACTCATAGATAGGATCACGAACACAAATATATTCATACAAACACATATGGTTCAGATCTGAAATCATGGCACTCGGGCCCTAGTGTCAAGCATTAAGAATAACAAGTTGAAGCAAAGATGATAAACACCATAGTAGATGATAGGCAACATGCCCCCAACGATCTGATAAACTATTACATGATCTAACTCATCCAATCCCTACCATCCCCTTCGCCTACAGCAGGGGAATTACTCACACATGAAGGGGGAAGTCATGGAGGGATGATGGAGTGGTGATGATGATGACGATGGCGACGATCTCCCCTCTCCGGAGGCCAAATCAGCCTCCAGATTAGCCCTCCCGAGGAAGAACAGAGGGTGGCGGCGGCTCCGCGACGAAAAACTGCGAAAGAAATTCCGATCTGGGGTTTCTGCGTCGGGAGTAAAAATATGGGATAAAGTAGGGCACCAGGGGGTGTGGGCCCCACCCAGGCGCCCCCCCCCCCGGCGCGGCCCAGGGGGGCGCGCCCACAGGGCGCCTGGGCACCCCCTGGCCGCCCTCTGGCCCCACTTCTGGCACCTGGTTCCTTCGGGTGCGTGGATTTTCTATGAATTTTCGTGGATTTTTCTGAGATACTTAAAAATCCGTTTTCCTGCACACAAATAAACCATACAGGCAGCTCTGCTGAAAACAGCGTCAGTCCGGGTTAGTTTAGTCCAAATCATGCAAGAATGAGGTCAAAACAATATCAAAAGTGTTTGGAAAAGTAGATACGTTTGAGACGTATCACCAAGCCGGAACTTCTTAATATGTAAAGTGGTAGCTTCATCCGGGGGGGTTGAACGTTGCCCTCGGCATTGCTACCCTTCTTGATAAAAACGTCTCCCATCTCAGACATGAGGGCAAGCAAGCAAGCAACACACTGCTACCTCTTGAGCATGCGTTGTATTCCCTCGAAGAGGAAAGGGAGATGCAACACAGTAGCGTAAGTGTTTCCCTCAGTTTTTGAGAACCAAGGTATCAATCCAGTAGGAGACCACGCGCGAGTCCCTCGCACCTGCACAAACAAATAAGAACTTCGCAGCCAACGCGATTAGGGGTTGTCAATCCCTCTACGGTCACTTACGAGACTGAGATCTGATAGAGATGATAATTATATTTTGGTATTTTTGGTATAGAAACAGAAAGTAAAGAAAGCAAATAAACAACGGCGGCAGAAGTAGGCTAGTTCACGGGAAAGTAATATGATAAAGATTGACCCGGGGGCCATAGTTTTCTCTAGTGGCTTCTCTCATGATAGCGATATTCTACGGCGGTTAAACAAATTACTGTCGAGCAATTGATAGAAAAGCGAATAATTATGGGACTATCTAGGCATGATCATTGTATATAGGCATCACGTCCGAGACAAGTAGACCGACTCCTGCCTACATCTACTACTATTACTCCACACATCGACCACTATCCAGCATGCATCTAGGGTATTGAGTTCATACGAACAGAGTAATGACTTAAGCAAGATGACATGATGTAGATGGATAAACTCAAGCAATATGATGAAAAGCCCATCTTTTTATCCTCGATGGCAACAATACAATACGTGACTTGCTGCCCCTACTGTCACTGGGAAAGGACACCGCAAGATTGAACCCAAAGCCAAGCACTTCTCCCATTGTAAGAACTATGTATCTAATAGGCCAAACCAAACCAATAATTCGAAGAGACTTGCAAGGATATTATGAGCACACATAAAAAGTTCAGAGAAGAACCAAAATCTTTCATAGATAATCTTGATCACAAACTCACAATTCATCGGATCTCGACAAACACACCACAAAAAGAGATTACATCGAATATATCTCCTCGAAGACCGAGGAAAACTTTGTATTGAGATCCGGAGAGAGAGAGAGAAGAAGCCATCTAGATACTAGCTATGGACCCGAAGGTCTGAGGTAAACTATTCACAACTCATGGTGAGGGCGATGATGATGATGAAGAAGGCCTCCATGATGGATCCCCCTCCGGTGGAGCTCCGGAACAGGCTCCAAGATGGGATCTCCACGGGAACAGTAGCTACAGCGGTGGAATTAGGGTTTTCTCTCTGTGTATGGAGTTTCTGGGGTACGTAGGTATATATAGGAAGAAGAGGGGCACCAGGGGCCATAGGGGCTACCCTCGAGGCAGGGGGGCGCGCCCTGGGAAGGGGGCGCGCCCCCACCCTCGAGGGTGGGCCCCCTGTCCTCTGGCTTGACCCCGAAGTCTATCGTGCGTGATTTCCTCCAAAAATATCTCCTGCGAATGTTTTATTCCGTTTGGACTCCGTTTGATATTCCTTTTCTGCAAAACCCTGAAATAAGCAAAAAAAACAACAATCTGGACTAGGCCTTTGGGTTAGTTAGTCCCAAAAATGATATAAAAGTGAATGATAAAGCCCATTAAACATCCAAATCTTCATAAATAATAGCATGGAACAATCAAAAATTATAGATACGTTGGAGACGTATCACAAGGGATGACGAAAGTAATTCCCGAGCTCTTCGCGATGCTGAAATCAGCGAAGGTAGAAATCAAGAAAGAGCATCAAGTGTTGATGGTTAACAAGACCACTTGTTTCAAGTAAAGGGCAAACGGATAGAAGGGGAACTTCAAGAAGAATGACAAGCAAGTTTTCACTCCCGTGAAGAAACCCAAAGCTAAAGCCTGAAACAAAGTGCTTCTACTGCAAAAGGAAATGGTCACTGGAAGTGGAACTGCCCTAGATACTTGGCGGATAAGAAGGATGGCAAAGTGAACAAAGGTATATTTGATATACAGATTATTGATGTGTATTTTACTAGTGTTCATAGCAACCCATGGGTATTTGATACCAGTTCAGTTGCTAAAAGTAGTAACTTGAAACGAGAGTTGCAGAATGAACAGAGACTAGTTAATGGTGAAGTGACGATGTGTGTTGGAAGTGGTTCCAAGATTGATATGATCATCATCGCACACTCCCTATACTTTCGGGATTAGTGTAGAACCTAAATTAATGTTATTTGGCATTTGCGTTGAGCATGAATATGATTTGATCAAGTTTATTGCAATACGGTTATTCATTTAAAGTCATAGAATAATTGTTATTCTGTTTACTTGAATAAAGCCTTCGATGGTCATACACCCAATGAAAATAGTTTGTTGGATCTCAATTGTAGTGATACACATATACATAATATTGAAGCCAAAAGATGCAAGGTTAATAATGATAGTGCAACTTATTTGTGGCACTGCCGTTTAGGTCATATTGGTGTAAAGCGCATGAAGAAACTCCATAGTGATGGACTTTTGGAATCACTTGATTATGAATCACTTGGTGCCTGCGAAGCATGCCTCATGGGCAAGATGACTAAAACTCCGTTCTCCGGAACAATGGAGCGAGCAACAGATTTTTTGGAAATCATACATACTGATGTATGTGGACCGATGAGTGTTGACGCTCGCGACAGGTATCGTTATTTTCTGACCTTCACTGATGATTTGAACAGATATGGGTATATCTACTTGATAAAACACAAGTCTGAAACATTTGAAAAGTTCAAAGAATTTCAGAGTGAAGTAGAGAATCATCGTAACAAGAAAATAAAGTTTCTACGATCTGATCGTGGAGGTGAATATTTGAGTTACGAGTTTGGTCTTCATTTGAAACAATGTGAAATAGTTTCACAACTCACGCCACCTGGAACACCACAGCGTAATGGTGTGTCCGAACGTCGTAACCGCACTTTATTAGATATGGTGCGATCTATGATGTCTCTTACCGATTTACCACTATTGTTTTGGGTTATGCATTAGAGACAGCTGCATTCACGTTAGATAGGCGACCATCTGAATCCGTTGAGACGACGCCTTATGAACTGTGGTTTGGCAAGAAACCAAAGTTGTCGTTTCTTAAAGTTTGGGGCAGCGATGTTTATGTGAAAAAGTTTCAACCAGAGAAGCTCGAACCCAAATCGGAGAAATGTGTCTTCATAGGATACCCGAAGGAAACTGTTGGGTACACCTTCTATCACAGATCCAAAGGCAAGATATTCGTTGCTAAAAATGGATACTTTCTAGAGAAGGAGTTTCTCTCGAAAGAAGTTAGTGGGTGGGAAGTTTAACTTAATGAGGTAATTGTACCTTCCCCCGAATTGGAAAGTAGTACATCACAGAAGTTGGTACCAGTGATTCCTACACCAATTAGTGAGGAAGCTAATGATGATCATCATGAAACTTCAGATCAAGTTTCTGCTGAACTTCGTAGATCAACCAGAGTACGTTCCGCGCCGGAGTGGTATGGCAACCCGATTCTGGAAGTCATGTTACTAGACCATGATGAACCTACGAACTATGAGGAAGCGATGATGAGCCCATATTCCACCAAAATGACTTGAGGCCATAAAATCTGAGATGGGATCCATGTATGAGAACAAAGTGTGGACTTTGGTTGACTTGCCCGATGATCGGCAAGCCATCGAAAATAAATGGATCTCCAAGAGGAAGACCGACGCTGACGGTAATGTTACTGTTTACAAAGCTCGACTTGTTGTGAAAGGTTTTCGACAAGTTCAAGGAGTTGAATACGATGAGACTTTCTCACCCGTAGCGATGATTAAGTCTGCACGAATCATGTTAGCAATTTCCGCATTTTAGAATTATGAAATCTGGCAAATGGATGTCAAAACTGCATTCCTGACTGGATATCTGAAAGAAGAGTTGTATATGATGCAACCAGAAGGTTTTGTCGATCCTAAAGGTGCTAATAAAGTGTGGAAGCTTCACCGATCCATCTATGGACTGGTGCAAGCATCTCGGAGGTGGAATATACGCTTTGATGAGGTGATCAAAGCATATGGTTTTATACAGACTTTTGGAGAAGCATGTATTTACAAGAAAGTGAGTGGGAGCACTACATCCTTTTCTGATAAGTAAATGTGAATAACATATTGTCGATCGGAAATGATGTAGAATTTTTCTGGAAAGCATAAAGGAGTGTTTGAAAGGAGTTTTTTTTTCAAAGAACGACATCGGTGAAGCTGCTTACATATTGAGCATCAAGATCTATAGAGATAAATCGAGACACTTGATAAGTTTTTTTCAATGAGTACATACCTTGACAAATTTTTGAAGTAGTTCAAAATATATCAGTCGGAAAAGGAGTTCTTGCCTAAGTTGTAAGGTATGAATTTGAGTAAGACTCAAAGTCCGACCTCGGCAGAGGATAGAGAAAGAATGAAAGTCATTCCCTATGCCTCAGCCATAGGTTCTATAAAGTATGTCATGCTGTGTACCAAACCTATTGTGTACCTTACCATGAGTTTGGTAAGGAGGTACAAAAGTGATCCAGGAGTAGATCACTGGACAACGGTCAAAATTATCCTTAGTTACTGGATGACTAAGGAAATGTTTCTCGATTATGGAAGTGATAAAGAGTTCGTTGTAAAAAGTTACACCGATGCAAGCTTTACACTAATCCAGATGACTCTAAGTATGAATCTGGATGCATATTGGAAGAGGGAGCAATTAGCTAGAGTAGCTCCATGCAGAGCATTGTAGACATAGAAATTTGCGAAATACATACGGATCTGAATGTGTCAGACCCGTTGACTAAACTTCTCTCACAAGAAAAACATGATCACACCTTATTACTCTTGGGTGTTAATCACATAGCGATGTGAACTAGATTATTAACTCTAGTAAATCCTTTTGGGTGTTGGTCACATGGCGATGTGAACTATGGGTGTTATTCACATAACGATGTGAACTATCGGTATTAAATCACATGGAGATGTGAACTAGATTATTGACTCTAGTGCAAGTGGGAGACTGAAGGAAATATGCCCTAGAGGCAATAATAAAGTTGTTATTTATATTTCCTTATATCAAGATAAATGTTTATTATTCGTGCTAGAATTGTATTAACCGGAAACTTAGTACATGTGTGAATACATAGACAAAACAGAGTGTCCCTAGTATGCCTCTACTATACTAGCTCATTGATCAAAGATGGTTATGTTTCCTAACCATAGACATGAGTTGTCATTTGATCAACGGGATCACATCATTAAGAGAATGATGTGATGGACAAAACCCATCCGTTATCTTAGCACTATGATCGTTTAGTTTTACTGCTATTGCTTTCTTCATGACTTATACATGTTCCTATGACTATGAGATTATGCAACTCCCGTATAACGGAGGCACACCTTGTGTGCTATCAAACGTCACAACGTAACTGGGTGATTATAAAGATGCTCTACAGGTGTCTCCGAAGGTGTTCGTGGTGTTGGCATAGATCAATAATAGGATTTGTCACTCCGAGTGTCGGAGAGGTATCAAAGGGCCCTCTCGGTAATACACATCATGATAAGCCTTGCAAGAAAATGACTAATGAATTAGTCACGGAATGATGTATTACAGAACGAGTAAAGAGACTTGCCGGTAACGAGATTGAACTAGGTATTGAGATACCGACGATCGAATCTCGGGCAAGTAACATACCGATGACAAAGGGAACAACGTATGTTGTTATGCGGTTTGACCGATAAAGATCTTCATAGAATATGTAGGAGCCAATATGAGCATCCAGGTTCCGCTATTGGTTATTGACCGGAGATGAGTCTCGGTCATGTCTACATAGTTCTCGAACCCGTAGGGTTCGCACGCTTAACGTTTGATGGCGATCGGTATTATGAGTTTATGAGTTTTGATGTACCGAAGGTAGTTTGGAGTCCCGGATGAGATAATGGACATGAAGAGGAGTCTCGGAATGTCCGAGACGTAAAGATTGATATTTTGGACGTCTATATTCGGGCACCGAAAGTGTTCCGACAAAGTTTCGGATTTAACCGGAGTGCCAGAGGGGGTTACCGGAACCCCCCCCCTCGAGGGAGTATGGGCCAGAGTGGACCATTGAGGGAATAGAGAGAGGCAGCCCATAGGGCTGGCCGTACCCTCCCCCTAGGAATCCTAGTTGGACTAGGAAAGGGGGGGAGGCGCCCCTCTTCTTCCTTCTTCTCTCCCCCTTCCTTTCCTACTCCTAGTAGGAATAGGAAAGGGGGTTCCTATTCCTACTAGGAGTAGGAATCCTACTCCCTGGCACGCCCCAAGGGCCTAGCCGCACCTCCCCCTTGCTTCTTTATATACGGGGGCAGGGGGCACCCAAGGACACAGGAGAAACATTGTTCTAGCCGTGTGCGGTGCCCCCCTCCACAAAAACACACCTCGGTCATACCGTTGCAGTGCTTAGGCGAAGCCCTGCGCCGATAACTTCATCATATCCGTCACCATGCCGTCGTGCTGACGAGACTCTCCCGTGAAGCTCTACTGGACCAAGAGCTCGTGGGACGTCATCAAGCTGAACGTGTGCTGAACGCGGAGGTGCCGTACCTTCGGTGCTTGATCGGTTGAAACGCAAAGAAGTTCGACTACATCAACCGCGTCATTAGAAGGTATGTAGACACACTCTCCCCTCTCGTTGCTATGCATCTGGTAGATAGATCTTCTGTGATCGTAGGAAAAAATTAAAATACTATGTTCCCCGACATTCACCACTTCCATTGGTGCCTCTCCGATGATGCGTGAGTAGTTCTTTGTAGACCTACGGGTCCGTAGTCAGTAGCTAGATGGCTTCATCTCTCTCTTTTGATTATCAATACAATGGTCTCTTGGAGATCCATATGATTTAACTCTTTTGTGGTGAGTTTGTTGGGATCCGATGAACTTTGAGTTTATGATCAGATCTATCTTTTAATATCCATGAAAATTACTTGAGTCTTCTTTTGATCTCTTATATGCCTGATTGCTTATAGCCTCGTATTTCTTCTCTGATATTTGGGTTTTGTTAGGCCAACTTGATCTATTTATCTTGCCATGGGAAGAGGTGCTTTGTAGTGGGTTCGATCTTACAGTGCTTGATCCCAGTGATAGAAGGGGAACCGACACTTAAGTATCATTGCTACTAAGGATAAGACGATGGGGTCTATTTCTGCATAAATAGATCTTGTCTACATCATGTCATTGTTCTTATTGCATTACTCCATTTCTCCATGAACTTAATACACTAGATGCATGCTGGATAGCGGTCGATGTGTGGAGTAATATAGTAGATGCAGGCAGGAGTTGGTCTACTAATCTTGGACGTGATGCATATATAATGATCATTGCCTGGATATCGACATTAGTATTTGAAGTTCTATCAATTGCCCAACAGTAATTGTTTTGCCTCCATTTGCTATTTTCATGAGAGAAGCCACTAGTGAAACCTACGGCCCCTGGTCTCTTTCTCATATTATTTTCCTTTGAGATATATTTGCCTTTGCTTTTATTTTCATATCTATATTATCACAAACCCAAAAATACCTCACTGATTCTATTTCCCGTTTATCTATTTACAATTATCAATCTATCTCTTTACCAATCCGTTACCTGAAAGGGATTGACAACCCCTTTAAAACGTCGGGTTCCGAGCTTTTGTTATTTGTGTGCAGGTGTCGTTTACGTTGTGTTGCTTGGTGTTCCTACTCGTTCGATAACCTTGGTCTCATCACTGAGAGAAATACCTACCGCTGCTATACTGCATCATCCCTTCTTCTTTGGGGAAATACCGAGGTAGTTCTAGCAGACATCAGATGCTTATGCGCTTCGATGGGTCTCATAGTTTTCGATCAATTTTATCTCATATCCACTCACTTTTTAGATTTTTGTTGAGCATTGGCAGCTTCATTTTAGTGTATGTATCTAGCTTTGGATCCATTTGCTTGAATTATTTTTGTTGTTTGTGAGGTTGTCATCTCGGTGAGCTTATTTGACATGCAGGAGAAACTTATAAGAATTAGAACTCAAACATAAGTAGGTGTTGGAGGCATCTGGGAAGATTTATGAGCAAATTTCTTTTTCTCTCCAACGGAAAGTATAACACCTTGTAGTTGGTAACCTATTGCCGTAAGACTTAGTGGAGGTGCAAAAGATCAAAGAAGAGGTTTCAAAGAACAAAATAATATATTTATAAAGGGGAAAAGGACTGGTATGACCAAAACGAATAGGTATAGCATGAAACAATGGTTTAGCTTAGGTAGCCAACACAATACAATTATGCTATGGAAGCGGTTCCCACCCATATGATTTGTATAAATCATATTTATTTATCTTGCTGCACTAAAGGTTCACAACTTATTTTCCCATTTTCTACTTTTTTCAATGTGCATCTTCTACTTCCAAAGAAAGTCACTCGCGTCTCAAGCATTGTGCTCATCAAACCATCAAATTTGCACAAGTAACGTTAACGCCGCTGGTTGACCTTTCTAGAACCTAAACCGCCGACGATGATCCGTCGCTCTAGTACTATGTACGCCACTATGAGCAACAGAGCAAACTGGTAGACGAAGAGAACATTACCCAAATTCTTGTGGGCAGAACGTGTAAAATTAGTAGCTCATGCCAGCAACAACTTTTTCACATAGTTTGTTCCCATATTGCTAATGAAACATGATTCAAAAGCCTGGACCACTTTGCAGAAAGGCTTCTCAAATGCCAAAATTACCCCGGCCCATCTGAGAAGCAGCAGACAATTTGGAAACTTCGCCAGAAAATTTACCCAACCAAAACTTAATAATTAGCCACAACCTCAATGGAAACTACAACAGACTAACCCTTTTGTTGAACGTAATTACTGATGTATGGGTTTAAGGACCTTCACTGAGTACAATACCACTAATGGGCAGGTTAACTAGACCCTCAGTCGCAACCAAAGCTACTACAGATTTTTGCTAAAGAATCGTTAGTGACAGGTAAGAAAACCCGGTATTAGGAGTGATGTGGGTCTGGAAAACTATCGAAACAGCACTTTTGGCCCACAAACAATCCACCTAAACCTAACCGCACCCCAGCAGTTGCATATCACTACATCCAGGGTGATGTTGTCTCTGTCATTTACGCCTTGGCTACATGGCATGCAAAGAGCAGCCTACGATGGATGCAATGGCGTCCTTGAGCAATGTGGCTGACCACCACCAGGATGCTCCCGTGCAAGCACTGGTTGTGTAGAGATGCTTCAGAATTGTAACTTTTAAAGAACTTTGCTGAAGGAAACTTTCATGACGACTAATTGGATCACTTCATATATCATTTTGTTTCAACAATTTAACACCATATATTAGGATATAAAGTCTCAAAGATAATATCCTAAAGCACTTAGCAGAACCAAGAGCAACCCCCGACAAAAGATGATCAGAGCACTTAATTTTCCTGATAGCTCCAAGATATTGCTACAAGACAAAAATGTTCAAAACAAATACTGATCATAAGAAAAATTACTTCCAGAACGAGAAATCAAGACCATGTATAATCTTATTCATCAACATATTAATATTTAGACAATGGATAAACCAAACCAATCATGGGAGATGACTCATGATCATTCCGACTATACCCAGACTTGATGGTTCCACCAATAAATTCAAAAACCCTAGTCCAGCCAAAAAGCTATTTTGCCTTGCATCCTGTGTTGGGGATGTAAATCTTATGAAGGACAACCATATTTAGAATGATGTGTTACTATTTGTGCAAAGATGCACACACTTATAGTCATGTTTGTGACTTTGTGTTCGACTTGGTTCATTAGTTTGTTTTCAATTAGAGGACGTAGGTGCAAAAAATTATGGTGCTCTGGAGGGTGGACTTCATAGGGAAAAAAGACCATAGTTTCCCCAGAAATTTCGTAAAAAATCTACAATTTATTAATTCCTCTATAAGCATTTAAAAAAACTAATAATTCTAAAATTATTTATTTATGTGTTGAATATGCCGCCGCATGTGTGAAATAATCATCAAGTTGTCTCATGGAGAATCACGTCTAAAATGGTGATCTATTGACTACCTCTACTGTTCAACGCTTCATTGACTAAAATATAACAACTACTCCCTTCGTCCCATAATATAAGATGTTTTGTAACACTACAATAGTGTCAAACAACATCTTACATTTTTGTATGGAGGGAGTAGAAAATAAAGCGATGTAAAGATGGGACTCGTATATGCCAAAACTAACCTTCCAATTTGATGAAACTCCGGACAGCGCGAAGGAAAACCAAATCGCAATTAACTGGTGACGATGCAGAAAAATACATTTTGCATCTATACAATGCCACTAATAGTAATCGAGGTAAAAATTAATGATATTTTCTCATACTACCAACTTATTTAATACTTGCATGCATTTAGTCATAATGACACTGTACTATTTCCTTCCCATTCCTTCTTTGCATGCATGCGAGTGTATTAATGATCCTGATTAACGAAAATAAAAGTTGGCTTGCAAAGATCTCATTAAGTTTTACCTTGGTACCTGTAATATGAGTTTGTGGCCTTATATAAGGGAATGGAGGGAGTCACTCTGAGCCTTTAAATGGTGGCCATGTCCCTCTTCACTTGCAACGCGAGTATGCGCATGCATTCACTAGCACAACAACCAAAGCATTATGCAACTCCCACCACCACCATATGCCAATATAAAGGTCTTTAGATTTTGTACATTACACTAGTTCATGGCCAGTTTGATTTGATATGTTGCTTAAGTGGGGTGTTACCTAACCTGTCGATTAGTATCATAGTTTGGGATCAGATTTGATCGCATGTTCATTTGGGCGCTTAGAGTTTGTTCACATTGTGGTGGTTCTACTTTTGTTTGTTGTTGATAAGACTATCATCTTGGCGAGTTCATTCCTTGATGCCAGACCACCTCAATGTGGTCACGAGTGATTGGAGTTGGAACTCGTGCAATACTATCTAGGCATTGTAGGTATACACGAGGATCTATGAGCAGATAAGGAAAATGCAACTGTGGTTGAGATCATTGGATCGTTATGCCATCTGCACCAAGGGCTAGTTCAGAAGTCAATGCAATCCCCATGAAGAATAGAACAAAGCTGGAACGACAACTTTGGTACGATTCATTACAACGGGCAAAGCCGCTCGGAAATCTCTCAAGAGAGGATATTCTGCATCCAATCCAAGTACCAACTGTCCATAGTGTCACACCTCCTTCTCTTTTCTTTTAGTAAAATAGTGCCACACCTTTCAAGTATCGTGTCATGCTGTTGGACAGCAGTGGCCTTGGACTGTAAGTGTGTGCGCGCTTCTAGCCCACCTGGGTGAGGCAGATGGCCCAACCTCTAGTGTACTTAAGCTACTCATATAAGAGAGAACGACATGAATGAGAAAGGGGCATTCTGAATCTCTCCTCTCTGTCTCTCTCTCTGTGTGTTTCTCACCTACTTCCTCAAACTTACCCAGATGCTTCAAAAAAACTTTCGTTAAAGAAATTTGCAGACAACTCTCATCACCTTCTCTTTAGCCAACGGTGCATCCCATGAGTGAAAACAGTTGACATGACCTTCGATTGATTAAGATTCAGTCTGAACAATCACATGGATGAGAGCTTATCCATCAACTTCAAGGGGTCTGTTACTGACAGAAACTTCACAGTGTACGTCGCTATGAGAATTCTGAAATTTTCGCATGACGTGTAGAACCAACGCGTCCAGGGGTAAACAGAGGAACACATAAGCAGGATTAACACGAAGCAAGACATATATTAGCCTTATACCATGTCCTTTCGATAACTTAACAGCAGATACTGAGATCTAAGATCCCAACCGCTGACAAAAATACAAAGCCCACTATACTAACATGACCAAAAGCAATCGCTGACAATAGAAAAAATCCAAACAGAAAAACTTACCAAGAGCAACTGCTGACAGAGAGATGACCAGAACACTGAGTTTTACACTTTTACTGACACCTCTAACAATTTATGAAAAGAAAAAAATTGTCAAAAGCAGTGCAGATCACAACAAGCAATCGGATCCAGAACCAGAATAAGAAAATGTAGAATCTTATCCATGAACTGATTCAGATTCAGATTATGAGCAAGTGAGAGACACCATGGGAGATGATAGACAAGCGAGAACAATCATGTGATGTGACGCATAATAGTACTTAAGACTTGAAACAAAAATTAACAGACTTCACACCACAGAGATGGAACATAATTGGAGATCATCGGCCAATTTATTAGTGGGGAATATTACTTATGTTCCTATACCATAGTAAAAGTCCGGTGACGAAACTGTGACGCATCTTGACCATTCGTTCTCAGACAGAGTACCATGAGCTTGCACCGTCAAGTTCTCAGGAGTGACGAGACAGCTCCACGCCTTTCCACACCATGTGCCATGGCCGGCGACGGCCCTGGGGTTGTACTACCACAGAACCGAAACAACAACACCAAACCATGTGGAGGATGAAGAGAACCCTGTCAAAAAGATTCTATGCAGAGATCAAGCTATGCATGTGGGAGCTCATGCCAGCTTCAAGATCAAATAAATTGCAGGAATTAACAACACCAAAAGACAAGAGAGATCCAATCACTGCTGCCAGAGGTGATCATAGAGGCAATCTCAGTGAATCAGTAACACCAAAAGAAACAATATATATAATCTTGCCAACGTCAGAATCTCCAACAATCATTATCAGAAAGGGAGAAATCAGACAGCCGTCCCCATCACCCAATCACTGCTGCCAAAGATGATCACCGAGCCGTTTGGATTGAACCTAACCATTTGAATTGTAGATGAAGAGGTTGAGGGAGATGGCTTTGGAGGACTCGTCGTCATCTGAAGAGGAAGAAGACGTCGATGAATTTGACATCGTTTTAGTCATGATTTTTAATGATGATGTTCGGCAGACGAGGAGAGGATCACAGTTTGGTTACATACATCAACCGTGATAGAGCAAAGGGTCATGCGAAGATCATAAGAGACTAATTTGACCCAAAGCCAACCTATCCGGAGAAGTAATTTCCATGGCGTTTTTGGATGCACACAGGTCTTTTTCTGAGCATTGCAAAAGCCGTTGAGAGATATGATGATTGGTTGAAGCTTCAGAGAAATGCATGTGGAGATATAAAGTGCAAGCCCTCTGATGAAATGCATTGTGGCTGTTCGAGTCTTGGCATATGGGTGTTCAGCCCATGCAATCAACGATGATGTCCTCATTGGTGCAGACACAATGTTGGAGGTTGTTCAAAGATTCACTTCAGCAGTGTTTGTTGTCTTTTGCCCGGAATACATGAGAGCAACAACCGAGAAAGATACCCAGAGGTTGATGACTGAGAGTGAAGCAAGAGGATGGCCATGGATGCTTGGATCACTTGACTTTATGCGTTGGACATGGAAGAATTGTCCTGTAGGGTGGAAGGGTCAGTACAAATGCCACTGCAATGATCCAACAATCATTCTTGAGGTAGTTGCATCGAAGGATCTTTGGATATGGCATTCATTCTTTGGTTTGGCTTGCTCTCACACACTTGAATGTGCTATCGAGATCAATGTTGTTTTCTAGGCTTATTAAAGGTGAAGCTCCTGCTTGCAAGTACTCGCTCAACGGGTGCAACTACTCGATGGGTTACTATCTCGTGGATGGCATTATCCACCATGGACCACTTTGGTTAGAACAATTTCCGTGTCCAAAAGGTAACACAAACATTCACTTTGCCCAATGTCAAGAAGCTTCTAGGAAAGATGTTGAGAGAGCCTTCGGTGTGCTTCAGAAGCGCTTTGCAATTGTCCGTGGCCCTGTCGAGTACTGAAACTCCAAGGTTCTATGGTGGATCATGACTTGTTACATCATCTTTCATAACATGATTATTGAAGATGAGAGAGATATGCCTGAGAACTTTTGATACATCACCAACGGGACTCCAGTTGAGCTAGATGATGAAATGAACAGGTTCTTGGCATTCCTTGAGTAGCATGGCAAGATCGAGAACCGTCCAGTTCACTCTTAGGTCCAACAAGATCTTGTTGAGCATCACTGGCAACGTCTTAGCGAGTCCTAATTGTTTTATCACATGCTACTTGGCTACATTTCAACCATTCGACATGTTTAAATTTGAATAATTCGGTTTGTAAACTTTGAATTCAGTTTGTAAACTATATTGGTGATTTGCTTGAACATTCAATTTTTTTAGTTTCTATATGTGTGCTAACTTGTAGTTGGAATTTGTAATAGAAATGCAAAGTTCAGAAAAACAAAAATTTACTCCGTTAAATATACGGGATCGGTTAGGTCCGGCCAAAACATAGTGGAATAGATATACTTCACTAAGCTTTTACTCCATCGGATACTCCACTACTTTTAGGGGATCGGTTAGAAATGCTCTTACAGATCAGAAATCCCTTTTGGAGCTTGGCCTCCAATGAGGCCTCCAAATTCAAATTTCATCAAAATTCATATTTTTACATTTCAAATAATTCTGAAAAAAAAAACAAATATATACATGAAGGCATAACACACATGTGTGTAAATTTTCAGCGCAAAAAACGTTGAAATGAGGGTTCTACGAAAAAACAAATATGGGGTTGTTTAACACATGATACTATTCATCTTTTCAGGCTATGAATTAGTCTTTTTTGTACAGGTCGCAACTCAAGGTATTTCGTCATAAATTTTTACGCACATGTAGGTTACATCCTTACATACACGCATAGTTTTTTTTTAGATTTTTTAGAACCATAAAAATTTGAATTTGAATTTTTTGAAAATAAAGGCCTTCATGGAGCGCGTCGTTCTGGCCCCGTATTGCCAGCGACATTGAGATATAAGGCCGGCCTGTCAGTGGATGTGCGCTCTCCTTGTTCAACCGAGCGAGGGTGTTACACTAGGAAAATACGAGGCGACCGACCGACGACGTGGTGGCTGCGGGACCAGACCGAACGACACGTGCTCGGTGGCGCCGCGATGGGGCTGTGTACAAAGGGCAGAGAGTGTTGTTGGGGAGGATTTGGCGTGCTCTTGGCTTGCTGGAGACGAGGAAGAGGGGCCGAGAGGTTAGCTGTGGCTTGCTGGAGCGGCTGGCGGTGTGGGCGACGGTGGTGCTGGCGGCGCTTCTTCTTTCGGGGTTCGTCGCTGCTGTTGGGTGTGCTTAACCCATCCACCGCAGGCTACTGCTTCGCCAACCTTACTTGGCATCTCATGTTTATTGGCTTGAATTGATTTTTTTAGGGCAACACACCATCCTTTATTACTCTATATAGAAAGGTTTACATGAATAATGTTGGAATCGTGGGGATGACCCAGCCAAATATGTTTACCCTGCTGTAAAGAAAGTGAATATCTAGCTAGGTGGTGTGGTTCGGTGTTACAAGTTCTTTTCTCGAAAACAAAATTACAAGAAATAAAGCCTTCCATCCATTCTTTAATATCCTTGATTACTACTCCATGCACTGCTTCGGATCCTTCATGAATGTCATCAACTATGGGTTTGCAGTCTGAGGCAACATGTAGCCTTTGAATTCCTAGATCAGATGCGAGTGCCAATGCCTCCCGACATGCGATTGCCTCAAGCGTTGTTGGATCATTTAGTCCATTGATCACTAAAGACGATGATCCCAGATACTTGCCGTGAGCATCGCGGCAAACTACAGATGCTGTCCCACGGCCGCCTGCTCGAGCAACACCTGCATCTACGTTAAACTTGCAGCATCCAGCTGGTGGTGCGATCCACCCTCTTCTTTCGTCCGCTACAGATGCTGCTCTTCTAACTTGGTTGGGCTGCTTGACTTGATCCAGTTCTTGGATGAAGCTAGATATAAACATATGAGTTGCCATCGGGCTCCGATGGGTACCTTCATGCAGCAATTTCCTTCTAGCTGTCCATATGGTCCAAAGTGTCACAGCAAGGCGGACAAACATCTCATGAGACAAGCTATCAATCATACAAAATATCCAGTTGAGTGCATTTGGCTCCCTAGTAGCGGCCATTTGATCAAGTATTCCTTGGTCAGCCAAAGCCCACACACATCTCGCCATGGTACATTCAATTAGAGAGTGAAACCACGAATCCTCCATTCCACAGATTGCACGCGTGGGTGTTGTAGACATGTTCCTATGGTGCCGCACATCTTCGGTTGGTATTGATTGGTGAGCTAGCCGCCACAAAAACACCTTATTTTTCCTGGGACCAAAGTGCTCCACATATGTACCCAAAGAAGCTTCCATAGCACTATTATTTGAAGAACCCGTTCTCTGGTCTAGCCAGTCTTCTCGCCTCCTCTTAGTTGCAACAATCATACGATAAGCAGAACATACAGTGAATCTACCCTTCTTCTCAAAATTCCACGACCAATGATCCTCCAGATTCCGCATACAGATTGGGATTTGTAAAATGGTGAACGCGTCTGCCGGTAAGAATACTTGGTTGATTAAATCAACGTTCCATCTAGCATTTAATTTATCAATGAGCTCCGAGACCATCATGGGTGGGTTCTGAATAAGTGGGACTATCGGTCTCATCATCTCCTTCCTTGGGAGCCAGTTATCATTCCAAATGTGGGTAGTCTCACCATTTCCAATTCTTTTGATTAGGCCCTGTTTTAATACTTCATTGCCCTCGATAATAGCCCTCCAAATCTGCGATGGGTGGTTCCCAACTTGTGCATCTAGAAAGGAAGAACCAGGGAAATACATTGCCTGCAAAATTAGTGCGCTCAGGGAAGAGGGATCATTCAATATTCTTGAAGCCTGTCTAGCTAACAGAGCTAAGTTAAATATCTCAAAATCTCGGAACCCCAATCCTCCCATATAACGTGGCATCGCCATCATGTCCCATGAGACCCAAGCCGGTTTCCTTTGGCCCTGTTTACTTACCCACCAGAAAGAGCCGATAATAGATGTTAAATGTTCACATAGGCCCCTAGGCAGCTTGAAACAAGACGAAAAAACAGGTATAGCTTGTGCCACAGACTTTATCAATACCTCCTTCCCTGTTGAAGATAAAATTTTCTCCATCCAACCCTCGACCTTGCTATTGGCTTGAATTGATGACTCCCTACCTCTTGCATCTACATGCAGGCCCGTCGATGGGGCAGGCCAAATTGGCCGACCGCACAGGGCCCCCAATATTTTGGGGCCCCGAAATCACTAGGTGTTGGGTAGACTGCTTTATAATCTCCTAAAAAAAAAGAGGGCTCGATAGCCCAGCGAGGAGCCCAGCGAAACAAGCAGGTTGCCTGATCTCTGCCGCCAATCCCGATCCCCTCTTACGCACAGCGGCACAGGACCTGATTCCGTCCGCCGATCTGACCGCTCGTGCTGCTCACCCTGCCGTCGTCGCCCTCGACCAGTTCTCCTCATGTCCTCCCAGACCTCCTCGGACGCTCCATGGATGGTGCATGCTAGTTGGCTAGTTCACCAACCGAAGCAATCCTCACGTGAGGCTGGAGGCTTATTTGCTACAGATTGGACACAATTTGCTTCAGAAAATAGACTTCTGAATTTTGGTATAGAAAACCAAAACGGCTCTGCATCTACAGATCGCAAAACAAAGGTGCACACTTCTTCAGTCCTGCTAACAATATCATACATATGCAGATTTGCTCTCTGTGTTTCTAAAATTGGTACAGAAAATAATCACATTGATAATTAATAAGATAACATTAGCCCTTGTACTTCGGCCAGGTTGATAAATAATAAAAAGTTTTATGCTTTACGGTCGAAACATGAAATTTCACATGGATTGCTAGACCTGTTTTGGAGTAATATTATTTAGTGAACATATAGTTTACTTATATTAGTTTTTAGTTGTATGAAAATTTTCAAATTTAAGGCCACATTCTGCATTTCGCCCCGGGCCCCCAAATTTCTGGAGACGGCCCTGCCTACATGCGACTACACAGACCTCTTGCCATCTCCCGAGAACCGCCGCCTGCGTCTTAATGGTGCCGGCCGCCTCCAGCCGCCCCTGCAACACCGCCTCTGATAAAAATGTAGAAATTGACAAATGTATCTTTGATCGAGCAAAAAGACAGATTTCAAATAGTGCATATGTCTTTCCTTAGTTTGGGTCGGAATGAATTGGTCATGACACTTTTTGTTTCATGTTATATGTGTTTCATGAAGTTGCTCAACTCACCAGTGACACGAATAGGAGCATAAACTGATTTTGCAATTAAAAAAAGGAAAATTGGGTGCGGCAAACCATGCCTTTTTCTTCTAGTGTCATATAATGTTAGAGGGGGGCAAATCAACTAAACCTAGCTAATTTTGTCTGATAAATGCAGAATTAGGAGTACATATAGGTGTATTTATGAGAGCATACGGAGGCACATGCCCCTGCCAGCACCCCTACCTCCGCCACTGTGGAAAACAATCATCAAACTGTCTTATGGAGAATCATGATTAAAATGGTCACCGGCTGACCATCTCTATAGTCTAGTGCTTTATTGACTATATTGTGCAAATATAACAACTAGAAAATAAAGTGATGTAAACATGGGACTCCTATGTGCTAAAAGTAGCCTTCCAATTTGAAGGAGCACATAAAAGGGAAAGTGCATCATGAAACCTCCTGACGATGCCAAGAAAAACCGAATCGCAATCATCTAGTGATGCTGCTAAGTTTTAAATAGACATCGACCATAGCCTTGAAATGGTGTGTGTGTGTCCCTTTTCATTTGCAACACGAGTACATACATGCATTCACTAACACAACAACCAAAGCAGCATCCCACTCCCACCACCACCACATGCCAATATAAAGGTCTTGGGAGTTTGCGATTTACACTAATCCATAGCCAGTTTCATTTGATAAGTTGCTAGAGTGGGTAGGCAGCTGCCCAATCATATCGTTTGGTATCATAGTTTAGGATCCAATTTGATCACGTATTCACGTGATTTGTAGGATTTGTTAACAATCGGTGTCTTATTTGCGGTGGTCCTAAGTCCTTATCTTATTATTTATTTAGTTTTATGCTTGTTGGTAATAAGACCATCATCTGGTGAGTTCATTTGAGATGTTGGACTACCTCAAACGGCTGAAAGTGATTGGAGTTGGAACACGAGCAAAACTAGGCATTGGAGGCATATAGGAAGATCTATGAGCAATTGTACGATACCCATC
The DNA here is from genome assembly GCA_902687465.1 of Secale cereale. NCBI lineage: Eukaryota > Viridiplantae > Streptophyta > Magnoliopsida > Poales > Poaceae > Secale > Secale cereale. The sequence goes on along the minus strand of LR738713.1, from coordinate 668,157,902 downwards.
AAGGTTAAATGTACTTCAGTTAACTAGTAGTTGGTGATCGATCATCATAAGATCCAAATGGTGCACTTATAAATCTGGCCATACAATCATGTTTACAAAGCCCTGTTGGTCGATGGTTGCAGATTTATGAGCAGCGCTTTGCACTTCTCATCCAGCCTACCTCTACCACTTAATAGTTGGTGACGAGTAGCCATAAGAGCTCAATGGAGATATGGATGATCTGGACATCCATTCAAAATTTCTGAAGTTCCTCATCATCGCTAGTCAAAATTAGAATTCAAACCCAATGGAGACCCGTAAAATTGAATGAAAGGAGTATTAATGTTGTAATGCCAGATATTGTATGTATCAGCTGATGTCCAATTGAAGATCAAACTCTCTACCATCTTAGTCACAAGAAAACACAAAACTATGTTACTAGAAAAGCTTACCACCAATTAATTTGCAACACATAAAAATATTTTTGCCACCGTACTAAAAGTTTGGGTTTTTTCTTTTCTTCTTGTGACAAACGAGTTCTTGGACCGTAAGAGTTCTCACATGTCGTCATTTTTGTCCCTGAAGCTCACTCTGTCGCATTATAGGAGCAGCACAACAGCATCGGATATTGCATCTTCCCACCTTCGCAATATCCAACGATTTTTTTTGAAAGGTCACTGGAGGCGAAAAGCCTATCTGGACATTCTCATTAGCCTATCAAGAGCAGCAAAACAGCAATACAAGAGCTTTATGTCCCATACCAAGGGGGTTGCGGTTATACAGATCGCAACATAATAGGGAAAGCATGTCATGAAAACTCTGGATGACGCCAAGCAAAACCAAATCCCAATCAATTGGTGATGCTGCAAAGATTTAAATACCCATCGACCATAGCCTTTAAATGTTGTATGTGTCCATCTTCACTTTGCAATGTGAGTACGTGCATGTATTCACTAGCACAACAACCAAAGCACCATCCCACTCCCACTATCACCATATGTCAATATAAAGGTCTTGGGAGTCTGCAATTTAAACAGATACATTGCCAGATTCATTTGATAAGTTGCTAGAATGGGTGGGCTGCCTAATCATATAAATTGGTCCGAAAGTTAGGATCCAATTTTATTGCATGTTCACTTGGTTTTTAGGTTTTATTTACAATCAGTGTCTTATTTGTGGTGGTCCTAGCACTATTAGGAAAAGGGCTATAGATGGAATTGATACTAATGGCGCACAAGACCAGCAACAGATACGTCATTAGAGTTCAAACTACTAATGGCGCACCAGGCCCAGCGTGCGCCATTAGTATCAAAAAGTTTTTTTTGAACTAGCGCGCCTGTCCAAACATACTAATGACGCATCGAGACGAAGTGCGCCATTACTAGTTGTAACTAGTAATGGCGCACCAGCAGTAAACTGCGTCATTAATGTTCTTTTTTATGATATTTTTTTTTACAAAACTACTAATGGCGCACTGTGCGACAGTGCGCCATTACTAGTTTAAACTAGTAATGGCGCACTGTGCGACAGTGCGCCATTAGTATGTTATTTTTTTTGCAAAACTAGTAATGGCGCACCTACTATAAATGCGCAATTAGTGACCTTGATTACTAATGGCGCATTTATAGTGGGTGCGCCATTAGTAAGTGGGCAGCAACAAGATATTTTGGACAGCCTCTCCTATCCACACTCACTTTCTCCCCCACTTCATTCTCTCCACCTCCTCCTCCTCTCGGGTCCCTCCTCTTTTTCACCTCATTTCCACCATATATTCATTCAAATTAAGTGGTTAAATTACCTTGTTTTGATAGGTAAGTAAGGGGAGAAGCTATATTTATGTTGTTCTCCATACAACAATGTGCACATGCACTTTTTATGGCCTAGCTAGATCTATGTATGTTCGTGGTGTTGCATATGTTTGTTGTGTTGCATATGTTTGTTGTGTTGCATATGTGTTTGTGTTTGGAAGTGTACCGGTATTTGAAATGCGATAGTTGCCAATATTTTCCCGGAATGTTGATTCATTTCCGTTTCGGTGAGAATTTTGGCATTAAGCATTCTTTTTTGTCCTATTTTTAGGGAAAGTCATGGCAATTTTTTTCTTGGTTCTAAAATATCGTTTTGCTCTACCCCGCAGGCGACCATGGTGCGCACGATGACCGAAGGCATCGTGAATAGGTTTTTGATGTCCGCGAAGGCCGAGATGCTTCAAAAGAACGGGACGGAGATAAGATGTCCGTGTCGCAGATGCAAGCTGAAGAGCCTTATTGCGGACCCGGATTCCGGGCAGGTGCAGGACCACATGCTCTTGCGTGGTTTCATGGATGGCTATCGGTGGCAAGGTGATGAAGATGACTACGAAGTCGTCCATGGGTGTCGGGCAAGAAATGAGGAAGGGCAGCAAGACAACCACCGCGGCTCGGGCGGGCGAGAAGACGAAGAATCCCCAGGAGATGATCACGACGGTGATGCTGTACACAGTCATCATGTAGAAGATGCAGGACATGATGATGAGGAAGATGCCGGAGCAGACGACGGGCATGATCATGAAGATGATGATGCCGGCGGAGCAGACGACGTTGGACCATCGATGGGCTGGGCAGGACCCTCATATTCAAGAGCTGCTTCTCAAGCAGACCGATAACGCAAGAGCTGCCGCCCGAGAGAAAGCCAAGATGGATCAACTTGAGTTAGACGCGGTCACTCCATTGTATGAAGGATGCAGGCCCGAGGTTACCCGCCTGAAAGTAACGCTCATGGCTCTGGAGATGAAGGTAAAACACAAAATGACCGACGCATGCTTCGACGAGAACATGTCATTCTGGCACGAACGTCTTCCCAAGGGGAACAAGTGCCCCACCAGTTTGGAGGAGGCGAAGAAAATCGTGTGTCCTCTGGATTTACCGCACGTGAAATACCATGTGTGCATGAACAATTGCATCATTTATCGGGACGAGCATGCGGAGTCTACCATATGTCCGGTGTGCGGCGTCACTCGATACAAGAATAGGAAGAAAGCTCCTCGAAAAGTGGTGTGGTACTTTCCGATCACTCCTCGTCTGCAGCGGTATTTCGCGGACCCTAAGGTAGCAAAGCTCCTGCGTTGGCACGCGGATAGGGAGGAGAAGAAGCGAGAAGATGACGCAAATGATCCGGAGATAGATAAAAAAGACAAGATGTTGAGTCACCCTAAGGATGCGAGCGAGTGGCAAGCGTTGAACTTCGAAGACCTAGAATTTGGGAACGATCCAAGGAACATCGTGCTGGGCGCGAGCACCGATGGAGTCAATCCGTTTGGCAGCCAGAGAAGCACACATAGCACCTGGCCTATGTTTGTGTGGATGTACAACCTTCCCCCCTGGTTGTGCATGAAGAGGAAGTACATTCACATGAGTATGCTAATTGAAGGACCGAAACAACCAGGGAACGACATCAATCTGTATCTGGGGCTGCTGAAAGAGGAGCTAGACACGCTGTGGAAAACGCCAGCCAATACGTGGGACGCCGCAAAGAAAGAATATTTCCCTATGAGAGCCGCGCTGCTCACGACGGTGCACGACTATCTCGGTTACGGATATGTCGCGGGGCAGGTGGTCCACGGATTTTCTGGATGCGTCAGGTGCATGGATGACACAACGTATCGCTAGCTAGATAGAGATCCCGGGTCTTCGAAAACCATGTTCATGGGACATCGAAGGTGGCTTCGCGACGATGACCTGTGGAGAAAACACAAGGATCTGTTCGATGGTGAAACCTAACCCCGAGGACGCCCGCGTATGAGGAGCGGCGAGGAAATAGACGAGCTGTTGAAAAATTGGATAGATTGCCCACTGCCGGGAAAGAAGCAAAAGGCGCCAGAGCCGGGAAAGAAGAGAAAGGCGCCAGAGCCGCTGCTGAAGGTATGGAAAACGAGGTCTATTTTCTGGGACTTGCCGTACTGGAAGATCCACCGTGTGCCTCACAGCCTTGATGTAATGCATATCACGAGAACGTGTGCGAGAGTCTGCTTGGTACCCTGCTCAACATGCCAGAGAGGACCAAAGATGGGCCGAAAGCAAGGGCAGACTTGAAATCAATGGGCATCAGGCAGGAGCTTCACGCTATATATGATGATCATGATGATGATGATGATGATGATGATGAGGCGAAGCAGGACACGGAAAGTCGTCGCAAAGGCAAAAAGGCCAAGAAGACCGGAAATGACTACCCTCCCGCGTGCTTCACTCTAAGTCAGGAGGAGATCGAGCAGTTTTTCACCTGCCTCGTAGGAGTACAACTTCCTTACGATTACGCGGGGAAGATAAGCAGATAGCTAGACCGGGCGAAGCTGAAGTTCAGCGGGATGAAATCTCACGACTGTCACGTGCTGATGACGCAGATACTTCCAGTTGCAATCCGTGGTATCATGGACGCGCACGTCCGTGAAACCCTATTTGGCCTATGCAACTTTTTCGACGTCATCTCTCGGAAGTCTGTTGGCGTGAGGCAACTCAGAAGGCTACAAGAAGAGATCGTGGTGATACTATGCGAGCTTGAGATGTACTTCACGCCCGCATTCTTCGACGTTATGGTGCATCTTCTGGTCCATATCGTGGACGATATCATCCAACTCGGGCCGACGTTCCTGCACAGCATGATGCCGTTCGAAAGGATGAATGGTGTCATCAAAGGATACGTTCGCAACATGTCACGTCCAGAGGGAAGCATAGCCAGGGGCTTTCTGACTGAAGAGTGCATCTCCTACTGCACGAATTATCTAGGCATCGAGAACCCCGTTGGTCTGCCCGTCAACAGGCACCTCGGCAGGCTCGCTGGATGGGGTCACCGTGAGGGTCGCCGCGAAATGCATGTCGACTTCGAGGGTCGACTCGCCGACTTTGAAAGAGCAAACCTAGTCGCGCTACAACACATAGACGTGGTCGATCCTTGGGTGGTTCAGCACAAAACCTTTATTGAGAAGACGTACAATGACCGAGGCCAACAGAGGACGGACGGAGATATAATCAAAGAGCACAACTCATGTTTCACGCGTTGGTTCAAGCAGAAGCTTCTGTCGTCGTACCCTTTACATGATGATTCTTCCGCGGAAGAACAACTCATATTCGCCTTGTCACAGGGCGCCGAGCACAACCTGATGACCTATGAGGCGTACGATATCAATGGCTACACATTCTACACCGAGGCCAAGGACATGAAGAGCGGTGGTTATCAGAACTCCGGGGTAACGATGGAATCCTACACCGGTAATGACATGGACAGATACTCCGTAAGGATCGAGGAGATCTGGGAGCTGAGCTACGCTGGAGAGAAGGTCCCGATGTTCCGTGTCAGATGGGCCAAGAGCGTCCTAAAAGAAGACCGGTATTTCACCACCATGGTTATACCCGAAGCCAAATCCAAGACCGCGGGCGCAAACGTCACCGCGAAAAATGAGCCATGGGTACTGGCTTCCCAAGTTGACCAATGCTTCTTCATTACCGACCCGTCAACGCCCAGTCGTGTTATCGTGAGGAGAGGCAAAAGGAAGATCATCGAAATGGATGGAGTAGCCAATGAGCAAGACTTCGACAAGTACGGCGACCCGAGGATCGAACATGACGACGATGATGAAGTAGCAGCATACACCACAAGAAGAAGTAGGACCACCCTACCTAAAGGACGTCCGTTCCACAGAAGAACTCCATTTGCGAAAAAGAAGGGCAAGAAGATTGTGAACAGATAGCTAGCTAAGATCGATTGTATTTAAATCGTACCCTTCATTTCTCGATTGTATTTCATGGGCACTTTTTGAACTATCATGAATATTTTTAAATTTCATGGACACTCGATCTCGACCCCCCTCGTCGCCGAGCACCCCCCCGGTCCACCGGCCGCCGCCGCCGACCCCCCGTACCCCTCCCCTACTCAACCGCCGCCGCCGACCACCCCCGCACTCCTCCCCCTACTCAACTGCCGCCGCCGACCCCCGTGTTTTAAATTTGATGATAATTTAAAAAAAATTATTTATGTCTTATAAAAAAATATTACTGTTATGATTGAAACAAGTTTGAACATATTTAAACACAAATAAGTATCAAACATCATTTTAAATGCATAAAAAAATTTGTGAAGCCTGGGAATCGAACCCAGGACCTCCTGGTGGGAGAACTGGGGGCTGACCAGTCAAGCTAGCTAGGGGGGCTTGATGTGTATGAGGTATGGTGGGAGATAAACTGTTGGCTCGCGCAGAAATAAAAAAACAATACTAATGGCGCACCAGGGGGTGGTGCGCCATTAGTATGGACGTACTTATGGCGCACCAGGGCGCGGTGCGCCATTAGTATTGTGCCCCATACATATTGAGCTCGAAAAAAAAACAATACTAATGGCGCACCAGGGTGGAGGTGCGCCATTAGTAATCCTCCC
>LR738713.1:668128786-668151340 GCA_902687465.1 Secale cereale | reverse complement strand
GCACTTCGCCAGATCGCCGCTCCTCCGCCGCCTCCACTGCGCCGCCGCCCCGTCAACTCCTCGGCCTCGACTGCGCCGCCGCTGCCCCGGCCTCCACTGCCCTCCTGCACCTCCCACGCTCGCTGCCCCGTCGCTCCCCTTCCCTCCCCATGAACCCTAGCTGCCCCTACTGAGCCCGTCGTCGCCGCGCCATCGTCACCATCGTCGTCGCCGCGCACGAGGCCTCTTCGACGCCAGCGCCCTCGACACCGCCGCCGCCTCTTCGACACAGCCGCCGCCCGCACCTCTTCGACGCCAGCGGCCCCTCCCCGCGTCGACCCCTGCCCTGCGTCGGCCCCTGCCCTGCGCCGCCGCCCTCAACCTTTGACGCCGCCGCCGCCGCCGCCGACCCCGTCCCCGACCCCGACGGTGACCGGCCGCGCCCGCGCAGGTACCTCTCTTCAGCATATCTTCAACATATCTATCTTCAGCATATCTTCAGCATATCTATCTTCAGCATATCTTCAGCATATCTATCTTCAGTCAAAACTTCAATAAGATGCAGTCAATAAGATGCAGTGGGTTTAAAGAAACTGAATTTATATTTGAGAAGTGGGTTTAAAGAAACTTAGTAAAATTCAATAAGATGCAGTCAAAACTTAGTAAACTTAGTAAAAAAATAAGTGTGTACACATCTTCAGCATATCTATCTGCAACATGTCTCATGCAGTCTGGGGGTGTTAATGAGGGTGACAAGATGCACCTCTTCTAATGAAGTGATGCTTTGAACAAACCTCCAGGACTCTCAACTGAATTAAGAACCTCTCTCAATTTTCCTACTCTAGCAGCAGGGAACCAATTTACTTTTCTTCCATGTTTATTCAAATGCGACAAGATGTACGGCAATTCAATCTCCCTAGAAGCATTCAAGTCCTCTGGGGGCCAATAGAAGTATCCAGTCCAACTGAAACGTTCCATGCAATGTGCCACTTGTGTGTTCATTATATCCCACTCACTTTTCTTGTACTATGAAAGTTGAAAGGTTCCTGGTCAAATGGATTCATATAGCACAAAACAATTGATGCCTTCACTACTGTGAAATCAGCGCTGCAATGGGATACGACACAATATCAAAAGTCCAGATTAGCCATAGCCTAATGCACTTTTCAACGCAACAGTTCAGCACATTGCCAAGGGCAAACTGTAGATAAAATCCATATGAGCACTAAATTGACATGTTAAAATCTACTAGACATGGTCAAATTACACATTTCAAGGGGCAACTTATTTTGTTTGCTGATGTGTGCTCATAACAGTTCTAGTTGAAAATCCCAAACTAGAGAAACTGCCAAAAGTGGGAATTGTACTCTAACTACACAGTATACTGAATCTAGAGAGAAAATTTATTTACGGAGAGATTATCTAATTAATTATCTCAGAACTTAATCAACTATATTTCCTAGAAACTATATTGTACATGTACCAGTAACACACATCGTGTCTCAGTTCGGCCAGTAGGCAAAATATGAAAATCATATATGCTGCTACAGTTTACCTGACGGCCTACTACCTGCTCTAGGAAATCAGGGCGTAAACTGGCCACCCTAGTTCTCATTTGCTCATTTGCCGTGATCTGACCCCAACCTAAATTGGCTGAGTAGACACTCATATAGGAGCTAAAGCGGGCCGGCATTAGGTTCCTCCTTTTGTTGGTTCTTTGTCTAAGGAATATATGCTCCTGGATCTAGATTCTTTTCTTCTTGATGTTGCTATTTCCATTGAAGTACTCACATGTGTTCTAGATGAGCTGCTGCTAGTTAGTTCCCCTTAGACTACATTCTAGATTGCATAGCATAACTCCTGAATTTTGTCATTGCACACCTGTGCATATATTTCTGGACAGCAAGCTTATATATGAAAAATGAGTTAGCTAGGCTCAGAATTTTGGGTTGGCCCCTTTACATAAATTTTAGATAAAGTTTCAAGGTTTCTTTAGAGTATTTATTTGTGTCGTTTGGATGTACGGTTTGAGAGCAGCTATCAGTTTAGTTTCAAGGTTTCTTTAGAGTATTTATTGCTAAACTATTGATGATTTTTTGTTGGGTGACCTATTAGATCTGGAATGGAAGCTCACATAAGTTGAGCTGATTTTTGTCCATATGAAAGCAGAGGACCATATGGTCTGTGGCCTTTTCATCCATATGAAAGTAGAGGCACATTGTGGTGCTAGTTTGCTGGGTTTTGTCTCCGACCATCGTGTCGTGATGATTTTGCAGGTACCCCGAGAGGCCCTTGAGTTTGCTGGAATGTCGATTAACTTCCGTTCCGGCAAATTTGGGTACTCCATATGTCCTATTTTCAGCAAAGGTCATGCTGAAATTTTCCGTGAATTTTAGCATGACTTTGCTAAAAATAGGACATATAGGGTACTTGTGACTAATGCATGGGCCGGGGTATCTTAGTAGTTAATTAAGTAGGATCAAGTGCCCCTTTATTCTACCTGCATTAAACTAAAGGCGGCAATAGAGCCAAGTGATTAGGCCCAACTTAGAATTCTCCTTCCCAGCTTAGCGTTTAGGATGCCTCGGTGTCGACAAACCATAAATTATAAAACCTTGGCTTTTAGGGTGCCTCAGTGTCGATAAAAACCGAAATGATGAAATCTTAGGCTTTTAGGGTGCCTCGGCGTCGAAAAACCCTCAATTATAAAAGCTTAGCTTTTAGGATGCCTCGGTGTCGACAAACCCTAAATGATGAGACCATGATCTTGTTCCTTGACAATAACCAACTTTTTGACCAAACTTTGTTCCTATTTAGAGAGAAACATGGCCAACAACGATGAGGCCGGGGGTTCGGGCGGCAAGGCATTCTGGAAGCTATCCCAGGAGATGGAGGAACAACCTCACTTGTATGAGGATGCCGCCTTCCCCACCGATCCTGAGACCACTGATGTTACCACCGAGGATGACCCCACTGATGCCACCACTGATGGTGCCGCCGAGGATGCCACCACTGATGATGGCGGCGCATGCACAGATGGCAGCCAACCGAAGAGGCAACGGAAGGACCGGCGCCCGACCGTGCTCTGCACCCTCAAGGAGGAAGTTACTGAAGTGGACTCCGACGGGAATCCAACGGCTCCCGAACGAATAGTCAAGGGGTACTCGCTTCAGCTCGGGTGCATTCTCCGGAGCACCGTCTCGATCAACACCGAGAACCTGAGGCATCCTGACCGAGGGAATTTGCGCAACCTCCTCTTCACGAAGCTGCACGAACGATACAAGTTCCCCGCTCAATTTTAAAACACAAGCCTCAAAGGGAATAAAGTGAACAATGCTGCCCTCACGAGGATGAGCAAGGCCCTGTCTACTTGGAAAACCAATGTGAAGAGAATGATCGAGAAAGGTGAGAGTTATGAGAAGATCAAGGAGAAAAATCCTTCGATCACCGAAGATGACTACAACGACTTCAAGATCAATTGCTCGAGCACCGCACACTCCGAATCAAGCCAGTGGGGGAAAGAAATGCGGGAGCTCAACTTAGGGGAAGACACACTCGGCCCCGGCGGTTACAGAGTGGCGGAGCCTATATGGGACAAGGAGGAGGCGGAGCGTGCCGAGCATGGCCTACCGCCCCTCTTCGATAAATACGGTGACAAGCAGACCAGGAACTTTGTCAGGGCCCGGTACAAGAAGGACCCGAAAACAAAGGAGCTTACCACGGATCCGAAGACCGGGGCGCTTGAGCTTGTTCTGGTAAGGAATACACCCCCGCGTAATTAGCTCCATATGGTTGCATTATAATTAATGAAGCCAAATTTCTAAATGATTCACATTCCTTCCGCAGGCGACTGAAAGCAGTAGCGCGGGGTCGACTAAGAGCAACCCTTGGGACACGACTCTAAATAGGGCGTTGAATGTAATGAAGAACAAGGATAAGCTCGATAAGCCGACGTCAGCTGGTCGTGTGGCCGGCAAAGGCTTGTCGACAAAATGGTCGTCATACTATAACGCTAGTGGGCGAAAGGAGAAAAAGACCAGCTCGGAAAGCCAGGAGCGCGAGGTTCAAGAACTCAAGGCACAGGTGGCGCGGATTCCGGAGATTGTCCAAGAGCAAGTGCAACAACAGCTCGGAGTGACGATCACCGCCATTGTGCCTAGCTTGATCGAGGGGTTGCAGGCGTCGATTGCGGGCGGCCAACAGGGGCCGCCCCCGATTCCCAGCTTCACGGCCAACAACTCGCAGAACGCGATGGCGGGGCCATTGGTGTCTCCGGCGGAGGCGGCATTGGTGTCTCCGACGCTGGCACGGGAGCTTAATGCACCCGGGTGTACGCCGGCCGGCACCTCTGCAGCAAGCGGCCCCTCCGTCAACTGCACGCCCGCCGTTGGCGGTGCCTCGACATTAGCCGAGCTCGACGCCATCATCACGATAACTAATTAAGCCTCTCTTGGCCGAGGATTCATCTCCTTGCCTTTGACTGGGCATCCCTGACGCCCTACATGTTTTCGCAGGGCGCCGCCGACGTTCCGTGCACTCTCCTGCACTTCGTGAACAACGAGTTGGTCGATGTCGCCAAGGGCAAAATCGTTCAACTGGGCAACCCCTTGTTCCACGGTACCCAGATGCCACCCAACTTGTTTAGGGTTCAACTGGTTCGGGTGCTGCCAGGCTGCGACGACGTGTTACCTCCGATTCGACCCGTCGGGGCCGACGATGATGACGGGATGACCCTCAGCGCCTACCTGAGCTGGCCCCTGCTTTGGCCGAAGAGCCAGATTCGTTTGGGGGCGGGGGACACCACCCCAAAGACAACACCGCCAGTCGTGCCGGCGCCAAGTCGTCCCCATGGCAAGACCGCCGGAACGGTGCCGGAAATCCCTATGCCACTGGATCCAAACATGCATATGGCACAGGATCAGAACGACGACGACGACGATGCATTTGCCAACGTCGATCAGTACTTTGCCGATCATGGGTACGGTGGCGACTTCATGGGGCCTCCTTCTCAAGAACCCAACCCAACGAAAGACGTGCGCGATCTAGCTGGTACCGCGGAGAAGCCAAGTTGCAACAGGCGTCGTCTGCCGTTCAGCTCTCAGGAGACGCCTCCAGCTGCCGACTTCACCGAGCCTCAGATAGGCGAGGTGCGAAATATTATCAGCCCCAACACACTCAAGAAGGCAGTCTCTGAGCAGAACTCGGTCCCAATTCAGGAGAAGAAGAAGGCACGCAAAAGAAAAACTAACAAGGGTGTGAGCCAGCCGGCAGCGAGTACGATCCGTGCTCAGGACGGGCCACCTTCACCTGAGGATGTAATGAGGAGGGTGCATGTGGCGGGTAGGCCGATGCTACCGAGAAATATGCTCGATGATGCAACCGGTGCTATGCGGAGTCTGCATGACAGTGTTCTTTCTTTGGAGAAGCGGCGTCTCAGAGAGAAGGATGTGGCATACCCGGTTTTCGCGGCCAAGGTGCCGGAGGGCAAGGGCTTTGTGGATAACTCCATCGGGGGTACAATCGTCCTGCGGTTTCATGACATCCACGCTATGTTGAACCTTCTTCCGCTGCACTACACCTTCGTTCGACTATTTTCGCTGAGTATGGAGATGCGGATCATTCGCGACAAGACCCCGGACATCGTGATAGTTGACCCCTTCTACATGCGTGCCAAGATCTTGGGCATCGCTGGGGACCGGCAAGTCGCGAGTTCTTACCTCGAAGGCGTCATTCTGGCAAACCTAGATAAGGATAACTTCCTCGTGCCTTACTTTCCCGAGTAAGTCCTCCGCCTCAACCGCCCCGTAACATATGAATTCTTAGATTTCGATCGTTCTTCTTTTAACATTCCGTGTTTTCTGCAGTGACACACATTGCACGCTCATCCTCCTAAGCCCCAAATATTCCATGGCCACGTATTCCGACGCGGACCGTCAGTCGAAAGTAGACTACACAAATGTCAAGAAGGTTCTTGATGATGTTCTCCCCGGCTACGCCAAATCTGGAGGCACCTTCACCAGGCCTATTCGTAAGTACGGCAAGCACGTGTTCTCCCACAATACGATGTTCTGCTGCGTCAAGCAGCCGCCTGGCGGTCAGAAGGGTGCCTACTACGCCATCCATCACATGCGGGCGATCGTACGGGACCATCATCAACTTCTGCTACCGAGTAAACTCAAAGATTGGGCCGCGAGCGTGTCGGCAATCCAGGACGCGGACATCAGACAAGAATTCTTTCGCATCCAGTAGGTGTTTGCGGAAATCATCCATCAAGATGTCCTTCGTACCTCGGGGCAGTTCTACCTCAGAAATCAACCGTCGAACAGTGACATCGACACAATGCTACAAATGCAGGCTGACAACGCCCGTGATTTCATGACTCCCACGATAGACGGCGGCTTCATCCACGCTCCTGTCCCTTGAGTCGAGTCGAAAGCAGTGATGCTGTGTCTAGTTCTGAAACATCGATAGGCTCATGTTGTAATTAAACTTTAATGAAGTTGTAGTATGTCTCTTTGGTTTCGAGAGTCGTTCAACTTAGATGTAATCGATGCTATTAATGTCTTGCTTTTCTCTTTCGATCGTTCTGTTGCATACTTATATATTGCTTATGTATTTTCTGTGAATTGGTACTAACGTTTCGTTTGGCTAGTGCATAGCGATGCCGTCGTATGTCGTGTACAAGGGTAAGGTTCCCGGAGTCTACGACGACTTGGAGGAGTGTCGGAGACAGGTTCACCGATTCAGCGGTAACAGTTACAAAGGGTACACCACTAGGGCCGAGGCCGAATCTAGATACGCCCGCTATCTAGCGTTAGAGGGGAGGGAGCGTTGGAGGAACCGGATGAAGACGAGTTTCATCGTGATGATGCTCATCGTGATGAACGCAGCTCTCTTCTATGTGATGGTAGTTTAGATGATCGATATCGACTTGTAATGTGAAGACAAACTCGCTACTCGCGGTCTCGAGACTTGTAATATATTGTTCTATCTTTGTTCGGTCTTTTCAATTCGGAGACTAATATGATGAATTGTATTCGGAGACTAATATGATGAATTGTATTCAGAGACTAATCTTCTATTGTATTCGATGAATTTGTTGTTGATGTGTGCTGTCTATATTCTGTGCAATTATACATTTTGTAATCTGCGCAAAAAAACAGAAAAATAATAAATAAATAAACCTAATATTCATACTAATGGCGCATCACAACACAGTGCGCCATTAGTATGCCAAAGGATACTAATGGCGCATCACCAGACATTGCGTCATTACTATGCGGACATTACTAATGGCGCATCCTGCTGGAGTGCGCCATTAGTATGCCAAAGCACCTGGGTACACATGGCCCCTGGGAGGCATACTAATGGCGCACTACTGTGCATACTAATGGCGCATCAGCGGTGCGACATTAGTATACCAGATAGTAATGGCGCACCAGAGATGCGCCATTAGTAACATATACTAATGGCGTGGCACTAATGGCGCACCACTAATGCGCCATTAATGGCCAAATTAGGTGCGCCATTAGTAGGCCTTTTCCTAGTAGTGTAGCCAAGTCCGGTCCTTATCTATTATTTTTTAGTTTTGTGCTCGTTGGTGATAAGACGATCATGTTGGTGTGTTCATTTGAGATGACAGGCTGCCTCAAATGACTGAAAGTGATTGGAGTTGGAACTCAGGAAAAACTAGGCATTGGAAGCATAGAGGAAGATTTATGAGCAATTTTGCTATACCCCCCAAGGGTGTTCCTGTCACGCCGTAGTTAGTAACCGATAGTAAGATCGAAATGGAGCAAATGAAGATTTGGGCATCTGATCCAGATTAAAAAGTCCCTTCGGTCCGTAGTGAAATATTTATAAGCAATTTTGCACTTCTCATCATGTCTACCTCTGCAACTTAATAGCTGGTGCGAAGTAGCCATAAGAGCTAAATGGAGATTCGGATGATCTGGGCATCTGTTCTCCAGTTTATGCCTCATGCTCGGTAGTCAAAATGAGAATTTAAATTCAATGGAGACTTGTAGAACTGGATGAAATGAGTATTGATGTTGTAATGCCAGATACTTTAAGTATCAGCTCGGTCCAATCGAAGATCAAACTCGCGACCATGTCAGTCACAAGCTAACACAATAGTATGTAACTAAAATAGCTTACCGCCACTCAATTTGCAACGCGAGATTATCATTTTCACCACCACTCTAAAAGTATGGCTTTTCTCTTACAAACATGTTTGTCGGCGTCCCGGGAACCAGGGTACCCAGACTTGCCTGCCTACGGCCCGCGACGCGCTCCTACTACGGCCTGGTACAGCCCAGCTGATCGACCAGCCGCTCAAGACCCTCACGAGGGGGCTAAGCCTCGCGGGGAGAATGATACCAAGACCCTCTCAGGAGCGACCTCGGCTAGGCTGCTCCGGAGGGGCGGAGAACTCAAGTCCAAGCCTGCCTCAGTAGGAGGCAGTGGCGCGAGCAGTGACGCACCGCACCAGCGGGTGCCAGCGGTGCAGTTGCTGTTTTGGTGCAAAGGAGACAACGCAGGCGCAGGTTCCCGAGGGGCGAGACAAAGGTTTCCACTTTGGTGCAACAAGACCGAAGACCAGAAGGACGACAGGGAGGATGTCACCACCAAGCCCACCACCGCGTCATCGTCTGTTCTCTTTACAGGCGAAGACCGCTTTTGTCAGGATAGGAATGTCCTTGTGTTCCCGCTCAAAATGGCCTTTGTGGGATCCCTTCCCGCCTAAACATTTCGGGGGAAGAGGACCCTGGCCGCCTATATAAGTAGCTAGGGTTTCCACTATGGAGGGATCTGATTGACCTCATCTCGAAAACCTCACCTTTGCTTCAAGGAGCAAGAACACTTGCCTCCTGACCGTCTTGACCTCTCCTCCTGAGCTCAAGAACCACTGTACTTGTTCATACTCAAGCCCACCTGAGGCTAATCCACTCAAGCAGGACGTAGGGTTTTTACACCGCAAGGTGGCCTGAACCTGGGTAAACTCGTGTGTGCTTTTACTTGTTGCTTGCTTGAATCTCACCACCGGGCGAGGGCATGGCGCTAGGTAGACGTGAGCGGGAGAGATCTTTGTTCACGCCCCTATGTTCGAACTTCTTTGGGTTTGCGGAGCCCGTAATCCGACATTTGGCGCGCCAGGTAGGGGGCATGTCGAAATCTCGCCTCTCCGACGACCTCGCCTCCCCTCTCCTGCTCCACGCCGCCATGATGGCCACAGCCCGCCGCATCCGCGTGGAGGCTGGTGCTGTCCCCGTCGTCTGAGCGGCGTCGGCGGACCGCGCCACCCATGTAGACGAGCTGCTGGGCGCTGCCGGTGGGGGGTTGCCCTGCCGCGGGGTCGCCTGCATCATCGGAGGATCCCAAGCACCGGCGTCGGCCCGACACGTCAAGTCACACTTTCGACGGATCGCGGCCGCCGCCCAGCCGCAGGAGGTCCCGCGGGGGCGGGACGCGCAGGGGCACGCCATCGCTTTCGGCCCCGGCGACCGCACCATAGCTGCAGCCGGCACGAACGTCCTCCCTACGGTATGTACCCCCACCATCTGTGGGGTGGCTGTCACAAGGACCCTCATCGACGGTGACGCCGGGCTCAACATCCTCTCCGCGGAGGCTTTTGGTCATCTGCCCATGTCCTACAGGCAACTCCTCCCCACCAAGCCCTGCTTGGGGGTCGCGGGCTCGGCCGTCCCGCTCGGCCAACCTTAGCAAAGTTCATGGCGGCGAATCACCCGGGCTACAACGCCTTCAAGATGCCCGGGAGCAGCGGCGTCATCACCGTCGAAGGGGACCCCAAGGCCGCCCTTCAGTTCCTCGGGCTCGCTTACAGGGCTGTAGCCGCGGCCCATTCAGGTACGGAGGGGGCTCCGGAGACGTCGGAAGCCGCGCCAGCCAATAAGAAGCAGCTCTTCTCTTAGGACCCGGCCGAGACGAAGCATGTGTCTGCTGACGAGGAGGGCTCAGGAGCCACTTTCACCATCGGCACGGGCATGGACCCAAAGCAAGAGGCAGCGTTGGTTAGCTTCCTCAGGGTTAACAAGGATGTGTTCGCTTGGAAGGCCGCTGACATGGTCGGGGTGCCTAGGCGCATCATGGAGCACCACCTCATGGTGTGCCCCAATGCGCGCCCTATCAAGCAGAAAGCACACAGGCAGGCCCCGGAGAAGCATGCCTTCATCATTCAGGAGGTTTGGAAGCTAGAGGAAGCAGGCGTCATACGGGAGGTACGACACCCGGAGTGGCTGGCCAACCCTGTCATCGTCCCGAAGAAAGGAGGCAAGGAGCGCATGTGCGTTGACTTCACGAGCCTCAACAATTTCTGCCCTTAGGACCCGTTCCCTCTCCCGCGCATTGACTAGATCGTGGATTCGATGGCTGAGTGCGACCTGCTCTGCTTCCTCGACACCTTCTCGGGCTACCACCAGATTAAGATGGCGGTGGAGGATGTGGAGAAGACGGCGTTCCTGACCCCTTGTGGGGTCTACTGCTACACATGCATGCCTTTCGGGCTGAGGAACGCGGGCGCCACCTTTCAGCGCCTGATGCACATCACCCTCGGCCCTCAGCTTTGGAGGAACGCGGAGGCATACGTCGACGACATCATGGTCAAGTCCAGAGAGGCCAAGACTCTCATCGAGGACCTAGAAGAAACATTCGCCAACCTGCGCAAAGTGAAGCTGTGCCTCAATCCGGAGAAGTGCGTGTTTGGCGTACCCTCCGGCAAGTTTCTAGTGTTCCTAGTTTCACACTGGGGCATTGAAGCTAATCCGGAGAAGGTCAAAGCCATCGAAAGAATGAAGCCGCCTACGACCCTGAAGGAGATGTAGAAGCTTTCGGGATGCGTGACGTCCCTGGGGCACTTCATCTCTAAGCTTGGCGAACGCGCCCTCCCGTTCTTCAAGCTCATGAAGATGAAGGGGCCCTTCGAGTGGACTCCGGAGGCCGACGTCGCCTTCCGAGGTCTCAAGGAATAGCTCACCAGCCCGCCGGTTATGGTGGCGCCAAGACCCCTGGAGCCCATGATTCTCTATCTCGCAGCTACGCCTCACTCCGCCAATGCGGCATTGGTGGTGGAGCGCGAGGAGAGGCCCCGAAGCGCGAGACCGCGGGGCAAGTCAGCATCCTCAGGAGCTCCATCGCCCCGTGACGCAGCTCCGGGGGTAGATTCGACCATGGTTGCTAATGACCCCGTAGTCCAGCAAGAAGCTCCCAAGACTCCTGAAGCGCCTGAAGATCCTGCGGCGCCAACCCTCGTGGCGCACCCTGTGTATTTCGTCAGCACCGTACTAAGAGACGCGCACTCGCGTTACCCGATGCCTCAAAAGCTGCTCCTAGCGCTCCTTGTTGCCTCCAAGAAGCTACGCCATTACTTCCAGGGCCACCCCATCAAGGTTGTGTCATCGTACCCTCTCGAGAAGGTGCTCCAGGGCCCGGACGTTGTTGGGAGGGTCGCTGAGTGGAACATCGAGCTACAGGCATTCCAGATGGATTTCAGCACCATGCGAGCGATCAAAGGAGCGGCTCTGGCAGACTTTGTGGCGGAATGGACCGATGCGCCGGTGATTAAACCCCGGACGGATGGGTGGTGTACTTCGACGGCGCCTTCTCGCGCCTTGGCGCAAGAGCTAGCGCCGTGTTAGTATCTCCCACTCAGAACAAGTTGTACTACGAGGTGCAGCTTTGCTTCCAATGAGGCGAGAAGGTCTCCAACAACATAGCAGAGTATGAGGGCCTGATTGCTTGGCTCAAGGTCGCCGCTGCACTGGGGGTCAAGCACCTCACCATTAAAGGCGATTCGCAACTCCTCGTCAACTTCTCCAAAAAGGAATACAAGCCCAAGGATGAGCACATGGAGGCATATCTGGAGGAGGTGCACAAGATGGAAAAGCGGTTCCAAGGACTGGAGCTCCAGCACGTGCCAAGGGGCACGAACAAGGAGGCGGACGGCATCGCCAAACAAGCCTCCAGGCGGAACCCCAGACGCCGGGCGTCTTCGAGGAGCGGTTGCTCAAGCCGTCGGCAGCACCGCCCGCTCCTGAGCCGGCATCCCCTCGGAAGGGGCTGCCTGCGGTGCCCGCAGCCGGAGCTCCGTCCTGTGGGCCGACCTCCGGAGCCCGCCTGCTACTCGCCGCGGAGCCCGAGGAGGGTTGCTGGAGCAAAGAGCTCAAGATGTACCTACTACACGACACCTTTCCAGACAAGGAGGAAGACGCGGAGCGCGTGGCTCGGCAGGCCTCGGCTTACTACATCCAAGACGGCGAGCTCTACAGGATGCGCCCCAATGACGTCTCACTAAAGTGCATCTCGAGGAAGCAAGGACGCGAGCTGTTGGCCGAAATCCACGGCGGAGATTGCGGCCACCATACATCGTCCCGCACCCTCGTGGGCAAGGCCCTCCGCAGCGGCTTTTACTGGCCCATGGCACTCAACGACGCCACGGAGCTTGTGCAGGCTTGTGAGGCGTGCCAGTTTCACGCCAAGCAGATCCACCAACCAGCGCAGGGCCTCCAGATGATCCCGCTCTCCTGGCCCTTCGTGGTCTGGGGATTGGACATCCTGGGTCCATTTCCCCGGGCAGCGGGGGGCTACCGCTTCCAGTACGTCGCCATCGACAAGTTCACCAAGTGGGCGGAGGTGGAGCCTGTTTGCGCGATCCCTGCGGGGTCGGCGGTCAATTTCATCAAGGGCCTCGTGAGGCGATTCGGGGTCCCCAACCGCATCATCACGGATAACGGTTCGCAGTTTACAAGCAATCTCTTTAGGTCATATTATGCTAACCTTGGAACGCAGATCTGCTACGCCTCGGTAGCTCACCCCAGGAGCAACGGTCAGGCCGAACGCACCAACGCACAAGTCTTGCGTGGCCTCAAGACGTGCAGCTTTAATTAAAAGCTCGAGGCTTGCGGCAAGGGCTGGATCGACGAGCTCCAGTCCTTGTTGTGGTCAATCCGTACCACCGCAACCAAACCCATGGGAGAAACACCTTTCTTCCTCGTTTACAGGGCGGAGGCGGTCGTCCCTCACAAGGTTAAGCATCGCTCCCCACGGATCTTGGCTTTCAATGACGAACGCCAGGACGCCGCCTGGCGGATGGACCTCGTGCTCGGCGAGGAGGGCCGCCGCCGAGCTGCGCTCAGGGCAGCATGATATCAGCAGGCGCTGCGGCGGTACCACTGCGGCAGCGTCCGCACAAGAACACTTGAAGTTGGTGCCTTGGTCCTGAGGCGGGTCCTCTCCAGGGAGGGGTTACACAAGCTCTCGCCCATGTGGGAGGGCCCGTTCAGAATCGCCCGTGTCTCTAGGTCTAGTGCTGTGTGCCTGGAGACGCAGGATGGGGTACCTATCCAGAATTCCTCGAAGATTCAACACCTCAGGAGGTTCTATCCGTAATCAAGGCTTTGTGCCCGTCAAGGTCTCCGCTCGTGACACACTCACGTAATAATGAGTTGGGGATGTACACGCCTCGGAGTCTCCTGAGCGTTTCCTGCGGGCCATCAGACGGGGCTCCCACCCACGTCCTAGTGGCGGTCCTGAGCTCCGCGCTGGGAGGAAGACGTAGTGTAGGGGTCGGACGCGACCTTTTTCCTTTTTTGGCCTGGTGTTTGGCTGTCAGCCTTTTCTACTTCCTTGGCTATCATCCCTTCCTCTACCCCGTGCTATGAAGTTCTCGTGTTTCTTGCATTGGGTTGGGAGTCTTGCTTGGAGTTTTTCTTGCCGATTTTAAGTTCAGCTTTTCAGGCAGGGGCTACGCCGCTTGTTCTCCTTTGTGCGCCTCGTGCGTGGGGGCTGGGACACGGTCGGTCGCGGCTCTCAGCTGCCGCGATCTCGTGACCTCACTTGGCCAAGCCTGCTCAGGCTCTGGCATCGGGCTTCTTAGTCCACACAACCTATTCTACCGAGAGTGCTGAGGCCTTGCCACCTTAATCCACGCTCGGCACTCTCAAGCGAGCCCAAGGGCACAAGCCCTCGGCAGCCCGCAGCGGCTCACTCATACTCGGGGGCTCCGCAGGTCAGGACCCCCCGAACTCAGCCACCCTCATGACCCGTCAGGGGCTCATGACGCCGTTGAGTCAGGAGCACTTCGCCTCAAGACGTCGCAACACATAAGCTAAGTAATCTCATCCAGACCAAAAACATAATAGCAAGTTCCCATTTCATACATATGCCATAGTCCATTACACGCCTTCTCGACGCAACCTAAAATTTCGATATAGGAAGGAAATAAAGAAAAAAGAAGAAGCAGAGGTTGACTCGCTCAGCCGCAGCTCGGCACCGTTGCCCCCACTCAGTCGGAGTCTCCCAGCTCCTCCCGCTTCAACAGGGCACGGCGGCGCGACGACTCTCCCCCCTCGCCGAGCCCAGCTCGGCGGCACGGTGGCTCAGTGTAGCCGCCGCTGCTGGAGGAGCTGCTGCTGCCACAGAGGGGGGACCCGCGGCGCCCACCAAGACCAAGCTCGTCTCCAGAGGAAGAGCTGCTCTTTCGGACGCTGTCGCCACCCACCACGTCGGCGGCGGCCTCGGGACAGCACCCAAGGCGCCTTCCTTCCTCCGAGAAGACCCTAACGAACAGCGTTGAGACACCGTCATACCTGAAGTGGAGCGTGCACCTCCCATGCAGCCGGCGCGCGCGCAAACGACTGCCAGTCGCGCTCCAGGAACACGTCGGCTGAGGGGGCAACGTCGACCTCCACCCAGGAAGCACCACTGCAGCAGCCATCGGTCTGCCGCCAGAGGCCGCCGGGGCCTCCGGCTTGCAGCACGTTGCCGAACGAGCAGGGGAGATGGAGCCACAAGCCGCCAGGCTTCTCCGCCCACACCACGAACTCCGACGGCACATTGAAGGAGTCGAGCTGTGGGCGCGGTGGACGCACAACTGCCAGATGGTGTCCCGCGCCCCCTCGCCCACCGCGGCCACGACCACCTCCGCCGCGAGAAGAGGCGCCGCGCCTCCCGCCGGCGACCACGTCGGACCCCGGAAGGTCACGCCCGCTTCCTCGAGGAGCCGTCGCGGGCGTAGCGGCATACTTGTGGGGGCGGCCATGGCCCCTCTATGGTGGCGGCAAGGCCAGCTCCTTCGAGGCCTTCCCTTTCTCTGTGGCGGTGATACGTCCAAAACGTATCTATAATTTTTGCTTGCTCCATGCCTCTTTTGTGTGATATTTCTATGATATTTATGCACTTCCATACACTTTTGATCATATTTGGACTAACCTATTAACTCAGTGCACCTCAGTGCCAGTTTCTGTTTTCTGCTGTTTTTGTATTTCAGGTTTTCCCATTACGTAAATTGCCAGAAAAATCCCGGGAAAAATATATAAAAAATCAGCGTTCCGGAAGCTTCCTTGCGGCCAAAGTAGGGCCGGAGGGGGGCCACCGGGGCTCCAGGTGGCCAGAGGGCGCGGCCCCCCTCCTGGCCGCGCCGCCAGGGCTCCTAGGCCCCCCAGGCCTCCTCTGACGCCCCCCTTTGGCATATATTTACACAGTGTCCCGAAACCCTCGAGGACGGAACCCTTTTTCGCGATCTCATCTCTGTTCCGCCGCCGCCGCGCTTCCAAGATCGGGAGCACCAGGAGAACTCTTCCCGGCACCCTGCCGGAGGGGAGGATCACCACCGGGAGCTTCTCCACCACCATGGGCGCCTCCTGGATGAGTGGTGAGTAGTCTCCCTTGGACCATGGGTCCATGACCAGTAGCTATGTGATGTTCTCCTCCCCTCTTTGTTCTTCACCGATTAGACCTTGTGAGCTGCCCTACATGATCGAGGCACATATGTAATCCTTATGCTGTTGCTATGATGAGTTTGCTGGGATCCGATGGATTATGAGATTATGTTCAGATTGTGTTTGAGTAATATATTTGATTCACCACTTTTATATTTATGTTCTTGAGTAATTCTTGCATGTTCTCCGTTGCTGTTTATTGCTTTGCCAAGTAGTAGGTAGTGACTCCAAGAGGGAACGTTATGCTTGATTGTGGGTTCATGCCCCTCGATGACTAGCTTGAGTGACAGAAACATGAGTCTAGGGGATGTGTGATGGGCCTCTAACCCCTCGTTGGTTACCCCAAGTGGAAGGTGTGAGATGCAGTGTTGTGGAAGTTTTTCCCTTAGCAAAGATGCCAAGGATCGAATCCCCAGAGACTCCTAGGTTCAACAAGTAGGTGTCAACTGCTAACGGCGCCAGATATTAGCAATCAACATGGACCTGCACACAGATACAAATAACTTTGCTCCCAACGAGTATAGAGAGGTTGGCAATCCCTCCGGCCTTGTAGTTCACAAAGGATTAAACGCAAATGATAGTAGTGATAGATAATGTTTGCAATAGTAAGTAATAGCGAAAAGTAAGTAGCGGATGTGATCAATGATGGTAATATGGACCGGAGTATCATGATGTTCACTAGTGATGTCTCTCTCGCAAAAGACGATAAAACAGCTATGTGTGGTAAACGAATTACAGCTGGGCAATTGACAGGACCACGAACGCAAACCAATGCTGACTACATTGCAAGAAAGGTTGAGGTTCAAAGCATGGGCGGTACGCCAAAGTAAGTAGACCGAAATCCATCAATATCTACTACTAATCATCCACCTTGAGATATCTATCCAGAACATCTCGCTGGTATTAAGTTGCGAGCCCCACCCATAGTGTAAACTCAATGCAACAGACAACTGCATTAAAAGAACTTTGCGTAAAGTAAACAATCCTTGCACCCGCGGGCACAAGCACCGTTGTTTTCCCCCTTGTGGCAACATCACATCCCCTAGACTCATGTTTCTGTCACTCAAGCTAGTCATCGAGGGGCATGAACCCACAATCGAGCATAACGTTCCCTCTTGGAGTCACTACGTATTACTTGGCCAAAGCAATAAATAACAACGGAGAACATGCAAGAATTACTTATGAACATAAATATAAAAGAGGTAGATCAAATATATTACTCAATCACAATCTGAACATAATCTCATAATCCATCGGATCCCAGCAAACTCATCATAGCAACAGCATAACGATTACATATGTGCCTCGATCATGTAGGGCAGCTCACGAGGACTAATTAGTGAAGCATAAGAACGGGAGGAGAACATCACATAGATACTGGTCATGGACTCATGGTCCAAGGGAGACTACTCACAACTCATCCGGGAGGCGTCCATGGTGGTGGAGAGGCTCCCGGTGATGATCCTCCCCTCCGGCAGTGTGCCAGGAAGAGTTCTCCTGGTGCTCCCGATCTTGGAAGCGGCGTCGGCGGCGGAACACAGATGAGATCGCAAAAAAGAGTTCCCGTCCCGAGGGTTTCGAAGGACGCTCTAAATATATGCCAAAGGGGGGCACCAGACGGGGCTCGGGGGGCCCAGGCGCCCCCCGGCGCGGCCCAGGGGGGGCGCGCCGCCAGGGCGCCTGGGGCCCTGGTGCCCCCCCCCCCGGCTGTACTTAGGGCGCAAGGTAGGTTCTGGAACGCTGATTTTTTATATAATTTTTCTGGATTTTTCCTGACAGTTCTTGTAATGTGAAAACCTGAAATACAAAAACAGCCGAAAACAGAAACTGGCACTGGGGTGCACTGGATTAGTAGGTTAGTCCAAATATGATCAAAAGTGTATGGAAGTGTATAAATATCATAGCAATATCACCCAAAAGTGGCATGGAGCAAGCAGAAATTATAGATATGTTTTGGACGTATCAACATCCCCAAGCTTAATTCCTGCTCGTCCTCGAGTAGGTAAATGATAACAAGAATAATTTCTGTGGTGACATGCTATTAACCATATAGGACTTTTTATAGTCATATGACAAAATCTTACTGAGACAATGAAGCTGTAGTAATTAAGTTGCCTCATGAGAAAATCACAAATGACTGAAAGTTTTACAACATGACATTGAAGCATCAAATAGATTTGCAATGAACATGATGTGCAAATATGATAAAGTGATATCTAGCTTGCCCCCTTTAGTGAAGCAAAACATAAATGCAGGGGCACCTTCAAGGTTTAAGTGATGACTAGATACAATGATTTCAATATAAACGATATCACAATCATGCAAAAGACAATGCTACTTTGGAACAATGCACATTACACTTAGAATGACAATCATGCTCTCAGTAGTTGGTGCTTGAAGAAAGAAGGTGGAGACTCAAAAAGTAAAATAATGGTTATGTGCTAGAGCTTTTTTTTTGAAAACATAGAAGCAATTTTGTCAACGGTAGTAGTACTTCATATGTGTCATGCATAAGACATCCTATAAGTTGCAAGCCTCATGCATCGAATACCAATAGTGCTTGCACCTTGTCCTAATTAGCTCGGATTTCCATGGGTTATCATTGCATTACATATGTTTCAACCAAGTGTCACAAAGGGGTACCTCTATGCCACCTGTACAAAGGTCCAAGGAGATAAATCGCATTTGATTTCTCGTTTTTGATAGATCTCAGCTTGAGGACATCCATACTGGGACAACATAGAAAATAGATGATGGACTCCTCTTTAATGCATAAGCATATTCTCATAAGAGATTGAGGATTAATGTCCAAGCTAAAACTTCCACCATGATACATGGCTTTGGTTGGCGGCCCAATGTTCTTCTCTAACAATATGCATACTCAACCATTCAACCCATGGCAAATCACCCTTACTTCAGACAAGACGAACATGCATAGCAACTCACATGATATTCAACAAAAGTGTGACAGTTGATGGCGTCCCCAGAAACATGGTTACCGCTCAGCAAGCAACTTATAAGAAATAAGATACATAGGCAACATATTCTTTACCACAATAGTTTTTAAGCTACTTTCCCATGAGCTATGTATTGCAAAGTTAGTCTGCGTAGTACAGGTGGAGGTTAGCAAAAGACTGGGAGCGACCAACTAAGAGAGCAATGACGGTCATAATCATGCAGAGCGACAAAGCAACATTGAATCAGGCATGGAAGTTATATCGCTACTCAGAAATAAAAGATCATCAAGGCTTGACAGACTTTCTTTATAGTCTTAAATATGCGTGAGCATATGCCAAGTCAATCAAAATAAATTCTCGAAGGAAGATATTACTAAACCATACCACATCATAGGCAAACAAATCAAGTTGGTACTCCAATAACACATTGGGAATCCCCCGGCTATTTGAGACTAACCATAAGAAAACCTGAACTACTAAGCGCCATTATGCACGTAGCATCTTTATCATAGACATATTAAACAATGCAACGGAAGCAAACTCTCTTAATAAGGTGAGCATGGTAATTAAAGAGAGTTCAAGCAACCAACAAAAGCTCTTTGAAAAGATAAGCATGAATACTAAGAGCTGAACATGATAGTAGCTATTAAAAGACAAAGAACACACACAGCAAAGATAGTCATGAAAATTATATGTTATGTTCTAGGTAGAAGTGGAGCGTGTTTCTCTCCCACATAAAGAAAGATGAGTTCTGACTCGTTATGAAAAACTAAAAAGAAAACTAAAAGCAAGACGCTCCAAGCATAGCACATAACACATGAAGTGATTAAAATATAGTGGAACGAAAGACGAACTGATAATGTTGATGGAGAAGGGGATGCACGGGGGCATCCCCAAGCTTAGACGCTTGAGTCTCCTTGAATATTTCTTGGGGGTGCACGGGGGCATCCCCAAGCTTGAGCGCTTGACACTCCTGAATCTTTTTATCATCTTCCCTCGCACACTTGAAAACTCCCTTCATACATAACTCATTATAATCTGATTAGCGAGGTTAGTACCCTTAATAAAATAATTGTTCCTTGCTGGAAATAAAGATATTCTTGAAGTTCTACTGTTTCTCAAGATTGCCAAAAGGTTTTTGCAAATAAAAAGCAAGCTCTTGGTTTGCAAAATGAAGGAAAGGCAAAACAGGACAGAATCTGTGAAAAACAGAACAGCAGGTAGTAAATGATTTGTTCGGGGTACTTCTGCAACTCAACTCAAAAAACTCAGAACATACGCACGAAAGACAATTATATACAGAACTCTATCGAAAAATTCAGACCAAAAAGATGATCTGGTGATTTTATACGAATTTTTCTATCCAAGGACAGAATCTGTTTCCTGGACAGCACCTCACAACTTTTGAACTTTCTAGCAATCAGAGGCTATACTTGGCACAAATATGAAAAGAAAAGATACAATGATGATGCTACTGTAGTGAACAACATCAAGACACAACAAAAGCAAAATATAAAAATTTATTCATGTGGGCTGCCTCCCAAAAGCGCTTTCTTTTATGCCTTTAAGCTAGGCATAATGCAAAAAGGAATCAATAACCATCATAATAATCGGAGTTATAAATTGATTCATATGGTTCCTCAACAAGTTCACTCTTGTTCCTTCTAGGAAAGGGGTACACACCTTTTGCCTTCCCGCGTAATTGGATTTGTCCCTTACCTATATCGATGAAGCCTTTTACCGCTCGGAGGAAGTCCCTTCCAAGCACTATATTTCCTTGGTTTGGCTCCATGATGAAGAAATCAACCATTGCAATCCCTTTAAGGAATTTAACTCGCACATCTTTTATTCTTCCCTGGATTTCAGAAATATCTCCATTAGTGTGTTCATGATAAGATGGTAATCTATACATGTTAAATTTTAAAGAATCATGAACAATTTTTGGCATAGTAGAAACCATAGATCCAATATCACAATAAGCAAGGAAGTCTTGATTAGAGATGCTAATCCTAACAAGAGGCTCCCAGTCATTATCTATTTCCAAAATATCTCTCTTATTGGGTTTGGGTTTCTCTACCTTCATTAAGTCTAGAGCATCCATTCTCTTTTCAATAGTAGCAAGTCTATCTATGACAGTATCAAAATTATGATCATAAACAAAGTAACTAGATAGACCGTGTATAATTTCAAGAGCTCTAGCTTCATCACATTCTAGGAAATCTCCCTCGGCTATAATATCAAGAGAGTGTTTACACCATTTAAAAAGACCCTGGTAAAAATTCCTAAGCACAATTTTTATAGGTATCCAAGGCATAATTCTCCTTTGATGGAAATCTAGAACTTCTGATTCCCTCAAAGCACCATATCCTAACATGTTTAGCTAAACAGATAGGACTACTAACAAGAAGGCAAAATAAAAAAATTTGTAATTTTTGATAAGGGATACTAAAGCAAAAACTGAAAGCTAAACTAACAAGACTAAAAAGCAAAGGTAAAAGATAGCATGCAACTCCCCTATCCTGAAGAGTGGAGTCCCCGGCAACGGCACCAGAAAAACTCCTTGATGGGCATCTAACCCCTCGTTGGTTACCCCAAGTGGAAGGTGTGAGATGCAGTGTTGTGGAAGTTTTTCCCTTAGCAAAGATGCCAAGGATCGAATCCCCAGAGACTCTTAGGTTCAACAAGTAGGTGTCAACTGCTAACGGCACCAGATATTAGCAATCAACATGGACCTGCATACAGATACAAATAACTTTGCTCCCACCGAGTACAGAGAGGTTGTCAATCCCTCCGGCCTTGTAGTTCACAAAGGATTAAACGCAAATGATAGTAGTGATAGATAATGTTTGCAATAGTAAGTAATAGCGGATGTGATCAATGATGGTAATATGGACCGGAGTCTCATGATGTTCACTAGTGATGTCTCTCTCCCAAAAGACGATAAAACAGCTATGTGAGGTAAACGAATTACAGCTGGGCAATTGACAGGACCACGAACGCAAACCAATGCTGACTACATTGCAAGAAAGGTTGAGGTTCAAAGCATGGGCGGTACGCCAAAGTAAGTAGACCGAAATCCATCAATATCTACTACTAATCATCCACCTTGAGATATCTATCCAGAACATCTCGCTGGTATTAAGTTGCGAGCCCCACCCATAGTGTAAACTCAATGCAACAGACAACTGTATTAAAAGAACTTTGCGTAAAGTAAACAATCCTTGCACCCGCGGGCACAAGCACCGTTGTTTTCCCCCTTGTGGCAACAGCACATCCCCTAGACTCATGTTTCTGTCACTCAAGCTAGTCATTGAGGGGCATGAACCCACAATCGAGCATAACGTTCCCTCTTGGAGTCACTACGTATTACTTGGCCAAAGCAATAAATAACAACGGAGAACATGCAAGAATTACTTATGAACATAAATATAGGTAGATCAAATATATTACTCAATCACAATCTGAACATAATCTCATAATCCATCGGATCCCAGCAAACTCATCATAGCAACAGCATAAGGATTACATATGTGCCTCGATCATGTAGGGCAGCTCACGAGGACTAATTAGTGAAGCACAAGAACGGGAGGAGAACATCACATAGCTACTGGTCATGGACTCATGGTCCAAGGGAAACTACTCACAACTCATCCGGGAGGCGTCCATGGTGGTGGAGAGGCTCCCGGTGATGATCCTCCCCTCCGGCAGGGTGCCGGGAAGAGTTCTCCTGATGCTCCCGATCTTGGAAGCGGCGGCGGCGGCAGAACAGAGATGAGATCGCGAAAAAGAGTTCCCGTCCCGAGGGTTTCGAAGGACGCTCTAAATATATGCCAAAGGGGGGCACCAGACGGGGCTCAGGGGGCCCAGGCCCCCCCCCCCCGGCG
>LR738713.1:668097507-668128653 GCA_902687465.1 Secale cereale | reverse complement strand
CCCCCCCCCCCCCTGGCTGTACTTCGGGCGCAAGGTAGGTTCTGGAACGCTGATTTTTTTATATAATTTTTCTGGATTTTTCCTGAGAGTTCTCGTAATGTGAAAACCTGAAATACAAAAACAGCCGAAAACAGAAACTGGCACTGGGGTGCACTGGATTAGTAGGTTAGTCCAAATATGATCAAAAGTGTATGGAAGTGTATAAATATCATAGCAATATCACCCAAAAGTGGCATGGAGCAAGCAAATATTATAGATATGTTTTGGACGTATCAATGTGCTGTTGCCACAAGGGGGAAAACAACGGTGCTTGTACTTGCGGGTGCAAGGATTGTTTACTTTACGCAAAGTTCTTTTAATGCAGTTGTCTGTTGCTTTGAGTTTACACTATGGGTGGGACTCGCAACTTAATACCAGCGAGATGTTCTGGATAGATATCTCAAGGTGGATGATTAGTAGTAGATGCAGATGGATTTCGGTCTACTTGCCTTGGCGTACCGCCCATGCTTTGAACCTCTACCTTTCTTGCAGCATAGTTAGCATTGGTTTGCGCACATAATCCTGTCAATTGCCCAGCTATAATTTGTTTACCTCGCTTAGCTGTTTTATCGTCTTTTGGGAGAGAGACATCACTAGTGAACATCATGGGACCCCGGTCCATATTCCCATCACTGATCACATCCGCTATTTACTTTCTGTCTTACTTACTAGTTGCAGTTATACCTATCACTATTATCTCTTGTGTTTGATCCTTTGTAAACGACAAGGCCAGAGGGATTGACAACCTCTCTGTACTCGTTGGGAGCAAAGTTATTTGTATCTTTGTGCAGGTCCTGTCAGCCGCTAAATATCTGGCGCCGTTAGCAGTTGACACCTTCTTGTTGAACCTTGGAGTCTCAGGGGAATTCGATCCTTGGTATCTTTGCCAAGGGAAAACTACCGCTACACTGCATCTCAAACCTTCCACTTGGGGTAACCAACGAGGGGCGAGAAGCCATCAAGCAAAGTTTTCTGGCGCCATTGCCGGGGACTCCACTCTTCAAGATAGCGGAGTTGCACGCTATCTTTTACCTTTGCTTTTTAGTCTTGTTAGTTTACCTTTCAGTTTTGCTTTAGTGTCCTTTATCAAAAATCACAAAAATAGTTATCTTGCTTGCTTGCTGCCATGGGTTCCACCGAGAACACCAAGTTGTGTGACTTTTACTAGTCATAACAACGATGACTTTATCTGCACACCCATTACTACACCTGCCACTTCAGCACCTTCTTATGAAATTAAACCTACTTTACTGAATCTAGTTATGAAAGATCAATTCTCCGGTGCTGGAGATGATGCTGCTTTACTAGTCATAAATTTTGTTGAACTCTGTGATATGCAAAAGTACCGAGAAGTAGATAGTGATATTGTTAAGCTTAAGCTTTTTCCTTTCTCCTTGAGAGGAGGAGCTAAAATTTGGTTTCAATCTTTGCCTAGAAATAGCATAGATTCTTGGGACAAGTGCAAGGATGCCTTTATTGGAAAGTACTATCCACCTGCTAAAATTATCCAACTAAGGAGTAACATAATGAATTTTAAACAATTGGATAATGAACACGTTGCCCATGCTTGGGAACGCATGAAATCTCTTGTCAAGAACTGCCCTACTCATGGTTTGACTACTTGGATGGTTATCCAAACTTTTTATGCAGGCTTGAACTTTACCTCGCGGAACTTGTTAGATTCGGCCGCGTGAGGAACCTTTATGTCAACTACACTTGGTGCTGCCACAAAGCTTCTCGATGAGATGATGACCAATTATTCCCAATGGCACACCGAACGCGCTCCAACAGGTAGGAAGGTAAACTCTGTCGAGGAGATTTCCTCCCTAAATGAAAAAGTTGACTTGATCATGTCTCTACTTTCCAAGCAATCTTCTATTGATCCTCGTGATGTTCCTTTAAATTCTTTGATTGCTCAAGATCAAGTAGATGTGAACTTTATCTCTAGAAACAATTTCAATAACAATGCTTATAGGAGTAATTTTGGTAGCAATCCTAGACCGTTCCCCTCTAATTCCTATGGGAACAACAATGCTTATCCTAGCACCAAGAACTCCACTTCTGAACTAGAGATTATGCTTAAAGATTTCATCACTACCCAAAAAGCCTTCAATAAGAGTGTAGAAGAAAAACTAGCCAAACTAGATGATCTCTCTTCGAAGGTAGACAATTTAGCCCATGAGGTAGAATTGCTTAAAATTAGAACTTCCCCTCTTGAGGAGAGGAAGACCACTCCTATGAATGCTATTCAAGTGCAAATTAATGAAAACATTAGGATGTTGGCTAAACTTAAAGAGAGATGGGCTAGAGAAAAGGAGGAAGAAGATAGAATTAAGAACCTTCCTACCCACCACAATGTTGCTACTATCCAAGTTGTTGAGGATATCCAAACTCTTAGCACCCAATGCACTCCTGGTCCCATTGGACCTATTAATGGTGATGCTATGACCATAAAAACTACCAAACAAGTGAGCCTAAAGGACACCACTACCACTTTACTTGATAGTAGTGACCTTGATTTTGATAATTGCACCCTTACCGAAGTTATTGATTTCCTTCACAAGATGTCTAGAGATCCCCGCACTAGCACGCTTAATCTTGCCTTCACAGAGCATATCACTAATGCTCTCATCAAAGCTAGGGAGAAGAAACTTAGGGTAGAAGCCTCCATACCTAGAAAGCTAGAAGATGGTTGGGATCCTATGATTAAAATTAAGTTGAATAACTTCTCTTGCTATGCTTTATGTGATGTTGGATCTAGTACCTCCGTTATGCCCAAAAGAATATATGATATGCTTAAATTGAAACCTTTTGATTCTTGTTCTTTAGGTGTTCGTCTTGTTGATTCTTCCATAAAGAAACCTTTGGGGAGGATCGACGATGTTTTTATCATTGTCAATGATAATTATGTTCCCGTTGATTTTACTATTATGGATATTGAATGTGAACCTTCTTGTCCAATTATTTTGGGACGTCCTTTTCTTCGCACCGTTGGTGCTATCATTGACATGAAAGAGGGGAATATAAAATTTCAGTTTCCTCTCAAGAAAGGGATGGAACACTTCCCTAGAAAGAAGATTAAGTTACCTTTTGACTCCGTTATACGGGCTAGCTATTCTTTTACTCTTGATAAAACTTGATCTCTTTGCATTATGCCTAGCTTAAAGGCATAAAAGAAAGCGCTTTTGGGAGGCAGCCCACAATGAATAAAATTTTGTTTTGCTTTTGTTGTGTCTTGATGTTGTTACTACAGTAGCATCATCATTGTATCTTTACTTTTCAGCTTTGTGCCAAGTGTAGCCTCTGATTGCAAGAAAGTTCAAAAGTTGTGACGTGCTGTCCAGGAAACAGATTCTGTCCTTGGATAGAAAAATTCGTATAAAATCACCAGATCATCTTTTTGGTCTGAATTGTTCCGACAGCGTGCTCTATACAATTGGCTTTCGGGCATCTGTTCTGCGTTTTTTGATTTGAGTTGCAGAAGTGCCCCAAAAAAATTATTTACTACATGCTGGTCTGTTTTTCACAGATTCTGTCCCGTTTTGCCTTTCCTTCGTGTTGCAAACCTTGAGCTTGGTTTTTCTTTGCAAAAATCTTTTGGCAATCTTGAGAAACAGTAGACCTTCAAGAATATCTTTATTTCCAGCAAGGAAAAATTATTTTATTATGGGTACTAACATCGCTAATCAGATTATGATGAGTTATGTATGAAGGGAGTTTTCAAGTGTGCGAGGGAAGATGATAAAAAGATTCAGGAGTGTCAAACGCTCAAGCTTGGGGATGCCCCCATGCACGCCCAAGAAATATTCAAGAATACTCAAGCGTCTAAGCTTGGGGATGCCCCCGTGCATCCCCTTCTCCATCAACAATTATCAGTTCGTCTTTCGTTCCATTATATTTTAATCACTTCATGTGTTATGTGCTATGCTTGGAGCGTCTTGCTTTTAGTTTCCTTTTAGTTTTCTTTAGCTTTGCTTGCTTTTCATAACAAGTTGGAACTCGGCCTTCTTTGTGTGGGAGAGAAACACGCTCCACTTCAACCTAGAACACAACATAGAATTTTCATGTTTATCTTTGTTGTGTATGTTCTTGGTCTTTCAATAGCTACTGTCATGCTTAGCTCTTAGTTTTCATGCTTTTCTTTTTAAAGAGCTTTTGTTTAGTTGGTCGCTGGAACTCTCTTAAATTATCATGCTTATATTGTTAAGAGAGTTGTCTTCTGTTGCACTGGTTGATATGTCCATGATAAAAATGCTATGTGCATAATGGTGCTTAGTAGTTCATGTTTTCTTATGGTTAGTCTCAAATAGCTGGGGGGTTCTCAATGTGTTATTGGAGTACCAACATGATTTGTTTGCCTATGATGTGGTACGGTTTAGTGATATCTTCCTCCGAGAATTTATTTTGATTGACTTGGCATATGCTCACGCATATTTAAGACTGTAAAGAAAGTCTATCAAGCCTTGATGATCTTTAATTTCTGAGTAGTGATATAACTTCCATGCCCGATTCAATGTTGCTTTGTCGCTCTGCATGATTATGACCGTCATTGCTCTCTTAGTTGGTCGCTCCCAGTCTTTTGCTAACCTCCACCTGTACTAAGCGGACTGACTGCTTGTGCATCCAAAATCCTTTGAACTAGTTATGCCATATGAGTCCACCATACCTTCCTATACATGGTATTTGCCTGCCATTCCTAATGAAGACTTTCGTGTACCATCTCGAAATTAATCAAAAAAGCATTTCTCTTTTGTGCCTCTGTTTTAGCTCATGAGGAAGTAGTAGTTAATTCATGATCTTTTTAAGTTGGACAAGCTTCACCCCGGGATTGCATGTCTAATGTGCAAACCCTTAATACGAGAAGGAACTGGCATTGAGTGCGCCCGGCTCATTAAAAAATAATACAACAAACAAACCCTCCTTCACGCTTTGTTCATGAGAAATCAGAAAACTTTGGCAGTGATAAACAAAGGAGATTAAGAGGATGTGATCGTCCTCATGCGGGAGCCGTTCCTCGAAACTTGTCCAGCTCGAGAAGTAATTGAGTTATCTGCTAGCATTCGTTGACAAAATATGCATACCCCAAAAATAATTATTACCTCTGTTTTTAAAACCAAGAGCTCTGGTACATGTTTAGTTTTTGTTTCCGACCACCGGTTTTCAACCTTGTCATCAAAAGCCACGGTTCAAGAGTCTCCACCTTCTTTAAAGTACCAACTATTGAGAGCATGATTGTCATTCTGAGTGTAATGTGCATTGTCCCAAAGTACCATTGTCTTTTGCATGATTATGATATCGTTTATTCTAAAATCATTGTATCTAGTCGTCACTTAAACCTTGGAGGTGGCCATGCATTTATGTTTTGCTTCACTAAAGGGGGCAAGCGAGGTACCACTTTATCATATTTGCACACCATGCTCACTACAAATCTATTTGATGTTTCAGTATCATATTGTAAAACTTTCAGTTCTTTGTGATTTTCTCATGAGGCAACTTAATTACTACAGATTCATTGTCTCAGTAAGCTTTTATCATGTGACTGTGAAAAGTCCTTATATGGTTAATAGCATGTCACCACAGAAATTATGCTTGTTATCATTTACCTACTCGAGGACGAGCAGGAATTAAGCTTGGGGATGTTGATACGTTCAAAACGTATCTATAATTTCTGCTTGCTCCATGCCTCTTTTGTGTGATATTGCTATGATATTTATGCACTTCCATACACTTTTGATCATATTTGGACTAACCTATTAACTCAGTGCACCTCAGTGCCAGTTTCTGTTTTCTGCTGTTTTTGTATTTCAGGTTTTCCCATTATGTAAATTGCCAAAAAAAATCCAGGGAAAAATATATAAAAAATCAGCGTTCCGTAAGCTTCCTTGCGGCCAAAGTAGGGCCGGAGGGGGGCCACCGGGGCTCCAGGCGGCCAGAGGGCGCGGCCTCCCTCCTGGCCGCGCCGCCAGGGCGCCTGGGCCCCCCAGGCCTCCTCTGATGCCCCCCTTTGGTATATATTTACACCGCGTCCCGAAACCCTCGAGGACGGAACCCTTTTTCACGATCTCATCTATGTTCCGCCGCCGCCGCGCTTCCAAGATCGGGAGCACCAGGAGAACTCTTCCCGGCACCCTGCCGGAAGGGATGATCACCATCGGGAGCTTCTCCACCACCATGGACGCCTCCCGGATGAGTTGTGAGTAGTCTCCCTTGGACCATGGGTCCATGACGAGTAGCTATGTGATGTTCTCCTCCCCTCTTTGTTCTTCACCGATTAGACCTCGTGAGCTTCCCTACATGATCGAGGCACATATGTAATCCTTATGCTGTTGCTATGATGAGTTTGCTGGGATCCGATGGATTATGAGATTATGTTCAGATTGTGTTTGAGTAATATATTTGATTCACCACTTTTATATTTATGTTCTTGAGTAATTCTTGCATGTTCTCCGTTGCTATTTATTGCTTTGGCCAAGTAGTAGGTAGTGACTCCAAGAGGGAACGTTATGCTTGATTGTGGGTTCATGCCCCTCGATGACTAGCTTGAGTGACAGAAACATGAGTCTAGGGGATGTGCTGTTGCCACAAGGGGGAAAACAACGGTGCTTGTACTTGCGGGTGCAAGGATTGTTTACTTTACGCAAAGTTCTTTTAATGCAGTTGTCTGTTGCTTTGAGTTTACACTATGGGTGGGACTCGCAACTTAATACCAGCGAGATGTTCTGGATAGATATCTCAAGGTGGATGATTAGTAGTAGATGCAGATGGATTTCTGTCTACTTGCCTTGGCGTACCGCCCATGCTTTGAACCTCTACCTTTCTTGCAGCATAGTTAGCATTGGTTTGCGCACATAATCC
Organism: Secale cereale; assembly: GCA_902687465.1. Classification (NCBI taxonomy): domain Eukaryota; kingdom Viridiplantae; phylum Streptophyta; class Magnoliopsida; order Poales; family Poaceae; genus Secale; species Secale cereale. The sequence goes on along the minus strand of LR738713.1, from coordinate 668,121,759 downwards.
TGTCAATTGCCCAGCTGTAATTTGTTTACCTCGCTTAGCTGTTTTATCGTCTTTTGGGAGAGAGACATCACTAGTGAACATCATGGGACCCCGGTCCATATTACCATCACTGATCACATCCGCTATTTACTTTCTATCTTACTTACTAGTTGCATTTATACCGATCACTATTATCTCTTGTGTTTGATCCTTTGTAAACGACAAGGCCGGAGGGATTGACAACCTCTCTGTACTTGTTGGGAGCAAAGTTATTTGTATCTGTGTGCAGGTCCTGTCAGCCGCTAAATATCTGGCGCCGTTAGCAGTTGACACCTTCTTGTTGAACCTTGGAGTTTCAGGGGAATTCGATCCTTGGTATCTTTGCCAAGGGAAAACTACCGCTACACTGCATCTCAAACCTTCCACTTGGGGTAACCAACGAGGGGCGAGAAGCCATCAGGCGGACAACTTCCTCAGTGGTGCCATGCAGACCTCGCAAGGAGAAGAAGAACAGGGAGCGAACAAGAAAGTAATGGCGCTGGCTTGAAGATGGCTTGGGCGCTCGCCCCTAGTCCCATTTATAGGGCGGAGGAGCCCAACTGCCAGTCACTGGCGTCACAACCATAGTGACCCCGTCATCCACGCCGGGGAGTCGTCAAGTCGCACGATCACCAAGACTGTGTGGAGAGCAGAGTCGCCCACGTCCCATCCAACCGTCATGCACCAGCCTGGCCCGCGGTCTTTTGGGGCCCATGGCACTTCGTCCTCGACTAAGGCTTCGCCCCGAAGCCAACTCCGTGTGCGCCTTCGGCCCGGGGGCTACTATCGGCATCCTGGGAACCAGGGTACCCAGACTTGTCTGCCTGCGGCCCACGATGCGCTCCTTCTACGGCCTGGTACGGTCGAGCTGATCGACCAGCTGCCCAAGACCCTCGCGAGGAGAACGACACCAAGACCCTCTCAGGAGAGGAGTCGGCTAGGCTGCTCTGGAGGGGCGGAGAACTCGAGGCCAAGCCTGCCTCAGGAGGAGGCAGTGACGTGAGCAGTGATGCACCGCGCCAGCAGGTGCCAGCGCGTGCCAGCGGCGCAGTTGCCGTTTTGGTGGAAAGGAGACAATGCATGCGCAGGTTCCAGAGGGGCGAGACAAAGGTTTCCCCTTCGGTGCAACAAGACCGAAGACCACAAGGACGACAGGGAGGATGTCACCACCGAGCCCACCACCGTGTCATCGTCTGATCTCTTTGCAGGCAAAGACTGCTTTTGTTAGGATAGGAACGTCCTTGTGTTCCCGCTCAAAATGGCCGTTGTGGGATCCCTTCCCGCCTAAACATTTTGGGGGAAGAGGACACTGGCCGCCTATATAAGTAGCTAGGGTTTCCACTTTGGAGGGATCTGATTGACCTCATCTTGAACACCCCACCTTCGCTTCAAGGAGCAAGAACACTTGCCTGCTGACCCTCTGGAGCTCTCCTCCTGAGCTCAAGAACCACTGTACTTGTTCATACTCAAGCCCACCAAAGGCTAATCCACTCAAGCAGGACGTAGGGTTTTACACCGCAAGGTGGCCTAAACCTGGGTAAACTCGTGTGTGATTTTACTTGTTGCTTGCTTGAATCTCACCACTGGGCGAAGGCGTGGCGCTAGGTAGACGTGAGCGGGAGAGATCTTTGTTCACGCACCTGTGTTCGAACTTCTTTGGGTTTGCGGAGCCCGTAATCCGACAATGTTCATGCGCCATCAAGTTTTCACAGGTCCTCCTTTGTGTCCCTGAATCTCATAGGCCCTCCTGACAAACACCCAGCTACTTAATAGTTCCACCAGAAAAAATCAAAAATATAATCATTTTTGTTTGTTGTTGAGAAGACTATCATCTCGGCGAGTTCATTCAGAGATGCCAGACCACCTCGAAATGGCGCAATTGATTGGAGTTGGAACACGGGCAATACTTGGCATTAGAGGCATTCAGGGAGATCTATGAGCAAGGAAGGCAAGGGTAACTTTGATTGAGATCGTAGGATCATTATGCCATGTGCACCAACGGAAATATACTCATTTTTGTTTGTTGTTGATAAGACTATCATCTCGGCGAGTTCATTCAGAGATGCCAGACCACCTCCAAATGGCGCAATTGATTGGAGTTAGAACACGGGCAATACTTGGCATTGGAGGCATTCAGGGAGATCTATGAGCAAGGAAGGCAAGGGTAACTTTGATTGATATCGTAGGATCGTTATGCCATGTGTACTGAGGGCCAGTTCCCAAGTCGAAGCAGTCTCTATGAAGAACTGAACCAAGTTGGACTGGAAAATTTAGTACTATCCATTGCAATAGGCAGAGCCCCCTCACAAATGTATTGAGACGATGATACTTCTGCAACCAATCCAAATAACAGCCGTCCAGAGTTTTACACCTTATTTTAGGCAAACTCACAAAGCATTTATTCAAACGTCACCCAATTTATAGGGAGCAACAAGATATCTCCAGGGTGTCCTAACCAAACATGACAACCAGTCCCTGGAGTTGAAGCATGCCTTTCTAGTCAGTTGGCCTCGACATTCAAGGTTCTAAACTCATGTAAAATCTAACCTCTCTTTGTCGCTCTGTTGCTGCTGCCCAACATATCCCATCAAACCAAATCCTTTAGGGCTTGTTCGGTTAAGGTGGATTTGAAGGGGATTGAGGGGAATTAATCCTCTACAAGCCAAAATCCCTGCAAATCCCGTCCAATCCACCTGGGGATGGGATTAACCGAACAAATCCTTAAAATAGGGTTGTCACACTCACACAGGGTTGCAACAGAATTGGAATATTCAGAAAAACTTTCGTGATAGAAACTTGCGGACAACTCTCATCACCTTTTTTTATCCAGCAGTGCATACCACGAGTGAAAAAAATAGTGGACCATTGCCTTCGATTGATTAAGATTTCGTCATAACAATCACGTGGAGGATGCCCCATGACCTTATCCATCAATAGCAACCTCTCTTTTCTTGACAAAAATCTCAGAGTGTCGCTCTGAAAATTAAAAAAATATTGCATAACAGTGCAGAGAACCGACCGGTCAAGAGGTAAAAAGTAGGATTAACACCAAGAAAGGTAGCTATTAGCCTTATACCATTTCCTTTCAATAGTTTGACAACATATATTGAGATCTAATATCGCAACTCTTTACAAAAATACAAAGTCCCAATGTACTAACATAAGCAAACAAGACTTTTTGCGGAATGGATCAGATCCATCACAAAATTTCATCGAAAGTACAAAGTATCTCAAACATAAGAAAAAATACCTAACATAACCAAGAGCAACTGCCGACAAAAGTTTACCAGAACATTGGATTTTACTGACACCTCCAACAAACCATTGCTGCCAAGCAAAAAAATGACCAACAGAAGTGCAGACCACAACAGGGAAACCAACCTAGAAGGAAAGCAAGACAATGTAGAATCTTATCCATGAAATCTTTAAGATTCAGATAATGGAAAGATGAGAACAATTATGGGAGGTGATTCATAATAGTTAATACTTCAAACAAACATAAAGACACGACAGACTCGCATCACGGGCAGAGAGCACCGTCCTTGCCAATAAGGTGAAGAGAGAAACATACCCAAGAGCCAACACTAAAGTAAACAGGACAACTCTTACGATAGAGAAAATTAGAGTACCATTTTTCTTTCAACAGTTTCGACAGCATATATTGAGACGATATGGACGGCCGTTTTGCCAATAAGAATTTTAAAACGGACGCATGGACGATAGTTCGATAGAGCTGAAACATAATCACTATTAGCAGCCAATTTATCCATGGAGAATATTCCTATGTTTCTATACGATGAAACTGTCATGCATCTCGACCATTTGTGCTCAGACAAACTACCACGCCGCCAAGTTCTCGGGAGCGACGTGACCGCTCCATGCCATTGCACACCACGTGCCACGACCGGTGGCAGCCATCAGTTCAGCACCGAAACAGCAATATCAAAACCAGGTGGTGGGCGAAGAGAATCATGTCCAAAAGATTATAGACAGATAATGTGGGGATTCAGACCAGCTTGAAGATCAAACCAATTGCGGAGATCAGCAACATGAAAAGATGAGTGAGGCGTGAACATGGACGGGTCTGAATTCCAGCTGGCAGAGATGAATAGGATACAGACTTGTCTCTCACTGAATCGGCAACACCAAAAGAGAAGAAGTAGTACTAGTACAAATAACAAAATCTATACTGAAACTTTCAGAATCTCCAACAGTCACTACCAGAAAGGGAGAAATCAGACTGGTGTCCCATTAAATCTAGCAAGGGGGAGACATTGACTGTCACTCCAAAGTTACAAAACCTCACGTCACATCACCAGGACTAAAAATATGTCTTGCCGGCAGGTAGACCAGACAAAAAGGATCAACCAAAAGCAGCAAGAGAATCGAATCCGTAGGCCGCAAGAAAGATCATACTGTTGTCACCCTCAAATCCCACGAACACGGATCCAATCCAGGTGCAACGGAGAAACACCAATTTTTTCAGAATTGGAGGCATGATGAGTGATGAAATTGCCTTCCTCCTGTCAATGACATAAAGGATTCATAAGATTGGACCACTTTTTAGAAAGGTTTTTCAAATGCCAAATCTACCCCGGTCCATCCAAGAAGCAGCACACAAAGAATACATGTAGGACATGCTGAAACTTAGCCAGAAAATTTTACCCGAACGAAACTCAAACCATAGCCACACCCTCAATGGCACATGCCTAAAGACTAGCTCACTACAGCACACTGGCACTTTTGTTGGACGTAATTAGTGACACATGGATTTAAGGACCGTTAGTGAGTACAACACCCCTGACGGGCAGGTTAAAAGGACCCTTAGTGGCAACCTAAACTACTACTGATTTTCGCTCAAGCTTCATTAGTGACGGGTATGAAAACCAGGTTTGAGGAGTTATGTTGGCCTAGGAAACCTTCATCTCAACCGCAATTTTGGCCCACAAACAACCCACCTAACCCTAACTGCACCCCGGTTGCATACCGTCACTTCCAGTGTGATGTTGTCTCTTCCATGTTTTTTTGGAAAAGGAGGTGAAAACCCCCGACCTCTGCATCAATCGATGCATACAATCAACTTTATTAATTATTCATCAAAGATCTAACAAAAATATACATCAGGCCGTCTGAAGCAACCACTCACACTTACAAACTCGATAATGTGGAGTACTCTCACTCCTCATATCTAAAACTGGTGTCGTCGCCGATCCATCCACACAACATATCGGAACCTACCACTGGTGTAGTAAACCTAAAGTGTATGCCACATCCACACATTTTAGAAGCCGCCATGATCATCGAACCGCTGACCCATCTTTAGGAAAGAGATATGCATCATCCTTGCCACTCCAGCAATCCGTCGACGCCACACCACGGCACCCAACAACACCACCTCCCCGTGTCTAAACTGCTAAGCACGTCGCGGTCGCTGTCGGCACACTGTTGCACCATCACATCGAGTACCACCAGCCGACGCATCTTGTAGCCTCTTGAGGATCTATTGTGCATAGCTCTCGCCGAACGGGCATGACACAACATAGCACCTGTCGGTCGGGCATGACTTCACATCACCAACGAATCTCCATGCAAGACGAATCCCCTCCACCGCCTGCCTATGTCATCCAGCGCTACTCGACAAACGATGTTCCGAAGAGAGAAACGACACCACAGTGTCATCATCGTTTGATCTGGAAGACCAGATCCTAGGGTTTCCCCCGGTACAGTACGAGTGGGTCGACATTAGTTACAAGATGATGCCTTAAGAAAGGTAACGACACAGAACGCCGTCATCACCGGCAGCTGGCTCGATTTTCACCGGCAACTATGTCTCCCCGGCTCACAACAGGGACTAGATGACGGATCTCGGGATCCGACCACCTAATCTTCAGGCTGACAACCCCCAACGAAGGAGATGACCACCACCGCCAAGCTCGGGGCGCAGCCTCAGGCGTCCGCATCAAGACGGAGGAGAACCAATATGGGGTGGCAAACTCCAGAACCTCACACTGCCCCGGCAGCCATGGTGGCCCAACCGCCGCCGGAGTCCCATCGGGTGGTACCAAATCCGCCTCCACGTCGGGCGCCTGGGATCGTTGTCGCGTCTTGGCCAGAGGTCCCCTCACGGAGAAAGGAGGAGAGCCCACCGTCCAACGGGTGAGTTTTGCTCGCCGGCCTCCTCCGGAAGCGGCGGGGAAGCAGGAAGGGAGGGGGTCGGGGTGGCAGTGGTTAGGGTTTGCCCAAGCCACCCCCTACAGGCGACACGGGCGACTCCTCGGGGAAATGATGTTGTCTCTTTCACGTAACGCCAGGGCACAGTGGCTTGTGAAGGGATGGCATGTGTTGGATGCAACTGCAACCATGTTGTGCAGCATGGTCAGCCTCCACTAGGATGCTCATGTGCAAGGACAGGTTGTGCAGAGATGATTCAAAATTGTTGCTGTGAAAAAACTTTGTTGCAGGAAAATTTCAGGAAACTAACTGGGTCACTTCATATATTATTTTCTTTCAACGGTTTGACACCATATATTAAGATATTAGGTCCAAGAGATAATATCAACTAATTGGAGCACTTAGCAGAACCCAATTGCTTACAAAGGATGACCGGAGCACTGAATTTTCCTAAGAGCTCTAAGAAATTGTTGCTTGGCAAAATTGGCCAAAAGCAGTACTAATCACACGAAATAATCGGATCCAAAACGAGAAATTAAGACAATGTATAATCCTGTATGTCAACTGATTTAGATTCAAACAATGGACAAATCAAACCAACCATGGGAAAATACTCAAGATCATTCGGACTATACCGAGACTTCATGGTTCCACCACAAACATTCAAAAATACCGGTCCAGCCAAAAAGCTATTTTGCTTTGCATCTTGTGTTGGGGTTGTAAACCTCACAAAGGACAACCAGATTGACAACATTTTAAACTATCGGCAAAAGGATGCACACTCTTAGTCATATGTGTGTTCGACTTGGTTCATTAGTTTTCTCCCAATTAGAGGACCTAGGTGCAAAAACTATAGTGCTCTGGAGGGTGGACTTCACAGAAAAATAAAATAGGTTTCCCCAGTAGTTCCGAAAACAAAGCCTAGGACTTAATAATCCCTCTTTAAGATTTTTTTTCCCAATTTCTTAATTTACAAAATATTTTTATTTATTTCTAAAACTAGTTATCTGTTCAAAATCTCGTCGCACGGGGGAAACAATCTTCAAGCTGTCTTATTGAGGATCATTTTAAAATGGTTATCTGTTAACCATCTCTAGTGTTCAATGCTTCATTTACTTAGTTGTAACTACAAGAAAATAAACCTATGTAAACATGGGACTCTCATATGCCCAAACTAACCTTCCAACTTGCTGAAGCACACGACACAAAAAAGTACATCATGAAAACTCTGCACAATGCCAAGCAAAACCAAATCGCAATTAATTTGTGACAGTGCATGTCTTTAAATGCACATCACCCTTAGCCATTAGAGCATGGTTAATAGTACAGCCAGCTGATGGCTACTACTTCTCGAGCTTGCGTTGTATTCCCTCAAAGAGGAAAGGGTGATGCAACACAGTAGCGTAAGTATTTCCCTCAGTTTTTGAAAACTAAGGTATCAATGCACTAGGACACCACGCGCGAGTCCCTCGCACCTGCACAAACAAATAAGAACCTTGCAGCCAATGCGATAAAAGGGGTTGTCAATCCCTTCTCGGTCACTTACGAGAGTGAGATCTAATAGATATGATAAGATAATATTTTTGGTATAGAGATTGAAAGTAATAAACCAAAGTAAAGTAAATAGTTGATGGAAGATTAATATGATGAGAATAGACCCGGGGGGCATAGGTTTCACTAGTGGCTTCTCTCATGATAGCAGAATTCTACGGTGGGTGAACAAATTATTGTCGAGCAATTGATAGAAAAGCGCATAGTTATGAGAATATCTAGGCATGATCATTGTATATAGGCATCACGTCCGTGACAAGTAGACCGAAACGATTCTGCATCTACTACTATTACTCCACACATCGACCACTATCCAACATGCATCTAGAGTATTGAGTTCATAAGAACAGAGTAACGACTTACGCAAGATGACATGATGTAGAGGGATAAACTCAAGCAATATGATATAAACCCCATCTTTTTATCCTCGATGGCAACAATACTATACGTGCCTTGCTGCTCCTGCTGTCATTGGGAAAGGACACTGCAAGATTCAACCCAAAGCCAAGCACTTCTCCCATTGCAAGAACTATAGATCTAGTAGGCCAAACCAAACCAATAATTTGAAGAGACTTGCAAGGATATTATATACATACATAAAAGATTTCAGAAAAGAATCCAATATTGATCAACGATAATCTTGATCATAAACCCACAATTCATCGTATCTCGACAAACACATCGCAAAAAGATTACATCGAATAGATCTCCTCGAAGATCGATGAGAACTTTGTATTGAGATCCAAAGAGAGAAGAAGCCATCTAGCTAATACTATGGACCCGAAGGTCTGTGGGAAACTACTCACAACTCATCGGAGAGGCTATGGTGTTGATGTAGAAGCCCTCCGTGATTGATGCCCCCTCCATCGGAGCTCCGGAACAGTCCCCAAGATGGGATCTCACGGGTATAGAAGGTTACGGCGGTGGAATTAGGGTTTCTTCTGTCTCCTCGATGTTTTCAGGGTACGAGAGTATATATAGCCTGTAGAGGCACGTCAGGGGAGCCAGAGGGGGCCCACGAGGGTGGGGCGCGCCTACCCCCTGGGCGCACCCCTGCCCTCGTGGCCGCCTCTCTTGCTTCCAAGCGTGTACTCCAAGTCTTCCGTGTTGATATTGTTCCAAAAATAACTCTCTCGAAGGTTTCATTCCATTTGGACTCCGTTTGATATTCCTTTTCTGCGAAACACTAAAATAGGCAAAAAAACAATCTGCACTGGGCCTTGGGTTAGTAGGTTAGTCCCAAAAATAATATAAAAGTGTATAATAAATCCCATTAACATCCAAAACAGAATATATAATAGAATGGAACAATCAAAAATTATAGATACGTTGGAGACGTATCAAGCATCCCCTAGCTTAATTCCTGGTCGTCCTCGAGTAGGTAAATGATAAAAACAGAATTTTTGATGTGGAATGCTAACCAACATAATTCTCAATGTACTTTTCTTTATTGTGGCATGAATGTTCAGATCCGAAAGATTCAAGATAAAATTTTATATTGACATAAGAATAATAACACTTCAAGCATACTAACAAAGCAATCATGTCTTCTCAAAATAACATGGCCAAAGAAAGTTATCCCTACAAAGTCATATAGTCTAGCTATGTTCTATCTTCATCACACAAAATATTTAAATCCTGCACAACCCCGGTTTCAGCCAAGCAATTGTTTCACACTTCAATTTTTCAAACATTTCAACTTTCACGCAATACATGAGCGTGAGCCATGGATATAGCACTATGTGGAATAGAGTGGTGGTTGTGGAGAAGACAAAAAAGGAGGAAGATAGTCTCACATCGACTAGGCGTATCAATGGGCTATGGAGATGCCCATCAATAGATATCAATGTGAGTGAGTAGGGATTGCCATGCAACGGATGAACTAGAGCTATAAGTGTATGAAAGCTCAACAAAAGAAACTAAGTGGGTGTGCATCCAACTTGCTTGCTCACGAAGACCTAGGGCACTTTGAGGAAGGCCGTCAATGGAATATACAAGCCAAGTTCTATAATGAAAGTTCCCACTAGTATATGAAAGTGACAAAACGAGAGACTCTCTATCATGAAGATCATGGTGCTATTTTGAAGCACAAGTGTGGAAAAACGATAGTAGCATTGTCCTTCTCTGTTTTTCTCTCATTTTTTCTCCTATTTTTTTTCTTTGGGCCTTTTTTATGGCCTCTCTTTTTTTCTCTTTTTTTTTCTTTTCTTACGTCCGGAGTCTCATCCCGACTTGTGGGGGAATCATAGTCTGCATCATCCTTTTCTCACTGAGACAGTGCTATAATAATGAAGATCATCACACTTTTATTTACTTACAACTCGAAGCTAGAACAAAATATGACTCTATGTGAATGATAATGATGAAGCGTGTGATATGCACGGAACGGTGGAAAGTTGCATGGCTATATATCTCGGAATGGCTATGGAAATGCCATGATAGGTAGGTATGGTGGAAGGGTGAGAGTGCGTATAATCCATGGACTCAACATTAGTCATAAAGAACTCATATACTTATTGCAAAAATCTACAAGTCATCAAAACAAAGTATTCAACGCATGCTCCTAGGGGAAGGGTTGGTAGGAGTTGACCATCGCGCGATCCCGACCTCCACACGAAGGATGACACTCAATAAATAAATCATGCTCCAACTTCATCACGTAATGGTTCACCATACGTGCATGCTACGGGAATCACAAACTTTAACACAAGTGTTTCTCAGATTCACAATTACTCCACTAGCATGACTCTAATATCACTATCCTCATATCTCAAAACAATCATCAAGTATCAAACTTCTCATAATATTCAATGCACTTTTATTGAAAGTTTTTACAGTACCCATCTTGGATGCCTATCATATTAGGATTAGTTTTATAACCAAAGAACATTACCATGTTGTTCTAAGAGACTCTCAAAAAGATATAAGTGAAGCATGAGAGATCAATAATTTCTACAAAATAAAACCACCACCGTGCTCTAAAAGATATAAGTGAAGCACTAGAGCAAAACTATCTAGCTGAAAAGATATAAGTGAAGCACATAGAGTATTCTAATAAATTCCGACTCATGTGTATCTCTCTCAAAAGGTGTGTCCAGCAAGGATGATTGTGGAAAACTAAAAAGCAAAGACTCAAATCATACATGACGCTCCAAGCAAAACACATATCATGTGGTGAATAAAAATATAGTATCAAGTAAAGTTACCGATAGATGAAGACGAAAGAGGGAATACCTTCCCGGGGCATCCCCAAGCTTAGGCTTTTGGTTGTACTTGAATTTTACCTTGGGGTACCTTGGGCATCCCCAAGCTTAGGCTGTTGCCACTCTTTGTTCCATAGTCCATCAAATCTTTACCCAAAACTTGAAAACTTCACAACATAAAACTTAGCCAAAAAATCTCGTGAGCTCCGTTAGTATAAGAAAACAAACCACTACTCAAAGGTATTGTAATGAACTCATTCTTTGTTTATATGGGTGTTAAACCTACTGTATTCCAACTTCTCTATGATTCATACCCCCCGATACTACTCATAGATTCATCAAAATAAGCAAACAACACACGAAAATCAAAATCTGTCAAAAACAGGACAGTCTGTAGCAATCTGTAACTTTCGAATACTTCTGTAACTCTAAAAAATTGAAATAAATGTCTGGACGTGAGAAAAATTTTCTATTAACCATCTGCAAAAAGAATCAACAAAAAAGCACTCTCTAGTAAAAAAATGGTAGCTAATCTTGTGAGTGCTAAAGTTTCTGTTTTTTACAGCATGATCGCATAAACTTCACACAAGTCTTCCCAAAGGTTCTACTTGGAACAAACACTAATTAAAACACAAAACCACATCTAGAAAGAAGCTAGACGTAATACTTATTCCTAAACAGAAGCAAAAACAAAGAAAATAAAATTGGGTTGCCTCCCTACAAGCGCTATCGTTTAACGCCCCTAGCTAGGCACTAAGATTTCAATGATGCTCACATGAAAGACAAGAATTGAAGCACAAAGAGAGCATCATAAAACATGTGAAAAAACATGTGCATTTTATAGGAAAACAAATTAGCAAGAGAAGCAAGATCTAGCATATGCAAGGAAGACAAGATCAATCTCAACATAACGGAAGGTAATTTAGTAACATGAAAATTCCTACAACCATATTTTCTCTCTCATAATAATTGCATGTAGGATCATAAGCAAATTCAACAATATAGCTATCACTTAACATATTCTCAACACGATCCACATGCATGCGAAGTTGACACTCTTTCAAAATAGTGGATTAACATTAACTAAAGTCATGACCTCTCCAAACCCACTTTTATAAAAAAAATCATAAGATTGAACATTCTCCAAATATGTGGGAACTAGAGTTGACACTCTTCCAAACCCACTTTCAATATTATTGCAAACATTATTATTAATCTTATATTCATCATGGGGATTAAGTAAATTTTCAAGATCGTAAGAAGCATCACCCCAATCATGATCATTGCAACAAATAGTAGTCATAGCAAAACTAGCATCCCCAAGCTTGAGGTTTTGCATATCATTAACACAATTGACATTAAGATAATTTATAATAACATCATTGCAATCATGTTTTTAATTGAATGAACTATCGTGAATCGCTTCATAAATTTCTTCTTTCAACACTTCATCCCAAATTTCAGATTCACGAATTTCAAGCAAAATCTCATAAAGATAATCTAGTGCACTCAACTCACTAGCAATAGGTTCAACATAATTGGATCTCTTAAAGAGATTAGTAAGTGGATGAGGATCCATAATTTAGCAAGCGAAGATGCCAGCTAATAGAGGGCACATGGCAACACAAGCAAACAAAAAAGCGAACGAAAAAAGGGCAAATAAAACAGCAAAGGTGAAGTGGGGGAGAGGAAAACGAGAGGGAAATAATGTAATGCGAGGGGTAAGGGTTTGTGATAGGTACTTGGTATATGAATTTTGCATAGATCTCCACGGAAAATTCTTCTTGATACTTCTCGAGCTTGCGATGTATTCCCTCGAAGAGGAAAGGGTGATGCAGCACAATAGCGTAAGTATTTCCCTCAGTTTTTGAGAACCAAGGTATCAATCCAGTAGGAGACCACGCGCGAGTCCCTCGCACCAGCACAAACAAATAAGAACCTCGCAGCCAACGCGATAAAAGGGGTTGTCAATCCCTTCTCGGTCACTTACGAGAGTGAGATCTGATAGATATGATAAGATAATATTTTTGGTATTTTTGGTATAGAGATTGAAAGTAAATAAAGCAAAGTAAAGTAAATAGTTGATGGAAGATTAATGTGATGAGAATAGACCCGGGGGCCATAGGTTTCACTAGTGGCTTCTCTCATGATAGCAGAAGTCTACGGTGGGTGAACAAATTATTATCGAGCAATTGATAGAAAAGCGCATAGTTATGAGAATATCTAGGGATGATCATTGTATATAGGCATCACGTCCATGACAAGTAGACCGAAACGATTCTGGATCTACTACTATTACTCCACACATCGACCGCTATCCAACATGCATCTAGAATATTAAGTTCATAAGAACAGAGTAACGCCGTAAGCAAGATGACATGATGTAGAGGGATAAACTCAAGCAATATGATATAAACCCCATCTTTTTATCCTTGATGGGAACAAGACTATACGTGTCTTGCTGCCCCTGTTGTCATTGGGAAAGGACACCGGAAGATTGAACCCAAAGCCAAGCACTTCTCCCATTGCAAGAACTATAGATCTAGTAGGCCAAACCAAACCAGTAATTGGAAGAGACTTGCAAGGATATTATAATCATACATAAAAGATTTCAGAAAAGAATCCAATATTATTCAAAGATAATCTTGATCATAAACCCACAATTCATCGGATCTTGACAAACACACCGCAAAAAGATTACATTGAATAGATCTCCTCGAAGATTGAGGATAACTTTGTATTGAGATCGAAAGAGAGAGAAGAAGCCATCTAGCTAATAACTATGGACCCGAAGGTCTCTGGTAAACTACTCACAACTCATTGGAGAGGCTATGGTGTTGATGTAGAATCCCTCCATGATCGATGCCCCCTCCAGCGGAGCTCCAGAACAGGCCCCAAGATGGGATCTCACGGGTACAGAAGGTTATGGCGGTGGAATTAGGGTTTCTTCTGTCTCCTCAATGTTTTCAGGGTATGAGAGTATATATAGGCTGAAGAGGCACGTCAGGGGAGCCAAAGGAGGCCCATGAGGGTGGGGGCGCACCTACCCCCCTGGGCGCGCCCCCTGCATCGTGGCCGCCTCTCTCGCTTCCAGGCACGTACTCCAAGTCTTCTGTGTTGATATCGTTCCAAAAATAACTCTCCCGAAGGTTTCATTCCATTTGGACTCCGTTTGATATTCCTTTTCTACGAAATACTGAAATAGGCAAAGAAAAACAGCAATCTGCACGGGGCCTTGGGTTAGTAGGTTAGTCCCAAAAATAATATAAAAGTGTATAATAAAGCCCATTAAACATCCAAAATAGAATATATAATAGCATGGAACATTCAAAAATTATAGATACGTTGGAGACGTATCAATGGCTATATGCCATTGCCATGTCATCTATTGCCAACCTTATAGCCTTCAAGTATAATACTACCTCCATCTCAGTTTACAAGGTTGCACGTATATCTAGGTCGTCAATTTAACTTATGTAAAATAAATTGTTTAACATAAAAATTATATCATTAGAAAATAGAATATCTAAAGTTTCTAACGATATGATTTTTGTAGTGTATGTCTTTTATTGAGTTGGTCAAATTAACAACCTATGTACACGTGCAATACTTGTAAACTGAGATGGGAGGAATAGTGAGATACAAAGATGTGCTACTTCATTAACTCATGGCCCACCTCCCACTCTCATATAGTACCTAGGAGCACGTGTTGTAGTTGGCTTTTATTCTATTGCCGGCTCCTCTTCTCTCTCCTTTTCTCTCCCCTCCATGTCAGCAGAAAAATAATATTTTAACCCTTACAACTTGCTTACATAAGCTTATTATACTTGCTCTTAAATGGTGGACATGTCCCTCTTCACATGCAATGCAATTATGTGCACGCATCTATTTATATAAAAAAGTACTTGACGGGTTAACCAGATAGAAGAGAATTATGCTAGAAAATTCCACATTAATCAGAAAATAGTGACCCTCGATGGGATAGATCATGCATTATCTTTATCTCTAACCGTTTGATGTGCGTAACATAATTTGGTGGGTCCAAACAAAGTTGACATGTATACATGTCAAGTAACATATACGTTTTTCTTACATCAAGTATCATATAAGTTGATGCCCATGATTTAGATCTGTCACATGCGTGCACGTTAAAGAAAAAAATCTCACCTAAAAAAGGAACCAACTTGATCACGTTTACTCATGCATGCACCACAAATCCACTAACCTAAAATACCGTGACCAACTTGGCCAGGTTAGTCTAAAAGGAAAAATTGGGCCAGGTTACCACATGCATGCACATTACCCTAAAAAAACTCATGCATGTACGTCAAAGAAAAAAAAAGGATATGCCACCAAAAACAAGGATAACCAACTTGTACGCTTTACTGCCTCTTCCATATAGTATTTTGCATGCATGCAGATTTTTTTGACACATGCATCCACGTCAAAGAAAATAGATATCTCACCTTAAAAATAGAAATAGGCTAGAAAATCCCATAAATATTAGAGACATCCGACCATTTAATTTATAGGATAAAATATGAGAGCCGCTATATTAGTTTTAAGTGGAAAAATTATCCACCAATGCCACTATAAAAAAGAAAAATGGTTCATTCACCTTTGCCTACGATAAAGAGAACTAGCATGTGAACAACTAGCGTGGGACTGTTCTCTCCAAAAAAAATAACTTGGTCCTTTGACTATACAATAGAAATATAGTAGGCTGAAAAAAAACTAACGTCGAACTTCACATACATGATAGGAAAAAGGAAATGTAGGACTCTCCCTAGAAACAGCTAGCATGGACTATTTCTTTGAAAATGAAAGCTAGCGTGTAAGATATTTTTTTGCGACAATAAGCTAGCATAGAACTACATGCAAAAATAAAATATTGTGGTAATAAGATGTGCTGGTAAAAAAACTAGCATACTAGGCAGGAAGATGCCTCAATATATATGCATTCATGCATTCAACTAGTACGGGGCTCTTACATCGAAAATAAATAGCGTGGGACTCCACGCAAAGAAAAAATATAGAGCATATGGGACTAGGACGTGACGGTAAGAAAACTAGGTGCTACGTGGGCAGATACATCTTTCTTCCACGAAATATGGACACATGAAAAAAATAAGCAGGCATCCTCTTCCATAATTCCTTGGGCCCTATTTCCTATTAAAAGCTACATCTTTCTTCCATCGAGCAGAACGACCAAACTAATAGTACGGGCTCAAGGAGCCAAACTGGAGCCGACCGTGACAAGATCGATACCTGTTAAGAGGGCTTGACTAATTAACCCCTCATCCTTTCTCCTTGTGACATATTCACTGGAAAGGAATGCGCCAAGCAAACAACGATGCAATACACATTTCAGCCCCATGTGAGTTGAAAGGCAAACTATGTAGTGTCAGCAACAACTACAAGATGAAGCATCTGCTTGATCTATCCTGATGTCATCCAGGACTCCCATCATTGTATCTTCTCCTTGCAAGCACATGCCTTCCTTTTAGTTTTTAGTCAACAGGACACATGGGAAAAGGTTGATATGCAATGCCTACTCGAATCACATGTTTACGCACCGACAGAACTTCCTATTCGTAGATAAAAATAAATTAATGGTATTGTCGGCTAAAGAAAATCCTTTTTCGAGGGAAAACTATTGTTTGCTACCACATGGTACCTAGAAGTTGATATGAAAGGAGAATGGGCATGAGCAAAAAATATTGGTTCCTGCTTGGGTAATGATGGACTTATTACCAGTCGATAAAGTTGATTGGTTCACCAAACATATATTGCGATTAACCTCTTTGGCTTTATTCCGTTAAACATGGCGGTAAAATATGGTGGTTCATGCTATGGAGCAGGATCAAGAGACAATTGAAGATAAAGTGAAACATGGATGAATCACGGAGTAATCATACGAAGATTAAGTTTCCACACCATTGCTCATGTATGTATCATGGTGTGATGCGTCCAATAAATAAGTAGGCTTTCGTACGTGCCATGGTGAGTTGATGTTTCAAGATCTGATGGAACTGGAGCCGAAGAGTACATTTGAGTTGAGGTGATGAGTGAGGTTTCAAGTATGAGCATATCTGTGTGTGTTCAGTTCTGGATTGTTCTCTATGTGCCCTATTAGTTGATTTGGAGCACTAAAATTAATCATGGTGAGCACTTGTATATAAAGCTTCAACATGGGTTGTTGCCCCTTCATATTATTTACAACTTCCAACAGTTTTCCGTTTCCTATATTTGCTTATCCAGACTATATGTGTTTTGTAATTGGGTTATCCTTTTTCCGGTATCTTGATTGTTTGCTTCCAGAACACTGGATAATGGACAATTCATTGTGATTGCACTGTAATATTACCAATGATGTACATCTAAACAATCTACCAACATGCCATTTGAATGCCCTTACATGAAAGGCTTGGTAAAAGTTGAATATGGTTTTGTTGGCATGGTCCATATTGCATACGTATTGTTTTTGATGAGCAGACAATTTAGATTTATTCAGCCAAGCTAATATTCCTTGTATTTTTATTCTATTACTCACGAATATAATATTCAAGCACTTAGGTATTACAATGTTTAGTTTTCATTTAGGAATGGTCTCTTCCTATGTTTAGTAATATATATGAATTGTTTGACAATTTAAATTTTTTGATATCTTCTTTTACTAATGTTCTCACTCTCCGTAAAAATAGGTCTTCTTAGTTGTTTTGGTTTCTCAACTTGATAAAACAGAGCCGACATAACTGGCGAATATTACATGTAGACACATTTACAACTAAAATATTAATATGTAAATCTTACACAACATTAGCAAATATACATATCCCATTATTTGTTTAAATAAAAAAAGTTAGAACAACTAACAAGATGAAAGGATAGAGAATGATACAAGTATAAATTGTAAAATAGGAAAATTTATGGAAAGTTAGTATAGCATACATAACAAGCAAATACATACATGCTTAATTCATAACATACATACTTATATATCAAGAATACCAAAAATATCATATTTTTCAATATGATCACATTTGATTCCAATTTTTTCTTTACAAAACTAAATTAAAATTTTCTAAACTTTATAAAGTACTAGCCCGCGCATCGAGCGGGCCACTCTGCTAGTTCACTAACACAATAACCAAAGCATCATTCCATTCCCACCGCCTCCATATGCCAATATAAAGGCCTTGAGTTGTTGCCTAACCGTATCGACTGGTCTCATAGTTTAGGATCCGATTTTATTGCGCCTTCACCTAGGTTTTTAGGATTTGTTCACGATATGTGTCTTATTTCTTGTGGTTCTATGTCTTTCTCTATTATTTTAGTTTTGTACTTTTGTTTATTTGTTGATAAGACTATCATCTTGGCGAGTTCATTCTAAGATGCCAAAAATGGTCGCAAGTAATTGCAGTTGGAAGTTGGGCAATACTAGGCATTGGAGACATACAGGAGGATCTCTAGCAGACCCCGTATAATGTCGCCCCGCAGAATGTGAATATCCATTTTTACGGGTCCGCTTTGCGGGGTCTGCTCGGCCACCGCCCGCGTCGACCCGCAAATCAGTAATTTGCATTTTAATTTCGGGCATGAAAACACATTTCTTGCTACTTTATTTCCTTCAAAGGCATTGCATACATAATAATTCACCAAATCTTTGCTAGAATAGCAAGACCAATCGGACATCTCCAATCTTAAGTTCCTTCTCCTCTGCTTCGAACAAATGTTTGTCCTTAAGATAAACTTTGACAAGAGTGATGTGATGGTGATGGGCTACTCTCTGGTCGAGTCCCTTGCCATTGACAACCGGCTTAACTGCGGCCTTGGCTCCTTTCCCACGACCTACTTGGGTACGCCCATAAGCTACTCTCGGCTCACCATCGCGGACTTACGCCCGACCGTGACCAAGCTTCAGACGCGCATCGAGCCTTGGCAGGGTAGATGCTTGTCAAAGGCAGCTCAGACCATTCTCATTAATTCATCCCTCTCCAGACTCCTCTTGATCCTCATGAGCTTCTATAGCCTTCACGAGACTCTTCACCATGAGATCGCCAAAGTTCAGTCTCGCTTTTACGACTAGGCAGGCGACAACAATAAGCAGGAATACCATATGGTTAGATGCCCTGACATCTGCAAACCCAGGGATCAAGGAGGCCTCGGGGTCATGTGCTCCAAGCGCATGAATATCGCCCTCCTATCCCGTTGGCTCTGCCGTGTCTCGCTAGGCCATGGTGGCCTCTGGCTCGACATCATCCGGAACAAGTACCTGCGTGGACATCCACTTGCCTTTTGTCAGAGATCTGGAGGCTCGCAGTTCTGGCAGTCGGTCGTCCAGCTTCTCCCTGTCCTTCGCATCAGGACTTCCATCTCGGTGGGGTCCAGAATGGCGACTTTGTTCTGGTTTAACCAGTGGGCTGGAGACTCCCCTTCGCCGCATGCTTCCCCGACCTATTCTCCATCGATGTAGAACCCTTGATCTCCGTTGAGAGGGCCCTTATTGACTTAGGGTGCCTTGCTTTCCGGAGGCCTTTTGGCCCCCTAGAGTCTGTCGGTTGGCGAGAATTACTGGATTGCATTGCTCTCCACGAACCTGTGGTGGACGGTCGCCCGGACCAGGTGAAATGGCGGCTCGAGGCATCGGGCCAATTATCCACCAAATCTCTGTACCAGGCCATCGGCCCCTCCTCCGCCCCTTCCCCCTTTCGACGTTGAGGTCCATCCGCCTGCCTCTGAAAATCCGGATCTTCATGTGGAAGTGGATTCGCGGTCGGCTCCCATCTGGCATCGAGGTTCGCAAGCGCAATGGTCCGGGCACCGGCCTTTGCCCGCTTTGCGGCATCCCCGAAGACTCGAATCACATCTTCTTCTCCTGCGTGTCCGCGCAATTCGTGTGGAGCTGCTTCTGTGAAGTGGTGGGTGGAAATTGGTGCCACACCAACTTCCCCGACCTATATGACGAGCTCCAGACCTCCCCCTTGACTTCTCGCCACATTAGGTGGCTTGAGATTGGGGTCATCGCTTGGAACCTCTGGATGATCCGCAATAATCTTGTGATCCAGCGCGCTCGTCTACGACTGGCTACTGACGCTATCTTCGAATTATCTGGTTTCTTGCACCTTTGGCGGCCGCTTAGCCGCCCTCAGGATCGCGATGCCATCTCCGCCTTCATTGCCGACCTCCGCTAGATGGCCGTTCGTCTGTCTCCGCCGCCCCCGCCGCCTCCGCCGGAACCCGACTAGCCTGTCTGCCCCCCTGTGTTTTTTCTTTTTGTGTTTTTGGCTTGTTGAGCTGTGCCCTCAGCAGAACCTTCGTTCTTGTCTGTGAGACTTGGGTGCGTGCGTTTCAACTAGACCTTGTATGTGTGCTCTTTGGAGGTTTGCTTTATTTATAAAGCGGGGCGAAAGCCTTTTTCGGTAATAGTAAGACCAAAGAAAACAAGAACCACAATTAGGCATTTTAGAAGATATCCAACTTCCATAACAGCTCCCACTAGTTGGACCAACATCTTCTCCATGCATTCATTGTTGATCTACGGATTCTTGATCTTACATTCTTCATTTTTCTTCTTTGATTCTAAAGAAGTAGGCGTTGCTTCCCCTCTAATTTCTTCTCTAATTGCACATGCAGCCGCATCATTCGCATCAATTCTACCAACTAGTGCACGAACATCTATTAAGTTTCTTTCTATTAATAAGTCGATGTGTTCTTCTTCTCAAAACCAAAATGAGCATCAATCTGGCTACACACATGACCATCTCAATGAGCTATCGAAATTGAACCGAATACGTTGACAAAGCCGAATAAAACAAGAACATACCCCCTCGTTTTCACATTTGAAGAATACCCATCGGGGTGCTTCGACGCACTAGATGTTAGCCGCACCACTGTCTGCGTGCATTCGTCACACTGTATGAGCGGCATCGACGAGCCGCTGCGCGAGCGCCGAGCCCGGGCGACGGCCGGCCGACTACTTGCCGGCAAACCAACGATGGTGGCTAGAGGGCGAACTAGTACCTTCATGCGGCGTTGGGGTTTCGTCGGAGTTGTGTGGGGTGCTCCCCGACCAATCCATTGCTTGGCGCAGCGACCGATGGCCGGAAACGCCAAATCCGGCGGTTAGCTGCCGATCTGCATCTATCCGGCCGACCGAGGTAGGAGCAAGTAGTGGAGGACAATCTCGGGCGTGCAATGGCCCGCCGACGTGATTCCGATGGCTGGTATGGCCGGAATCGTGGGTGGCGGCCCAGCGGCAGAGGGTGGGGAAAAGCACGGGCTGAAATGCCCCCCCCCCTCCCGCCAACTGCTACCGTTATATCCAGGGTACCGACGGGGCGAGGGGGAGAACACGCATTTAAGCGGGTTGGGGCACGACTTTTCCCACGCCACGCAAAAAAAAATACGGATCCGACGCGGGCAGCATATTTCGCATGAACCCGTATTTTGACAGTTATTTAGGTATTATACGGGGTCTGATAGAGATGCTATAAGGACATCACCAAGCAGAACCAAATCACAGTTAATTGGTGATGATATTGAGCTTTAAATACACATCGCCCTGAGTCTTTAAATGATGGTATGTCCCTCTTCACTTGCCACACGAGTATGTGCATGCATTCACTAACACAACAACCAAAGCATTATCCCACTCCTACCACCACCATCACCATATGCCAATATAAAGGCTTTGGATGTTGCGATTTACGCTAGTTCATAGCCAGCTTGATTTGGTACATGTTGCTAGAGTGGGTGGTTGCCTAACCATATAGATTGGTCTCGTAGGTTAGGATCCGATTCGATCACATGTTCACCTGGGCTTTTAGGATTTATTCACAATATATTTCTTATTTGTGGTGGTTCTATATCTTTTTTTTTGTACTTTTGTTTGTTGCTGATAAGACTATCATCTCGGCGAGTTCATTCTGAGATGCCAGACCAACTCAAAATGGTCGCAAGTGATTGTAGTTGGAACTCGGAAAATACTAGGCGTTGGAGGCATACAGGAAGATATATGAGCGAGGAAGGGAAAGGTAACTTTGATTAAGATCGTTCAATCGTTATGCCATGTGCACCATGGGCCAGTTTCGAAGTCGATGCGGTCTCCATGAAGAACTGAACCAAGTTCGAAAGAAAATTTTGGTACTGTTGTCAATGCCCCTTAAAAATCTCTCGGGACGAGGATACTTCTACATCCAACGTACCATCTGTGTGGGGCAAAAAAGATAGCCCAGCCCAGCAGAGCTTGTACTGAAGAAGCTACTCGGATCAGATAGAACTGCATGAATGAGAAATGGCATTCTGACTCTCACCTCTCTCTATCTCTATCTCTTTCTCACATTCATCTTCCTCAAATCTCAAATATCCCCTCACGTATGATCTGAATCCTTCAAGATAGGATCGTCATACTCAAATAGAAATGCTTCAGAGCTGGAACATTCAGGAAAACCTTTTTTGAAGAAACTTGCGGACAACTCTCACCACCTTCTTTTTATCCCACGAGTGAAAAAATAGTAGACATGCACTTCTGTTGATTAAGATTTGGTCAGAATAATCACATGGAGGATGTATCCATCAATTGCAAAGGGCTATGTTCCTGAAAAAAACCTCAGAGTGGCTCTCCTAAAATTCAGAAGTTGTTGCATGATGGTGCAGAGCAACGATCATCCAAAGGTAAATACAGGAACACATAAGCATGACTAACATGAAGCAAGACAACTATTAGACTTATACCATTCCTTCAACAGTTTGAAAGCAGATATTGAGATCCAATATCCCAACTGCTAACAAAATTCTAAGTCCCAAGGTACAGCATATGAACTTCAAACTTTGCAGACCGAAAAAACATTAAAACATCAATGTGCGAAAAAACTTTCAGATTTTTTCATGCATTTTAAATACTTAAAATAATATTTTTAGTCAAACAAAATCTCATTTTGTATATTTATATCATACCAAAAAATCTGAAAGTTTTTTCACACATTGATGTTCAGATGTTTGTTCGATCTGCAAAGTTTGAAGTTCATATGTTGTGTTGTTTGAGAGAAACAAAAAAGAGAAATTTTGTTGTAAGTTAGTTGGAGAGTACGGATCTCAAAGTAAGGTTGGAGGGTTGAGGATAAGAGATTCCATGTAGCCTGAGCTACAAAGAAACTTTGTGCTAACATAACCAAAAACAACTGCTAACAAATAGGCAAAATCTCAAAAAAACATAACATGACCAAGAGCAACCGTTGAGGATGACCATAACACTGAATTTTATAGATGGCAAATTTTAGCATGGTCCCTCTTACCCCTTATTTTTACATATGAGGTAAGAAGGTAAGAGTTAATCCGACCACTAATTAATGTGATCAACGGCTCAGATCTACTACATACTCTTACCTCTCATGTGAAAAGAAGGGGTAAGAGGGACCATGCTAAAACTGCTCTTTATAGATACCTCCAACGATTGCTGCCAAGCAAAAATAATGGTCAAAAGCAGTGCTGATCACAACATGGAATCGGATCCAGGACGAGAATAAGACAATGTAGAAACTTATCCAACAACTAATTAAAGATTCAGATGTTGGATAAGTGAGAATAGTCATGGGAGGTGATAGACAAGTGAGCTCAATCATGGGAGATGATGAATAATAGTACTTCTGACTTGAAACAAACACAAAGACACAGCAGACTTCAGGGTTCTACTACAAAAATTCAGAGACTTCGCATCACAGGTCAGAGCACCATTCCAGCCAAAAAGGCTCAAATAAACAGGACAACTCTTTAGTACCATTTTTCTTTGAACAGTTTCGACACCATATATTGAGGTCTAAGAGCATCTCCAGCCGCGCCCCCAACAGCCCCCCAGGCCACTTTTTCGGCGCCGGCATCGAAAAAATGGCCCAGTCGCGCCCCAGGAGCCCGTTTTCCGTCGGATTGGGTCGAAATTGACGCCGGCGTACCCAACTCGAACCCGGCGCGCTGGGGTCGCCTGGGGGCGCCGGACGGACCGTTTTTGGCGCGAACTGTGATGGATCAGCCCTGTCAGCGACGCGCCGCTTTGTCGTCCACAACGCCTCGTTTCCTGCGGGAATCAATGCCAAAGCTGCCGTGCTGCCTCGCCGTCGCCTCCATTGATGCCGCGCCTTCCACGATGCAGTGCGCCGGTCAGCATGCCCAATGATGCCGCGTAGTGAACCGTCGCGTCGTCCAGCGCCACGGTCGCCAGCCACGCGTCGCCTGGCATGCGCCTCCCGTCGCTCCGAGCACCGGCTATAAAAGTCGCCCTCCTCACCGGCGACGCCTCACCGCAGCCCCTCGC
>LR738713.1:668078608-668097384 GCA_902687465.1 Secale cereale | reverse complement strand
CCCCCCCCCGCTCTCTCGCACACTCCACTCCCACGCCGGCGACAATGGCAGCGCGGTACCCGAGCAACTCGGTGGCGAAGAACGGCTTCGGCCGCCGTCACCTGCACGAGTGGGAGGCGCGCCTCCTGTGCGAGGCCGACTACCCGGCTCCCCCGGACATGAGGGTGACGGGCGCGTGGCGTCTGAGCGCCGGCGGCGTGCCGGTGCCACCCGCTCCCACTGGGGCGGAACGGCGAGCGGAGATCGCCCGCATCAGGTCGTCGCTGGCGCAGGAGGAGCGGCTGCGGCCAGCGTACTCCCCCGACAACACCGCCTTCTGGACCCTCTACTTCGACCGCCGCCGCGACGGCCTGATCGCCTCCACCAACGGCGTCGTGCCGCGCGGCCGCCACAACGCCGAAGGATGGCGCGAGTTGTGGGGGGTGCCCGGCCGCACCCTCGGACACGTCCTCGGCTACATCGAGGCCGGCAACACGCCGCGCCACGACTACCCCGGCCCCACGCCCCCGTCCTTCTCTCGCCGCCGTGGCAGCTCTTGGATGCCGCGGCGAATGTCGGAAGCGACGTCCTCGTCCTCCTCGGGTGGTTCACCGGCGTCCTTCGTCGTCAAACCCGAGCCGCAGGACACGGCCGGGGAGTCCCCGCTAGGGCGCCGCACCCGCAGCGGCGCCCTAACCAACCCCGAGGAAGGTCGTAGCCTGCGCCTCGTCCGGCCCAAAACCGAGGCGGAGCCGCTCCCGGTGAAGCCGGAGCACCTCGCCAAGGCCGCCGACGACGAGACGGCCATGAGGTGGGCGAGGGAGGACTACGTCCGCGAGCAGGTGGCTCGCCAGCGCCACGCCCTTGAGGAGCACAAGGCGCTCCACCGCCAGCCCGTCCGCGAGGTGGACGACGTCCTCTACCTCGACAGCGACGAGGAGGAGGCCGGGCCAACCCGCGTCGGCGACCCTGGACAGGGCTGCAGCAAGGACGGCGGCGGGTGGCAGGACGAGGACGACGAGGATGACGACGACGACGACGGCGGAGACTACACCGTCTTCTACAAGCGCCTAGGCATGTAGAAGACGGACGGCGGCGAAGACTTAGATTGTTACTCCAAATATTCAGAATACCTCACGTCATGTCAATGGGAATAAACAAACAGAAGGAGTACTCCAACAATCGCAGGCACACAAGACAAAAAGGATCACCCAAAATCAGCAGCATATCCTTCAACAATCAGACATCTCCCCACAATATTGAAGTACGGATGTCGTCACGCTCGATTCACACAAAGATGGACTCAACTCCAGGTGCAACCGTGCAACGGAGAAGCACCAAACTGTTCAGAATTGGAGGCACTTTCAGTCCCTTACACACAACTCAAAACTTTCAGCAAACGTCATATAAAGAAGACAGAAAATTTAGAAGGCTCGCATCACTTGATACAACAGTGCACAACCACAAACAAAGAAAAGACAAAGACCCCAAAGTACTCAATAGAACAAAAAGATGTAGAAAAAGTCCCAAAAAATTGGTAGAACCAAGCAAGATCAACCTGCTGGCAGACAAACACTTGACAAGAATACTGAATCTTCCTGACAGCTCCAACATTTGCTGCCCCACTGCAAGTGGTCAACAACACTACAATACAGAACTAGAATCAAGACTGTACAATCTTATATCAATCAACTGCTTAAGATTCAGACAATCAACCAAAACAAATTATTTTTTCCATGGGATCATTCAGACTTGACCCAAACACCCGGGTTGCCCCACAAACATTCAGAAACATCCCGTCATCAGACAAGGCATAGCACGGAAATTTTTGAAAGCGACAGGATTAAACAATGATGTATCGATGACCATTTCTTTCTTTTCAACACAATATATATTGAGATCTTCGTTGGATTATTAAAACTAGCACGTGCAGATTCCGCATGATCTTATCAATCAACTGATAAGGCATGGTTACTGACAGACATCAAACTGTTAGTCAGAAAATTCAGAAACTTATGCAAGACAACGCAGAGCACCGAGCAATCCGCAAGTTGACAGAGAATGCGTC
This sequence comes from Secale cereale, assembly GCA_902687465.1. Taxonomy (NCBI): domain Eukaryota; kingdom Viridiplantae; phylum Streptophyta; class Magnoliopsida; order Poales; family Poaceae; genus Secale; species Secale cereale. The sequence continues at coordinate 668,095,337 of LR738713.1, read as the reverse complement.
CAGGAGCAAGGTTAACACGAAGGAAGACTACCGAGTCTAGTACCATTTCTTTTCAACACTTTTTGTAGCTGATGTTGAGATCTAAAATTCTGAAGACAAAATAATAATAAATATAACCAAAGAGCACATAATAGGGAAAGCACATCATGAAAACTCTGAGTGATGCCAAGCAAAATCAAATCCCAATCAACTTGTGACTTTAAATGGTGTATGTGTCCCTCTTCACCTGCAATGCTAGCACGTGCACTTATTCACTAACACAACAACCAAAGCATCATCCCACTCCCACCACCACCACCATATGCCAATATAAAGGTCTTGGGAGTTTTTAATTTACACTAATTCATAGCCAGTTTCCTTTGATAAGTTGCTAGAGTGGGTGGGCTGCTTAATCATATCGATTGGTACCATGGTTTTTTATTACATATGGTGCTATAGTGGGATGGGATACCTATTCTCTTCCATGGGTCTCTTAGTTTTCGATCAATTTTATCACATATCCACTCACTTTTTTGAGTTTTGTTGAGCATTGGCAGCTTCATTTTAGTGTATGTATCTAGCTTTGGATCCATTTGCTTGAATTATTTTTGTTTTTTGTGAGGTTGTCATATCGGTGAGCATATTCGAGATGCAGGAGAAATAGCTGAAACATATAAGAATTAGAACTCAAACATAAGTAGGTGTTGGAGGCATCCGGGAAGATTTATGAGCAAATTTCTTATTCTCTCCAACGGAAGGTGTAACACCTTGTAGTTGGTAACCTATTGCCGTAAGACTTAATGTAGATGCAAAAGATCAAAGAAGAGGTTTTGAAGAACAAAATAATATATTTAGAAAGGGGAAAAGGACTGGTATGACCAAAACGAATACGTATAGCATGACAACATGGTTTAGCTTAGGTAGCCAACACAATACAATTATGTTATGGAAGCTGTTCCCACCCATATGATTTGTATAAATCATATTTATTTATCTTGCTGCACTAAAGGTTCACAACTTCTTTTCCCATCTTCTACTTTTTTTGAATGGGCATATTCTACTTTCAAAGAAAGGCACTCCCATCTCAAGCATTTGTGCTCATCAAACCATCAAATTTGAACAAGTAATGTCAACGCCGATGGTTAACCTTTCTAGAACCTAGACGATGACCTATGGCTCTAGTACTTTGTACGACACTATGAACAACAGAGCAAACGGGTAGACAAAGAGAACATTACCCAAATGCTTGTGGGCTGAACGTGTAAAATTAGTAGGTTGTGCCAGAAACAATTTTTTCACATAGTTTATTCCCATATTGCCAATGAAACATGATTCAAAAGCCTGGACCACTTTGCAGAAAGGCTTCTCAAATGCCAAAGTTACCCTGGTCCATCTAAGAAGCAGCAGACAATTTGAAAACTTAGCCAGAAAATGTACCCAAACAAAATTCAATAATTAGACACAACCTCAATGGAAACTACATCAGACTAACCCTTTTGTTGAATGTAATGAGTGATGTATGGGTTTAAGGACCGTCAATGAGTACAATACCACTGATGGGCAGGTTAACTAGACCCTCAGTGGCAACCAAAGCTACTACATATTTTTGCTAAAGAATCGTTAGTGATAGGTAAGAAAACTCGGTATTATATTAGGAGTGATGTGGGCCTGAAAAACTATCGAAACATCACTATTGTCCCACAAACAACCCACCTAAACCTAACCGCACCCCAGCAGTAGCATATCACTACATCCAGGGCGATGTTGTCTCTGTCATGTACGCCTGGGCTAGATGGCCTGCAAAAAGCAGCCTACGGTGGATGAAATAGCGACCTTGTGCAACGTGGCTGACCACCACCAGGATGCTCCCGTGCAAGCACCGGTTGTGAAGAGATGCTTCAGAATTGTAACTTTTAGAGAACTTTGCTGAAGGACACTTTCACGACGACTAATTGGATCACTTCATATAGCATTTTATTTCAACAGTTTAACACCATATATTAGGATATAAAGTCTCAACGATTATATCCTAAAGCACTTAGCAGAACCAAGAGCAACCCCCAGCAAAAGATGACCAGAGCACTTAATTTTCCTGATAGCTCCAAGAAATTGCTACAAGACAAAAATGTTCAAAACCAATAACGATCATAAGAAAAAATTAGTTCCAGAATGAGAAATCAAGGCAATGTTTAATCTTACTCATCAACATATTAATATTTAGACAATGGACTGTTAGCCATGCTAAGCTCACGTCGCAGGCTAGTTTAATTTTCTGCTTTCAATAAACGTTGCATGACTGCTGATGTGACACCTCCATGCAGCATGCACGTAGTAGATGTAGACATGCTGTACGCACGATCTTCCTCCCGTTCTTTTTCTGTTGTACTAACCCGGTCAGCGTGGCACGCTTGTGCATCTGGAGGCTGTGGGATGGCACGGCCAATCCGGATCACAGCGACCTGGCCGGGTAGTTAGCTGGTTCAGTTTTGTAAACAGTTAAGAGAATAAGGAAAGAGCAGAAAACGTTGCGCAGTTACGGCAGCACCAAAACAACTCGTCTCTCTCTCGCGTTCATCTTCCTCGTTCGATCTCTCTCTCTCTCTCGTTGGTCCAGCAACGACATTTGGCATCAGAGCCTCGGTGTTTGATCCCTGGCGGCCGGCGGTGTGTGATCCGCGGAGCTCATGTCGGACGACGAGAAGAAGAAGAAGGAGGCGGCGGCGGCGGCGGCGGCTGGGCAGTCACCATCGGTCGGAGCGCCGCTTGCGTGCCTCACCGGCGGCGGCGGCGGCGAGATCCGTATCATCGAGCGGGTCGTGCGCGAGTCGGAAGGCTCGTCGGCGTCCATGATGCTGACGAAGACAAACTACATGGAGTGGTCTCTTGTGATGCAGGTCAGGCTGCAGGCTGCGGGTCTCTGGACCGTGGTGACTAATGGCGCCGACGACGAGCGCGACGACAGGCGCGCCCTCTCCGTCATCCTCACGGGCGTGCCGCCGGAGATGCTACGCGTTCTGGCGGCCAAGGACACGGCCAAGACGGCCTGGGAAACCATCAAAACTCTCCGCATGGGGAGTGAGAGGGTCCGGGAGGCCAAGGCGCAAGTGCGCCGCCGCGAGTTCGAGGAGCTGCGGTTCAAAGACGGGGAGACCGTGGAGGACTTTGCTCTACGGCTCACTGGGGTCGTCGCCGATCTGGAGCTCTACGGCGATCCCGTCACAGAACACAAGGCGGTCCAGAAGTTTCTGCGAGTTGTGCCGCGGAAGTATAGGCAGATGGCCATGGCGATTGAGTCGCTGATTGATCTCAAGATGATGACGGTTGAGGAGTTGACAGGACGTCTATCGGCGTGTGAGGACCACTACGGCCTCGACGACGCCGCGCACTCCGGCGGGCAGCTCCTATTCACCGTCGAAGAGTGGGCTGCTCGTGAGCACAAGTACGGGGGCGGATCGTCATCCGGTGGCAGCGGCGGAAAGGGCAAGTCACCAGCCAAGGGCGGTGGCGGCAAGTCCGCATCCAGCAACGGCGGCACGGGCGGACCCAGCAGTTTCAGCGGCAAGAAGAAAGGTAAATGCCACCATTGCGGCAAGATCGAACATTGGAAGAAGGACTGTTGGTCGTGGCTTAAAGAGCAGAAGGAACAAGGAAAGAAGGAGCAGGCAAACCTCGTACGTGAAGGCAGTGATGAGCATGATCAGGGGCTCTACATGGCCGTGGTCACCAAGGCCAGACCATCATAGATTGTTGCGCCGCAGGCTGTTTTCCTGAACGAACAGAAGGTGATTCATGTTCCCTCGCCTGATGGACTCTGGTATTTTGACACTGGAGCTACTAGTCACATGACAGGGGAGAAGAGCATGTTCTCCACGCTCAATGAAGAGGTGCACGGCACTGTAAGGTTTGGCGATGGTTCAGTTGTTGCCATAAGGGGAAGAGGCGCTGTTGTGTTCCGGTGCCAAAACGGCGACCAACGAGCGCTCTCGGAGGTCTACTTCATCCCTAGCCTTGGTAGCAACATCATCTCAGTTGGCCAACTAGATGAGGGTGGCTGCAAGATTGGGATCGAGGATGGCACTATGACCATACATGATCCAAGCCGGCGTGTACTAGCATGTGTAAAGCGCACAGCCAGCAGGCTTTATACGGGTGTGCTCTCCATTGACTCTCCTACTTGTCTGTTTACAAAGTTTGAAGATGAAACCTGGCGGTGGCATGCAAGGATGGGCCATCTCCACTTCAGAGCATTGCGATCTATGCCATCGAAGCACATGGTACGTGGGATGCCAATCATTGACCGTGTAGAGGAGTATTGTGACGGCTGTGCACTGGGAAAGCAACACCGGGCGCTATTCCCTCAGGTCGCTGGATACCGTGCAGAACATGGTCTTGAGCTGGTTCATACAGATTTGTGTGGACCAATAACACCAACCACTCCCGGAGGTAACAAATATTTCCTGTTGATAGTTGATGACTTCTCACGATATATGTGGCTGGAGCTGCTGAAGTCCAAAGATGAGGCGCACCAGAGATTCAAGAAGGTGCAGACCATGGCAGAAGCAGAGGGACGGTGTAAGCTGCGCGCATTCCGATCAGACCGGGGCGGCGAGTTTAACTCTGTCAAATTCAGAGAGTACTGCGAGCAGCTGGGCGTTAAGCACTACACGACCGCTCCATATTCTCCCCAACAGAACGGGGTGGTCGAACGACGGAACCAAACTGTTGTCGAAATGGCTCGCTGTTTGCTCAAGAGCATGGCAGTGCCGTCGTACTTCTGGGCTGAGGCGGTCAAGACGGCTGTGTATCTGCTCAACAAAGCCCCCACACGCTCCCTGGATGGAGTGACACCATATGAAGCTTGGCACGGCCGGAAGCCAAGTGTTCAGCACCTGCGCGTGTTCGGCTGTATGGCACATGTCAAGAAGCTCGGTCCTGTAGTCACAAAGCTCTCTGATCGGTCCACACCCATGATCTTTGTCGGCTACGAAGAAGGATCCAAGGCGTATCGTGTGTACGATCCGGCAACAAAGAAGGTACATGTAACACGTGATGTTTTGTTTGAGGAGAGCAGGCCGTGGACGTGGAATTCACATGGCGCAGTCACCGCGCCCGCGCCGACGACGTTCACTGTGGTCTACGCAAATGACCATGGTGTGCACGAGCTGTACACGGGCGGCTCACCTGCGTCTGCACCGAGGAGCGCTGCACCACCACCCTCTACGCCACCATTGGGGTCGCCGCAGAACTCTGCCAACACGCCGGCCGCTTCGGCGCCCGGCACGTCGCAGACCGAGCCTTGCACGCCGGCGTCGGCGAGGGAGATGCGCTGGGCCACGCCGCCCACGCATGATGATGGGCGCGACGTTGACTCCGGACCTATACGGTACCGGCGCCTATTGTGCATCTTTGATGAGACTGAAGATGAGGCCATCCGAGAAGAGCTCGAGCTCTGCCTCCTCACGGCGGAGGAGCCGTGCGACATCACTGAGGCGCTGAACGATAACGCGTGGAAGGTGGCGATGGATAGTGAGATGGCGTCCATTGGTGAGAATAACACCTGGGAGCTCGCCCACTTGTCGGCGGGCCACAAAGCCATCGGCCTGAAGTGGGTGTACCGCGTCAAGCGTGACCCGGACGGCAAGATCGTCAAGTATAAGGCGCGCTTGGTGGCGAAAGGCTATGTGCAGCGAGAAGGCGTGGACTTTGAGGAGGTTTTCGCGCCAGTGGCACAGATGGAGACCGTGCGGTTGCTCCTCGCGCTCGCCGCGCACTCCGGCTGGGAGGTGCACCATATGGACGTAAAGTCCGCCTTTCTCAATGGTGACCTCGCCGAGGAAGTGTACGTGGTGCAGCCGCCGGGGTACGTCACCGCCGGCAAGGAGCAGCAGGTTCTTCGGCTTCGAAAGGCACTCTATGGACTAGGGCAAGCTCCAAGGGCCTGGTACGCGAAGCTGGACGAGACACTGGGCACGCTGGGATTCACACGTAGTCCACTGGAGCACGCCGTGTATCGCCGCGGAGATGCTCACTCGTTCCTGCTAGTGGGCGTGTACGTCGACGACCTCATCATCACGGGCACTGACCAAGCATCCATCATCGAGTTCAAGGGACAAATGCAAGAGCTCTTCAGAATGAGTGATCTTGGCCTTCTAAGTTACTACTTGGCCATTGAGGTAACACAAACCAAAGACTCAATTACTTTGTGTCAGAGGAGTTATGCAGAAAAGGTGCTCAAGGTGGCTGGAATGGATGGATGTCATGCATGCCAAACACCCATGGAATGCAGGCTCAAGCTGAAGAAGGATGATGAAGCAAAAGCATTTGATACCTCACTGTATCGTAGTGTGATTGGCAGCCTGAGGTACTTGGTGCACACCCGGCCGAACATCACACATGCGGTTGGGATAGTTAGCAGGTTTATGGAGAAGCCCACTGTGACTCACTGGACAGCCGTGAAGCAAATCCTTCGGTACGTGCGAGGCACACTTAACTATGGCTGCTGCTACCGGCGTGGCTCCGGCAAAGCTCAACTTGTCGGGTTCAGTGATAGTGATCACGCCGGAGACATTGGAGACCGCAAGAGCACCTCAGGCCAGATCTTTTTCCTCGGTGAAAATCCAGTGTCATGGACCTCTCAAAAGCAAAAGATTGTAGCTCTCAGCTCCTGTGAGGCGGAGTATGTAGAAGCAGCAGCGGCAACTTGCCAAGGTCTCTGGCTGGGACGTCTTCTTGCTGAAATGAGAGGGGAAGAAGACAACACATTCAAGATTCTGATTGACAACAAGTCTGCCATAGAACTGGCGAAGAATCCTGTTCATCACGACCGAAGCAAACGCATTGACATCAAGTTCCATTTTATCCGAGACTGTGTGGAAACAAAGGAGGTGCAGATCGATCATGTTGGGACTGATGATCAAGTGGCTGATGTGCTAACAAAGGCACTGGGTCGAGTGAAGTTCGTCGAGTTGCGACAGAGGCTTGGAGTGAAGCAAATTAGCAAAGGACGCTGAGCTTAGGGGGAGAAATGTTAGCCATGCTAAGCTCACGTCGCAGGCTAGTTTAATTTTCTGCTTTCAATAAACGTTGCATGACTGCTGATGTGACACCTCCATGCAGCATGCACGTAGTAGATGTAGACGTGTTGTACGCACGATCTTCCTCCCGTTCTTTTTCTGTTGTACTAACCCGGTCAGCGTGGCACGCTTGTGCATCTGGAGGCTGTGGGATGGCACGGCCAATCCGGATCACAGCGACCTGGCCGGGTAGTTAGCTGGTTCAGTTTTGTAAACAGTTAAGAGAATAAGGAAAGAGCAGAAAACGCTGCGCAGTTACGGCAGCACCAAAACAACTCGTCTCTCTCTCGCGTTCATCTTCCTCGTTCGATCTCTCTCTCTCGTTGGTCCAGCAACGACATGGACAAACCAAACCAATCATGGGAGATGACTCATGATCATTCCTACTATACCCAGACATGATGGTTCCACCAATAAATTTAAAAAACCCAGTCCAGCCAAAAAGCTGTTTTGCCTTACATCCTGTGTTGGGGTTGTAGATCTTATGAAGGACAACCATATTTAGAATGATGTGTTACTATTTGTGCAAAGATACACACACTTATAGTCATGTTTGTGACTTTGTGTTCGACTTGGTTCATTAGTTCATTTTCAATTAGAGGACATAGGTGCACAAAATATGGTGCTCTGGAGGGGGCACTTTATAGGGGAAAAAAGACCATAGCTAGTTCCCCCCGTAATTTCGTAAAAAAAAACCTACAATTTAATAATTCCTCTATAAGCATTTAATAAAACTAATATTTTTAAAATTATTTATTTATGTGTTGAATATGCCCCCGCATGTGGGAAACAATCATCCAGTTGTCTCATGGATAATCACGTCTAAAATGGTGATCTATTAACCACCTCTACTGTTCAACGCTTCATTGACTAAAATAGAACAACTACTCCCATCGTTCCATAATATAAGATGTTTTTTAACACTACATTAGTGTCAAAAAATGTCTTACATTTTTGTACGGAGGGAGTATAAAATAAAGGGATGTGAAGACGTGACTCCCATATGCCAAAATTAACCTTCTAATTTGATGAAACTCCGGACAGTGCCAAGGAAAACCAAATCGCAATTAATTGGTGACGATGCAGAAAAATACATTTTGCATCTATACAAGGCCACTAACAGTAATCTAGGCAAAAATTAATGATGTTTTCTCATACTACCAACTTATTTAGTACTTTTTCTGCAAAAAAATATATTTAATACTTGCATGCATGTAGTCATAATGACACTGTACTCTTTCCTATCCATTCCTTTTTTGCATGCATGCCAGCATATTAATGATCCCGATTAACGAAAAGAAAAGTTGGCTTGCAAAGATGTCATTAAGTTTTACCTTGGTATCTGTAATATGAGTTTGTGGTCTTATATAAGAGAATGGAGGGAGTCACTCTGAGCCATTAAATGGTGTCCATGTCCCTCTTCACTTGCAACACGAGTATGCGCATGCATTCACTAGCACAACAATCAAAGCATTATACCACTCCCACCACCACCATATGCCAATATAAAGGTCTTTAGATTTTGCACATTACACAAGTTCATGGCCAATTTGATTTGATATGTTGCTTAAGTGGGTGGTTGCCTAACCTGTCGATTGGTATCATAGTTTGGGATCAGATTTGATCGCATGTTCATTTGGGCTCTTAGGGTTTGTTCACATTGTGGTGGTTCTACTTTTGTTTGTTGTTGATAAGACTATCATCTTGGCGAGTTCATTCCTTGATGCCAGACCACCTCAAAATGGTCACGAGTGATTGGAGTTGGAACTTGTGCAATACTAGCTAGGCATTGGAGGCATACAGGAGGTTCTATGAGCAGATAAGTAAAATGCAACTTTGGTTGAGATCATTGGATCGTTATGCCATGTGCACCAAGGGCTAGTTCAGAAGTCAATGCACTCCCCGTGAAGAATAGAACCAAGGTGGAACGGCAACTTCAGTACGATTCATTACAACGGGCAAAGCCGCTCGGAAATCTCTCAAGACAGGATATTCTGCATCCAATCCAAGTACCAGCCATCCACAGTGTCACACCTACTTTTCTTTTATTTTAGTAAAATAGTGCCACACCTTTCAAGTACCGTGTCATGCTGTTGGACAGCAGTGGCCTTGGACCGTAAGTGTGTGTGCGCTTTCTAGCCCATCTGTGTGAGGCAGATGGCCTAGCCTCTAGTCCAGGAGAGCATGTACTTAAGCTACGCATGTCAGAGAGAACGACATGAATGAGAAAGTGACATTCTGAATTTCACCTCTCTTTCTCTCTCGCTCTCTCTCTGTGTGTGTGTGTGTGTGTGTTTCTCACCTACTTCCTCAAACTTACCTAGAAACTTCAGAAAAACTTTCCTTAAATAAACTTGCAGACAAATCTCATCACCTTCTTTTTAGCCAGCGGTGCATCCTATGAGTGAAAAAACAGTACACATCACCTTCGATTGATTAAGATTCAGTATGAACAATCACATGGAGGAGAGCTTATCCATCAATTGCAAGGGGTTTGTTACTGACAGAAACTTCACAGTGTTGCTCTGAAAATTCAGAAATTTTCGCATGACGTGTAGAACCAACATGTCTAGGGGTAAACAGAGGAACACATAAGTAGGATTGACACAAAGCAAGACATATATTAGCCTTATACCATTTCCGTTCGATAACTTAACATCAGATACCGAGATCTAAGATCCCAACCACTGACAAAAATACAAATCCCACTCTACTAACATGACCAAAAGCAACCGCTGACAATATACAAAATCCAAACAGAAAAACTTACCAAGAGCAACTGTTGACAGAGAGATAACCACAACACCGAGTTTTAAACTTTTACTGACACCTCCAACAATTGATGCCAAGAAAAAAATTTGTCAAAAGCAGTGCAGATCACAACAAGCAATGGGATCTAGAACCAGAATAAGAAAATGTAGAATCTTATCCATGAACTGATTAAGATTCAAATTATGAGCAAGTTAGATAAACCATGGGAGATGATAGACATGCAAGAACAATCATGGGATATGACGCATAATAGTACTTAAGACTTGAAACAAAAATTAACAGACTTCGCATCATAGAGATGGAACATAATTACAAATCATCGGCCAATTTATTAGTGAGGAATATTACATATGTTCCTATACCATAGTAAAAGTCCGGTGTCAAAACTGTGACGCATCTTGACCATTCGTTCTCACACAAAGTACCATGACCTTGCACCGTCAAGTTCTCAGGAGTGACGGGACAACTCCACGCCTTTCCACACCATGTGCCATGGCCGGCGATGGCCCTGGGGTTGTACTACCACAGATACATACAACAACAACAAACCATGTGGAGGACGAAGAGAACCCTGTCAAAAAGATTCTATGAAGAGAACAAGCTATGAATGTGGGAGCTCATGCTATCTTCGAGATCAAACAAATTGCTGGAATTAGTAACACCAAAAGACAAGAGAGATCCAATCACTGCTGCCAAAGGTGATCCCAGCTACAATCTCTGTGAATAAGCAACACCAAAAGAAACAATATACATAATCTTGCCAACATCAGTATCTCCAACAATCTCTATCAGAAAGGGAGAAATCAGATAGCCGTCCCCATCACCCAACCACTGCTGCCAGAGATGATCACCTAGCCCTTTGGATTGAACCTAACCATTTGAATTGTAGATGAAGAGGTTGAGGGAGATGGCTTTGGAGGACTCGTCGACATCTGAAGAGGAAGAAGATGATGATCAATTTGACACCGTTTTAGGCATGATTTTTAATGATGTTGTTCGGCGGCCGAGGAGAGGATCACAATTTGGCTGCATACATCAACCGTGATAGAGCAAAGGGTCATGCAAAGATCACGAGAGAATAATTTGACCCAAAGCCAACCTATCCGGAGAAGTAATTTCCCCGGCGGTTTCAGATGCACACAAGTCTTTTTCTGAGCATTGCAAAAGCCGTTGAGAGAAATGATGATTGGTTGAAGCTTCAGAGAAATGCATGTGGAGAGATAAAGTGCAAGCCCTCTGATGAAATGCATTGCGGTTGTTCGAGTCTTGGCATGTGGGTGTTCGGCCCATGCAATCGACGACGATGTCCGCATTGGTGCAGACACAATGTTGGAGGTTGTTCAAAGATTCACTAAAGCAGTGTTTGTTGTCTTTGGTCCAGAAAACATGACAGCGACAACCGAGGAAGACACCCGGAGATTGATGACAAAGAGTGAAGCAAGAGGATGGCCATGGATGCTTGGATCACTTGACTTTATTTGTTGGACATGGAAGAAATGTCATGTAGGGTGGAAGGGTCAGTACAAATGCCACTGCAATGATCCAATAATCATTCTTGAGGTAGTTGCATCGAAGGATCTTTGGATATTGCATTCATTCTTTGGTTTGCCTGGCTCTCACAATGACTTGAATGTGCTGTCGAGATCATCGTTGTTTTCTAGGCTTATTAAAGGTCAAGCTCCTGCTTGCAACTACTCGCTCAACAGGCACAACTACTCGATGGGTTACTATCTCGTGGATGGCATTATCCACCATGGACCACCTTGGTCAGAATAATTACTGCGTCCAAAAGGTAACAAAACCATTCACTTTGCCCAATGTCAAGAAGCTGCTAGGAAATATGTTGAGAGAGCCTCTTCGGTGTGCTTCAGAAGCGCTTTGCAATTGTCCGTGGCCCTGCCGAGTACTGAAACTCCAAGGTTCTACGGTGGATGATGACTTGTTACATCATCTTTCATAACATGATTATTGAAGACGAGAGAGATATGCCTGAGAACTTACATCACCAACGGGACTCCAGTTGAGCCAGAGGATGATACGAACATGTTCTTGGCATTCCTTGAGTAGCATCGCAAGATCGAGAACCGTCAAGTTCACTCTCAGCTCCAACAAGATGTTGAGCATCACTGGCAACGTCTTAGCGAGTCCTAAATGTTATATCACGTGCTACATGGGTACATTTCAACCATTCGACATGTTTAAATTTGAATAATTCGGTTTGTAAACTTTGAATTCGGTTTGTAAACTATATTGGTGATTTGCTTGATCATTCAAAAAAAATTGTTTCTATATGTGTGCTAACTTGTAGTTGCAATTTGTTCTAGAAATGCAAAGTTTAGAAGAAAAAAATTACTCCGTTAAATATAGGGAATCGGCTAGGTCCGAGCAAAACTTTGTGGAATATATATACTTCACTAAGTTTTTACTCCATCGGATACTCCACTATTTTTAGGGGATCGGTTAAAAATGCTCTTACACATCAGAAATCCCTTTTGGAGCTCGGCCTCCAATGAGGCCTCCAAATTCAAATTTCAAATTTATTCAAAATTCATATTTTTACATTTCAAAAAATTATGAAAAAAACAAATATATACATGAAGGCATAACACACATGTGTGTAAATTTTCAGCGCAAAATAGAAATGAGGGCACTGCGAAAAAAACAAATATGAGGTTGTTTAACACATGATACTATTCATCTTTTCACATCATGAATTTGTCTTTTTTGTATAAGTCGCAACTCAAGGTATTTCATCATAATTAATACGCACATGTGGTTTACATCCTTACATACACGCATAGTTTTTTTTCAGATTTTTTTGAACTAAAAAAGTTAGAATTTGAATTTTTTTGAAAAATAAAGGCCTTCATGGAGCTCGGCCTCCACAACGCCTCTCTCGTTACACATACATTTCCTTAATTTCATAGATGCCCTAAATTATGTATTTATGTGTTAAAAGTGCGACACATGTGCAAACCAGTGGCGCAGCCAGAAACTGAATTGGAGGGAGCCAAAACATCTTCGATGTCACTAACACTAGTAGATAAAGGGGGATCAGACCCGGTTCATTTGGGCCTTTAGCCCCGGGTCCAGAACCGGGACAAGAGGGTCGGTACTAATGCTCTGACCCTTTAGTCCCGGTTCAATCCAGAACCGGGGCAGAAGGGTGTCCACGTGGCCTGTGCACCGAGTCTAGGCAGGAGGGGCTTTAGTCCCGGTTGGTGGTACCAACCGGGACCAAAAGGCTTCCACGCGTCAGCATTTCTGTGCCTGTGGTTTTTGTTTTTGTTTTTTTTGAAAGGGGAGGGGGGGTTTTAGGTTTTGGAGGGTTAATTTAGGTGTTTCATATATTGTGTTAGCTAGCTAATTAATAGAGAGAAGTGTTCTCTCTTATGTCCGTGCTTGGTCGACGCTACATACTACACATACGTATATAGAGAGGACTAGAGTCACGCTAGCTAGCTAGCTAGCTGCTAGCTACTAAGCAAACGAAGGAAACAGAAGATCGTATAATCAACATATATATATATGCATACAGAGAGAAGTAATATCGACCACCTCTCTCCTTCTCCGAGATATTGGTCGAACAACAAGTTCTCGTATATCTATCCGACACTACCGGGCACATATATACAATAATTATATCTTACAAAAATAATCTCCTAACACATGGATGCATGGTCCATATAGTATTCTCCGTCTTCAGCGATCACGTGTTCAAGGAAGAATGCCGCCAATTCCTCTTGAATTGCTCGCAGTCGATCTGGTGTTAGGAGTTCATCCCGCATCCGAAACATCTAATTTGAAGTAGGGGGTCAATACATGAAATGATGCTATAAATTTGTGAATATTATTGATTGCTTACGCACTTCAAATTGTTCATCAGTGTAGCCCCGCTCACAGGTCGTGTGGCGGATGGACTCGCAAATGTAGTATCCACAATAATCATTCCCGGGTTCCTGCCACAACCACTTTACAAGAAATAGAGGTCAATCAAACTTATAAGCAAGAATGCCAAATTGGTATTGATGAAACTCGCGCTTGAATCAAGATATAGGAGATGCGCGCGCGGAACATGCTACTATATAGTACTTACTTTCGGGTATCTAAATTGTAGCTTCTTCGGCAGTCCCGGAGCTTTTTTGGTGAATTTTTTCCAAGCCCTGCCAGACAAAGAAAACAATTAGTTGATATCAGAAATGAAGTTGCTGATATATATGCATGGTGGATAATATTGATCGATTTAACTTACCTGGCTAGCATTTGAGTCATGTCCGCATACTCCTCGGGATCTTTACGTTTAGAGTCGAAGACAGTTACTACTCCCTTCTCAAGCTTAATCTCTAAGAGAATATAGTGGTAGCTGCGCACGAATGCATGAGATCATCAATTACATCACTATAACCTTGACTGATATATAAGGGAAACCAAATATGCACAAGACATTAACACTCACTTGAAGTTGTAAGGAAAGAGTATTATATCTTTGTTTTCATTTACCACCAACGATCGTAGCAAGTTGGTCTCGGTATCGTCGGGACGCAATTTAACCTCGGTTGCATCTATGAGGTATGTGTTAATAAACCCAATATCACCTACTTGTATTTTCTTCAATTCGACGATCTTCAATCTGCATAATATAGTGAGGATAATTATAAATACATGCAATGAAGATCAGCTATATAGAGAAACTTAATGACAGAAGTAGTACTACTTACAGACAATAGCAGGTGACCGTTGTTTTATCGAGGGCCAATTGATTGAAAAATTGATAGAACTCCTCAAATGGAACAGGCAACAGGTCAATTCCAACGAGGTCATGCTCCGGTTTAACTCTCAAATACAAGTTATTCCTCCACCCAGACTCTCTGCAGATTTTCAAGTACCAATCATGCAATCTTCGCATATTCGTTGATAGAGATCTTTCATTTTTGACGAGAGGCTTCCCGTACTCGTATCTTTGTATCTGCACTTCCAAGAAATCATAGTGTACATCGTCGGACGCGTAATCTGCAAGATTGGTATAACCGGGCACCATCCTCGGATCATTAGCGACCATGTCGCTAGACACCTTGAGCGGGGGGCACGATTGGTTCGCTTGTTCGCCGAGCTGGGCAATTTGTTTCCCAGCTCGTCCTTCTGCTAACCTCTGATCACTTTTTGTACTTCCGGACCGCTTGGCATCTTGAAATGTCTTTTGAATAATGCGGTCATAGTTGCCCTTCGCCTTAATTTTCGCTGGTTGCTTCAGGGCAGCAAGAGTGCGCTTTGCTTTCACCGCATCTATCTTCTCCTCCGGAGGTGGATGTCTCTGTGCTTTCAACCCTTCAAAAAAGTCCTTCACTTCGCCTTCAGCGATCTTCGTGTTTTCCTCGTCGGACCTCTCGTACGGTAACTTCTCTAGAGGCGTGAGAGAAGGACCGAATCTGCATCACCTCCCGCCTCTGGCTGTACTGGTAGACGTCGCCGGACCAGATGAAGTGGCTGTCTTTTTTACTTGCTTAGGCGCCGGAGCAGGAGCACCCGGAGCGGCGGCAGGTCTCTTCCGCCCTTGCTGATTAGGCGAAGAAGGAGGAGCAGGCTGTCTGCTCGGGCGCGCCGGCGGCGAAGGAGGCGGAGTGCCGCCACGCGCCGGCGGCGAAGGAGGCGGAGTGCCGCCACGCGCCGGAGAAGGAGCCGGAGTGCCCTGATGGTCACTCGCCGGAGAAGGAGCCGGAGTGCCCTGATGGTCACTCGCCGGAGGAGGAGGCGGTGGAGGAGGCGGAGTGCCCTGACTCGTCGGAGGAGGAGGAGGAGGCGGAGGCGTCCAGTTGAGAATGTTGATTAGGTCCTTCCGCCATAGGCATGGAGTCTTCAGTGAAGAACCCAGCCGAGTCTCCCCTTCACCGGTAGGGTGGTCAAGCTGGACCTCCTCAAATCCCTCCGTTATTTCGTCGACCATCACCCTAGCATATCCTTCTGGAATCGGCCGGCAGTGAAAAGTGTCGTCGGGTCCAGAAGGATAAACAGAGCCAGCAGCCGCCTTGACCTTCAGATTCATCCACTGTGCCATAAGGTGGCAATTTTGTGCCTGCGTGATAGCATCCACAGGATTCCTGGCAGTAGCCGTCAAGGCAGGCTCTGGCAGGTCGGTGGAAGCCACGCTGCTTCTCCGCTGAGATGGCGGGGTAGCTTCGTGGGAAGCTTCGGCAATTCTTTTCTCCCGATTTGCTTCCCGTTCCTCTATCGCTTGTATTCTGGCCCGCAGCGCCTGGATTTTGGTCATCTCCATTTTCTTCCTCCTGTCGTGGCATTTGTAGCCTCCTGCGTCCGGAAACCCAGCACGCCACGGAAGGGAGCCTGGCGTGCCTCGTGTCCATCTAGGGTGCTCAGGATTCCCAAGGGCCATTGTCAGCTCGTCGTTCTCTCTGTCGGGGATGAACGTCCCTTCATGCGGTGCTTTGATATACTGCCGCATCTTCCTGAGCGGTGTTTCCAATTGCTTGTCCGTCCAAATGCACCACCCTGTTACAGGGTCCAAGGTTCCGCCAGCCCCGAAGAACCAAGTCCGGCAACATTCTGGCCAGTGCATTGTCTCTGGTTCGATCCCTTTCTGAAGCAGATCATTCTCAGCCTTGGCCCACTTAGGCCGGGCTACGAGGTAGCCGCCCGACCCCGTGCGATGGTGATGCTTCTTCTTCGCAGCATTTATCCGGTTTGTCTCCGACATCTTCTGACTCTTTTCCGACTTCTTATGGGCCACAAATGCGGGCCAGTCATCTTTGATCTTCTCATATATGCCCACGAATTCTGGAGTCGTTTTATCTCTGACAAACGTATTCAGTTTTTTCTTCCATGCCCTGAATTGGTCTGCCATCTTCGAAAGTGCAGCAGACTTGATTAACTCCTCTTTAACTGGGTTCGCC
>LR738713.1:667996874-668078508 GCA_902687465.1 Secale cereale | reverse complement strand
ACTCCATAATGATGGACTTTTGGAATCACTTGATTATGAATCACTTGGTGCTTGCGAACCATGCCTCATGGGCAAGATGACTAAACTCCGTTCTCCGGAACAATGGAGCGAGCAACAGATTTGTTGGAGATCATACATACAGATGTATGTGGACCAATGAGTGTTGAAGCTCGCGGCGGGTATCGTTATTTTCTGACCTTCACTGGCGATTTGAGCAGATATGGGTATATCTACTTAATGAAGCACAAGTCTGAAACATTTGAAAAGTTCAAAGAATTACGGAGTGAAGTGGAGAATCATCGTAACAAGAAAATAAGAGTTTCTACGATATGATCGTAGAGGTAAAATATTTGAGTTAGCGAGTTTGGCCTTCAGTAAAAACAATGTGAAATAGTTTCACTACTCACGCCACCTGGAACACCACAGTATAATGGTATGTCCGAACGTCATAACCGTACTTTATTAGATATGGTGCGATCAATGATGTCTCTTACCGATCTACCACTATCGCTTTTGGGGTTATGCATTAGAGACAGCTACATTCACACTAAATAGGGCACCATCTAAATCCGTGGAGATGACACCGTATGAACTGTGGTTTGACGAGAAACCTAAGCTCTCATTTCTTTAAGTTTGGGACTGCGATGCTTATGTGAAAAAGTTTCAACATGATAATCTCGAACCCAAATCGGAGAAGTAAATCTTCAGAGGATACCCAAAAGAAACTGTTGGGTACACCCTCTATCACAGATCCGAAGGCAAGATATTCGTTGCTAAGAATGGATCCTTTCTAGAGAAGGAGTTTCTCTCGAAAGAAGTGAGTGGGAGGAAAGTAGAACTTGATGAGGTAATTGTACCTTCTCCCAGATTGGAAAGCAGTACATCACAGGAAATTGTTCCAGTGATTCCTACACCAATTAGTGAGGAAGTTAATGATAATGATCATGAATCTTCGGATCAAGTTTCTACTGAACGTCGTAGATCAACCAGAGTACGTTCCGCACCAGAGTGGTACGGCAACCCAGTTCTGGAAATCATGTTACTAGACCATGATGAACCTACGAACTATGAGGAAGCGATGATGAGCCCAGATTCCGCAAAATGGCTTGAGGCCATAAAATCTGAGATGGGATCCATGTATTAGAACAAAGTATGGACTTTGGTTGACTTGCCCGATGATCGGCGAGCCATCGAAAATAAATGGATCTTCAAGAGGAAGACCGACGCAGACGGTAATATTACTGTTTACAAAGCTCGACTTGTTGCGAAAGGTTTTCGACAAGTTCAAGGAGTTGACTACGATGAGACTTTCTCACCTGTAGCGATGCTTAAGTCTGTCCGAATCATGTTAGCAATTGCCGCATTTTATGATTATGAAATCTGGCAAATGGATGTCAAAACTGCATTCCTGAATGGATATCTCAAAGAAGAGTTGTATATGATGCAACCATAAGGTTTTGTCGATCCAAAAGGTGCTAACAAAGTATGCAAGCTCCAGCGATCCATCTATGGACTGGTGCAAGCATCTCGGAGTTGGAATATACGCTTTGGTGAGGTGATCAAAGCATATGGTTTTATGCAGACTTTTGGAGAAGCCTGTATTTACAAGAAAGTGAGTGGGAGCTCTGTAACATTTCTAATATTATATGTGGATGACATATTGTTGATTGGAAATGATATAGAATTTCTGGACAGCATAAAAGGATACTTGAATAAGAGTTTTTCAATGAAAGACCTCGGTGAAGCTACTTATATATTAGGCATCAAGATCTATAGAGATAGATCAAGACGCTTAATTGAACTTTCACAAAGCACATACCTTGATAAGATTTTGAAGAAGTTCAAAATGGATCAGTCAAAGAAAGGGTTCTTGCCTGTATTACAAGGTATGAAGTTGAGTAAGACTCAATGCCCGACCTCTGCAAAAATATAGAGAGAATGAAAGTCATTCCCTATGCCTCAGCCATAGGTTCTATAAAGTATGCCATGCTGTGTACCAAACATGTTGTGTACCTTGCCATAAGTTTGTCAAGGGGGTACAATAGTGATCCTGGAGTAGATCACTGTACAGCGGTCAAAATTATCCTTAGTAATTGGATGACTAAGGAAATGTTTCTCGATTATGGAGGTGATAAAGAGTTCGTCGTAAAGGGTTACGCCGATGCAAGCTTTGACACTAAATCCAGATGACTTTAAGTATCAATCTGGATGCATATTGAAAGTGGGAGCAATTAGCTAGAGTAGCTCCATGCAGAGCATTGTAGACATAGAAATTTGCGAAATACATAGGGATATGTATATGACAGACCCGTTGACTAAACTTCTCTCACAAGCAAAACATGATCACACCTTATTACTCTTGGGTATTAATCACATAGCAATGTGAACTATATTATTGACTCTAGTAAACCCTTTGGGTGTTGGTCACATGGCGATGTGAACTATGGGTGTTATTCACATAACGATGTGAACTATCGGTATTAAATCACATGGCGATGTGAGCTAGATTATTGACTCTAGTGCAAGTGGGAGACTGAAGGAAATATGCCCTAGAGGCAATAATAAAGTTGTTATTTATATTTCCTTATATCATGATAAATGTCTTTTATTCATGCTAGAATTGTATTAACCGGAAACTTAGTACATGTGTGAATACATAGACAAAACAGTATGTCCCTAGTATGCCTCTACTAGACTAGCTCATTGATCAAAGATGGTTATGTTTCCTAGCCATAGACATGAGTTGTCATTTGATCGACGGGATCACATCATTAGGAGAATGATGTGATGGACAAGACCCATCCGTTAGCATAGCACTATGATCGTTTAGTTTAACTGCTATTGCTTTCTTCATGACTTATACATGTTCCTATGACTATGAGATTATGCAACTCCCGAATACCGTAGGAACACCTTGTGTGCTATCAAACGTCACAACGTAACTGGGTGATCATAAAGATGCTCTACAGGTGTCTCCAAAAGTATTCGTGGTGTTGGCATAGATCAAGAATTGGATTTGTCACTCCGAGTGTCGGAGAGGTATCTCTGGGCCCTCTCGGTAACACACATCACAATAAGCCTTGCAAGCAAAAGACTAATGAGTTAGTCACGAGATGATGTGTTGCGGAACGAGTAAAGAGACTTGCCGATAACGAGATTGAACTAGGTATAGAAATACCGACGATCGAATCTCGGGCAAGTAACATACCGTTTGACAAAAGGAACAACGTATGTTGTTATGCGGTTCTGACCGATAAAAGATCTTCGTAGAATATGTAGGAGCCAATATGAACATCCAGGTTCCGCTATTGGTTATTGACCGGAGATGAGTCTCGGTCATGTCTACATAGTTCTCGAACCCGTAGGGTCCGCACGCTTAACGTTTGATGACGATCGGTATTATGAGTTTATGAGTATTGATGTACCGAAGGTAGTTCGGAGTCCCGGATGAGATCACGGACATGACGAGGAGTCTCGGAATGTCCGAGACATAAAGATTGATATATTGGACGACTATATTCGGACACCGGAAGTGTTCCGGAAAAGTTTCGGATTTATCGGGAATGCCGGAGGGGGTTACCGGAACCCCCTACGAGAGGGGATGGTCCATAGTGGGCCTAAAGGGAAAGAGAGAGGCAGCCCATAGGGCTGGCCGGCGCCCCCACCTAGGGTTCCTAGTTGGACTAGGATTGGGGGGCGCCACCTCACCTATTCCTTTCCCTCTTCCTTCTTTTGGTGAATCCTACTAGGAATAGGATTGCAATCCTATTCCTAGTAGGAGTCCACTCCCTAGCCGCACCAGGAAGGGCCGGCCGGCCTCCCTCCCTTGCTCCTTTATATACGGGGCAGGGGGGCACCCAAAGACACAAGTTGAATTGTTTTAGCCGTGTGCGGTGCCCCCCTCCACAGAATCACACCTCGGTCATACCGTCGCGGAGCTTAGGCGAAGCCCTGCGCCGGTGAACACATTATATCCGTCACCACGCCGTCGTGCTGACGAAACTCTCCCGTGAAGCTCAACTGGATCAAGAGCTCATGGGACGTCATCAAGCTGAACGTGTGCTGAACGCAGAGGTGTCGTACGTTCGGTGCTTGATCGGTTGGATCGCGAAGAAGTTCGACAACATCAACCGCGTCACTTGACGCTTCCGCTCCCGGTCTACGAGGGTACGTAGACACACTCTTCCCTCTCGTTGCTATGCATCTGGTAGATAGATCTTGCGTGATCGTAGGAAATTTTTAAAATACTACGTTCCCCAACACCTAGCTTCCTCCGTGCGCGTGGATCCAGTGACTGCGTAGAGCGATGAAGAAGACGCAACCACACCCAATCGCCCACCGCGTACTCCGCCTCGCGATGGCCGCCATCATAGTAGTGTTTGGCCAACTGCTGGGCCTGAAGGAGTCGTTGGCGGACCTCGGCCAACATCTCGTCGCGGTCCCGCATAAGAGCACCGGCCGCTTCGGTCTTTGCCAAAGCCGAATCAACCGGAAGAATCGAGGGAGGCAGCCGGCCGTAAACCACCTCAAAAGGCGTGGTGCGGAGGGTAGAGTGATAAGAGGTGTTGTAGTAGTACTCCGCCCACGAAAGCCAATCCACCCATGCGCGAGGACGATCACCTGTGACACAGCGTAAGTACATAGCAATCACCTTGTTAACGACCTCAGATTGGCCGTCTGTCTGAGGGTGGAAGGCCGTGCTCAGGCGGAGTTTAACTCCCGCCAGCCTGAAGAGGTCGCGCCAAACATGGCCCGTGAACACGGGGTCCCGATCACTGACGATCGAAGAGGGAAACCCGTGGAGATGGACAATAGCGTCGAAGAAGGCCCGAGCGACCGAGGCCGCTGTGTAAGGATGCCCGAGCGTGATGAAGTGAGCATACTTCGAGAAGCGATCGACCACCGTGAGGATGACGGACTTGCCGCCCACCTTAGGTAGTCCCTCGATGAAGTCCATGGAGATGTCCGCCCAGACCTGCGATGGTACCTCCAATGGTTGGAGCAATGCAGCCGGGTGCAGGGTCTCTGTCTTGTTGCGTTGACACGTCTCACAAGACCGCACCCAGTCACGGACCAAGGCGCGATCACCGGGAATATAGAAATCAGTGCGGAGACGCTGGAGCGTCTTCTGCTGACCCTCATGGCCCGCCGAGTGAGCGAGCAGTAGCACCTGATGGCGGAGATCGTCATGCTCGGGCACAAAGACTCGGCGCCCATGGAGAAGTAAGCCATCCGTGAAGCGCCATGGATCATCCAACTCCCCTGCAGCCAGCTGCTGCTGAAGGCGGCAGGCATCTGGTGCAGCCGTCGTCGCGCGCCTGATGTCGGTGAAGATGGCGAAAGAGGGCCCCGAGCGGACGTAGAACACCGCCCCCTCAGACATGTCGTCGACGGTGTCGGCGTCTCGGCGGGACAGGGCATTGGCGAACGTGTTAAGACGGCCTGGACGATACTCAACCGTGAAGTCAAACCCAAAGAGTTTACTGATCCACTGGTGCTGCGGTACGGTCGAGAGCCTCTAATCCAGCATGAACTTGAGGCTGTAGTGGTCCGTGCGGATCCGGAAAGACCGACCCCAAAGATAGGGTCGCCAGTGACGCACCGCCTGTACCAAGCCAATGAGCTCCCGCTCATAAGCCGCCAGCTTGAGGTGGCGGACAGCAAAGGGTCGGTTGAAGAAAGCGAGGGGTCCATCGCCCTGATGGAGGACCGCACCGAACCCCGCACCAGAGGTGTCGCAGTCGACGGTGAAGGGTTGGTCGACATCAGGCATCTGTAGGACGGGGCCCGTCGTGAGGGCCCCCTTGAGGGCCTCGAATGCTATGGTGGCCTCCTCATCCCAAAGAAAAGCGTCGCGACGAAGGAGACGCGTGAGTGGAGCCGCGATGAGACCGAACTCCCGGATGAATTTCCGGTAGTACCCCGCAAGGCATAGAAAGCCGCGAAGAGCCCGTGGGGACTGCGGAATCGGCCAGGCAGAGACGGCCGCCACCTTGTCCGCGTCCATGGCCACTCCCTCGGCTGAGATGACGTGGCCGAGGTAAGCGACTGAAGTCGTCCCGAACGAGCACTTCAAGTGCTTCAGATGAAGGTGATGCGCCCGAAGCTCGTTGAAGACGATGGCGACGTGCTGGAGGTGCTCTGCCCATGTAGCGCTGAAGATAAGAATGTCATCAAAGAAAACAAGCACAAACCGGCGTAAGTATGGTCGCAGCACATCGTTCATGAGAGCCTGAAAGGTCGCCGGGGCGTTGGCTAGCCCGAAAGGCATCACCAAGAACTCGAAGTGGCCGTGATGAGTCCGAAACGCCGTCTTGGCAATGTCATCGGGGTGCATGCGCACCTGGTGGTACCCTGAGCGAAGATCCAGCTTGGTGAAGAAGCACGCCCCATGTAGCTCATCCAAGAGCTCATCGACCACCGGTATCGGAAACTTGTCCTTCAATGTCACCGCATTAAGGCCACGGTAATCGATGCAGAAGCGCCACGTGCCGTCCGACTTGCGCACGAGGCACCGGCACGGTGAATGGTGACGTAGAGATCCAGATGATGCCGATGGCGAGCATGAGCGCGCACTGCCGCTCCAGCTCGTCCTTCTGCAACTGAGGGTACCGGTAGGGTCGTACGGCCACCGGTGGCGAGCCCGGCTGAAGGTGAATACGATGATCGTAGGCTCGGGTGGGTGGCAGGCCCTTCGGCTCCTCGAAGAGGTCACGGTGCTGCTGCAGGAGGTGGTCTAGAAGATGATGCTCGGTCTCGGCAGAGGCTGCGGCCAACTGAAGCTGTGGTGGCGCCGGCTTGCCCCCGACGCCCTCCCACCGGATGCGGCGACCGAGCCGCCAGAATGGCATCGTCAAGGCGTCAAAGTCCCAAAGGATGGGCCCGAGAGTCCGTAGAAAGTCGACGTCGAGGATGAAGTCGAAGCAGCCCAAATCGATGCCGGCGCATGTGATGGTGAAGTTCTCCTCGCCGATGGTGATGGGCACGTCTCGTGCGAGCCCATGGCAGTGGAGGCGGTCGCCGTTAGCCACGGTGACGCGAAGTTGCTCCCCACCCGTCGGCTGGAGTGCGAGGCGCTGCATGGGGGACTCCGGCAGAAAGTTATGTGTGGAGCCCGTGTCGAGAAGAGCGATCAGCCGCTCGCCGTGGATCGTCACGGGCAGAAGCATCGTCCGCTCATCGCGGATGCCGGCCAGCGCGTGGACCGATACGACGAGTGCGGTGGCCTGCGCAGGTGGCAGCGCTGGTTCCACGGCCGCGGCGTTGGTGAGGCCGTCATCGGCTGTGTCCTCCTCCGTAGCATCGATGGTCTCCAAGTAGAAGAGGCGCGAGCAGACATGGCCCGGTGCGTAGGGCGCATCACAGTTGAAGCAAAGCCCCAGGCACCGGCGCTCGAGCTGCTCTGCCTGAGTCAGACGCCGAAAGGGGCGCGTCGCGGCCGGGGTGGCCGCTGGTGCGGCGGTCGGCGGAGCAAGTGCCGCCAGAGGCGGACGGGGATGCGACCGACCCCCTCGTGGTGCCGGCGTCGGTGGTAAAGCCTGGGCGCGGCGCTCGAAAGCCCGAGCATAGTACATGGCCGTCTGTAGGTCTTGGGGGCCCCTCAACTCGACGTCCACGCGGATGTGGTCCGGAAGGCCTCCAATAAAGAGCTCCGCCCGTTGGAGGGCCGTCACGCCCGGCGCATGACACGCCAGGGCCTGGAAGCGGTTGGCGAAATCCTATACCGTAGAGGTGAAGGGTAGACGGCCCAGTTCGGCCAGGCGGCTCCCGCGAACTGGCGGTCCAAAGCGGATGAGGCACAGCTCCCGAAAGCGCTCCCACGGAGGCATGCCGCCCTCGTCCTGCTCGAGGGCGTAGTACCAAGTCTGGGCGGTCCCGCGGAGGTGGTAGGAGGCCAGCCAGGTGCGCTCGGATGCAAGTGTGCGATGGCCACGGAAGAACTGCTCACACTGGTTGAGCCAGTTAAGTGGGTCCTCCGTACCGTCAAACGTGGCGAAGTCGATCTTGGCGAACCGGGGGGGTGTCGGGGCCGGCGCGCCCGGACCAATCAGCTTGGCTGTCCGTAGTGGTGATGAGGCCGCAGCGCGATCGACGGTGGGAGGCCCGGCGGAAGCCCCTCCAGAGCTGGCCGAGGCCCCTGGCGCGAGCGTGGGCTCCGGTGGGTAGTCCGCCTCCGTGAACACGGGTGGTGATGACGTCCCGGTGAGCCAGGCGGGCATCTGAGATGGCGATGACGGAAATTGGACCTGCTGGATGGGTAAGCCGGCCGGCGAGGACTGCCCCAGCCCGGAGCTGGGCGGAGGAGGGTGCTATGTTGGTGCGGACGTAGGGAACAGCGCGGCCGGACCCGACCCTGGCCATTGAGGCCACTGGGGCGCGGGGGCGGGCGCGGTCGGCGCTGGCGGCGCCGGTGTAGACCACGGCGGCCACGAGATCGCGGGGGCGGGAAGCTGTGGCGCCCCGTCGATTGTTGCGGGGACGGAGTACCATGACAGTGCCGACGGCCCGGCGGCCACTGCCGGCGGCTGGGGCGGGGGCGGCCCATACGGACCCGCCAGGAAGAGCCGGATGCCCTGCACCGCGACGACCAGGTCGTTGAGGATGCCGGTCATGGCCTCCGGCATGTAGATGAGCGGCGCGGGGGAGGACGAGGGCGGCGGCCCCGTGGCGGGAGGAGGCGCCGCACCCAGCGATGCGCCGGCTAGGCTGAACGGTGCCGCTGGAAGGATCGGCGGCGGCCCCGTGGTGGCGCCCGGGGATGGCGCGGCGGCGGTGGTGGCGGGAGGAAGCGAGGGAAGTGGTGGTGGAGCTGACATGGTCGAAACCGAGCTAGCTGATACCAAGGTGATAGGAGCTAGGGTTCTGCCCCTGCCTTGGGCGTAGATTATAGGGGAAGGAGGGCTGCTGGCGAGAGCTAGCGCGCGGCGGCCGGCGGCGAGGCGCCGTCCTGGCGCGAGGGTTGGCGGCGGCAGCGAGAGGTGCGGCTAGGGTTCGGGTTTCCGGCTCCTCTGGGAGCCGGGCAATAGAATAGTCTTATTGCTTAATCTCAAAAATAGTCTTACAACTTGTTTATATAACCATGCTATAAAGAAAAACTAAGATAACTTGTGTCGGGGAAACTGATCCACGAGCACCTATGGGACCGGCGGACCGAGCCCCTTCTAGTTCGGCGGGGGGCGGAGATCGCACGAAGAGCGGATCGAGGCGAAACACACGAGCAGTTTACCCAGGTTCGGGCCGCACGGATGCGTAAAACCCTACTCCTGCTTTGTGGTTTGTATTGAGTTCTTGCTCGGGAGCGCGGAGTGCTACAGTACACACCAGCAGCTAACAAGACCGAGCGTGAGTGTTCTCTTTTGTTCGAACCCTCCCCCTCTACGTTGCGCATGGGCCTCCTTTTATATGCTCAAGGGGTCACCGACAGGTGGCAACGTAGACAAGGGTAAAAATGGAAAGGTGTTGCGGTTGGTACAACTACTTGTACAGTGTATCATACCTAACCCTGACGGCAGGGGACAACGGCATTGAATGCCCGTCTGCGTCGCCCAAATAGTGCATAAAGGGACCGTCAGGGACGCCACCGCTTGCTACAATGGCTATCTTGTCAGCACCGCTTGCCTCTGCGCACCGCTGGCTGCACAGCCTACCGCCATGTACGTCTGGAAGGGTCCTAGAGCGACACGTTGGCGGATGTGCTGGAGCGCGGGTACAGAGTGGTGGCTTGCCGCGGCAAGCGCCTTGCCGCGGTCGTTGTCTTGTCGCGTCCGGGAGCTTGTCGCTCACCGGGCCTTGCCGGGACGCGTGGCGCGTCGCGGCAAGTTCCTTGAGATGCCTTGGTTGGCCTTCCCGGCAAGCTCCTCTTGCCGGGGCCTTGTCTCCTTGGCTTGAATACTTTGTTCTTGAATGGCCCCAAAGGAACCACGGAGGACCTTGGCGGTCACCCGGCAAGCCTTGCCGCGAGATGCTGCGACTGCCCGTGCACAAGTTCGGTATACTAGGGTACTCCTACTCTAGTACACCGACAGGAGCCCCCGGGCCTGGGCCATACACGGTGCCGAGCGCTGTTGGGCCAGGCCCAAAACAGGGCACGGGCACGCGCGGCCTGGGTTACGCCGTATCTCTCTCCGTATCCACCGCGCCCTCCCCGAACGGTACGCGTTGAATGCGGCGTCGTGGGAGAGATCGTGGGTGGTTTCTTTATTCGGAAAGGCGGAACGTCCGCCCCCTCCCTCCTTATAAGCAGAGAAACAGGGGCAGTTCGCCCATTCGCCAGTTGCTACTCCAATCTCGGAATTCTCCTCCGCTCCCCCTTCTTCCCAAAGCTAAAAGAGAGCAGTGCCCTGCCCCCCATCGCCACCAGCACCACCAACGCCGTCGACCTCCCCCACCACTTCCGCCATGGCTCCGAAAGCCGACAAGGGGAAGGTTGTGAAGTCGACCGAGGCGCAGCGGCTCACGGCGCTGCGAAAGGAGCGGGCAATCTCCCCCCCCCAAGCTTGCCGCGAGGGAGCTGAGGGAGTATTACTACCTCTTCTGGTCGACGGAGACGCGGGCGCATCCGCGCACGAAGGTACTTCCAGCCGTCGCTTCGGAATTGGCTCCGAATGGATATCCATTCTTCGCCTTGTTCTTCTACTGCGGGCTCTGCCCGCCTTTCTCTGAGTTCTTCTGCGATATTATGAACACCATGGGTTCCGCCTCCTTGACTTCACCCCCAATGTTGTTCTGACCATGGCAGTTTTCGCACATCTCCGCGAAAACTTTGTCGGAGTCCATCCAAATGTAGCCCTTTTTTGCCACTTCTTTATGCCCCGAGTTGAGAGAGGAGAGCCTTTATCCGGCGGAATCGCCTGGATCTCGAGGGCCCACAAGAAGGAAGCTATCTGGAGGGAGAGTTCCGCGGCAAGTGGGAGGAATGGAGAGCAGACTGGTGCTGGATTGTCGAGGAGAACCCGCAGCCGTTTACCGCCCGGCGCCAAGCCCCAGTAGCGCGTGGCAGCGATTGGACAAACGTGGCCCCGGAAGACAATAGGCTGAAGATTGCCGTCGCCCGGATCCAACGCCTCAGGCTTGCCGGGCTCACTGTAGGTGCGGTTGGCGCAGATTTTCTTTGCCGCCGCATCGCCCCCCTGCAGGAGAGGAGGAGACCCGCCTGGGAGTTCAAGAATGCGGCGGATATCATGAGGCTGCGCCCAGGCCTCAACTTCAATTTCATTGTCTTGGAACTTGACGCAATGCTTCGGGAGCTGTTCAAGTACGACCCTCAACATCCCGAAGTGTTCAGATTGCCGAAGCGTGTCATTCCACTGTGCAACAACTCCTCGCTCGACCGCATCCGTGCAATGATGCCGTTGTGCGACTCTCATGGAATTGTCCCAACTTGGCAAGAGCCTGAAGACGTCATCGTGCAGGAGTTCTTCGATGGCTTGGTGGAAGTGCCGGTCCGCTCCGATGAGAAGAAAAGCCTCACTCGCGACACCACCGATGCGGAGATGAAACGCATCGCCACTAGGTTGGAAGAGGCGGTGGCAGCCTCAGCCGCGGGCGAGTTTGGATTCACCGTGGAGGAGGCAGAGGCAGCAGAGGCGGCAAGCCGTGCCGAGCGAGAGGAGCTTGCCGGCGAGGAAGAGCTTGCCGGGCATGACGTTGAGTCGAGCGAGCCCGCCGAGGATATGAGCGGCTCGTTGGAGATCGACTCTTCTTCCTCCTCATCTTCAGACAGCTCGCCGCAAGCAGAGCCCCCAGCTCCACCAAGGAGGCGTCTCCGCAAGGCCGGGGACGTAGCGGAGTGGCAGGCGAGTCGACAGCCGCCGCGCCGCGTGACACGCTCCACCGAGGCAAGCACTGTTGCCGCGGGAGCACCTCACGCTGCTGCGGCAACTGGAGCGGGGTCCTCCCGGACCACCGCTTCTGCTCCTGCCGCTTCTCACGCCGCGGCGGCAGCCGGAGCAGGGTCATCTCGGACCACCGCCACTGCTCCCGCCAAGCGGCCAAGGGATCCTACTCCTCCGCCTCCTCGCGCCGGAGGGGAGCCGGATTTTGACTTCTCCGCGCTCAGCTCCGACGAGGAAGAAGAAGAGTAAGATTCTTTGTTGTACTTGTAGTTCTTCAATTCTTGTTGTTTTGTCTTGTATCTCATTTGCTTTACTCCGAACTCATTCCTTTTCAGGACTCTGGCCCAGAGAGCAGCGAAGAGAGCCAAGGTCCCGGCACGTCCAACGGAGGTGATTATCGTCGAGGACGAACCTACCGCAACAGCAGAGGATGCGTCCGAGACCACCTTGCCGGACCCGGCAACTATTCTCTAGAGCAGCCCCCAGCGTAAGTATATGGTTTACTTTCCGCTGTTAGGCGCGCATGGGTGCTCTTTCTTTGCTGACATCTGACTGTTGGTTTGTGTAGGAGCAGAGCAGCCCCACCAGGAGCGCCCGGAGGCCGCCCCTGACAAGCCATCTACTTCGACTACGCCGCCAAGGGAGAGTTCTCTGGCAAGGGAGGGTTCTCCGGCAAGGGAGAGTTCTCCGGCAAGGGAGAGTTCTCCGGCAAGGGAGAAGTCTCCGGCAAGGGAGAGTTCTCCGGCAAGGGACAGCACCAGCGGCCCCCCGGCGGCGGAGACCACGACTGTAGAATCCGGTACAGGTAATCCTTTCGCTTGAAAACTTCCCTTGGGTTCTTCTTCTTTTGATTTTATTTTTAGATATTTGCTTGACTTTTCTCCCTTTTCCGGCCGTCAGATCCATCTGCTACGGAGCCGATGGAGACTGAGGTTGCCGGCGAGGAGAACACGCGCGGCAATATCGACGACGCCGCTGCCACCGAAGAAGCAGCCGGCGCTAATGATCCCGCCGGCGACTTGGCCGCCAAAGCTGCCGCCGCAGAAGCTGGTGAGGGGTCTGGCGATCGTACTAACGGCCCTGAGGCCGCAGGAGCGCCAGGCGCTACGCCGACCGCCGATCCCTCTGCCGCTGCCGCAGCGCCAGGCTCCGAAGAGCCCCAGCCAGGCGCCTACTTGAAGGCCGGCGAAAACGTCTTCATCAACCTCCCCTGGGCGTCAAGCTCTAGGGCGTCGGTCGAAGGAGAGAGCTTCGATGGAGAGGTGCTCGCCTCCGCTGGGCTGACGCTAGTTGATGCGCCAAGCAGCAGCAGCGGCGAGCCTGAGGAGGAGCGGTTGCTGCGGAATCTGGTGTCGCTCTACCGTGCTCGGCAAGCCAAGCTGGAATCCCGAGAGGCGCTCGTCACGAAGGCGGGAGTGGACATCGAGAAGCGCGAGGAGGAGCTCCGGGGTCTCAACCAGGAAGCTCTCCGGTCCCTGGCAGAGGAGCGGGAGCAACTTGCGGAGGAGCAGAAGGCCTTCTTCCTCGAGAAGGCTGAAGTCGAAGAGCGACAGCGGCTTGCCGCTGAGAAGCTGTCTGCGCAGGAGGGCGAGCTGGCGCAGCGGAAGGTTAACCTCGACAGCCACGAGGAGGAGCTTGCCGCGCGCGAGCAAACATTCAGCGGAGCCCTCAAGCAAGCAGAGGATGCTGCCGCAGCTGCCGAGGCCGCCAAGAAGGAGCTGGAGGCGAAGGTGGCGCGGCTGGAGGCCGATCTCAAGGCGAGCGGTGAAGAGCTTGCCGCGCTCAAGCGTGAGCGGGAGAAGGACACCTACAGCTTGTCAGAGCTGCAGGTTCGTCTCTCCGAGAAGGGCAAGGAACTTGGCGCCGCCAAGGACTCCAACGCAGATCTTGAGTTGAAGCTGACTACTTTGACCAAGACGCTGGACGGCGCCAGGCAGTAGGAGGTGGCCTTGAAGAAGAAGATCAAGGCCGATGAGGCGCTGCTGGCGAGTGCTGCCGCCGCCCAGAACACTTTTAGGGAGACTGTGGAGCACTAGACGGAGGGTCTTGTGAATGCTGCCGCAGACATCGACATGGAGCTGGCGCAACTGGGGATGGAGGATATCGGGTATTCCTTCGATGAGAACCTCCAACCCAGCGCCAAGCTCACCTTGTTCTTCAAAGGCGTGGCGACGGCGCTCCAGCGACTCCGGGAGAGGATCCCAAAGCAGCTGGCCGACGAGTCGCGCAAGATCTGCGCGGGAGCTCTTCAAAAGGTGTTGGTGAAGGTGGCCTTCCGCAACCCGGGCCTCAACCTCACCAATGTCCTCAAGACCCTGCCGCCGGATGCTGATCTGGAAGCGCTCAAGGCCCTTGTTGCACCCATTGTGGACAAGGTGAGCGGGATCAAGAGGATTGAGGGCGATCGCGTAGACTAGGCCGCCCGTTTTCTCCTTTTCTTGTCGCTGCTGGTCATGTTATGAGAACAATCTGTTAGAGCTGCGACAAGCTACCTTGTAATATAACTCTATTTTGGGTAATGATTGCAATGTTATTTCCTTTACTTGGTTCCTTCCTTTGTATGTTTTTGCCCTACGCTTTTAGGGAACTTGCCGGCGCAGGCACCTGAGCCATGAGCGCTGAGTGCGGGACGTCAGTAGCCTGCTGGCGGTGCCGCTACCGACAAGAAACCTTGTCGCAACTAGTCGCAGCATGCTTAAGTTGTTGAGCGGACTCGAAACAAAGTAAGGGCGCAACTAGCTACGAGTTGGTTCCTCGGCGCACAGGTTTTCCATACAAAGCACGGTCGTTCAAGGAAGATAACTTAAAAATTTAAAAAATCTGATTGCTCAAACTTTGGCAACTTAGCTTTTCTGTTGTTTGCTTCCCGGTAAGGTGAAACTTTCCTGAACGACGCCTGGTCCATACCATTATCTTCTCCTTTCCCCCCCGGCAAACTTGTGGGTGAGGGAACCTTCCTTTCCTTGAGAAAAAGAAAGAAGAGAAAATAAAGATATGGAGCCTTACGGCTCGTTATTGCTTACTGGGGGTAGGTGCTGCACAAAGTGTCAGATAACGCATGCAAAAAGTAGAAAGCATGAAATCGACAAGATGTGCGGAGCACATGAGCTTTACTTATGCACGGGGTCTGCGCCCGGCTTTGTACAAAGGATTACATGCAACAGCGGCAAGACTTGTACAAAAGGTGGTTGCCGGAACGGGTTCCGGCAACCGCGCCTTACGGGTAAAACTTACGAAGATGCTCAATGTTCCAGGAGATGCTCACCGGAATGCCATCTTCGGTCTCAAGGCGGACAGCGCCAGTCCTAGTGACTCGTTTCACCCGGTAAGGGCCTTCCCACTTCGGCGTCAACTTGTTGGAATTCTTGGCGGACTGAACGCGCCGAAGAACAAGGTCGGCTTCCTCGAGACTTCTGGCGTTAACTTTGCGGCTATGGTAGCGGCGCAAGGCTTGCTGGTAGCGAGCAGCTCGTACAGCAGCCTGAAGACGGTCTTCCTCAAGGAGCAGCGCGTCATCTCGTCGCAGCTGCTCTTGCTCAAGCTCATCATAAGCGAGCACTCGAGGTGACCCGTATACGAGTTCCGTGGGGAGAACTGCCTCTGCTCCATAGACTAGAGCGAAAGGTGTCTGGCCAGTGGCTCGATTTGGCATCGTCCTGATCGACCAAAGAACCACCGGCAGCTCCTCAATCCAGTTTCTTCCGCACTTGCGTAGCCTGTCGAAAGTCCTGGTCTTGAGCCCACGCAGCACTTCAGCATTTGCCCTCTCCGCTTGACCGTTGCTTCTTGGGTGAGCAACAGAAGCGAAGCAGACCTTGGCGCCAAGATCTTGGACATACTGCATGAAGGTGCGACTCGTGAATTGCGTACCGTTGTCGGTAATGATCTTGTTAGGGATCCCGAAGGGCAAACAATCGACCTGAAGAACTTGACTGCTGACTGTGCTGTCACCTTCCTCACTGCTTCCACTTCCGGCCACTTTGTGAACTTGTCGATTGCAACGTACAAGTACTCAAAGCCCCCGACTGCTCGGGGAAAGGGGCCGAGGATGTCGAGCCCCCTAACCGAAAATGGCCAGGATAAAGGGATCGTCTGGAGAGCTTGAGCTGGCTGGTGTATCTGCTTGGAATGGAACTGGCATGCTTCACACTTGGTTACTTGTGCAGTTGCATCCTGGAGGGCTGTCAGCCAAAAGAAACCTTCCCTGAATGCTTTTCCGGCAAGTGCTCTTGCGCCAATGTGGTGACCACATATGCCTCCATGTATCTTGTAATGCCCCGGATGTAATACTTTCCCTTTTGGGCATATAATATATCTCCAGCTTCATCTAATCCATTTCGGGTTCTTTGTCTTTCGGGTTTTCGTTGTTTTGTTGTGTGCGTGTGTGGCATTCATTCATAGCATGTAGACATGTGCATCACATTGCATTTGTGTTGTCGGTTGCATCCGGTTCCACGCGTTCCTTCCCGTTGTCCGTTTCGCGTTCCGGAGCTCCTCACGTGTCCGTGGCGTCCTGTAGGCCTACTTTGGTGTTTGGCCGTGTAACGTTACCGGTGTGGCGCGAGACTTGTCGTGTGTTGTTGTTTTGGTGTGTGTAACCTGCCTGTAATATCTCGTCGCGTTTGTTGTCCGTTTGCTATCCCAACAGTTATTCGTGTGGGCTCATAGTGCCTCCACTTTGTGGCCCAAGACAACCCTCCTGCAGCCCACTAGCCCTACCTAGGCCCAACCTAACTCCCCTCGCGATCGTATCCGTCGGATCGTGATCGGATGGCTCCAAAACACCCCAAATCCCTCAAACCCTAGCACCTACCATATATATAACATCCCCATGCCATTTTTGGTAGCCTAATCCCCTCTCCACCTACCTCTAGCCCCTCCTCTCCTTAATTTTCGTGCCTGGCCAATTCCCCACTGCCACTTGGATCAATTCCTCAAATTTCGCCGCCAGCTCGAGCTTCCAGCCGCCGTCGTCGCGCCTGGGATCGGCGCCCGAGACCCCCCCCCCCTCGATCCGATCTGGGATCGCCAGGGTCAACGGGCGGCCTCCTCCTTCGTCGCTCCTGGCCTCCTCCCGCTTCGGTCGACCGAAGGCCTGGCCTCGCATCGCCTCAGCCGGGCCGCCCCGCTAGCTCCAGGCCCCGAGCCGCCTGGGCCGCCGCATCGCCTTCGCCTCCTTCGCGCCGTCGCCAGCCGCAAGGGGCCCAGCGGCCCGTCCTTCCTCCGCCGGCAGGACCACATCGCCGGGCCGCCTCCCTCCAGGCCCCGCCTTGGGCCTCCTCCTCCCGGGCCGTTGCCCGCACCGAGCCGCCCGAGCCTCTGGGCTCCCGCTCCCGAGCCGCGGGCCAGATCCGGCCGCCTCCCGCGGGCTCCTCCAGCGCCACCGGGCCGCCGATTCCCGCCGCCTCAGCCGCTCCAGGCCGCTCCACCTCCGCAGCGCGCCGCGGGCCGCGCCAGTCACCGAACAACCGCGGGACGAATCTTCTCCGCCGGCCCGTCTTCGCCTCCTCCGGCCCGAAATTCTTCAGATCTGAAGGTTGACCCAAAAACCTAGATCTAAGCCCCTGTTTATTTGTTGTCTGATGCTTATTTCAAACTGCAATAACTTCTTGTGTGATGCTCCGTTTTGCGCAAATGAGGTGTCCACACGTTCGTGGTGACTAGCACTACGATTCATTCCATTGTGCCATGCATGTTAGAGATCATCTAGGTGCTTATTTTTCTGTTGCAAGAGTGCATCCCGATATAAATTGCTGTTATGTGATGTTTTTATGCCATCTTTGCTATGTGATATCTTTTAGCTCGTTTGTCCGAATGATGCAAATGACATGTCCACGTGTTCGTCTTGCCATGCTCTACATGTTGTTTGTGTTAGGTTGCATGATAGATTTATTCTTGTCACGTATATCTTCGTTGCAAAGTGGCATGTGGCTGTGATGTTGTTTCACTTGTTATGAAATGCCATCTTGTTGAGCTCGTTGCTATCGTTGTGTTTATCTCCATGATGCATGCTTGTGTGTTTCGAAATCACCATCATGTGTACTTTGATGTGGTGCTTACCACTTGCCATGTTTAGTTTCGAGGTGACTTAAACTTGCTCTTTTAGATGCCATGATGAAACTGCTGTTTTAACACTTAGTGGATTTTCACTAAGTCTGAAATTTGTAATGTTCCGATGCCATGTTTGCTTACTGCTCTAGGACAAACCATGATAGTTTTGGGGTGGATCTTGATGGTTCCTTGTAGTATATATTGTTGGCTTTCCATTCATGTTCTCACATGATAATTTAAGTGGCTGTAGCATGTTTAAATTTTGCTCCAAAGTTTCAATAAAATTCTGCTGTCAGAATTTTATTGTCAAGTTCAATATGTCCAAGCTTGTTGCTATTGATCCGTGGCTCCTTTGGGGGTGCACCTTTGGACTTATTTGCTGTAGGATATGTCTAGTTTATGTTAATGCTCTTTGCCATGATGTTTGAGTGCTGTAGCTTATTTTTCTAGTGCTCCGAAGTTGCTATGTTGCTGTAATTTTCAGCTTTCGCATGTTTCTTGTTTCGGGCATAACTTTTAGCCCGTAGCTCCGTTTTCAGCGAGTCTTATATGAAACTTGATTGATTTTCCGTGTAGATTCATAATCTCCTATTGTTATCATGTTTTGAAGTGATTTGCTTGAGTGCTATTTTCCGTGCTCCGTGTGCTTCCTTAGTGCATCCATCATTTTGGTGTGCGCATTGCATCTTGTTGATTCGTGCCTTGTGTGATTGTATTTTTAGAGCCGGAAGCTGAGACCGAGTACGAGTACGAGCACGAGGTTACCAACGAGGTTGAGCACGAGGACCCTTCTTACGATCCGAATGACTACTCTTCAGGCAAGATGACCGAACCCCGATAACATTACTATCTTTGCCTATTACTAGTAGTTCCGCTCTATAGTTTTGCCTCGATGCCCATGTCTTTCATGTCAGCCTCCTACTTGTAACCATCACCATGTTTAACCACCCTACCTATGCAAACCGTTGCTTGGCTAAGTACGCTTCGCTCAGCCCCTCTTATAGCATTGCTAGTTGCAGGTGAAGATCGAAGATGCTTGCTTCATGTTGAAGTTTGTTGGGTTATATCACACTATATAAATGCTTAAATGAAATCATCTATATATTGGCAAGGGTGGAAGGCTAAGCCTTTTGCTTGGTGTTTTGTTCCACTCATGCCGTTAGGAACCGTTTAAACCGGTGTTATGTTCCTTGATTATGCGTTCCTAACACGGTTGGGGTGTATGGGACCCCCTCGATAAAACGCTAAGTGCTAAGTCTTTTCCAGCAAGTCCCAACATTGGTACTATTTGCCTAATAACTAAATAAACTTGCATAGGGAGTAATTAACCCTTTTCTTAATTCAACAACCCCGGGCCAGTGCTCCACATGAGTGTTGGTCCGAAACGGGGGTTCTGCGGGGCCACCTCAAGGAAACTCGAGGTTTGGTAAAAACCTGTAGAATCGCCCATCCGGTCGTGGCTTGAGACGAGATACGCGCGGCTACTATCAGGGTGTCGGCATGCCGGGAGGATTTGCTGGATTAGCCTTACCTTTGTTCGGAGTATCTTGAGCACGGGATTCCGGGAATACTCGGGTCTTCCCACTTTGGAGTTGCGACTCCGCGGATCGTGGGCTTGTAATGGGTCAAGTTGGAACACCCCTGCAGGGTTATGAACTTTCGAAAGCCGTGCCCGCGGTTATGTGGCAGATGGGAGCTTGTTAATATCCGGTTGTAGATAACTTGACACAATGTTTCAATACACTACCAGCGTGTGTACCGTGACTGTCAATTTCCGAATAGGGATTCGGGAGTTGAACACGGTGGGGTTATGTCTGTTGAGCTTTAGCTAGGATCACTTCGTGATCATCTCTCGTCCGAGGCCTTCTCTTCTCGCACTCATTCACGTAAGCTAGTGCTAGTTGCTGCTGCAGACACTTATTCTTTTCTTCAGCCTTATCCTCTCCCAAGGCTTAAATAGTCTTGTTACCCGGGAACGGGATTGCTGAGTCCTCTGTGGCTCACAGTTACTTCACCACACCAGATGCAGGTCCAGTGGTGAGCTATCTAGGTGATGGCACCGAGCTAGACTGGGAGTATGACGAGGAGCGTAGTCGATACTATGTTCGTTATCCTGATGATCAGTAGTGGAGACTTCTACTAGGATTCGATCCGACCTGTGGATTTAAATTATGTTTGGTATCTTGACTTTTGGATTTTACCCTTAGAGGGCAGTGATGTTTTAAATGTATGATGATTGAGACATGTATTGTATTTGTGTGACCTGGCGAGTGTAAGCCAACTATTTTATGTTTTCCATCCCCTCCTTTTACATGATTTGTGCAAAGATACCAGACTTGCGATCATTCCAGCATGGGGTTAAGTCTCTAAGTCGTGCCTCGACACGTAGGAGATTTAATCCCATCCTGGGCATTACATATCTCTGCCAACAGCTTTTGTCCGTCTTCCCGGTGAATACACTTCAAGTTCACACCGTTGAGTCTTCTTCTGTACAGTGTGTTGTCGACAAACTGGTACATACTTGACTGCCGGGCTACTCTTTCCGCTTCTTCTTGCTCTTCGGGAAGTTCTCCTGTCTGAAGGAAACGGACAATCTGCTGTGCCCATGCTGGAGCTTGTGGCTCGACAACAAGGACTAAAGGCACATCTGCTGCTGCGGGAACGTCCGCTTCTACGGCTAGAACCTGCGGCTTAGCCGGAGCTTGACGTTCCCCGACAAGCTTGCCGGGGCAAAACTTGTCGGGAGCCTCTGCTTCAACGGAACAAACCCTAGGGCTTGCCGGAGCAGACTGCTCCTCATCACTCTTGGCGTTGACCTTGGGGACCTTCTTGGCGGCGGCTTCGGGAAGCTCTGCCGGAAGATAGTCACCAGAAACCAACTTCCTCTTCTTGCTCTGTCCAGTTGATGGCGTTACAGACGGTTGAGTCAGCTTGAGCACAAAGATCCCTGGTTCCACAGGTAACTTAAGTGCGGCGCACTTCGACAGGCCATCGGCAATGTCGTTCTAAGCTCTTGGAACATGCTCCATCTGTAGGCCGTCAAAGTGCTCTTCTAGCTTTCTCACTTCGTCAACGTAGGCTTCCATCAACGGACTCTGATAACTCTTGTTCACTTGGCGGACGACAAGCTGCGAGTCACCCCTGACAATGAGCTTCTTGATCCCAAGGTCTGCCGCGATCCTGAGACCGGCAAGCAAACCTTCATACTCTACGGTATTGTTTGTTGCTTGCTCCTTGGGAAAGTGCATCTGGACTACGTACTTGAGGTGCTCTCCGGTGGGTGCGACAAGCAGCACGCCAGCACCGGCGCCTTGCAGCGAGAAGGCACCATCAAAGTACATCAGCCACTCTTTGCTTGCTTCCTTGACGGGGATGCTCGTTTCTGGAATTTCTTCATCTGGTGTTGGCGTCCACTCTTCTATGAATTCTGCCAATGCTCTGCTTTGGATAGTTGAAGTGCTCTCAAACTTGAGGCCAAAGCTCGACAGTTCCAGTGCCCACTCAACAATCCTGCCTGTTGCTTCTGGATTCTGTAGTATCCTCTTCAGCGGAAAACGAGTGACAACTGTGATCTCATGTGCTTGGAAGTAATGGCGCAGCTTTCTCGAGGCCATGAGAAGGCCGAAAAGCAATTTCTGCACACTAGAGTACCTTGACCTAGCCCCCTGCAGAAGGGAACTGACAAAGTAAACTGGGCGCTGCACCATTCTCTTCTGTATTTCCTCGCGCGCCTACGCAGATCCATCTTTGTCGGAACCAGAGCTTGTCAGGGAAGCCCCCTGCTTGTCGCTGGATGCGCCTGCCGT
The DNA here is from genome assembly GCA_902687465.1 of Secale cereale. Classification (NCBI taxonomy): domain Eukaryota; kingdom Viridiplantae; phylum Streptophyta; class Magnoliopsida; order Poales; family Poaceae; genus Secale; species Secale cereale. Next base: position 668,056,817 of record LR738713.1, on the reverse strand, counting down.
GGTTGCTGGCTCATCATCTGCCTCCCTCTCCGCTACTAACGCAGCACTAACCACTTGATTGGTTGCCGCTATATACAGCAGCAACTTCTCTTGCGGCTTAGGTGCGACAAGTGTTGGAGTGGAGGACAGGTATCTCTTCAAGTCTTGCAGCGCAGCCTCCGCTTCCGGAGTCCATTTCATTGGACATGCCTTTTTTAATATTTTGAAAAACGGCAGGGCGCGCTCAGCAGACCTAGAGATAAACCTGCTGAGAGCAGCCACGCAACCGGCAAGTCTTCGCACATCCTTGACACGCTTTGGTGCTTCAATCTGCTCAATGGCCTTGATCTTGTCGGGATTGGCTTCAATTCCCCGCTGAGACACGAAGAACCCGAGAAGCTTGCCGGAAGGGACTCCAAACACACACTTCTCGGGGTTGAGCTTGAGGCTGATCTTGCGCAGGTTTGCAAAGGTCTCGTCTAAATCTTGAATCAGAGTTGCCTTGTCCTTGCTCTTGACCACTATGTCATCCATGTAGGCTTCCACATTTTTGTGTATTTGTGGCTCAAAAGCGACATGGACTACCCTTGCAAACGTTGAACCAGCATTCTTTAAACCGAAAGGCATCCGTATTAAACAGTACGTGCCACATGGAGTGATGAATGCGGTCTTCTCCTCATCCTCTTCTGCCATGAAGATCTGATGGTACCCTGAGTATGCGTCAAGAAATGAAAGCAAGTCACATCCAGCCGTGGAGTCAACAATCTGGTCGATGCGCGGCAAGGGAATGGGTCTTTGGGACAAGCTTTATTGACATCGGTAAAGTCGATACAAAGCCTCCATTTCCTATTTGCCTTGCGCACGACCACAGGATTGGCCAACCACATAGGATGGAGCACTCCTCTGACAAGGCCTACTGCTTCCAACTTCTTGATCTCTTCTGCGATGAATTCTTGGCGCTCCACTGCTTGTTTCCTGACCTTCTGTTTGACGGGTCGCGCATGAGGACAGACGGCAAGATGGTGCTCAATTACTTTCCTGGGAACACCGGGGATGTCAGACGGTTGCCACGCAAACACGTCGACGTTCGCCCGCAGGAAAGCAATGAGCGCGCTTTCCTATTTAGGGTCAAGAGTGGCACTGATGGTGAAGGTACCACCGGTGCCGTCCTCCTTGGCGGACACCTTCTTGGTCTCTGGCGGAGCTGCCATTGTCTTCTTACACTTGCCGGTGGAGCTCGATGGTGCGTCCTCGACGGTAGCGCAGCACTCCGAAGAGGTGCGCTTGCCGGAGTGGGCATCAGAACTCTTGCCGGACTTGGTCTTCTTCTTCCCCCCGGGAGCTTCAACGGCAGGTGACTTGCGATCTGTTGCGGCTGCGGCTTCCCGGTAAATCTTGTCGGCGTAGATAAGAGCATCCTTCTTGTTGCCAGGGACAGAGATGACACTTATCGGGCCTGGCATCTTCAGCATGTTGTATGCGTAGTGAGAGGCTGCCATAAACTTGGCGAGTGCTGGACGGCCGAGTATCCCATTGTAAGGCAATGGAAAATCGGCAACGTCAAAAGTGACCCTCTCAGTCCTGAAGTTCAACTCGCTGCCAAATGTCACCGGCAACGTGATCTTCCCCTTCGGCTTGCTCCTTCCCGGGTTGATTCCTTGGAATGTGCCGGTCTCTTCGAGCTCGCTGTCAGGGACCTGGAGTTTCTGGAGTACAACGGAGGAGATCAGGTTCAAGCCGGCCCCGCCGTCAACTAGCATCTTAGTGACCTTGAGATTGCGGATAGTTGGTGAAACCAACATCGGCAAGCACCCGACCGCAGTTGTGCGATCAGGGTGGTCCTCAATATCAAAGATGATAGGCGTGCTGGACCATTTCAGAAGCTTGCGTGACTCGACAGGTGGTTCTGCCGCATTGACTTCCCGCACCCACTGCTTGAGTTGGCAGTGTGAAGTATGTAGAGAAGCACCGCCGTCAACGCACAAGACCTCTGTGGCTTTCTGGAACTCCTGCTCACTGGTCTCGACATCATCCATGTCTTCATCATCGTCGTCATCTTCATCCTTGTCGCGGCCGCGGGGAGGCCTGTCTCCTTGCCGAAGCTTGGCTTTGCCGCGGCGTCCTCCCCGGCCGGCGCGCTTCTTGCCGGATCCCCAGCACCTTCTTGGGCCCTCTCCTTGTCGCGCCGCTCGTATTCAGCCTTTTGCTGTTCGACAAGCTGCTCGACCTTCTTGCAGCTCTGGAGGTCATGGCCCTTGGTGCGGTGGATCTTGCAGTACTGCTTGTTGGTGCCGTCCTGCTTGTCGGCGACCGCCACAGCCTGGCAGTTGGTGCATGCGGCAATCTCCTTGCCGGAGCTACCAGCTTTGGCTTTCTTGGCGCCACCTTCGTTGCCGGACTGCTCAACGACTAGCACTTCTTTGCCTTTCTTCTTCCTGTTGTTCCGCCGCCGGTTTTTCTTTGCCGGGGCAGCATCCTCGCTGTCAGATCCCCAGGCTCCTGTATTCTCTCCGGGGAGTTTCCTCCCTTCCTCAGCATGTGCACACTTGTCGGCCAGGGCATATAGCTCACTGACGTCTCTGATCTTGCACATCGCCATCTCCTCCTGCATCCTGCGGTTATGCACGTTCTGATGGAACGCGCTGATGACCGCGGCAGGGTGGACATCTGGGATGTTGTGCTGTACACGGCTGAATCTCTGAATGTACTTGCGCAGGGGCTCTCCTTCCTTCTGGGCGAGCAGGTGAAGGTCACTCTCTTGGCCATGAGGTTTGTGGCCGCCTGTAAAGGCGCCGACAAACTGATGGCATAGGTCTGCCCAAGAGGATATGGAGTTGTCCGGCAAGTGCATGAGCCAGGATCTGACGTTGGGCTTGAGCACCAGCGGGAAGTAGTTGGCAAGGATCTTGTCGTCCCGCCCCCCGGCAGCTTGCACCGCGATGGTGTAGATGCTGAGGAACTCCGACGGATGCGACTTGCCGTCGTACTTCTCTGGTACGTCTGGCTTGAAATTCTTCGTGCTGGGCCACTGGACTTGCCGCAGCTCACGAGTAAACGCAGGGCAACCTACCGTGTACGGCAAGTCGCCTGGTTCCCCTGGCGCATGCATGTTGACAGAGGGCCCAGCGCGCTAGTCTGATTGACGCCGCGCTTCTCTTCGGTGCTCGATGCGAGTACGAGCGTCTTCTTGCTGTCGTTCGTGAAGAACTTGGCGCTGATCGCGACGAGCTCGTGGATCTGATGACGCGGTGGAGTCGCTGTCGAGGTGGATCCGGCGAGTCGGCGATCTTGGCCTTCGGGGCGGAGAGTGCACGGTGGTTGCACCCCCACCGGTCTTGTTGCCACCGGCTTGTGCCTGGCTGACTTGCCGCGGCTGCGATGTACTCGGCTGCCGTGGAGTGTCGCCGTTGGCGAAGCCGATGAGACTCTGAATGGTGGCCCTCCATTCGTCGATCTTGTCTGTCGTTGGAGGGTAGTCTAGGAGAAGTTGAGCTCGCGCCAAAGCTTCTGCTGAAGTGGTGGGTGGCGGTGGCGAACGGTGTGAGGAGCGGGCCACGCTCGTGCCAGCATGTTGGCGTGCATGCTGGTCTTGAGCACCCCGAGATCCACCAGCTCGATCTTGGTCCAGCAAACGTATGGTACCGTGAGTACCATGACGCTGCCGGTCCCGCGCCTCCTGAGATGGGCGCGGTGCATGTACGGAAGCCGAGGTCTTGGAGTGTGCCCGGTCGTTGTGGGAGCCGACTACGCCGCCGATGGGCAGCGCAGCTTTGTCCTTGGACCTGGCAGCACCGTGAGCTCCCTCGTCGACGCCCGTTCTTCCGCCGGCATCTACCCCATCAGCCGTTTGCTCCGGCAGTGGTGGGTTCGGCGCGGACGGAGCAGCCGCCTCCGAAGCCTTCTTCTTCGGCGGCATGTCGATGAAGACGATGAAGATCTAGCTCGTGTGAACGCCGGATCAGGTTCACACAACCTCAACGCCCCCTACCTGGCGCGCCAAAGATGTCGGGGAAACTGATCCACGAGCACCTATGGGACCGGCGGACCGAGCCCCTTTCGGTTCGGCGAGGGGCGGAGATCGCACGAAGAGCGGATCGAGGCGAAACACACGAGCAGTTTACCCAGGTTCGGGCCGCACGGATGCGTAAAACTCTACTCCTGCTTTGTGATTTGTATTGAGTTCTTGCTCGGGAGCGCGGAGTGCTACAGTACACACCAGCAGCTAACAAGACCGAGCGTGAGTGTTCTCTTTTGTTCGAACCCTCCCCCTCTACGTTGCGCATGGGCCTCCTTTTATATGCTCAAGGGGTCACCGACAGGTGGCAACGTAGACAAGGGTAAAAATGGAAAGGTGTTGCAGTTGGTACAACTACTTGTACAGTGTATCATACCTAACCCTGACGGCAGGGGACAAAGGCATTGAATGCCCATCTGTGTCGCCCAAATAGTGCATAAAGGGACCGTCAGGGACGCCACCGCTTGCCACGATGGCTATCTTGTCAGCACCGCTTGCCTCCGCGCACCGCTGGCTGCACAGCCTCCCGCCACATACGCCTGGAAGGGTCCTAGAGCGACATGTTGGCGGATGTGCTGGAGTGCGGGTACAGAGTGGTGGCTTGCCGCGGCAAGCGCCTTGCCGCGGTCGTTGTCTTGTCGCGTCCGGGAGCTTGTCGCTCACCGGGCCTTGCCGGGACGCGTGGCGCGTCGCGGCAAGTTCCTTGAGATGCCTTGGTTGGCCTTCCCGGCAAGCTCCTCTTGCCGGGGCCTTGTCTCCTTGGCTTGAATACTTTGTTCTTGAATGGCCCCAAAGGAACCACGGAGGACCTTGGCGGTCACCCGGCAAGCCTTGCCGCGAGATGCTGCGACTGCCCGTGCACAAGTTCGGGATACTAGGGTACTCCTACTCTAGTACCCCGACAACTTGCGGGCTAAGTTTGCCCGGTGGGCCTCCTACGGATGTAGGTCCGGCCGGTCATAACATAAGTAATCAAGTGCCATGTGTCTTCAGTACTTCAGTGCTAATAGCACATTCCTTGTTGATGTAGGAAGCTTCATATGTAACACCAGTATCATGATATTATAATGAATATTGTCAATATCTATTTATGAGTAATGATTTGCGCAAAATACTTTGTATTTGAAGCATATAGTTTCGTTGGAGCAAATGCAGCTTTTGGGCTCCAGTACACACACCTCAACCTTCTTCATGGTTGCTTCAAGTTGAGAGTTGAGAGGATTAATACAGTTTAGACTCTATGGCCAGCAGGAGCGAGACCACCTTCCAATGTTAAAGTTCTGAAGATCTGATCTGAATCTGAACTCATGGGATGGGACAGCAATTTGGTAACAAGTATCTCTGTTTTTTGCGGGTAAGTTTCTCTGTTCAAGAATTTATACATTATCAATTTCTATACCAACTCCCCAGAAAAACAAAACAGCTTGTGAACTTACGTTCATATTTAGTCTTCTATTGAACTGGTGTAGATAGATGTTCTACAGGATAATATACGACCGTGTTAGTAATCAATAAATTGTGTACTATTATTTTCATTGTTGTGTATATTTATAAAACATCAAAGCTACATACTCCTTAGGCCTTGCTCGGTTCCATGAGAAATGACAGGGATTGGTAGGGATTAAATCCCATATAGTTTAAATTCCCCCCAAATCCCCTTCATTCCACTTCAATCCACATGGGGAGTGGCTTAACCGAACAGGGCCTAATTGGGAAAAGTGAATCCGATCACCACAATAAGGACCCAAACTTTTCGCTTGAGTGCTGATTTTGTGCCAATCATTCAGATTTTTTTTGATAGAGTTGTGTTCTACACATGTGTCTCTTTCATTTTGGAAACCGATTAGAACTCCTACTTGATTGCTGACAAATGTATTGGCGCGTTAATATAAGTTTAATTTTCATGTTCTGTGCCTCCGATTGATTATGAAAACTACAATCTATTGGTTAAACAGACGAGCGCGGCAACGCGCGCCATCATGGTCTAGTTGAGATATAAGGCTGGCCTGTCGGTGGATGTGCGCTCTCCTTGTTCAACCGAGCGATGGTGTTACACTAAAAAAATACTAGTGGGGGCATGGCAGCTGCGAGGCGACCGAGCGGCGGCGTGGTGGCTGCGGGACGGGACCGAACGACAAGTGCTCGGCGGCGCCTCGATGGGGCTGTGTACAGAGGGGAGAGAGTGTCGTTGGGGAGGATTTGGCGTGCTCTTGGCTTGCTGGAGACGAGGAAGAGGGGGCCGAGAGGTTAGCTGCGGCTTGCTGGAGCGGCTGGCGGCATGGGCGACCGTGGTGCTGGCGGCGCTTCTTCTTCCGGGGGTTCGTCGCTGCTGTTGGGTGTGCTTCACTCATCCGCCGCAGGCTACTGCTTCGCCAACCTTACCTCGCATCTCATGTTTATTGGCTTGAATTGATTTTTTTAGGGCAACACACCATCCTTTATTACTCTATAGAAAGGTTTACATGAATAATGTTGGGATCGTGGGGATGACCCAGCCAAATATGTCTACCCTGCTGTAAAGAAAGTGAATATCTAGCTAGGTGGTGTGGTTCGGTGTTACAAGTTCTTTTCTCGAAAACAAAATTACAAGAAATAAAGCCTTCCGTCCATTCTTTAATCTCCTTGATTACTACTCCATGCACTGCTTCGGATCCTTCATGAATGTCATCAACTATGGGTTTGCAGTCTGATGCAACATGTAGCCTTTGAATTCCTAGATCAGATGCGAGTGCTAACGCCTCCCGTCATGCGATTTCCTCAAGCGTTGTTGGATCATTTAGTCCATTGATCACTAAAGACGATGATCCCGGATACTTGCCGTGAGCATCGCGGCAAACTACAGATGCTGTCCCACGGCCGCCTACTCAAGCAACACCTGCATCTACGTTAAACTTGCAGCATCCAGCTGGTGGTGCGATCCATGTTGGAATAAGCCACGTCGCGTGGTGTGGTCGGGCTGGTCGGGCGTGTCGGTGCGCGCGGGACGTGCGGGACGCACTGGTGCGGTCGGGCTCGTCGGGCGCGTCAGGTGCGCGCGGGATGTAGCGGAAGCCGTGGCAAAGTCTACATGTGTGCGTATGTGTGTGTGGCGTGCGTGTCAGTGCTCGTGGCCGTTAGACTGGCAGTAGTAGCAAAACGACCGCGGCGTTCTGTTCGTAGCCAGCCGGGTCGTACGCGTAGAGCGCGTCGTGGAGGCTGGGCTGAGCGGATGGATAGTGCGTAGATCGGGGAGGTGGGCAGCGATGTGCATGCATGCATCGGCCAAGTATAAAATCCCCAGGTTGAGTTTGTTAGGTGAGCGCGTGTGTGTGCGTCCATGGTTGTAGACTGTAGCTTGTTTATTAGAGAATAAGAGGGCCGTACGTGCGGCTGGGCGTTCGAGCGCATGTAGAAAATTTGTGCTGTGTGTTGCTCCTTCTTCTACCTCCATGCATCCACAACAGAGAGAGTGAGCTAGGCTTCGGCAACAACAATTGGTATACAGAGCTTCGGTTCGGGCGATCACCGGCGATCATGGCGCTCGTCCCTCACGGCGGCGGCGCGGGCGGATCAGCTACGATGGCGATGCCGATGCTGACCGTGGACATCTACACGGTCTGGGCCATCAAGGCGCAGGCGATCCTCGACGTCCACACCGTGTGGGAGGCGGTGGCGCCGGGTGACGCGGCGGTAAACGCACGGAAGGACAAGACGGCGTGCGCGTTGCTTCTCGGGGCGTTGCCGGAGGATGTGCTGCTGCAGGTGTCGACGAAGCTCACCGCCAGGGAGGTATGGGACTCCCTGAAGGTGAGGTTCGTCGGCGCTGATCGGGTGCGCGCGGCGAGGCTGGCAACACTGCGCGGCGAGTTCGACCGTATGAAGATGGCGGACGGCGAGGAGCTCGACTTGTACGGCGGGAGGCTCGCGGCGATGGCGGCGAGGTACGCTAACCTCGGGGAGACGCTGGATGACGCGGCGCTCGTCAAGAAGTTGCTGGACACGGTGCCGGATCGTCTCTTCCCCGTCGTCGCCGGCATCGAGCAGTTTTGCGTCGTCGAGGAGCTGGCCTTCGACGAGGCGCTTGGGCGACTCCGTGCTTTCGACGAGCGGGTTCGGCGCCGCGGACAAGACGGCGGCGAGCGTGGCGGGGATCAACTCCTGCTGACCCAGGCGCAGTGGCGGGCGCGGGAGCGACAACAGGGCGGTGCGCGGGACGACGACGACGACGAGGGGCGCAGCGTGGCGTCGGGGAGTGGCGGCAACAGGCGCAGACGCTGCTACAAGTGCCGGGAGCACGGACACTTCCGGCGCGAGTGCCCGCAGCTGCGGAAAGGACTGGCGGCGGAGCAGGCTCTCTTGGCCGGCGCCAACATCAACGACAACGGACTCCTCTAGGCCGTGGCTTAGAGGGTGTGTGTTGGAATAAGCCACGTCGCGTGATATGGTCGGGCTCGTCGGGCGCGTCGGTGCGCGCAGGACGTGCGGGACGCACTAGTGCGGTCGGGCTCGTCGGGCGCGTCAGGTGCGCGCGGGACGTAGCGGAAGCCGTGGCAAAGTCTACATGTGTGCGTATGTGTGTGTGGCGTGCGTGTCAGTGCTCGTGGCCGTTAGACTGGCAGTAGTAGCAAAACGACCGCGGCGTTCTGTTCGTAGCCAGCCGGGTCGTACGCGTAGAGCGCGTCGTGGAGGCTGGGCTGAGCGGATGGATAGTGCGTAGATCGGGGAGGTGGGCAGCGATGTGCATGCATGCATCGGCCAAGTATAAAATCTCCAGGGTGAGTTTGTTAGGTGAGAGCGTGTGTGTGCGTCCATGGTTGTAGACTGTAGCTTGTTTATCAGAGAATAAGAGGGCCGTACGTGCGGCTGGGCGTTCGAGCGCCTGTAGAAAATTTGTGCTGTGTGTTGCTCATTCTTCTACCTGCATCCATCCACAACAGAGAGAGTGAGCTAGGCTTCGGCAACAACAATCCACCCTCTTCTTTCGTCCGCTACAGATGCTGCTCTTCTAACTTGGTTGGGCTGCTTGAGTTGATCCAGTTCTTGTATGAAGCTAGATATAAACATATGAGTTGCCATCGGGCTCTGATGGGTACCTTCATGCAGCAATTTCCTTCTAGCTGTCCATATGGCCCAAAGTGTCACAGCAAGGCGGACAAACATCTCATGAGACAAGCTATCAATCATACGAAATATCCAGTTGAGTGCATTTGGCTCGCTAGTAGCGGCCATTAGATCAAGTATTCCTTGGTCAGCCAAAGCCCACACACATCTCGCCATGGTACATTCAATTAGAGAGTGAAACCGCGAATCCTCCATTCCACTGATTGCACGCGTGGGTGTCGTAGACATGTTCCTATGGTGCCGCACATCTTCGGTTGGTATTGATTGGTGAGCTAGCCGCCACAAAAACACCTTTATTTTTCATGGGACCAAAGTGCTCCACATATGTACCCAAGAAGCTTCCATAGCACTATTATTTGGAGAACCCGCTCTCTGGTCTAGCCAGTCTTCTCGCCTCCTCTTAGTTGCAACAATCATACGATAAGCAGAACATACAGTGAATCTGCCCTTCTTCTCAAAATTCCACGACCAATGATCCTCCAGATTCCGCGTACAGATTGGGATTTGTAAAATGGTGGACGCGTCTGCCGGTAAGAATACTTGGTTGATTAAATCAACGTTCCATCTAGCATTTAATTTATCAATGAGCTCTGAGACCATCTTGTGTGGGTTCTGAATAAGTGGGACTATTGGTCTCATCATCTCCTTCCTTGGGAGCCAGTTATCATTCCAAATGTGGGTAGTCTCAGCATTTCCAATTCTTTTGATTAGGCCTTGTTTTAATACATCCTTGCCCTCGATAATAGCCCTCCAAATCTGCGATGGGTGGTTCCCAACTTGTGCATCTAGAAAGGAAGAACCAGGGAAATACACTGCCTGCAAAATTCGTGCGCTCAAGGAAGAGGGATCATTCAATATTCTTGAAGCATGTCTAGCTAACAGAGCTAAGTTAAATATCTCAAAATCTCAGAACTACAATCCTCCCATACAACGTAGCATCGCCATCATGTCCCATGAGACCCAAGCCGGTTTACTTTGGCCCTGTTTACTTCCCCACCAGAAAGAGCGGACAATAGATGTTAAATGTTCACATAGGCCCCTAGGCAGCTTGAAACAAGACATAGAAAAAACAGGTATAGCTTGTGCCACACACTTTATCAATACCTCCTTCCTTGCTGAAGATAAAATTTTCTCCATCCAACCCTCGACCTTGCTATTGGCTTGAATTGATGACTCGCTACCTCTTGCACCTACATCTACATGCGACCACACAGACCTCTTGCCATCTCCCGAGAACCACCGCCTGCGTCTCAACGGTGGCGGCCGCCTCCAGCCGCCCCTGCTACACCGCCTCTGATAAAAATGTAGAAATTGATAAATGTATCTTTGATCGAGCAAAAAGACAGATTTCAAATAGTGCATATGTCTTTCCTTAGTTTGGGTCGGAATGAATTGGTCATGACACTTTTTGTTTCATGTTTTATGTGTTTCATGAAGTTGCTCAACTCACCAGTGACACGAATAGGAGCATAAACTGATTTTGCAATTAAGAAAAGGAAAATTGGGTGCGGCAAACCACGCCTTTTTCTTCTAGTGTCATATAATGTTAGAGGGGGGCTAATCAACTAAACCTAGCTAATTTTGTCTGATAAATGCAGAATTAGGAGTACATATAGGTGTATTAATTTATGAGAGCATAGGGAGGTCCAGGCCCCTGCCAGCACCCCTACCTCCGCCAGTGTGGAAAACAATCATCAAGCTGTCTCATGGAGAATCATGATTAAAATGGTCACCGGCTGACCATCTCTATAGTTTAGTGCTTTATTGACTATATTGTGCAAATATAACAACTAGAAAATAAAGTGATGTAAACATGGGACTCCTATGTGCTAAAAGTAGCCTTCCAATTTGAAGGAGCACATAAAAGGGAAAGTACATCATGAAACCTCCTGACGATGCCAAGCAAAACCAAATCGCAATCATCTAGTGATGCTGCTAAGTTTTAAATAGACATCGACCATAGCCTTGAAATTGTGTGTGTGTGTGTCCCTTTTCATTTGCAACGCGAGTACATACATGCATTCACTAACACAACAACCAAATCAGCATCCCACTCCCACCACCACCACATGCTAATATAAAGGTCTTGGGAGTTTGCGATTTACAATAATCCATAGCCAGTTTCATTTGATAAGTTGCTAGAGTAGGTAGGCAGCTGCCCAATCATATCGTTTGGTATCATAGTTTAGGATCCAATTTGATCATGTGTTCACATGATTTGTAGGATTTGTTAACAATCAGTGTCTTATTTGTGGTGGTCCTAAGTCCTTATATTATTATTTATTTTGTTTTATGCTTGTTGGTAATAAGACCATCATCTGGTGAGTTCATTTGAGATGTCGAACTACCTCAAATGGTTGAAAGTGATCGGAGTTGGAACTCGAGCAAAACTAGGCATAGGAGGCATACAGGAAAATTTATGAGGAACTGTACGATACCCGTCAAGGTTAAGGGTACTTCAGTTAACTAGTAGTTGGTGATCGATCATCGTAAGGTCCAAATGGTGCACTTGAAGATCTGGCCATCCGATCTTGTTTACAAAGCCATGTTGGTCGATGGTTGCAGATTTATGAGCAGCGCTTTGCACTTCTCATCCAGCCTACCTCTACCACTTAATAGTTGGTGACGTGTAGCCATAAGAGCTCAATGGAGATACGGATGATTTGGACATCCATTCAAATTTCTGAAGTTCCTCATGCTTGCTAGTCAAAATTAGAATTCAAATCCAATGGAGACACGTAAAATTGAATGAAAGGAGTATTAATGTTGTAATGTCAGATATTGTATGTATCAGCTGATGTCCAATCGAAGATCAAACTCTCCACCATGTTAGTCACAAGAAAACACAAAACTATGTTACTAGAAAAGTTTACCACCAATTAGTTTGCAACACATAAAAATATTTTCGTCACCGTACTAAAAGTTTGGATTTTTTTTTCTTTTCTTCTTGTGACAAACGAGTTCTTGCACCGTAAGAGTTCTCACAGGTCCTCCTTTTTGTTCCGGAAGCTCGCTCTGGCCCATACCAAGGGGGTTGCAGTTATACAGATCGCAACATAATAGGGAAAGCATGACATGAAAACTCTGGATGATGCCAAGCAAAACCAAATCACAATCAATTGGTGATGCTGCAAAGATTTAAATACCCATCGACCATAGCTTTAAATGTTGTATGTGTCCATCTTCACTTTGCAACGTGAGTACGTGCATGTATTCACTAGCACAACAACCAAAGCATCATCCCACTCCCACTATCACCATATGTCAATATAAAGGTCTTGGGAGTTTGCGATTTACACTGATTCATTCCCAGATTCATTTGATAAGTTGCTAGAGTGGGTGGGCTGATATAAATTGGTCCGAAAGTTAGGATCCAATTTTATTGCATGTTCACTTGGTTTTTAGGATTTATTAACAATCAGTGTCTTATTTGTGGTGGTCCTAGCCAAGTCCAGTCCTTATCTATTATTTATTAGTTTTGTGCTCGTTGGTGATAAGACGATCATTTTGGTCAGTTCATTTGAGATGACAGGCTGCCTCAAATGGCTGAAAGTGATTGGAGTTGGAACTCAGGCAAAACTAGGCATTGGAGGCATAGAGGAAGATTTATGAGCAATTTTGCTATACCCCTCAAGGGCGTTCCTGTCACACCGTAATTAGTAACCGATAGTAAGATCGAAATGGAGCATATGAAGATTTGGGCATCCGGTCCAGATTAAAAAGTCCCTTCGGTCGGTAGTGAAAGATTTATAAGCAATTTTGCACTTCTCATTATGTCTACCTCTGCAACTTAATAGCTGGTGCGGAGTAGCCATAAGAGCTAAATGGAGATTCGGATGATCTGGGCATCTTTTCTACAGTTTATGCCTCATGTTCGGTAGTCGAAATGAGAATTTAATTCAATGGAGAATTGTAGAACTGAATGAAAGGAGTATTAATGTTGTAATGCCAGCTACTGTCAGTATCAGCTCGGTCCAATTGAAGATCAAACTCGCGACCATGTCAGTCACAAGCTAACACAATAGTATGTTACTAAAATATCTTACCGCCACTCAATTTGCAACACGAGATTATTATTTTCGCCACCATACTAAAAGTTTGGCTTTTCTCCTACAAACATGTTCATGCGTCCTCCTTTGTGTCCCTGAATCTCATAGGCCCTCCTGACAAACACCCAACCAAAAATGACCAATAGAAGTGCAGACCACAACAGGGAGACCACAACAGGGAAACCGCTCTAGAAGGAGAGAAAGACAATGTAGAATCTTATCCATGAAATCTCTTAGATTCAGATAATGGAAAGATGAGAACAATTATGGGAGGTGATGCATAATAGTTAAGACTTCGAACAAACATAAAGACACCACAGACTTGCATCTCGGGCACAGAGCTCCGTCCGTGCCAAAAAGGTGAAGAGAGAAACATACCCAAGAGCTAACGCTAAAGTACACAGGACAACTCTTTCGACAGAGAAAATTAGAGTACCATTTTTCTTTCAACAGTTTCGACACCATATATTGAGACGATATGGATGACAGTTTTGCCAATAAGAATTTTAAAACAGACGCATGGACGACAGTTCGACAGAGCTGAAACATAATCACAATCAGCAGCCAATTGATCTGTGGATAATATTACTATGTTTCTATACGATGAAAGTGTCACGCATCTCAACCATTCGTGCTCAGACAAACTACCATGCCGTCAAGTTCTCTGGAGCGACGTGACTGCTCCACGCCTTTGCACACCACGTGCCATGGCCGGTGATGGCCATCAGTTTAGCACCAAAACAGCAACAGCAAAACCAGGTGGTGGGTGAAGAGAATCATGTCCAAAAGATTATAGACAAATAATGTGGGAATTCAGGCCAGCTTGAAGATCAAACGAATTGCGGAGATCAGCAACATGAAAAGACGAGTGAGGTGTGAACATGGATGGGTCCGAATTGCTGCTCGCAGAGATGAATAGGAAACAGACATGTCTCTCACTGAATCAGCAACACCAAAAGAGAAGCAGTAGTACTATTACAAACAACCAAAATCTGTACTGAAATTTCAGAATCTCCAACAATCGCTACCGTAAAGGGAGAAATCGGACTGGTGTCCCATTAAATCTAGCAAGGGGGAGACATTGACTATCACTCCAAACTTAGAAAACCTCATGTCACATTACCAGGACTAAAAAGATGTCTTGTCGGCAGGTAGACAAGACAAAAAGGATCGACCAAAAGCAGCAAGAGAATCGTATCCATAGGCAGCAAGAAAGATCAGACTGTTGTCACCCTCAAATCCCACGAACACGGATCCAATACAGGTGCAACGGAGAAACACCAAAATTTTCAGAATTGGTGGCATGATGAGTGATGAAATCGCCTTCCTCCTGTCAGTGACATAAAAGATTCAAAAGCTTGGACCACTTTGTAGAAAGGTGTTTCAAATGCCAAATTTACCCCTGTCCATCCAAGAAGCAGCAGACAAAGAATACATGTAGGACATGCTGAAACTTAGCCAGAAAATGTTACCCGTACGAAACTCAAACCATAGCCACACCCTCAATGGCACATGCCTAAAGACTAGCTCACTACAGCAGACTGGCACTTTTGTTGGACGTAATTAGTGACACATGGATTTAAGGACGGTTAGTGTGAACAACACCCCTGACGGGCAGGTTAAAAGGACCCTTAGTGTCAACCTAAACTACTACTGATTTTTGCTCAAACTTCATCATTGACGGGTATGAAAACCAGGTTTAAGGAGTGATGTTGGCCTAGGAAACCTTCATCTCAACCGCAATTTCGGCCCACAAACAGCCCACCTAACCCTATCTGCACCCCAGTTGCATACCATCACTTCCAGGGTGATGTTGTCTCTTCCATGTTTCGTTGGAAAAGGAGGTTAAAACCCCCGACCTCTGCATCAATCGATGCATACAACCAACTTTATTAATTATTCATCAAAGATCTAACAAAAATATACATCAGGCCATCCGAAGCAACCACTCACACTTACAAACTCGATAATGTGGAGTACTCTCGCTCCTCATATCTAAAACTGGTGTCATTGCCGATCCATCCACACAACATATCGGAACCCACTGCTGGTGCAATAAACCTAAAGTGTACGCCACATCCACACGTTTTAGAAGCCGCCATGATCATGGAACCGCTGACCCATCTTCAGGAAAGAGATATGCATCATCCTTGCCACTCCGGCAATCCGTCGACGCCACCATGGCGCCCAACAACACCACCTCCCTGTGCGTAAACTACTGAGCACGTCGCGGTCGCTGTGGGCACACCATTGCACCATGCCGCCAAGTACCACCAGCCGACGCGGCTTGAAGCCTTTGGACAGCTTGAAGCCTTTGGAGGATCTATTGTGCGTAGCTCCCACCGAACGGGCATGACACAGCGTAGCACCTGTCAGTCGGGCATGACTTCACATAACCAACGAATCTCCATGCAAGATGAAGCCCCTCCACCGCCTGCCTATGTCATCCAGCGCTACTCGACAAACAACGCCCCCAAGAGAGAAACGACACCGCAGTGTCGTCATCATTTGATCTGGAAGACCAGATCCTAGGGTTTCCCCCAGTACAGTACGAGTGGGTCGACATTAGTTACAAGATGATGCCTTAAGAAAGGTAACGACGCAGAACGCCGTCATCACCGGCCGCTGGCTCGGTTTTCACCGACATCTATGTCTCCTCGGCTCGCAAGAGGGATTAGATGACGGATCTCGGGATCCGACCACCTAGTCTTCAGGCTGACAACCCCCTACGAAGGATATGACCACCACCGCCAAGCTCAGGGCCGCTGCCTCAAGCGCCCGCATCAAGACGGAGGAGAACCAATATGGGGTGGGAAACTCCAGAACCTCACACTACCCCGGCAGCCATGGTGGCCCAACCGCCGCGGCGCCGCCGGAGTCCCATCGGGCTGCCGACCAATGGTACCAACTCCACCTCCACGACGGGCGCCTAGGATCGTCGTCGTGTCTTGTCCAGAGGTCCCCTCGCGGAGAGAAGAGCAGAGCCCACCGTCTGACGGGCGAGTTTCGCTCAACGGCCTCCTCTGGAAGCAGCAGGGAAGCAGTGAAGGAGGAGGTCGGGGTGGCGGCGGTTAGGGTTCACCCGAGCCACCCCTTAGAGGCGACGCGAGCGACTCCTCGGGGAAATGATGTTGTCTCTTTCACGTAACGACAGGGCACAGTGGCTTGTGAAGGGATAGCATATGGTGGATGCAACGGCGACCATGTTGAGCAGCATGGTCAGCCTCCACTAGGATGCTCACGTGCAAGCACATGTTGTGCGGAGATGATTCAGAATTGTTGCTTTCAAAAAACTTTTCTGCAGGAAACTAATTGGATCACTTCATATACTATTTTCTTTCAACGGTTTGACACCATATATTAAGATATAAGGTCCAAAAGATAATATCAACTAATTGGAGCACTTAGCAGAACCCAATTGCTGACAAAGGATGACCGGAGCACTGAATTTGCCTAATAGCTCTAAGAAATTGTTGCTTGGCAAAACTGGTCAAAAGCAGTACTGATCACAGGAAATAATCAGATCCAAACGTGAAATTAAGACAATGTATAATCCTATATGTCAACTGATTTAGATTCAAACAATGGACAAATCAAACCAACCATGGGAAAATACTCAAGATCATTCGGACTATACCGAGACTTCATGGTTCCACCACAAACATTCAAAAACGCCCGGTCCAGCCAAAGAGCTATTTTTTGTTTGCATCTTGTGTTGGAGTTGTAAATCTTACAAAGGACAAGCAGATTGACAACATTGTATACTATCTGCAAAAGGATGCACACTCTTAGTCAGGGGCGTAGCCAGGCCCCGGGCTGCCCGGGCCATGGCCTGGGGCGTGGGAGTGAAATCCTTCGTATACTGTAGCCACAGTAGCGTACTGTAGCTACAGTAATCACTGTTCCAACGAAGCTGGCCCGGGGCGTAGCCATATCCTGGCTACGGCACTGCTCTTAGTCATATGTGTGTCCGACTTGGTTCGTTAGTTTTTTTTTTTCAATTAGAGGACCTAGGTGCAAAAACTATAGTGCTCTGGAGGGTGGACTTCACAGAAAAAATACAATAGTTTTCCCCGGTAGTTCCGAAAACAAAGCCTAGGAATTAATAATCCCTCTTTAAGATTTTTTCCCCAATTTCTTAATTTAAAAATATTTTTTATTTATTTCTAAAATTAGTTATGTGTTCAAAATCTCGTCGCATGGGCGAAACCATCTTCAAGCTGTCTTATTGAGGATCATGTTTAAAATGGTGATCTGTTGACCATCTCTACCGTTCAATGCTTCATTTACTTAGTTGTAACTACAAGAAAATAAACCGATGTAAACATGGGACTCTCATCTCGAGAGGGCACCATCTGAACCATGGGCATGTTGAGAAATTAAGCAATTGTTCGATTAATTTAATCCAAGAATAAATCATTAACATGATATAGACAGTCTAATGATATACTGAAAATTCATGATGTACGCACATACTAGACATATAGTAGAAACATCTACGCAAAACACTAGTACTGCACACATGGAAATAATCAGGATAAGGGTAAGCATGTTATACCCTCCAGTAGGCCAGTTGGCCGGATCAGCAGCAGAGGCGGCGGCCTCGTCGGCGATGCGCTTGTCGGAGGCGGCCTTGTCGGCAGCAGCCTTGTCAGCGTCGGTGCTGGTGCTCATGGTGAAGGCGAAGGCGACGCGGATGAAGATGTAGTCGACGTAGAGGAAGCAGTCGAACCGAGGCGAGCAGTCGCGTAGAAGACGCTCCCCAAAAACCTAATCGCCCCTCTCCCGTACAGGATCTGGAGAGGCGGGGTTTCGGAGGCCTGCTCTCCCGTCGGCCGTGTACGCGGAAGACGGGATGGAGTCACCGGCGACAGCAGCAGCGAGAGGAACGACAGAGGTGGTGGTGGCAGAGCAGATGTGATCTGTATTGTTCTCTGGAGAGGAGCGACCTCTCTTATATAGGCGCAGAGGAGGAGACAAACGGTCCAGCATAAACGCACATAATGAATCACAATGAATTCTGGTAACGGCCGTACTTAAGACCGCACATAATGAATCACAATGAATTCTGGTAACGGCCGTACTTAAGACGAAATGTTTCAGCTCGTATTCATTTTCCCGCGCCGCGCCGCGCCGAGACGGGCGGCGGAGGAGGAGGAGCGCGCGGGAGAATGTCTCACCTTATAAGTTGGTGTACATCTCTCTCAACTAGCAATGTGGGACTAAACTCCCACCACTTGCTAGGCAGCATGTGCCCTTAGGGATTTTTCTGTAATTGCTAAATGGGCCCAAAGCCCATCTCATATTCAGCAGGGCATATGCACCCACTTTTCAAAAAATGTATTTTAAGCACGTTTTAAAATGTTAAAAAATTCAAAAGAAAATATCACGCATACATGTTAGCAAATGTGTGTACGCACAAACTTTTATGAAAAAATGTCTTTTGTTTTGCCTCCGTAAAAAAGACAAATTTTAGTGCTTCTAAATAGTGTTCCATGACATATTTTTTTTGTCTTTTTTGCACATGCCACAATAAAAGTTATTTTTTCGTGAAATTTTACGCACGTACATAGAACATGAAGACGTGCCCGTGTGATTTTTTTCAGATCTTTTAAGAATTTAAAATTTTGTTTTCCAAAGTTGATGCATATGCCCATGGGTTCATCCATGCACTTCTCCTCTCATATGCCCAAACTAACCTTCCAACTTGATGAAGCACACGACACAAAAAGCACGTCATGGAAACTCTGCACAACGCCAAGCAAAACCAAATCGCAATTAATTTGTGACAATGCATGTATTTAAATGCACATCACCCTTAGCCATTAGAGCGTGGTTAATAGTACAACCTGTTGATGGCTATACGGCATTGCCATGTCATTTATAGCCAACCTTGTAGCCTTCAAGTATAATACTACCTCCATCTCAGTTTACAAAGCTTGCATGT
This sequence comes from Secale cereale, assembly GCA_902687465.1. NCBI lineage: Eukaryota > Viridiplantae > Streptophyta > Magnoliopsida > Poales > Poaceae > Secale > Secale cereale. The sequence continues at coordinate 668,037,727 of LR738713.1, read as the reverse complement.
GTATCTAGATCATCAACTTAACTTATGTAAAATAAATTGTTTAACATAAAAATTATATCATTAGAAAATAGAATATCTAAAGTTTCTAATGATATATTTTTTGTAATGTACGTCTTTTATTAAGTTGGTCAAATTAACGAGCTACGTACACGTGCAACACTTGTAAACTGAGATGGAGGGAGTAGTGAGATACAAAGATGTGCTACTTTATTAATTCATGGTCCACCTCTCACTCTCATATAGTACCTAGGAGCATGTGTTGTAGCTGGCTCTTATTCTGTAGTCGGCTTCTTTTCCCTCTCCTTTTCTCTCCTCTTCATGTCAGCAGAAAAATAATATTTTAACCCTTACAACCTACTTACATAAGTTTATTATACTTGCTCTTAAATGATGAACATGTCCCTCTTCACATGAGATGCAATTATGTGCACACATGCACTAACACAATAACCAACGCATCATTCCATTCCCACCGCCTCCATATGCCAATATAAGGTCTTGAGTTGTTGCCTAACCGTATCGACTGGTCTCATAGTTTAGGATCCGAATTTATTGCGCCTTCACCTGGGCTTTTAGGATTTGTTCACTATATGTGTCTTATTTCTCATGGTTCTATGTCTTTCTCTATTATTTTAGTTTTGTACTTTTGTTTATTTGTTGATAAGACTATCATCTTGGCGAGTTCATTCTAAGATGGCAGAAATGGTCGCAAGTAATTGCAGTTGGAAGTTGGGCAATACTAGGCATTGGAGACATACAGGAGGATCTATGGGCATCTAAGGAAAACGCAACTTTGATTGAGATCATTGGATTGTTAAGCCATGTGCACCAAGGGCCAGTTCCAAAGTGAATGCAGTCACCATGAAGAACTGAACCAAGTTCAAAAGGAAATTCTGGTACTCACTCCATTCCCTTATATAAGGCCAAAAACTCAAATTACAGGTACCAAGATAAAATTTAATGATTGCTTTGCAAGTCCACTTTCCTTTTCGTTAACCGGAATCATTAATACGTACACATGCATGCAAAGAAGGAAGTAGAAGGAAATAGCACCGTGTAATTATGACTACATGCATGCAAATATTAAAACGGTTGGTCGTACGAGAAAACATCATTAATTTTTACCTCGATTACAGTTAGTGGCCTTGTATAGATGCAAATTGTATTTTTCATAGTGGCCTTGTATAAGGGGATGGAGTGAGTACTATTCATCACGGCAAAGCCCCTCAAAAATCTCTCGAGACGAGGATAATTTTGCATCCAGTCAAAGTACTAGCCATCCAGAGTGTCACACCTGCAAGTACTGTGTCATGTGCTCCCTCCATAAACAAATATAAGAATGTTTAGATCACTAAAATAGTGATCTAAACACTCTTATGTTAGTTTACAGAGGGAGTAGTTCGATAGCAGCAGCCTTGGGCCGCAAGTGTGTGCACGCTTGTAGTCCATCTGTGTGGGGCAGATGGCCCAGCCCAGTCCAGGAGAGCGTGGCATTTTGAGTCTCGCCCCTCTCTGTTCCTTCTCTAATCTCACTGCTCTTTGTCTCTCTCCTACTGCAGCCAAACCTAACCCCTCAAACCAAATCCTTCCAGATCAGGTCATCACACTCATACAAAGATGCTTCATAACTTCAACATTCAGATAAACTTCAGTGAAAGAAACTTGCGGACAACTCTCGGCACCTTCTTTTTTTATCCAGATGTGCATCCCACGAGTGAAAATAGTAGAAATCACCTTCGATTGATTAAGAGTCAGTCAGAACAATCACATGGAGGATGTTGCATGATCTTATCCATCAACCGCAAGGACTCTGTTCCTGACACAAACCTCAAAGTGCCGCTCCGAAAATTCAGAAACTTTTGCATGACAGTGCAGAGCGCCGTCCAGCCCACGGGTAAACAGAGGAACACATAAGCAGGATTAACACGAAAGCAAGACAACTATTAGCCTTATACCATTTCCTTTCAACAGTTCAACAGCTGATATGGAGATGTAAGATCCTAACTGCTGATAAAATACAAAGTCCCAGTGTACTAACATGATCAAAAAGACTTCACATAACCAAGAGCAACTGCTAACAAAAGATGAGCAGAATACTGAATTTTACTGACACCTCCAGCAATTGCTGCCAAGCAAAAAAAAATGGTCAAAAGCAGTGCAGATCACAACAAGGAAACCGATGTAGAACGAGAACAATATAATGTGGACTCTTATCCATGAACTGATTAAGACTCAGATAATGGAAAGATGGGAACAATCATGGAGGTGATAGAAAGGTGAGAAAAATCATGGGAGATTATGCATTATACTAGTTCAGACTTCAAACATAGACAAAGACACTACAGACTCGCAGCATTCCGGCCAAAATGTTTAACAGATAAAGTGCTAAAATAAACAGGACAACTCTTACCATTTTTCTTTCAACAGTTTCGATACCATATATTGAGGCCGAAGAACTGAAAAACGGACACAGGGACGACAGTAGATACATTCGACATAGAAGGAACATAATTACAGATCATCGGCCAATTGATTCGTGGAGAATATTTTGCTTCTATACCATACTGGAAGTTCACTGATGAAAGTGTCACGCGTCTCCATCGTTCATGCTCAGACGAGCTATCGCGTAATTGCACCGTCAAGTTCTCAGAAGCGACATGACCGCTCCACGCCTTTCCACACCAAGTTGCCGGCGATGAAACAGCAACAGCAAAAGCAGTAGTAGGCGAAGAGAACCCTCTCCTAAAGATTGTAAGCAGAAAACGTGGGAACTCATGCCAGCTTGAAGATCTAAGAAATTGCGGAAATCATCAACATGAAAAGACGAGAGAGACATGAACATGGATGGGTCCGAATCACTGCTGCCAGAGATGAATAGGAATAGGATGCAGACTTCTTTTTTCTCTTAATTTCTTAATTTTATAAAAACTAATATTCTTTAGATTTCTAAAATTATTTATTTTGGTTTTTAAAATGTCGCCGCGCGTGTGATGCAATCATCAAGCTGTCTCGTGGAAAATCACGTTCAAAATGGCAATCTATTGGACATCTCAACTGTTCAATGCTTCATTAACGAAAAATATAAGATCTAGAACATAAAGCGATGTAAACATGGGACTCCTATATGTCCAAACTAACCTTCCAATTTGATGAAGCACACGACTGGGAAAGCACATCATGAAAACTAAGAGCATCTCTAGTAGACCCCGTATAATGCCGCCCGGCAAAATGCGAATATCCATTTTTACGGGTTCGCTTTAAGGGGTCTGCTCGGCCACCGCCCGCGCTGGCCCGCAAATCAGTAATTTGCATTTCAATTTCGGGCATGAAAACACATTTCTTGCTTCTTTATTTCCTTCGAAGGCATTGCATACATAATAATTCATCAAATCTTTGTTAGAATAGCAAGACCAAAGAAAACAAGAACCACAATTAGGCATTTTAGAAGATATCCAACCTCCATAACTGCTCCAACTAGTTGGACCAACATCTTCTCCATGTATTCATTGTTGATCTGCGGATTCTTGATCTTACATTCTTCGTTCTTCTTCTTTGATTCTAAAGAAGTAGACGTTGCTTCCCCTTTAATTTCTTCTCTAATTACACATGCAGCCGCATCATTAGCGTCAATTCTACCAACTGGAGCACGAACATCTATTAAGTTTTTTATATTAATAATTCAATGTGTTCTTCTTCCCAAAACCAAAATGAGCATCCATCTGGCTACACACATGACCATCTCAATGAGCTATCGAAATTGAACCGAATACGTTAACAAAGCCGAATAAAACAAGAGCATACCCCCTCGTTCTCACATTTGAGGAATACCCATCAGGGGTGCTTCGGCGTGCTAGATGTTAGCTGCACCACTGTCTGCGTGCAGTCGGCGCACTGTATGAGCGGCATCGGCGAGCCGCTGCGCGAGCACGGAGCTCGGGCAACGGCCGGCCGAGTACTTGTCGGCAAACCGACGACGGTGGCTAGAGGGCGAACCAGTACCTTCATGCGGCGTTGGGGTTTTGTCAGGGTTGGGTGGGGTGCTCCCCGGCCAATCCATGGCTTGGCGCAGCCACCGGTGGCCGGAAACGCCAAATCCGGTGGCCGCGACTAATAGCCGCCGATCTGCAACTATCCGGCCGACCGAGGTAGCAGCAAGTGGTGGAGGACAATATCGGGCGTGCGGCGGCCCGCCGGCGTGATCCCGACGGCTGGTATGGCCGGAATCGTGGGCGCCGGCCCAGCGGCGAAGGGTGGGGAAAAGCGCGAGCTGAAATGTCCCCCCTCCTGCCAACCGCCACCGTTCTATGCAGGGCACCGACGGGGCGAGGGGGAGAGCTCGCGTTTATGCTGGTTGGGGCACGACTTTTGCCGCGCCACACAAAAAAAATTACGGATCAGCGCGGGCAGCATATTTCGCAAGGACCCGTATTTTGACAATTATTTTGCAGGTCGAGACATTATACGGGGTCTGCTAGAGATGCTCTAAGGACATCGCCAAGCTGAACCAAATCACAGTTAATTGGTTATGATATTGGGCTTTGAATACACATCGCCCTGAGCCTTTAAATGGTGGCTTTAAATGCATTCACTAACTCAACAACCAAAGCATTATCCCACTCCCACCACCACCACCACCATATGCCAATATAAAGGCTTTGGATTTTGTGATTTACGCTAGTTCATAGCCAGTTTGATTTGGTACATGTTGCTAGAGTGGGTGATTTCCTAACCGTATAGATTGGTCTCGTAGGTTAGGATCCGATTCGATCACGCGTTCACCTAGGATTTTAGGATTTATTCACAATATATTTCTTATTTGTGGTGGTTCTATATCTTTTTTTTTGTACTTTTGTTTGTTGCTGATAAGACTATCATCTCGGCGAGTTCATTCTGAGATGCCAGACCAACTCAAAATGATCGCAAGTGATTGTAGTTAGAACTTAGAAAATAATAGGCGTTGGAGGCATACAGGAAGATATACGAGCGAGGAAGGGAAAGGTAACTTTGATTAAGATCGTTGGATCGTTATGCCATGTGCACCATGGGCCAGTTTCGAAGTCGATGCGATCTCCATGAAGAACTGAACCAAGTTCGAAAGGAAACTTTGGTACTGTTGTCAAAGCCCCTTAAAAATCTCTCGAGACGAGTATACTTTTGCATCCAACGTACCATCTGTGTGGGGCAGAAAAGACAGCCCAGCCCAGGAGAGGGTGTACTGAAGCTACTCGGATCAGATAGATCTTCATGAATGATGGCATTCTGAATCTCACCTCTCTCTCTCTCTATCTAATTCTCACCTTCATCTTCCTCAAATCTCATATATCCCCTCACGTGTGATCCGAATCCTTCAAGATTGGGTCGTCACACTCACACAGAAATGCTTCAGAACTGGAACATTCAGAAAAACTTTATTGACAGAAACTTTCCGACAACTCTCACCACTTGCGATATGCCACCTATTTGTTATGCTTCTAATTTTCTATCGGGGTACCTTCTCATACTTGCAATAGGATGGTGCTATTTTTAATTAACAACTTAACATGGGACAAATCTGGGAGATACGGATTATACAATCCGCCCTGATCTTGAATCATGTCTTCTCAATTTCGAGTGAAATTGTTGTACAGTGATAAAAATATATTTTAGTTTCAGCTGAGAGGTGAATTTGATCGACAGAAGGAAAGGGATAACAAAAATACTGATCTTGAGACCAACCATGGATGACAAGCCCTTGCCCGTTGGTGGCATATTTTTATAGAAGAACTCCTTGGTGAAATACACTTCGTTGGAGTCAAACTATGGTTGCTAGGCGTGTCACGATGGCCCTAACGGCCTAACCATTGGGCTACTGCCTGTTCCCAGTCTGGAAGTAGATAGCTGCGGCAGGGGACAGAGAGGGGGCATAGAATTATCAATGATGACATGAAGAGAAAATTGTACCTACGCAAAATTTTGAAACTCTCGGATGACTTTTTTGCAAAATTTTCAAAAGCTGCCGGAAGCCGTCGAATCTGAGATCCAATGGCTCGCAGCAAGCCCGTATCACGGTATCACCTAAGTGTTGGTAGCACCTGATATTTTCCCTTGTTTACATATTGCATTGCGATCTATAATGATCAATTAAGACATGTGTTGCACGTGCACACTAATTAGTAGGAGCAAATACAAAGTACAAAATCCCAATTGCTGACAAAATACAAAGTCCTAAAGTAGAAGGAAATACTGACAGAGGATGACCAGAACACTGAAATTTACTGACACCTTACACAATTGATGCCAAGCCAAAACATGATCAAGGGCAGTGCAGATCACAACAAGGAATCGGATCCAGAACCAGAATAAGAATATCTTTAATATTATCCATGAACTGATTAAGATTCAGATAATGGGCAAGTCAGAAAAAATCATGAGAGATGATACACAAGTGAGAAAAATCATGCGAGATAATGCATAATAGTACTTAAAACATGAGACAAAGACACATACACTACAAATTTCAGAATTCCTCTACAAAAATTCAGAGACTTCCCATCACAGATCAGAGAACAGAGATGCAAAAATTCAGAGAGTTTGCACCACAGAGCCAGGGTCATGTATTGAGGTCAAAGAATTCAAAAATCGACACATGGACGACAGTAGATACATTGGACAGAGATGCAACATAATTAGAGATCACCGGCCAATTTATTAGTGGAGAATGTTACTTATGTTTATATACCATAGTAAGGGCATCTCCAATTGTTCGGCCCCCAGGGGCTTGAAATAGCGCCGCCTGGAGGCCAACCGGCGGAAAAATTAGCTTGGGGGCTTGGTTCCCCAACCATGGCCCCAGATCAGCTCTCAGACGCCGTTTTTAAAAATGAAATTCGGCTACAATTTGACTAAAGAAGACACAAATTCGGCTAATATTTGGCGGTTTTCATATATTCGGGGTTTTTCATATATTCACCGGTTTCCATACATAAATAAAGAAGACATAATAAAAAACATAAAAATCTACGCCGGCCACCGCCGCCCGCCGCCACCCGAACCTTCTACATGACGAGGAGCTTGTAGAAGGTGGTGTAGTTGCCGTCGTCGTCGTCATCGCTCTGCACGCCGCCACCGCCGTCCTTGATGCATCCCTGCCCTGGGTCGCCGTGGCGGACGGGGTTGGATGGCCCGGGCTCCTCGTCGTCACTGTCGAGGATGACGACGTCGTTCTCCTCGCTGCCGTGGCGTCGAGCGGCGATCTCGTTGAGGGCGCGGAATTGAAGCACAATCTCCTCCTGCATGTAGTCGTCCCGCGCACATTTGAGTGTAGTCTCGTCGGCGGTAGCCATGTCGAGGTGCTCCTACTTGACGAACGGTGGCGGCGGCGGCTCCGGCTCCGTCTTTGACCTGACCAGGCAAAGATGGCCGCGGGAAGGGGTGGAGAAGGCTGGCGGCCGCCGTTGTGCCAGAGCGGCGTGTCTTGCGGCTCGGCCTTCACCGGGGCGAGTGATGTTCGCGTGCCGGAGGAATAGGAGCCGAAGGAGGAGGAGGACGCGTCGGTCATGCGCCTCGTCTGCCATGAGGAGCCGCTCCGGCGGGAGAAGCGAGGCGGCGGGTACTCCCCACCACTGCTGCCGCCCCTCAGAGTTGTGGCACCTGCAGCATGCCGGAGCATCGTTTGTGGAGGCGAGACGCTCCTCGGGACGGCGCTCGAAATACGCCGTCCACAAGTTGTGGTTGTCGGGGGCATACCTCGGCAGCTTCCGCGCCGTCTCCTGCAACGACGAGTGGATCTGCATGATCTCGGAGCGCCGATCGACACTAGAAGGCGGCGGGGGCACCGGGACGCCGGCGGCGCTGAGCCTCCATGAACCCGGCACCCGCATGTCGGGCGGCGCCGGGTATTCAGCCTCGTAGAGGAGGCGCGCCTCCGTCTCGTGAACGTGGCGGTGGCCGAGGCACCGGGACATCTTGCTTGAAACTGGGGGGAAGCGAGGCACCGGTGGCGAAGAAAAGAGAAAGGGGCGTCGGCGTCGGGAGCAAGAGGCTGCGGCGAGGGAGTGAGATGCCATCGGCGAGGTGGGTCGGCTTTTATAGTGGCTGGAGGGCAGTGGGCGGCGGCCGCCGTGTGGACACGTGGCGGAGGGAGCGGGACGTGCGTCGGGGCGCCTTCACTGCACCGCCCGTTGGAGAATTAATGGAAGGCTGGCCGACGGCAGACTTCGCATTGATTCACGCAGGAACCGAGGCAATGAGGACGACGAAGGCACCAGATGCTGAGGCAGCGGGTCCACCAGCTTCCGCGTCAAAAACGTTTCGCCCGGCGCCCCCAGATGACCCAGCGCGCCGAGTTTGGCCTGGGTCCGTCGACACCAATTTCGGCCGTCCGCCGACACCAATTTCGGCCCTTACCGACGAAAGTTAGGCTCCCGGAGACACAACTGGGCTGAAATTTTTCCGCCGACAACAAAAAAGGGGCCTGGCTGTTGAGGGGCCAGTAGAGATCCTGTAAATGTTCGGTACGAAACAATAACGCATCTTGACAATTCGTGCTCAGACAAAGTATTGCGTCCTTGCACCTTCAAGTTCTTGAGAGCTACGTGACCGCTCCACTCCTTTCCACACGATGTGCCATGGTCGGCGACGTACCTCGGGTTTTTGAAAGCTTATTAGAGTTTTTGAAGAATCTAAATATCTAACTTGAAATACTACTTTCTTACAATTTTGGATGAGTGTTACTGTCTTGTACACTATAAATTCTATTTTGCTTACTACTCCCTTCGTCCAGAAATACTTGTCATCAAAATGAATAAAAGAGGATGTATCTAGATGTATTTTAATTCTAGATACATCATTTTTTGTCCATTTTGATGACAAGTATTTCCGGACGGAGTGAGTATATGTTAATAAGTGTGGTTGATGAGTTATGCACCGCTTATTCAAACGTGTGCGCATGCAGTTTTCACTGGATTCTGCTAGTTATTGAAATTTACGCCGAGAAAATTCAAGTACTGGACTCACTATTTAATAAAGAACCTTAAGAATACAACAACGTGATGATACCATGCTAAATTTTAACATTTTCATAGTTTATTTGTAGTGCTTTTCAATTTCAGATTATTTTAGCTCAAAGAATCATTAAATGCATGAAAAAATAGCAAATGAAGTAAAATGGGTTGAAATAAGTTAATATAAGTTTAAAAATGAAATGTGGTCAAATTCTGGTCAAACAATGATCAAACTACTTATTCAATAAATATTACTATTACCAAATAATTATTGTTTTTTAGAATAATAGTTTCAAACTCAAATGATGAAGCCCGTGACACCATGGTCACATTTTTCTGATAATAGTGGATATATTATTTGTCGAATTTCGATTTACAGATATTAAATGAATAAATGGCATAATAATAATATTATTATTATTACTTATTTAATTTTCATTGTAATTCAATATTATTATTACTTATTTTATTTTCATTGGAATTCAATATTATTATTACTTAATTAATTTTGAATTTTTTTGTATTATTTTGGATTATTATTATTATTATTATTATTATTATTATTATTATTATTATTATTATTATTATTATTATTATTTTGGTTTTTTGAAGAAAAAAATGTTTTGTAATTTTTTCCTTTTTTGAAGTATTTTTTAGTTTTAAAATTAATCATGGTTGTTTGTTAATCATTGTTGTTTATTTAAATAATTGTTTGGAATTCAAAAAATTAAATCATGTGACATTAATATCTAAGGGTTAACATGATTGATAGCTTATTATTGTCAGGAAAACAACAAGTGCAGACTTGGAAACTGGGGAGATAGAATCTGAAAGTTAAGCGTGCTCGGGCTGGAGTAGTGAGAGGATGGGTGACGATTAGAGATTAGAGATTAAATTCTGAAGTAGTGAGAACTGGTGATTAGAGATTAAATTGTCAATAATTCAAAGATTTGAAAATCAGAAGAAGAAAAAAAACAAATCTAATTTTTTTAAATGAAAAAAATCAGTGGTGTTACCAACCGGGACTAAAGGAGGAGCCTTTAGTCCCGGTTACAGAACCGGGACTAAATTCCATCTGGAACCAGAACTAAAGGCCATTTTTCTACTACTGATGGTGGATGGAGGCATCTAAGTTGCTGCTACAGTTCGAGGCGATGGTGGGCTGGACGAGCCGGAGCTCCACGGCGTTAGGTGGCCCGACTAGCGGCAGGTAGCGGCGACGCGCCTTAGGGGAATGGAGGCGGCGGTGATGCCGCGGGGCGACAGCGGTGCAAGGCGGCACTGCAGTCATGCCGTCGGGCGCGAGCTGCTGGTCGTAGCCGAGCCGAGCGGTGATTGCGCAGGGCGGCGTCCCTGCTCGGCCTTATCCCGTTGGGACATGCACACCCGGCGGATCCGTTCCTGACGATGGGAGCTCCGGCAAAAGCGGTGGGTCTTAATGGTGCATCTCGGGCGTGGACATGGCTGTGGTGCTCCTGCCAGAGAGAATTGCGAGATTGAGAGTAGGGAGAGGAAGGAACGAATGAGGAGGAAGGAGGAGGAGCAGAGGCACGAGAGGCTACGCATGGTCCGGTGGCCGGCCGGCGATGGCTGCCGAAGACGAGGAGGTTGGGAGGAAGAAGGAGAAGAGGGGGAAATAACTTGTGGCTGATAGGTGGGATCCCGTCCGCCTCAACAGGTCAACACCGTCCGCCTCAGCAGGTCAACACATTGGCTAGGACTAGTCTTTGCCACATCAGCCGGACAGACAGGCCCCACCCGTTAGTTTCGCTGTTGGACTCGGCTCAGTTCTGAATTAGTGTGATTTTGTTACTCACTTGCTGCGGAGGTGGTGGTATGTTGTGATTTTTGACAAAAACAATAGTTTTGAAGTACCCTAGCCTCAAATATGATGGTTTTGAGCAATTTACTCCCGGCGTGATGCTGCTTTGCTCGGCTGCTTGGGCCGCCCAAATCCATGTATGGAGCTGATTGCTTTTTATTTTTCAATTGAAGGGTGTCCCTGTAAAATTATAGGAACTGTTTTGTAAATCTAGAAAATTCCTCATCTAATCATGTAAAGTGAACTGTTACATCACGTCATCAAATACGAGACCCACATGTAATAATCGCGGTTAAAATGCCGAAATCGTATGATCGGTGTTTTTTTTTCAATAGATTCGACCGAAAATCATTGGTTTTTGTCCAAAATTCATAAACCGGTGTTTCCTACAAACTAAGGCCTCGATGTTGTGGTTCTGCAATTCACTCCACGAAATAGGGAAATCGTGGCATGAAAAATTTTAGATGCCAACAAAACCAAATCCCAACCAATCAGTGATGACAAGGAAATTTAAATTCCCATTTCCACTGGCCGTTAAATGACATTTACTTGCCTCTTCAATCGCAATGCACACACATGCACCCATTTATGAACCCTACAACCAATGTACTAGCTCTCTTTCCCGCCACCAACATCTATAACATTATAAAGGCCTTAGTGTTTTGGGATTTATTTAGACCAATTCATAGCTATTTTGATTTATATGGAGATATAGTGGGGTGGGCTGCTTTGAGTTTTCAACCATGTTCTCATAGTTTTGGGTCAGTTTTAGCACATATTCAGTTGGTGTTTAGAGTTTTCGTGAGCATTGTTGAGCTGTATGGTGTGCCTTGCTTTTGATCCATTTGCTCGAACTTTGTTTTGTTGGTGATAAGTCCATCGTCTTGGTCTTGGTAAGATCATCCGAGATGTGGTGTCGTTTAAAATGATTGAGCATTGGAGGCATCCAGGAAGATTTACTACTCCCTCCGTCCGAAAATACTTGTCATCAAAATGGATAAAAAAAGATGTATCTAGAACTAAAATACATCTAGATACATCCCCTTTTATCCATTTTGATGACAAGTATTTCCGGACGGAGGGAGTAGAAAACTTGGGATTCTCCTCATGAGGAATTTGATCATCACGTGGAAATGTACAAGGAACAACGTCTATACCCTGGCGTTTGCTTATACGACGCAATTCTAGGGCTCCACGCCAAATTTTTAGTCTTCCCAGATCTGAACCACGGACGCTGAGCCTGAGTGCACGTTTTTTTCCGGGCTCGTGCTCCTTGACAGAATCCTCACGACCCTCAGAATGGTTGTTCGTGGAAGGCTACATGACCCTGCTTACAATCTTTGTCTCCACGGACAGAAGACCGAAACCCACATTTGCAAAGATAGTCCTTTCTCGACTATGGTGTTGTATCTCACTGGTGGGACATGATGATTTTTCGTTTGAGAGCAAAGATATCAGAAAGCACCATACTGGCAGGAATAGGATACTACATCTTCCCAACATCATGTTCTCCAACGATTGCTGCCAGAATGAGGAATCAAACTATCCCCAAAACTGGAACTTTCGGAAGAAAATAAATTTCCAAAAAAGCTTCCGGGTAACTAAATCATGTTGATTTCATTACAATTGAGGGCTTTGATCCCTTTTTTCCTCTAAAAGAAAACTTTAGGGTTTTGACCCGGCGGCTAGATCAGATCGGCGCGGCGGCACGATCTGGATGGCGGGGCGCGGTGGCTCCGGCGCTGGAGGTGGCTGGCGGGGCAGCACGACGGCTGGGGCGAGGTGACGCGAAGCCGTCGGCGAGGGCCTCGACCGGAGGAGGCCGCGGGGCGGCGCGGTGGCGGAGGGACGAGCCGGCGGCGGGGATGCGGCCCGGCTGCTGGCCGCGGGGATCCTCGGGCGGAGCGGCGAGGTGGTGTCGGTGGCGGCCGGCAGCGATGGCGCCGGTGGTTGCGGCGGCGGGCACGGTTGCCGGCGGCGGAGGCGGAGAGAGCTCGGCGCGGGGCGGAGGCGACTCGGGCCGCGGGGGCCGGCCTCGGGCCCAGCGGGCCCGTGCGGTGGGAGCGGCGGCGGAGGACACGTGGCAGTTGCTGGTTGGCCGGGCGCGTCCGGGCGGACGTGTCCGGTCCGGTCCGGACGTGTCCGGCGGCGAGAGGAGGGAGAAGCTAGGGTTTGGACGCAAAAAAATGGACATGGAGGCTAATTTATAGGCACAAGGAGCTAGGTGACTCCAAATGGGGAGCGGTTTTCGGCCACGTGATCACAATTCGACGACCGAGATGATGGGAAGGGTTGTGCTGGGTTAGTGGGCTGTTGTAGAGGGGGTCTTGGGCCTCAAAGAAGAGGTTCTTTTAGCCCACTAGGTTAACCGTTGGAGTACCAAACGAACTCCAAACGCGACGAAACTTGGCAGGCGGCCTACACGTACCAAAACAACATCGCACGACAAGTCTCACGTCATTCCGGGAACGTTACACGGCCACACACGAAAGAAGGACTCGGGGATGCCACGGGCACGTGTGTGAGCGTCGTAACTCGAAACGAACAACGGGAAGAGACGAGTGGGACCGGATGCAAGTGACAATACAAATGCAATGCAATGCACATGACAACATGACATGGATGAAATGCCACACACGCACACGACAAAACGAAGAACCCGAAATGAAAGAAGAGCCCAGAATGGAATTGACGAAGCCAAAGTTTCATATATTGCCATATTTGGAAAGTGTTACATCTGGGGCATTACAAACTCTCCTATACTACGAAAAGATCTCGTCCCGAGATCTAGGACTGGAAGAAGGAAGGGTACTCGGAACGAAGGTGATCTTCTCGTTCCCACGTAGCTTCTTCAAGAATAGCAACTTGTAATGCCCAGTATGGGATTATACCTCCTACGTGTCGAGGCACGACTTAAAGGTATAAGCCCATACTAGAATGATCTCAAGTTTGGTATATTTGCACGACTCATGTAAAAATAGGGATGAAATTGCAAAAGGATAGTTGGCTTACACTCTCCATGTCACACAATTCATTACATAAGCAAATCATCATCCAAATAACATCACAGTCCGACTACGGACGAAGATCCAAATGAAAGATACCAAATAGATAAAGCCACAAGGTCCGAATTGCCCCTAGTAGAAACCACTACTGATCATCGGGATAGTGTACATAGTATCGACTACGTTCTTCACCGAACTCCCAGTACAGCTCGGTGCCGTCACCTATGTAGTCCACCATAGTACCTGCATCTGGTGTTGTGTAGAAACTGTGAGCCACGGAGGACTCAGCAATCCCGTTCCCGGGTAGCAAAACTATCTAAGCCTTGGGTGTGGAACAAGGCTGAAGAAAGACAAAGGTTGCAGCTGCACTAGCACTAGCTTACGTGTTTAGAGCGAGAAGAGAAGTGCCACGAACGTCAAAGTGATCACGAAGTGATCCTATCTAAGCACGTCAATCATAACCCCACCGTGTTCACTTCCCGAACCCCTTTCGGAAAATGACCGTCACGGTTACTCACGCTGGTAGTGTGTTCTGAACATGGTGTCAAGTTTTCTACTACCGGATATTAACAAATTCCCATCTGCCGCATAACCGCGGGCACGGCTTTCGAAAGTTCAAAACCCTGCAGGGGTGTCCCAACATAGCCCATTACAAGCTCACGATCCGCGGAGTCGCAACTCCAAGGTGGGAAGACCCGAGTATTCTCGGAATCCCGTGCTCAAGATACTCCGACTAAGGTAAGACTAATCCAGCAAATCCTCCCAGTGTGCCAACACCCTGATAGTAGCCGCGCGTATCTCGTCTCAGGCCACGACCAGATGGGCGATTCTACAGGTTTTTACCAGCCCTTGAGTTCCCTTGAGGTGGCCCCGCAGACTCCCCAGTTTGGACCAACACTCATGTGGAGCACTGGCCCGGGTTGTTGATTAAGAAGAGGGTTTATAACTCCCTATGCAAGTTTTTAGTTGTTTAGGCAAATGTAGTACCAATATTGGGACTTGCTGGAAAAGCCTTAGCGCTAAGCGGTTTATCGAGGGGGTCCCATAACCGCAACCGTGTGAGGAACGCAAAATCAAGGAACATAACACCGGTTTATACGGTTCCTAGGGCGGCATGAGTGGAACAAATCACCAAGCAAGAGGCTTAGCCTTCCACCCAATTACCAATATATAGATGATTTAGTTTAAGAGTTTATATAGTGTGATATCCCAACAATAACTTCAACATGAAGCAAGAATCTTCAAATCTTCTCCTGCAACTAGCAATGCTATAAGAGGGGCTGAGCGAAGCTTACGTAGCCAAACAAAGGTTTGCTAGGTTGGGTGGTTAGACAGATTCATGGTTACAATAGGAGGCTGACAAACAAACATGGGCATCGAGGCAATAAGCTAGAGAGCGAGACTTCTAGCAATAGGCAAAGATAGTAAGGATATCGGGGTCATGTCATCTTGCCTGTCGAGTCATCGATGGGATCGTAAGACGGCTCCTCGTACTCAACTTCGGTAGTAACCTCGTTCTCGTACTCGGTCTCGGCTCTACTCAACACAAGAACACAACGAGGCACGAAATCAAACAAGGTGCAATGCACAATCAACATGATGCAAGTATGATGCACTTATGATGCAATACATGTCAAGGGATGAAGCACACAAGAACAACACAAGACAACAAGTTTAAATGAGGCTGGAATCCACATATAGCGAATCCGGTAAGTCCTCATATGCATATGTTGAAAATGATCCTGATCTGAACAAACCTTAAGTTGGAGTTGTTAAACAGAAAGTTAACATGCATCAAGATGATCTACACGAAATTCTAGTCAAGTTTCATATAAAGTTTGTTTAATTCGGAGCTACGGTCTAGAAGATATGAACAAAACAAGATAAGCATGGCAACGGTGCAAGATGCACCCAGACATCAAGCCAACACACTCCAAACATGTTAACAACATGATATTATGATTCTACATGCAAAATCACTCAAGTTTCATATAGGGCATGCTCAAAATGGAGCAACGGTTCAACACATACACACGAAACAAGATACAATGCAAAGCTGAAATTAACAGCCACATAGCAACTTTGGAGCAAGAATTATATACTCTACATCACCCAAACATGATGACAATAAGCATGGACATGAAGTAGACATATCCTACAGCAAACAACTCCATTGGAGCAACTCCATAGGAGGCATGGATCAATAGCAACAAGCTACGCCATTTTGATCATGACGTTAAAAACCTAACAGTTATATTTTATAGCAACTTGGGAGCAAGAAATAAATAAGCTAGAGCAACCCATATGAGCAAGTGAGGGCATGGATGGATAGACAACAACATGTACAACAAGGAATGATCAATGGCCACCCCAAAACTAACATGGATTTGACTAGGGCATCAAGCAAACATAGCATCAGGTTAAGACAGATTCCAGACTTAGTAGAATTTTCACTAAGTATAAAACAGTTATGTTGGCATGGCATGTTTACAAGCATGTTTAAGTCACCTCAAGGCATATCATGGAAAATGGTTTGCACCACAGCAAAGACCACATGAAGGAGATTCTAAAACATATTGGCATGTGACAAGGAGACAAACACATCAATAGCAACGAGCACTTCAAATCAGCATCTCATAACATGTTACAAAACTTAACAGCCACATGCACTTTTGCAACCAAGTTTAACATGGCAATATGAACCCTAACATGCATGCTACATCAACCATCATGTAAAGCATCTCATGATGAACATTTTGACATCTCATTTGCTTCATTTGGATAAACATGCACCAAGTTATCACATCTCAAACATGGCACGAAAATAACAAGTTGCAGCAGTTTATAGCAAGTAGCACTCTTGCAACAGAGATTAAGACCTCTAGATGAAGTCAAACAAGCATGGCACAAAGGAACAAAACGTAGAGCACATCACCACGATCATTTTGATATATCATATGCACAATTTGGACAAGCACAATAAAAGATACAGCCATGCAAAGATGCCATCAGACAACAAGTTAACAGGGACTTAGTGAAAAAAATAAGACATCAACCTCGCGGATCGGGTCGGAGCGGGTGGATCGGGTCGGAGCGGGTCGCGTCCGCCGACCCGTTAGGGTTTTGACCCGGCGGCTGGATCAGATCAGCGCGGCGGCGTGATCTGGACGATGGGGCGCGGCGGCTCCGGCGCTGAAGGTGGCCGGCGGGGCAGCCCGGCGGCCGGGGCGAGGCGGCGCGAGGCCGTCGGCGAGGGCCTCGGCCGGAGGAGGCCGCGGGGCGGCGCGGTGGCGGAAGGACGAGCCAGCGGCGGGGTTGCGGCCCGGCAGCTAGCCGCGGGGATCCTCGGGTGGAGCGGCGAGGTGGCATCGGTGGCGGCCGGCGGCGATGGCGCCGGTGGTTGTGGCGGCGGGCACGGTTGCCGGCGGCGGAGGCGGAGAGCTCGGCGCGGGGCGGAGGTGACTCGGGCCGCGGTGGCCGGCCTCGGGCCCGCACGGTGGGAGCGGCGACGGAGGACACGTGGCAGTTGCTGGTTGGCCGGGCGCGTCCAGGCGGACGTGTCCGATCCAGTCCGGACGTGTCCGGCGGCGAGAGGAGGGAGAAGCTAGGGTTTGGACCCAAAAAAATGGACATGGGGGCTAATTTATAGGCACAAGGAGCTAGGAGACTCCAAATGGGGAGCGGTTTTCGGCCACGCGATCACAATTCGACGACCGTGATGATGGGAACGGTTGTGCTGGGTTAGTGGGCTGTTGTGGAGGGGGTCTTGGGCCTCAAAGAAGAGGTTCTTTTAGCCCACTAGGTTAACCGTTGGAGTACCAAACGAACTCCAAACGCGACGAAACTTGACAGGCGGCCTACAGGTACCAAAACAACATCGCACGACAAGTCTCACGTCATTCCGGAAACGTTACACGGCCACACACGAAAGAAGGACTCGGGGATGCCATGGGCACGTGTGTGAGCGTCGGAACTCGAAACGGACAACGGGAAGAGACGAGTGGGACCGGATGCAAGTGACAACACAAATGCAATGCAATGCACATGACAACATGACATGGATGAAATGCCACACACGCACACGACAAAACGAAGAACCCGAAATGAAAGAAGAGCCCAGAATGGAATTGACGAAGCCAAAGTTTCATATATTGCCATATTTGGAAAGTGTTACATCTGGGGCATTACAATATAATAGCATGGAACAATCAAAAATTATAAATACGTTGGAGACGTATCAATGGCTATATGGCATTGCCATGTCATCTATAGCCAACCTTATAGCCTTCAAGTATAATACTACCTCCATCTCAGTTTACAAGGCTTGCACGTGTATCTAGGTCGTCAATTTAACTTATGTAAAATAAATTGTTTAACATAAAAATTATATCATTAGAAAATAGAATATCTAATGTTTCTAACGATATATTTTTTGTAATGTATGCCTTTTATTGAGTTGGTCAAATTAACGACCTATGTACACGTGTAATACTTGTAAACTTAGATGAAGGGAATAGTGAGATACAAAGATGTGCTATTTCATTAACTCATGGCCCACCTCCCACTCTCACATAGTACCTAGGAGCACGTGTTGTAGTGGACTCTTGTTCTATTGCTGGCTCCTCTTCTCTCTCCTTTTCTCTCCCCTCTCTGTCAGCAGAAAAATAATATTTTAACCCTTACAACATACTTACATAAGCTTATTATACTTGCTCTTAAATGGTGGACATGTCCCTCTTCACATGCAATGCAATTATGTGCACACATTCACTAACACAATAACCAACGCATCGTTCCATTCCCACCGCCTCCATATACCGATGCCGAGTACTTTCCGGTGACGACGATACGACCGACGACAAACGATGACGAAGCGAAGCAGCGCTGACCGTCTTGGTTCCTGCCTCAAGCCGGTTCGGCTCGACGAAATACTTTACGACGAGATGCACCGCAGTGCAAAGCTAGCCACAAATAGCATATACACGCGCGTATACACAACAGCCAACGATCCTTGCCTTTGATCAAATCCGGCTGGAACACACGTAACGCACGCACACGGTATTGCTAATTGATGGCCGCGCACATGCAATTATCGCTGCATCCGATCCAGCAAAATTGGCACTCACATCCATAGCACTGACATACGTTTCGGAATCATCCCCCGTATCTGTAGAATCAACGTGAGTTTTCGAACCATGATCATGATAGCAAATTTTTTCTTCTGCAAGCTCGACAATTTCATTAGTCAAGTCTTGTGAGTCTGAATCCTCCTCGTCCACAAGTTCACTCATCAACATCATGTCACCGTCATCTCCTTGATGGGCAATGAGCGCCTTCTGCTTCGGTGCTTCCTCGTAGTCAGCCTTGAAGTGACCGAGGAGGCCACAGTTATAACACCTCACTTTCCTAATGTCAAACTTCCTCCGGTGGTGCAGGCGCATCCTCGTCGTCCGAGTCGATGAAGTTCTTTCTCGCCGAGCGCTGCTTCCCCTTCTTCTTGCTGCTGCTTGTGGACCCGCCTTGCGTTTCCTTTGACAAAGCAACCCACTGCGCCCTTGTGAGCATCACAAGCTCGTCGTTCCTCCTGTCCCCAAGACTGTACCGCATCCGCTCATCGTGAGCCTTATACCGTCCGACAAGATCGTCGATGGATAGAGTCGCGAGATCGACGCACTGCTCGATCGTCGTGACAATTTGCAGGTACCGGGGAGGGGCCGCACGCAAGAACCGCCGGACAACCGAGGCCTCCGTGAGGTTTTCTCCAAGCGCGCGAATCCGATTGACTAGAGTAGCCACCCGTGAAGCGAACGCATCCACGGACTCATCGTTGCCCATGACCAAAGTCTCATAGTTCCTTAGGAGAGTTTGGAGATTGGCTTGCTTGATGCGGGTGTGTCCCTCAAACTGGAGCTTCAGCGTATCCCACACCTCCTTCGCCGTTGCTTTAGCGATCAGGTGCTGGAGGACATCCATCGGCATCATCGAGTAAATCGCCGACGCTGCCTGCCGATCCTTCCGGTGCTCGGCTCCCTCCTTCTTGAACGCGTCACCTCCTGGGTCGACCGCATCCCATAGCTCGTTGGCGCGGAGACCACACTCCATGAGGGCCTTCCAGACCCCGAAGTTCTCGCGATCAAACCGTGGGTACGATAAACTCGCCGGAGCAGCAAATACTTTAGCCGCACCGGAGTACTCCGCAAGCTGCTTGGTCTTCTCATCGTCCGACATGACCTTCCGTTACTAGAAGATCAACCAGCTCTAGATACCAATTGTTGGCCCAGGCCCGACCTTGACGACGCAACCGTCGAGTACTTTCCGACGATGCGCTCGTACAAGCTAGGGGCGGCCGATTCCTTCCGGCCGATCGAGCGTAGACGCGAGACGTATACAACAACGCTCACGTACACAATAAGCAGACTAGCAGGTAGGTTAATCGATCTTCGCTGGAGCTATCTTCAATGTACTAGCGCGTACGTATCAAGCCGCCGAAGCACCATACACAGACTCGCCGAGTTGGCCAAAAGGCTCGTGTCGAGCCTTTGCACTTTATTTCTTTAGATATCTCACGGTCTGGTGTTACTAGCCCAGGGGTACGTACATATATATAGTATGAAAGCTAAGCTATCTAGAGTAATACTACTTCTAGACTAACTCTGACTCAAATACTAATCGGATACATGCTCGTACACGACCCAAACACCACCAGCTGGGAGGGTATGTCGGGTTTACTTCCAACAAATATAAATATCTTGAGTTGTTGCCTAACCGTATCGACTGGTCTCATAGTTTAGGATCCGATTTTATTGCGCCTTCACCTGGGCTTTTAGGACTTGTTCACGATATGTGTCTTATTTCTGGTGGTTCTATGTCTTTCTCTATTACTTTTGTTTATTTGTTGATAAGACTATCATCTTGGCGGGTTCATTCTGAGATGCCAGAAATGGTCGCAAGTAATTGCACTTGGAAGTTGGGCAATTCTAGGCATTAGAGACATACAAGAGGATCTACGAGCATCCAAGGAAAACACAACTTTAATTGAGATCGTTGGATTGTTAAGCTATGTGCACCAAGGGCCAGTTCCAAAGTCAATGTCGTCACCATCAAGAACTGAACCAAGTTCAAACGGAAATTATGGTACTGTTCATCATGGCAAAGCCCCTCAAAAATCTCTCGGGACGTGGATACTTTTGCATGCAATCAAAGTACCATCCATCCAGAGTGTTACACCTGCAAGTACTGTGTCATGTAGTTCCATAGAAGTGGCCTTGGGCCGCAAGTGTGTGCACGCTTATAGTCCATCTGTGTATGGCAGGTGGCAGCGTGGCATTTTGAGTCTCTCCTACTGCAGCCAAACCTAACTCCTCAAACCAAATCCTTCCAGATCAGGTCATCACACTTATATAAAGATGCTTCATAACTTCAACATTCAGATAAACTTTAGTGAAAGAAACTTGCGGACAACTCTCACCACCTTATTTTTTTTATCCAGCTGTGCATCCCACGAGTGAAAACAGTAGAAATCACCTTTGATTGATTAAGAGTCGGTCAAAACAATCACATGGAGGATGTTGCATGATCTTATCCATCAACCGCAAGGGCTCTGTTCCTGACAGAAACCTCAAACTTTCGCTCCGAAAATACAAAAACTTTTGCATGACAGTGCGGAGCACCATCTAGCCCACGGGTAAACAGAGGAACACATAAGCAGGATTAACACGAAAGAAAGACAACTATTAGCCTTATACCATTTCCTTTCAACAGTTCAACAGCTGATATGGAGATGTAAGATCCTAACTGCTGATAAAATACAAAGTCCCAGTGTACTAACATGATCAAAAAGACTTCACATAACCAAGTGCAACTGCTAACAAAAGATGAGCAGAATACTGAATTTTACTGACACCTCCAGCAATTGCTGCCAAGCAAAAAAAAATGGTCAAAAGCAGTGCAGATCACAACAAGGAAACCGATGTAGAACGAGAACAATATAATGTGGACTCTTATCCATGAACTGATTAAGACTCAGATAATGGAAAGATGGGAACAATCATGGAGGTGATAGAAAGGTGAGAAAAATCATGGGAGATTATGCATTATACTAGTTCAGACTTCAAACATAGACAAAGACACTACAGACTCGCAGCATTCCGGCCAAAATGTTTAACAGATAAAGTGCTAAAATAAACAGGACAACTCTTACCATTTTTCTTTCAACAGTTTCGACACCATATATTGAGGCCGAAGAACTGAAAAACGGACACAGGGACGACAGTAGATACATTCGACATAGATGGAACATAATTACAGATCATCGGCCAATTGATTCGTGGAGAATATTTCGCTTCTATACCTTACTGGAAGTTCGCTGATGAAAGTGTCACGCGTCTCCATCGTTCATGCTCAGACAAGCTATCGCGTAATGTCAGAAAACATGGGAACTCATGCCAGCTTGAAGATCTAACAAATTGCGGAAATCATCAACATGGAAAGACGAGAGAGGCATGAACATGGACGGGTCCGAATCGCTGCTGCCAGAGATGAATAGGATGTAGACTTCTTTTTTCCCTTAATTTCTTAATTTTATAAAAACTAATATTTTTTAGATTTCTAAAATTATTTATTTTGGTGTTGAAAATGCCGCCGCACGTGTGATGCAATCATCATGCTGTCTCATGGAAAATCACGTTCAAAATGGCAATCTATTGGACATCTCTACTGTTCAATGCTTCATTAACGGAAAATATAAGATCTAGAAAATAAACCAATGTAAACATGGGACACCTATTTGTCAAAACTAACCTTCCAATTTGATAAAGCACACGATAGGGAAAGCACATCTTGAAAACTAAGAGCATCTCTAGCAGACCCCGTATAATGCCGCCCCGCAAAATGTGAATATCCATTTTGCGGGTCCGCTTTGCGGGGTCTGCTCGGCCACTGCCCGTGCCGGCCCGCAAATCAGTAATTTGCATTTCAATTCCGGGCTTGAAAACACATATCTTACTTCTTTCTTTCCTTCGAAGGCATTGCATACATAATAATTCACCAAATCTTTGCTAGAATAGCAAGAACAAAGAAAACAAGAACCACAATTAGGCATTTTAGAAGATATCCAACTTCCATAACTGCTCCAACCGGTTGGACCAACATCTTCTCCATGTATTCATTGTTGATCTGTGGATTCTTGATCTTACATTCTTCATTCTTCTTCTTTGATTCTACCAACTAATGCAGCCGCATCATTAGCGTCAATTCTACCAACTAATGCATGAACATCTATTAAGTTTTTTATATTAATAGTTCGATGTATTCTTCTTCCCAAAACCAAAATGAGCATCCATCTGGCTACACACATGACCATCTCAATGAGCTATCGAAATTGAACCGAATACGTCGACAAAGCCGAATAAAACAAGAACATACCCCCTCGTTTTCACATTTGAAGAATACCCATCCGGGGTGCTTCGCCGTGCTAGATGTTAGCCGCACCACTGCCTCCGTGCAGTCGTCACACTATATGAGCGGCATCGGCGAGCCGCTGCGCGAGCGCCGAGCTCGGGCGACGGTCGGCCGAGTACTTGCCGGCAAACAGGCGACGGTGGCTAGAGGGCGAACCAGTACCTTCATGCAGCATTGGGGTTTTGCCAGGGTTGTGTGGGGTGCTCCCCGACCAATCCATGGCTTGGCGCAGCCACCGATGGCCGGAAACGCCAAATCTGGCGGCCGCGACTAACAGCTGCTGATCTGCCAGTATTCGGCGGACCGAGGTATGAGCAAGTGGTGGAGGACAATCTCGGGCGTGCGGCGGCCCGCCGGCGTGATCCTGACGGCAGGTATGGCTGGAATCGTGGGCGGCGGTCCAGCGGCGGAGGGTGGGGAAAAGCGCGGGCTAAAATGCCCCCCCCCCCTCCTGCCAACCGCTATCGTTATATGCAGGGCACCGACAGGGCGAGGGGGAGAACCTGCGTTTACGCGAGTTGGGGCACGACTTTGGCCGCGCCACGCAAAAAAATTACGGATCCGAAGCGGGCAGCATATTACGCTAGTTCATAGCCAGTTTGATTTGGTACATGTTGCTAGAGTGGGTGGTTGCCTAACCGTATAGATTGGTCTCGTAGGTTAGGACTCGATTCGATCACGCGTTCACATGGGCTTTTAGGATTTATTCACAATATATGTCTTATTTGTGGTGGTTCTATATCTTTTTTATGTTTTTAGTTTTGTACTTCTGTTTGTTGCTGATAAGACTATCATCTTGGCGAGTTCATTCTGAGATGCCAGACCAACTCAAAATGGTGGCAGGTGATTGTAGTTGGAACCCGGAAAATACTAGGCGTTGGAGGCATACAGGAAGATATATGAGCGAGGAAGGGAAAGGTAACTTTGATTAAGATCGTTGGATCGTTATGCCATGTGCACCATGGGCCAGTTTCGAAGTCGATGCGGTCTCCATGAAGAACTGAACCAAGTTGGAAAGGAAATTTTGGTACTGTTGTCAAAGCCCCTTAAAAATCTCTTGAGACGAGGATACTTCTGCATCCAACGTACCATCTGTGTGGGGGCAGAAAAGACAGCCCAGCCCAGGAGAGGGTGTACTGAAGCTACTCGGATCAGATAGAACTGCATGAATGAGAAATGGCATTCTGAACCTCACTTCTCTCTCTATCTCTTTCTTACCTTCATCTTCCTCAAATCTGAAATATCCCCTCACGTGTGATCCGAATAGTCAAGATTGGGTCGTCATACTCAAATAGAAATGCTTCAGAGCTGGAACATTCTGAAAAACCTTTTTTGAAGAAACTTGCGGACAACTATCACCACCTTCTTCTTGTGAGACAAAGAGTGTGAGACAAAGAGTTTTAGGGTTTGTGACACACCTCCAACGTGGGGTGGCCTTTGTATTATATAGGGGGTACAAATACAATTACAGTCAATATACAAGTAGGCCCAGTATATATGTAGTCTAACACCCTCCCTCAATCTCAACCGTGCTCAGAAGAATTCACTAGGTTGAGATTGCGCCTACAGCCTTCAAACTGAGGAAGTGGAAGTGGCTTGGTGAAGATGTCAGCAAGTTGATCCTTGGAAGAGATGAACTTGATAAGAAGCAGTTTCTGGGCAACACGTTCTCTGACAAAGTGGTAATCAACTTCGATGTGTTTTGTTCGGGCATGGAACACTGGATTCGAAGACAGGTACGTAGCACCGATGTTATCACACCAAAGCACAGGAGGTTGCTCTTGAGAGACTCTCAACTCTCGAAGCAAGGACTGTATCCAGATCAGCTCAGCTGTAGCATTTGCAACCGCTTTGTACTCAGCCTCAGTGCTACTGCGGGACACTGTTGCTTGTTTACGAGCACTCCAGGCGATCAAGTTAGCACCAAAGAACACTGCATAGCCCCCCGTGGATCGCCTGTCATCCGGACTTCCAGCCCAGTCTGCATCAGAAAACGCGGAGAGAGCTCCAGAGGGTGCCGGTTGTAGATGCAAGCCATAAGAAGTGGTCAACCGAACATAGCGTAAGATACGCTTCACAGCAGTCCAATGAGAATCTCGAGGGGCATGCAGAAATTGACAGACACGGTTGACAGCATAAGAGATGTCCGGACGAGTGGCCTCAGCAGCACCAAGAAGTGAACCATCAAGAGCAGAAAGGCGGTCAGTAGAGGACATAGGTGTAGAAGCAGTCTTGCACTGCAGCATACCAGCACGTCGAAGAACATCAAGAGAATACTTCTGCTGAGTCAGTGTCAAACCAGAATCAGAGTACGAGACCTCCAGTCCAAGAAAATAATGCAGCTTCCCAAGATCCTTAACCGCAAAGTCGGCACTCAAGGAAGAAACCAAGCGATCAGCAGCAACCACCGAAGAGCTGATAAGAATAATGTCATCAACGTATACCAGCAGATACATAGTAACTGTAGGACGTTGAAGAAGAAACAACGATGTGTCAGCCGTAGATGGAACAAAACCATGAGTCCGAAGAATGGTGCCAAGACGTGCATGCCAAGCACGTGGGGCCTGCTTCAGGCCATAGAGCGACTTAACAAGACGACAAAGATGCTGCGGCCGATCTGGATCAACAAAGCCAGGCGGTTGACGCATGTAAACCTCCTCCTCGAGTACACCATGAAGGAAAGCGTTCTGAACATCAAGTTGGCGAAGGGACCAGCCACGAGTAATGGCCAACGAGAGTAACAGACGAATAGTAGTGGGTTTAACCACAGGGCTGAAGGTATCCTCATAATCAAGACCAGGACGCTGTTTGAATCCTTTAGCAACCAGACGAGCCTTGTATCTCTCAATAGAACCATCTGCATGCCTCTTGACCTTGAAAACCCACTTGGAATCAATAATATTGACACCCGCCTGGGGAGGTACTAAACACCACGTACCATTCTGAAGAAGAGCCTGGTATTCTTGTTCCATCGCAAGACGCCAGTGAGGAATGCTCATAGCGGCCTGAAAATGCCGCGGTTCCGTAGTAGGATCCGCCTGTGCCTGCGCAATGCAAGTCACTAGCCAGGCAATAGTACCATCCGTGCGCTTCTTCGGTTGAAACACACCACTCTTGCTGCGTGTATGAGGACGCCGAGCAGGAGCCGGGGCCGGTGGTGGTGGAGGCACCGGCGACGGCGGGAACGAAACCGCAACCGCAGGGGAAACCAGCGGCGAGGTGGCGGGTGGTGGCGTGGACGCCGTCGACGGTGCAGGAGTCAGCAGGCCACTGGGGGGCGAGGACGGCCCGGGGGAGGTTGGTGTACAGACCGGCCCAGGTGAGGTCGGCGTAGGAGTCGGCCCAGGTGACCTCGGCGGAGAGGCCGGCCCAGGCGAGCTCGGTGGAGAGGGCTGCATAGGCGAGGCCGGCCCAGGTGAGGACAGCGCGGACGGCCGAGCGGGCGATGCAGCCGGCGAAGAAGCCAGCCCAGACGTGGGAGGTGCGACCGCCTGCTGGTCCAGGGCGCGGTCGGACGGCCCAAAGGCTGCAGTCGCTGGCGGGTGAGCTGCATGGGGCATGCAGGCGTCCGGCCGATCGACGTGAGGAGGCGGGGACGAGGGAACCACCGGCTCCTCCTCATCCAGAAGCTGCAAACGTGCACCCCTCCCGATACCTGCACCATGGTTAGACAACAAAAAGGGCGAATGTGCAGCATCTACAAATTGATCAGGCAATGTGGTGGATGGGTGCAGAGGCGGTGTGGAGGCGGAGACAGAGGTGGGAAGAGCAGCAAAGGGGAATAGATGTTCATCGAAGACAACATCGCGGGAAATATACACACGATTAGATGGAACATGAAAACATTTATACCCTTTGTGAACAGAACTGTACCCAAGGAAGACACATTTTTTGGATCGAAACTCAAGTTTGCGTTTATTATAGGGACGAAGGTGCGGCCAGCATGCACAGCCAAACACCTTAAGAAACCTGTAGTCAGGAATTTGACCAAGCAAGAGTTCGAGTGGAGTTTTCATATTAAGGAGTCGCGAAGGAAGCCTATTTATAAGAAAACAGGCTGTAGTGAAAGCATCACTCCAAAAACGAAACGGAACAGAGGCATGTGCTAGCAAAGTTAACCCAGTTTCAACAATATGACGATGCTTACGTTCGGCGGAGCCATTCTGCTGATGTGTGTGTGGGCAGGACACACGGTGAGCAATCCC
The DNA here is from genome assembly GCA_902687465.1 of Secale cereale. NCBI lineage: Eukaryota > Viridiplantae > Streptophyta > Magnoliopsida > Poales > Poaceae > Secale > Secale cereale. The sequence goes on along the minus strand of LR738713.1, from coordinate 668,010,255 downwards.
AAGTTTGTCGAAGAAGGTGTTCAGACTGCGGTACTCACCCCCCCAATCCGATTGTACATGAATGATCTTATGATTGAGAAGACGCTCAACATGTGCTTGAAACTTAAGAAACACATCAAAAACATCAGACTTACGTTTGAGAAGATATAACCAAGTGAACCGACTATAAGCATCAATGAAACTGACATAATATTCATGACCACTAACAGAAAGTTGGGCAGGGCCCCATACATCTGAAAACACAAGTTCAAGAGGTGTTTTGACTATATGAGTGGAAACAGAAAAGGGTAGCTGATAACTCTTGCCTTGCTGACAGGCATCACAGATAGCAGTATCATTATTTCTAAACTCTGACGGTAGCTCATGACGGTGGAGAACATGGCGAACAATGGGTAGGACTGGATGGCCAAGGCGAGAATGCCATAGTGTAGGGGATACACGAATCCCGCTGAAGACCTGAAACTCGGCAGCAGCAGCAGTAGCAGGAGTGGGCATATCCAAAGCATACAATCCATGACGAAAGCGACCTCTAAGAAGTATGTCCTTCGTAGCTCGGTCCTTAACAAAGAGATGAAACGGGTGAAACTCACAAAAGACATTATTATCCTGAGTTAGTCTAGGAACAGAGAGTAAGTTACGAGTAACAGAAGGAACACGAAGAACATTTCTAAGATGCAAGTTCCTAGAGGTGTTTGTGAGAAGTGATGCCTGACCAATATGAGAGATGTGCATACCTGCCCCATCTGCTGTGTGAACCTTGTCATGGCCACGGTAGGGGTGCTGGACGGTGAGCTTGCCTAGTTCATTCGTCACGTGGGCTGTAGCACCAGTATCCATGAACCAAGAGGGATCAACAGGATATGAGGGCGTATGCCCCTGCTGATGTGAGGACGTATGCCCCTGCTGTGCCATGAGGACCTGACGATCATTGCCCTTTCCGTTGTTGCCGAGGCCGAGGAAGTCGGTCTTGTAGCGACGATGACAGTGAGAGGCGACATGGCCCGTCAGACCACATAGCTGACACGGCTGAGCCGCACCACAAGCAACACAACATGCCCGTGGACGGCCATCCACGACGACCACAGAGGAGCCAGGGCGCGACGGCGACTGCTGACCCGAAGGTGCACCACCGGGTTTGCCCCCCCCAGCCGAGGGAGCAGAAGAACCGCGAGCGCCTCCTTTGCCGCGATATGCGGCGTTGACAGAGGAGTCCACGGGGATGTCCGGGCGGCGTGCGTTGAGCCGTTGCTCCGTCGAGAGGAGGCGGCTGTAGAGGTCCTGAGGACGGATAGGGACCTTGCGTTCATTGATCACCTCTGCCAGCGAGTCCCGCGAGGATGTAGGATGTGAACTCAGTGTCGCGAAGCGGCTCTCCAATGGAAGCAAGAGTGTCGGCCAGCTTCTTGATCTTGTTGTAGAAGGCGGTCACCGTACCGCTGTCCTTACGGGTCTCGGCAAGCTTCGAGCGGATGGCCATGCTTTGCGCTGTGGACTGAGATGAAAAGCTCGACTCCAGAGTGTCCCACGCCTCATGAGAGGTCGAGGCGAAAAGAACGAGCCCGGCAACACCCTCGCCCAGGGAGGACTGTATGGCCGAAAGGATGGCTTGGTCCTGAGCAATCCACGCACGAAACATCGGATGATGCGGTGATGGACACGGCAAGGTGCCATCGACGAAGCCCTCCAAGTAATGGCTGCGAAGTAATGGAAGCACTTGTGCACGCCAGTAGAGGAAGTTATCCGTCTTGAGCTTCACCGGGAGGAGATGCGAGAATAGGAACGGCGGCGAAGAGATGGCGGCCAGGGCATCTTCACGATCCATATGCGGCGGCACGGGCCGAGGCTGCGGCGGAGCACCGTACGCCGAGGGGCCGTATGACGGAGGAGCACCGTAAGGCGCCGGTGGGCCGTAAGTCGACGGGGCGGCTGGGGCGCCATGACCAGGGTATGCACCATAGGAAGGGCGCACTGCTGGTGAAGAACCGTACGGATCGCCATACAGTGGAGAGCCACCATATCCGCCGTGAGCCGTGTGCGTAGCGGCAGGAACAGGATAGCCTGCTGCGGTGTAGACAGGGGCAGCAGGAGCAGGCACGACCGGGCGCATCATCGGATGCGAGGCAGTCGAGGGCGGCGGCGCGGGTACCAAGGGGTACGTGGCGACCGGGAGCCGCGACGGCAGTGGGAGCCGGGCGGACGCAGAAGCCGACGTGGAGGTGCCGGTGGACGGGAAGGCGCTGGGGCCGGCGTACTGGGAGCCGGCGGAGCGCGTTGACAGGGGACCAAGCGAGCCCTCCGTCGTGTAGGGCACGGCTCCTCCATAGAGAAGAGACGCGAGCGACGGCGGGAGGAAAGCATGATCCATCGGTGCCGTCGGGGAGGCGACGGGGCGAAGATCCGCGGCGGCAGCGGCAGTCGAGGCGGCGGCGAGGGCCGCTGCTAGGGAAGCAGCGGTGTCGGCGGCCGGGTACGACGCGGCGGCGGCTGGCGGCGGAGGCGGAGCGGAAGACATTAGGGTTTTAGATCGGTAGGCGTGATACCATGTGAGACAAAGAGTTTTAGGGTTTGTGACACACCTCCAACGTGGGGTGGCCTTTGTATTATATAGGGGGTACAAATACAATTACAGTCAATATACAAGTAGGCCCAGTATATATGTAGTCTAACACTTCTTATCCCACGAGTGAAAAAATAGTAGACATGACCTTCTGTTGATTAAGATTTAGTCAGAATAATCACATGGAGGATGTATCCATCAACTGCAAAGGGCTATGTTCCTGAAAGAAACCTCAGAGTGCCTCTCCTAAAATTCAGAAGCCGTTGCATGATGGTGCAGAGCAACGATCAGTCCAAAGGTAAATACATGAACACATTAGCATGAGTAACATGAAGCAAGACAACCATTAGACTTATACCATTCCCTCAACAGTTTGAAAGCAGATATTGAGATCCAATATCCCAACTGCTAGCAAAATTCTAAGTCCCAAAGTACTAACATAACCAAAAGCAACTGCTGACAAATAGGCAAAATCCCCCAAAAAAAAACATAACATGATCAAGAGCAACTGTTGACAGAGGATGACCATAACACTGAATTTTATAGACACCTCCAACAATTGCTGCCAAGCAAAAATAATAATCAAAAGCAGTGCTGATCACAACATGGAATCGGATCCAGAACGAGAATAAGACATTGTAGAAACTTATCCAACAACTAATTAAAGATTCAGATGTTGGATAAGTGAGAACAGTCATGGGAGGTGATAGACAAGTGAGATCAATCATGGGAAATGATGAATAATAGTACTTCTGACTTGAAACAAACACAAAGACACTGCAGACTTCAGGGTTCTACTACAAAAATTCAGAGACATCGCATCACAGGTCGCACCATTCCAGCCAAAAAGGGCTCAATAAAGAGGACAACTCTTATAGTACCATTTTTCTTTGAACAATTTGACAGCATATATTGAGGTCTAAGGAGTTAAGAACGGACACATGGACGATAGCAGATCATCGGCCAGTTGATTCGCAGAAATATTATGTTTCTATACCATACTAAAAGTTTGGTGACAGAAGTGTCACACATCTCGATCATTCGTGCCAGGGGCGGATCCAGCGTGGGGTCATGTAGGGGCGACCGCCCCGGGTAAATTTTGAGAACCTAGGGTACCCCCGTACTAGTTTCGGCCGGTGGCCAGGGCCACGGCCTCACGCATCTGGATGCCCTCGTCGGCAGGGTGCGCCGGAGCTGCGTCGGGAACCGCTCAGCACATCAGAGCCATGACGGCTGCGTGCTTGGTGCCTGCCAGGCCTGCGCCACCCAGGGAGGATTGGCCGTGCCTGCCGGTGCCCTCGGCATCTCCGTCATTGGCGGCGGCAGCGCCGTCGAGCGGGAGGGTGGAGACGCGGTCCTTCCCGGTGCCTAGGGTTGGGCTGGGTGGGCCGCTTTTGCTAGTTGGGCCTGGGCCGGTCGGCCCGCCTGGGGACATATCGGGCCAGTCCGCTGGACAGGGGCATGGGGTTACACTGGGCTTGGTGCCTACATGGCCAACGCGGCTCGTGGCACCCCGGCCTGCCTCGCGGCCGGTCTCTGGGTATATATTGATGCGGCGGGGCTGTCTAGACCCCCATTTAGGGTTCCTGCCTCTGCTCGTGAGGTGCGGCGCCTCGCACACTCCGCCCGCATTCTCAAGATCCCGTCTCCCCCTCCCCCTCTTCTCAAATCCTTCGTGGCGGTGGTGATGGGCGACCGGCGTGCGGACAAGTGCCCCATGGAGGTCTCAGATCCGGAGGCGGAACGATGTCGGGAGCGCGAGCTTCGCGACAAGGCAAAACGCGTGATGCGCGAGCGCTCTGGTGGTCGTGAGGCCAGAGATGAGCGCGGTGGTTCATGCGACCAGGGCGGGCGCGAGGGGGATTGGGGTCCTCCTCCCCCGTGGTAGATCCAGCAGGAAGAACGCAAGAGGCAGAAGAAAGCTACTCAGCGGCGCCGCGAGCTTGAGAGGAAGCCGGAGGCACATTCGTACTGTGGTGAGGACCATGGTGACCCGATGACCAAGAAGACGCGGGCGCACTCAGATCCCTTGGCGGTGGCGCTTCCTTCTTCGTCCAAGGGCACGGCGGAGGAGCCCATTCCGGTGGAAGACGCCCCCGACGTTGATTGCTTCAAGTGTGGACGACTTGGACACTACGAATCCAAGTGCAAGTTTAAGCTTCTGTGTGTGCTCTGCAAGGAAGAAGGGCACATGTCTGCCCACTACCTGATGCGGGGTCGTCAGTTGCACCGCAAATCATGGGTAGCGCCATCTCTGGGGAAGGCTTTTTCTGCCTCGAGTTCGAGGACGACGACGAGACCGAAGCTCCCATTGACGCCCGCATCAAGAACGCGGCCATCCTCTCCGCAGATCCGGGGAAGCTCAACCTTCGCATCCTCAAACAGGAGCTGAAACACATGGTGGATAGCGATTGGGACTGGCAGGTAACTCAAGTTGGTGTGACGATGATTTCTTGGTGGTGTTTCTGTTTGCTGATCTTCTGCACATGGCTAAATCAAGTGGGAAACTGTTATTATCCATCCATGAGATAACTGCGCGGGTGCGGGATATGCTGCAGGAGGAGGTGCAGCCTATGGTTATGCCAGAGACATGGGTCCGTCTCTATGGTATACCAAAGAAGCATCGGCGTGAGGATTGCATCAAGGAAGGGTTCCGGATGCTGGGCCGGCCGATCGTGGTCGATGAGTTGTCCCTAATCAGGTTGGGGCATGTGCGGATGAAGCTCGCCTGTAGAGCACCGGAGAAGCTTAACAGCGTGGTGGAGGTGTGGTTCAACCAGGAGGGGTACCAGATCAAAGTGGAGCGTGAGACCCTACCCAAACGGGGCGGCGAGCAGCCGGTGCAGACTGCCAGGCCTTCCAACCCTCCTCCCAAGGATTCCGACTTGGACAAAGGCTCGCGGTCTCCGGGCAACTCTAAGCAGGGCCTGGTCGACCCTGGCAAAGACCAACAAGGTGGCGTGCGTGCCCCGAGTGATGCTGTGGCGCGGGACTCCAAGATGCTCGATATGGGGGACGACCCAGAGGACAGCATTCATGATACCTCCATTGACACGGAAACATGGGAAAAATTGGGTGCGCTGACGACTGATTCTGGTGCCATAGGGATGGCGATTCAAGACACTGCGGTGAGCGTGCCACCGTTGGCTCGGTCTCTTGAGCTTACCTTCAACGAGTACGGGTCCAACATCGCTGCCACGATCCCGACGGCGCTGGCACAGCATGGCAGCGTTGGGGCGGGCTCTGGCTCTCTTCCTCCTACCCTCCCCCCCCATCCCCCGTGGCCGTGGGGTCGGACTCGGGTTGTGTGGTAATCGTCGGTGGCGACTTGACGCCTGCTCCGCGACGTGGTTGCAACAGCTCTGGCCATCAGCCCAAGAAGATGGCGGGGCGGAAGCCGACCAACAAGCAGGTGCCCATCGTGGCATCCGTGGCTTCGACTGAGCTCGGCGGCGAGTTGGGGGCGGTGTTGGGGGCGACTGGAGTGAGCAGTAAGGCCAGGCGCACCAAGGTGACTCCGATGGTGCAGCGAGCTCCAAGTGTTCGGGCCAAGGCCAAGCTGGGTCAAATGTCATCCATGGAAATCGCCAAGCTCCGCATCACTGACAAGAACCTGGAATCTTCTGGTAATTGATACGTCCAAAATGCATCACTATTTTATATCGTAATTTATCCTTATTCATTGATATATTTCACATTACGATGATGTTCTTATGTTGTTTTGGCCTATTTTACACAGTTTGCAACTTTCCGGTGCCGAAGCAGCAGACGCAGGATTGAGCAGTAAAAAGTGGACGCTGAGTTGCTGAAGAAGAATACCTCCAAATTACCTGAAAATCGACGGAGGGTATTTTTCAAACGGATAACGAAGGCACGCAAAAGGGCAACCAGAGGGGGGCCACAGGGCGTCCAGGCGCCCTGGGGGGCGGCCCCACCCCTGGCCGCGCCGGGGGGGCGCCTGGAGCCCCTGGCCCACCTCTGGCTGCCCCCTTTTGCCTATATACTCCTCGTTACCCGAAAACCCTAAAACGGAGAGTTTTGACGGAGTTCCGCCGCCGCTCCGTGGCGGAAACCTATAGAGAAGAAAAAGCCATCTCCGGCGGGCAGATTTTGCCGGGGAGATCACCTCCCGGAAGGGGAGATCATCGCCATCGTCATCACCATCGTCATGGGCATCATCGAGATCATCATCAACATCATCCCCAACATCAGCACCCTCTCCATCTTCATCCAAATCTCATCTCACAATTGCAACTTGTGTTGTAACCCGTACTATCTATCCTCTCTACTCCATCGGTGTTGATTACTACTTTGTGGTGAATGCTATTGAGTTTTTTTGGAGAAATATCATTATGTCCAAATTTTTTATCATCCATTTATCTCCACTGATCATGATCTCTTTTATGTCTTGTGAGTAGTTACCTTAGTTCTTGAGGACATGGGAAAAGTCTTGTTGTTAGTAGTCATATGCTGTTGAAGTAATATGTGTTGTTTGATACTTAAGTTGTGTTGTCATTCTACTAGTGGTGTTGTGTGAGTCGAACACTCAACACTTCGCCTTATTAAGGACCTAGGGGAATACATTGTGTACAAAGAATGCTTACGGTGGGTTGCCGGAGTGACAGAAACCTGAACCCCAGTTCGCACGCTTTTGCACAAGGGAACAATGGATCATCGATCGTATTGCTATGGTTAGGCTTTTGCCTTAAATACTATCTTGTATTTGCGGATGCTTGCAAGGTGTTTAATCATAAGAGTGCACTCATCTTAGTCTAGAGAGTGTACTAGCATAGATCCACCCACTCAACACTTGTCAACACATAACATAGTACCGATACGGAATATGGCGAAAGCACATGACCACCTCTCTCGTGTGTCCTCAAGAACACTTTACCCTTTATAAGTTCAGTTGCTAGGCCTCTCCTTTGCTCAGAAAGGATTGGGCCACTTGTTACTCCTCAGTGCCTTTTTACTTTGTTCGCTTTTACTTTCCTGTTGCTTATATCAAGAAAAACCCTGAAAAGTTATCTTTCAATGCTTGCAGTAATTCCTTGCTCAGAATCGCTTATCAATACCTTCTGCTCCTCGTTGGGTTTGACACTCTTACTTATCGTAAACGCTGCAATAGATCCCTTACGGTTGTGGGTCATCAAGTATCATTTTCTGGCGCCGTTGCCGGGGAGTGTAGCGCTATTGGTAAAGTGACACCGGTAAGGAAGTGTTTATATTTCTGTTTTTTTATTTTTGCTGTTGCTGCTCTTTGTCCTTATGGACAACCTTGCTATTGGATCGTTGCTTGTGGGAAGACGCCCCACACCTGTGGTGGTTGCTCCTCCCCCTACTGAAATTGTGCCCTATAAAATACCAGCTGGTATTATCGATTATGTTTTGGCTAATCGTTATGCAGGAGACAGACATCCCGGTGAACACTTGCTATATCTGTCACAACTATGTTCATTATTTAAGCTTGCAGGTGTATCAATGGAGTTTGTCATGAGGAAATTATTCGCCGTATCGCTTATAGATAAAGCTTCAGATTGGTATAAGCTTCTCGATAACTCGCACTTGCTTGATTGGCAAGAGCTTATGTCTCTCTTTTATACTAAGTTTTATCCTCTTCATGAAATTCATCGAGACAGGAACTATATCTATAACTTTAGGGACAATTACATTCGAGCCCTTAGTTGTGTCACACCCGTTTGTTTTGCCCCTAAATTCAAAAAACCCTCAGTCTTGCCCAACCGCGTTTGCTGCACTTATGTTTTTGCCCTTCCGTCACGGCTCCGCCTGGTCAGCGCCGTTTGACCATAACCGGCGGCTGTTTTTGGACATGTTTACCCCAGGTGGGTCCCGCCTCACTCTCATTCCTCATCTCATTCTATCTCGCTCGACGAACCCTAGTTCTGAGCGGCGGCGACCTTGGCGAGCGGCGGCGCCATCGATTCTCCTCCCACCTGATGGATAGCTGGGAGTGCACCGGTGGTGGCGGCGACCTTGGCGAGCGGCCGGGCCATCGATTCTCCTCCCACCCAATGGAGAGCGGGGAATGCACCGGTGGCGGCGGCGACCACGGATCCACACGGGCATGGCGACCATCGATTCCAGCGGGGTACTCCCTCCCTCTCTCCCTAACTACCTCTCTTACCTCTGGATTTGGTCGAGTAGGCTCTCGCCCTCCTCCCCTTTCTCTCTCCCTTGGATCTGGTGGATTAAGCTCTTTTACACTAGATATACATGATGTAGGTAGTATTTTATTGTTCTTGTGTGTTGATTTATGCCCTATTTGCATAATAGGATGGATCCCACAAGAGCATTTTCTCTGTCTATAAGAATGGAGACAACTGTATTAGGTTCTGTCGGCACAAAGCAACAAGGATGTGGCTTTAATTTCCCATTAGTGCTGGACACCAATAGCAGTTTTAATGAGTTTAGAAATGCAATCTCTTCCAAGTATCCCTGGGGTGTGCTTGATGCAGTAGAGTTTAGGTACTGGGATAGTGAGAAAGTTAATTGGGTCCCTGTGCAGTCTGATGATGAGTTAGCAGTGATGTTTGCAAGAAATGCACGGACCATGTCATGTAACTTTGAAGTTACAGTTATTCAGAGAACTAGAGCAGAAAGCATGTCTTCTAGGCCATCTGGTTCAAGGGGTTCAAGGGGTTCAGGTGTCAAGCTCTTTGGTACACAAGCACAACTTAGGTCAAGCACAAGAGCAGGCAGTACTGCTTGTCAGCCACCTAGAACTCCAATTGCTAGAGTCAATTCTGAGCCTTCTTGTAGTCAGAGCCTAGCACAGCCAGAGAAAGTGGTTGATCATGTTGTGGAGGAAGCTATGCCTGATGAGGCAATGTTGTCTGATGAAGAGGATGTGAAACTATATCCTGGCTATGTCCAACACAATAACCAGGAAGATGCAGCAGATGAGGATTATATACCAGCAGAATTTTCTGACACAGATGATGATGAGAAGCAGGAGGAACAGGACATGGGACATTTTGAAGATGATGATGAGGACAGGCCTGTAGTTATGTATGACAGAGAGAATCCCTCAATTGAGGAAGGTGTAGTCTTTCCCTCTGCAGTTGACTGTAGAAATGCAGTTGCAACATTCTCAATAAGGACAGAAACAGAATTTCAAATTGACAAAAGTGATCCAACAAGGTTTACTGTGCATTGTGCATATGATAGGTGTAAATGGAGATTGCATGCATCTTTGATGAGGAGAAGCACACTATTTCAGGTACTACACATGTTGTGTTTTCTTATTCATTACTAGTAAACTAGTTCTGATTAATAGTTATTTATTACTTATTGTGTTTTCTTATTCATTACTAGTAAACTAGTTCTGATTAATAGTTATTTATTACTTATTGTGTTTTCTTATTCATTTCAGATCAAAGTAAATCCTTACCAACACAACTGTCCAAGTGTTAACAGAAGCCAGAGGCTGAGAGCTGCAAAGAGAAGGTGGATAGCAGATGCTGCAATGGCATGGATCAGACATAATCCAGGCATTGGTCCAAAAGAAATTCAGCAGAAGTTACTTGACAAATATGGAGTTGAACCTCCATATATGAGATGTTACTATGGGAAAGAGATGGCCCTAGACAGGATATATGGCAAGTATAGTGACAGTTTTCAGCTACTTTACACATTCAAGGCTGAAGTTGAGAGGGCTTCACCTGGCAGTGTTGTTGATATTGACAAACACACTGTAAAGTACAAGCTCAGAGGTAAAACTTTCGAGAAAGAGTGCTTTAGAAGAGTATTTGTCTGTTTCAAGGCTTGTCAGAAGGGTTTCTTGGAGGGGTGTAGGCCATACCTTGCTGTGGATGCTACAGCATTGAATGGAAGGTTTAGAGGCCAACTAGTTGCTGCATGTGCCATAGATGCTCATAACTGGCTATTTCCTGTAGCATATGGTGTCATAGAAGCAGAGTCTGAAGAGAGTTGGGGTTGGTTTTTCAAAAACCTAAAAAATGTCATAGGACATCCAGAAGGGCTGGTGATACATACTGATGCTTGTAAAGGACTAGAAACTGATGTGGAAGAGGTATACCCTGCAGTTGAGCATAGAGAGTGCATGAGGCATCTAGCTCAGAATTTCAGTAAGAAGTTTAAGGGGAAGTTTTATGATGAGAATTTGTGGCCTTCCTCACTTACTTACAGCATCAAGAAGCACAACTACCATGTGAGACAGTTGCACAGCAAGCCCAAGGTCAAAGAATATTTGGAAATGCACCACAAAAAAATATGGGCTAGAGCTCTAATAAATGAGTTCAGCAAGGTTGATTATGTTAACAACAACCTGGCAGAAGCATTTAACTCCAAGATCAAGAAGTACAAGGGGCTGCACATAGTGGACTTGCTAGACAAGATTAGGCAATACATCATGGAGAAGTTTGATATAAGGACTAGGATTGCCACTGATCATTTCATTGGCCACAACATCATACCATCTGTAATGAAGGCCTTGATGGCTAAATCAAAAGGTTTGGGAATGACTATGGTCAGGAGAAGCCCAACAGAGGCAGAGGTGACTGCTACTGACAAAGAAAAAAGAGAATGGAGGTACCCAGTAGACCTAGCTAAGTGGACTTGCAGCTGCAGACAGTGGCAACTTACTGGCAAGCCATGCATCCATGCTCTCTTTTTTATTACAGCTCTAAGAGGTGAAGCCAATGCCATTGATCAATATGTTCATAAGTACTACTCTGTTGATAAATTCATAGCTACTTATGCAGACAACCTACCAGCTTTAGAGGGAAAGCAACAGTGGGACATAGTGGATCCAGGATTCAAATTGTGTGCACCAGTTCAGAACAGAGCACCTGGTAGGCCAAGAAAGCAAAGGATCAGGGCTAGTAGTGAAGGAAAGGGGCTTGGTGCTAGAAAGAAAAAGTGCAAGAGGTGTGGGAGACTTGGACACATTGCCAAAAACTGCAAAGAATCAGTTGATGCTGCATTTGGAGAGGATGAACATTGGGGAGCAGAAAATGTGGATGAGGCTTCAACAGAACCACAGAACAATGAGGAGAATGCTGATGGAACAGATGATGATGATGAGGCTACAACAGAACCACTGAACAATGAGCAGCCAACGAAACAAGTGGAAGCTACTGTGCAAAGGTATTTACACTTACTACATTGGGTTATTGTTTCTATTTTCTAGGTTTCTGAATGTCCCATGTCTGATTACTCAATCATCTGTCAGCCCTAGGAAAAATTACAAAAGGGCAGCTGATAGAGGGGCTTCTCCAAGAGCAGCTAAGAAGAAACCAAGCCATACAGCAGTAGTTGAACCCTTTGCTCATGCTCAAGCTCCAGCTCCAGCAAAGAACACCAGATCCAAGGCAAGGCTGTTACCCAATCCAGCAAGAAACACTAGGAGCAAATCACTGAAGTTCTAATTGCTCCCTGCCATCTTCGACTTAATAATGTGATGTGCACTTGGCTCTTGAATGTGTCTTGTTGAACTACTTTGTTATGTCGTCGTCGTGTCATCTTGAACAACTTTGGTATGTCGTCATCGTGTCATCTTGAACAACTTTGTATGTCATCGTCGTGTCAACAACTTTGGTATGTCATCGTCGTGTGAACAACTTTGGTATGTCATCATGTTGTTCAATTGTTATCATTCTGTGATGTTCAATTGGTGTGCAATCTTATGGCATGTTCAAGATCAATCAATGTTTTGGATCATCGATAGTACTAAATTCACATAAATAACTCATAAACAAGTTCCAAACTGCATCTTCCATTGCCATTTAGTTCATCATCCATCATAAACAACACTACATCATCCATCGTAAACAACACTACATCATCCATCATAAACAGCAGTACATCATCCATTAACTTGCTCAAATATGTGAAGACACAGAGATGGCCACAAAAACAACACACACTAGGGTAATACCAAACAGAAGTGTCCACACATGCAACATTTCATCTCGCTCTTTTAGTTTCTTCTTCAAAGTGCGCTTCTTCTTCGCCAGCTCTAGGTTTCTCTTCTGCAAATAATGACATTTGATCCACATCTGTTCAATCTCAGCATGCATGTGTTCAAATGCAAGTGCAACACGAGTTGGGGGAGGCGGGTCAACCCAAACCAACCACTGGCACTCTTCTGGCAACTGCAATTTAGGCAAAGATTAGATCATACCAACGACGTGTCCATATCCAAGATTATAATGATCTAAATGTTACTCTTACATCAAGTGGGCACCCTAAAAAGCGTCGGCCGGTGCTTCCCCCTCCCCAGGCGACTCGACGGGCCGGAACTAGGCCATGTCCAGCGCAACGGTGCTTCGAGTGGTACTCCAAGCCGGTGTAGGTGTCGTCCGGCAGATAAAACTCGGATGCATGCTCCACAATGCCCACCCCATTGACCTTCTCGAAAAATGTGAGATTTTCCCCCAAAATACAGAAACCCTAACCCTAGAATAGAGGAGGGAATCACCAAGCGTTGCTTACCTCTCCAGCCATGGCGGGTGCCGACGAGAGCTTAGATGAGATGCCCGGGCTCGACATCTCCAGATCCACCCCCTCCCGCCCGCTTCTGCTCCTCTGCTTTTGCCGCAGCCGCTCGTTTTTTTCACTGGAGCTCAACGAGGAGGAAGTAATAAGGGCAACCACCCCAGGGGTAAACATGTCCAAAAACAGCCGCCGGTTATGGTCAAACGGCGCTGACCAGGCGGAGCCGTGACGGAAGGGCAAAAACATAAGTGCAGCAAACGCGGTTGGGCAAGACTGAGGGTTTTTTGAATTTAGGGGCAAAACAAACGGGTGTGACACAACTAAGGGCTCGAATGGAATTGTCCC
>LR738713.1:667969432-667995749 GCA_902687465.1 Secale cereale | reverse complement strand
AGAGAGGGACAATTTTTGTCCTATTATTTTTGGTAGACCTTTTCTTAGAACTTGTGGAGCTATAATAGATTGCAAGAAAGGTAAAGTTTTTGTTGAATTCAATGGTGAGCCATGTGAATTTAATTTTTCTAAGTTCTCTAAGCAGCCTCGTGGTACTGATTTACCTAGTGATGATAAAAGTATTGAAAGTATTGCTTCTATTGCTATTCCCCCTAATGATCTTTTGCAGCAATATATGGAGGACCACGAGAATGATTTGCATATGCAGGAAAGAAATGAACTAGATGAAATATTCTTGAGGCAACCTGCTATCCTGAAGCACAACCTTCCGGTTGAACCTTTGGGAATTTTATCAAAACCAAAAGAAGACCCGGTGTTCGATCTTAAACCTCTTCCCGATACGCTCAAGTACGCTTATTTAGATGAAAAGAAAGTATATCATGTTTTTATCAATTCTAACCTTTCAGGATATGAAGAAGAGCGACTATTGGAAGTACTTCGTAAACACCGAGGTGCAATTGGCTATACCCTTGATGACCTTAAGGGGATTAGTCCATCTATCTGTCAACATACTATCAACCTTGAGCCTGATGCTAAACCAGGTGTTGATCATCAACGACGGTTGAACCCGAAGATGATGGATGTTGTAAGAACTGAGATTCTCAAGCTTCTAGCCACAGGTATTATCTACCCTATAGCTGATAGTAAGTGGGTAAGCCCGGTACATTGTGTTCCTAAGAAAGGAGGTACAACTGTGGTTCCAAATGATAAGAATGAACTAATACCTCAGAGAATTATTATTGGATATAGAATGTGTATTGATTACAGGAAGCTGAACAAGGCAACCAGGAAGGATCACTACCCGCTGCCGTTCATCGACCAAATGCTTGAAAGGTTATCCAAAAATACCCACTTTTGTTACCTCGATGGCTATTCTGGCTTCTCTCAAATTCATGTTAACACTGCTGATCAAGAAAAGACCACTTTTACTTGTCCCTTTGGTACTTATGCTTACAGGCGTATGCCTTTTGGTTTATGTAATGCCCTTGCTACTTTTCAAAGGTGTATGTCTGCTATCTTTCATGGTTTCTGTGAGGAGATTATGGAAGTCTTCATGGACGATTTCTCCATCTATGGAACTTCCTTTGACCATTGTCGCCACAACCTTAATAAAGTTTTGCAGAGATGTGAGGAAACAAATCTGGTACTCAACTGGGAGAAGTGCCACTTCATGGTTAACAAAGGAATTGTTCTTGGTCACAAGATTTCCGAAAGGGGAATTGAGGTGGACAAGGCCAAGATCGAAGCAATTGAAAGGATGCCCTATCCAAGGGACATCAAAAGTATTCGCAGTTTTCTTGGTCATGCTGGTTTCTATAGAAGATTTATTAAAAACTTTTCTAAGACTTCGAGGCCCCTCACTAATCTTCTCCAGAAGGACGTTCCTTTTGTATTTGATGAGGATTGTAAGGAAGCTTTTGAAGTTCTTAAGAAAGCTTTAATAACCGCTCCTATAGTACAACCACCTGACTGGAATTTACCTTTTGAGATTATGTGTGATGCTAGTGATTTTGCTGTTGGAGCTGTTTTAGGACAAAGAGTTGATAAGAAATTGAATGTTATACATTATGCTAGTAAAACCCTTGATAGTGCTCAAACGAATTATGCTACTACTGAGAAGGAATTCTTAGCTGTAGTATTTGCTTGTGATAAGTTTAGGCAGTATATTGTTGATTCCAAAGTTATTATTCATACTGATCATGCTGCCATTAAGTACCTTATGACAAAGAAGGATGCCAAGCCAAGGCTTATCAGATGGGTACTCCTTCTTCATGAATTTGATTTGCAGATTGTTGATAGGAAAGGAGAAGACAATCCGGTGGCGGACAATCTTTCAAGGATGGAAGATATACCGCATGATCCCATCCCAGTCAACGACAGTTTTCTAGACGAGCAACTTGCCGTCGTAAAAGTACAATCTCTTTCCGATCCTTGGTTTGCAGATTATGCTAATTTTATTGTTGCAAAGTATTTGCCTCCAGGTTTAACATTTCAGCAAAGGAAGAAGTTCTTTCATGATTTGAGGCACAACTTTTGGGATGACCCACATCTTTTCAAAGAAGGCCCCGACGGGATCATGAGAAGATGCATACCGGAACATGAGCAGAAGGACATTCTCAGACAGTGTCATGATAGTCCCTATGGAGGACATCATGCCGGTGAGAGGACTGCACATAAGGTTCTTCAATCATGTTTTTATTGGCCTACTCTCTTTAAGGATGCTAGAAATTATGTTTTAGCTTGTGATAAATGTCAGAGAGTTGGTAACATTAGTAGAAGGAATGAGATGCCTACGAATTACTCACTAGTGATTGAACCTTTTGATTGCTGGGGTTTTGATTTTATGGGTCATTTTCCTTCTTCGCACAAGTACACTCACATTTTAGCAGCTGTTGATTATGTGACCAAGTGGGTTGAAGCAATCCCCACTGAAAGTGCTGATCACAAGACATCTTTGAAAATGCTCAAAGATGTAATTTTTTCTAGGTTTGGTGTACCTAGGTATCTCATGACTGATGGAGGATCACACTTCACGCATGGAGCTTTTAGAAAAGCTTTAGCCAAATACGATGTCAATCATAGAATTGCTTCACCATACCATCCTCAAACTAGTGGGCAAGTTGAGCTCACCAATAGAGAGATTAATAGATCTTGCAGAAGACAGTAAATAGAAATAGAAAGGACTGGTCAAATAAGTTAGGAGATGCTTTGTGGGCGTACAGAACTGCTTACAAAAACCCCATGGGCATGTCCCCCTATAAGATGGTGTATGGCAAGGCTTGCCATTTGCCATTAGAGTTAGAGCACAAAGCTTTCTGGGCTGTTAGAGAGCTTAATGCTGACCCAAAATTAGCTGGTGAGAAGCGTCTCATGAACTTGACTTCTCTAGATGAATGGAGAAGTGAAGCTTACGAGAGCGCTAAAATGTTCAAGGAAAAGGTAAAGAAGTGGCATGATAGGAGGATTCTAAAACGTGAATTTAATGTTGGTGATAAAGTTTTGTTGTTTAGATCTCGTTTCAGGTTTTCTCCAGGCAAACTACTTTCCAGGTGGGAAGGGCCATTTCATATTAAAGAAGTCTATCGGTCTGGTGCAATTAAGATTAACAATTTTGAAGGCACCAAACCTCAAGTTGTGAATGGGCAAAGACTTAAGCATTACATAGCAGGAGACCCTGTCAATGTTGATGTGAATATGACATACACAACAACTCATGAAGAACATGTTGCAGCTCTGTTTCAGACGCCAGCAGAAGCAGAATAAAGAAAAGGTATGTATTACGGTAAGGAAACATCGCGAACCGCCATAAAGGTTCCATATTACGAGTTTTTGCAAAATTAGTAAAATTCTAAGCCTAAGTGGAGCCGGAGACAAGCTCCAGGGGGCCCAGGCGCTCCCCCTGGCGTGCCCTACCTCCTGGCCGCGCCGGGAGGCCGCCTGGGCGCCCGGGAGTCCGTCTCCGACCCCGCTTTGGCCTGTTACCTTCCTTTCTGTGCATAAATTTTTGCTATATATTTGCCCGGATTGTTCCGGCAACGTATCTTGCGATTTCGTGTGTTTTCTTTTCGATCTGTTTCTGCCAGGGAATCTTTCAGCTGAATCTAGGTGCCATGGCTTCTCCAAGTTCCCCCAAGGACAAGTTCGTCGTCAACGTCATCAACCCTTACCTCGCTGAGGTGAAGAAGCACCCTCAGGTTGTTCGGATGGAGGACGGTGTCCTCCATCAAGAAGATCTGAAGGGACCTATCAAAGAGGGGAGCATCCAGGCCAGGCTAGAAGAAGTGGAGCAAGAAGTCTTCAAGTACAAGAAGATGATCGAGCGTGGTGTTGAAGCTAACTTTGACATCATCAACGAGCTGAAGACCTACTTCCTGAAGGAGATGAAGGAGATGTGGAAAAGAATCACCGCATCTGAAGAAAGAATTAAAGAGCTCCAAGGGCAAATTTATGATCTACATCACCAGAACTGTGAGTATGAACTAAGGTTTATGCGCATGGGTATGGGTGCTGCATGCAGGATTCAGGAGACAAACTTCTCATATGAGACTGGGGAACCCCTTCCATGGAAGCGCTTCGCCGAGGACTACGTGATCAATGTCAACAAGAATGAGGAGTGAAATCTCCTTGGGTAACGGCATCCCCTTGGCTTGTTCCAAGCTTGGGGGAGTGCCCGGTATCTTTATCTTTATCTTTTGTCTTTTAGAGTCAAGTAGAGTCATATCATGTCTAGGGAGGTTATTATATGAAATAGGTGTGTGCATTGAGGTCTATCACTCCTTCGGTGGAGAGATTGTATCCGTGAGTGTGGAGTCGTCTATGATGGAATATTAATGAGAAGCCTATTGGTTCCTTTGCTGCACTCGGTATTCTCTTCATGCAATCGACCTTATATGATGATTCTTATGGGGAGTATTGACCTTATATCAGGTATGGCTGTGAAAGCTTTATTTAATTTTGGCAAACATAGCTTTGGTCATAACAACAAGCATGATTTTCTTAAAGTATCGACATAGCCAAAACCTTTATGTTATTATGCTTGAAGTGTTATGCTGACAAGGAAGACAACTTGATGTGTTATGCTTATTTCAATGTTTATGCTTTATATTGCTTTGCATCTTAGTCATCATCAATTGTCTGTTCTCTCAAAACCTTTGCTAGCCTAACTATGTACTAAGCGGAATTCTGCTTGTGCATCCATACCCTTAAACCAATACCTTCCATATGAGTCCACCATACCTTCCTATTCGTGGTATTCCACTACCACCTCCTAAAGTATAGAATTTATGTGTTATCCTTAAATGTTCAAAATCTTTTATTTTGTGCCTCTGTTTTAGCTCATGAGGAAGTAATAGTTAATTCATGGTCTTTTTGAGTTGGACAAGTTTCACCCCGGGATTGCATGTCTAATCTGCAAACCCCTAATATGAGAAGGAACTGGCAAAGAGTGCGCCCGGCTCATTAAAAAATATACAACAAACAAACCCTCCTTCACGCTTTGTTCATGAGAAATCAGAAAACTTTGGCAGTGATAAACAAAGGAGATTAAGGGGATGTGATCGTCCCCGTACGGGAGCCGTTCCTCGAAACTTGTCCAGCTCGAGAAGTGATTGAGTTATCTATTAGCATTCGTTGACAAATCATGCACCTCTCAAAACTTGTTTTCATTCTGTTTGATTTAAGGATAGCACATGAGTTTTCTCTACTTCCCTAGAGCAGGGCTTATCTCTTAGTTTTAGGGGAGTCAGTTATTCCTACTTCCTTCTATTCTTAAAGAGAACAGACATTTGATGTTGACGAGGATTCATTCATATAAAGTTGCATTAAGATTTGTCATATCATATCCTTGTTGACATTATTGTTTGATAAGTAAGTTGTTTGTCAAGCCTATCTAAGGCAAACATCTTCCTTTGTGTTAACACTTTCACTTCTTGCCTAATAACATGTTCTTTCAAAAGCTTCAATTAATCTCATCAAAACATAAAGAGAAATAGAAAAAGTAAAAGCTAGTAGTTGTTCTTTGACCAAAGGACATGTTTGCCATGATTTGATGAGTTTCCTTAGCCCTACTTCCGAATATAAGTGTTACCACTCTTTTATAAGGGCCTTATGAGTTGAAGATTGCTGTTGAGGATATTTGAGTTGGTGAAGAAACTGTGATGCTTCTTGTCCGTATTCTATTTATCGACGCTTCACTCTCTAAACTTGTGGACAGGTTTACCGAGCTCAGTATTCGCTTGGGGACAAGCGAAGTCTAAGCTTGGGGGTGTTGATACGTCCAAAATGCATCACTATTTTATATCGTAATTTATCCTTATTCATTGATATATTTCACATTACGATGATGTTCTTATGTTGTTTTGGCCTATTTTACACAGTTTGCAACTTTCCGGTGCCGAAGCAGTAGACGCAGGATTCAGCAGTAAAAAGTGGACGCTGAGTTGCCGAAGAAGAATACCTCCAAATTACCTGAAAATCGACGGAGGGTATTTTTCAGACGGATAACGAAGGCACGCAAAAGGGCAACCAGAGGGGGGCCACAGGACGTCCAGGCGCCCTGGGGGGCGGCCCCACCCCTGGCCGCGCCGGGGGGGCCTGGAGCCCCTGGCCCACCTCCGGCTGCCCCCTTTTGCCTATATACTCCTCGTTACCCGAAAACCCTAAAAAGGAGAGTTTTGACGGAGTTCGGCCGCCGCTCCGTGGCGGAAACCTACAGAGAAGAAAAAGCCATCTCCGGCGGGCAGATTTCGTCGGGGAGATCACCTCCCGGAAGGGGAGATCATCGCCATCGTCATCACCATCGTCACGGGCATCATCGAGATCATCATCAACATCATCCCCAACATCTCCAAATCTCATCTCACAATTGCAACTTGTGTTGTAACCCGTACTATCTATCCTCTCTACTCCATCGGTGTTGATTACTACTTTGTGGTGAATGCTATTGAGTTTTGTTGGAGAAATATCATTATGTCCAGATTGTTTATCATCCATTTATCTCCACTGATCATGATCTCTTTTATGTCTTGTGAGTAGTTACCTTAGTTCTTGAGGACATGGGAAAAGTCTTGTTGTTAGTAGACATATGCTGTTGAAGTAATATGTGTTGTTTGATACTTAAGTTGTGTTGTCATTCTACTAGTGGTGTTGTGTGAGTCGAACACTCAACACTTCGCCTTATTAAGGACCTAGGGGAATACATTGTGTACAAAGAATGCTTACGGTGGGTTACCGGAGTGACAGAAACCTGAACCCCAGTTCGCACGCTTTTGCACAAGGGAACAATGGATCATCGATCGTATTGCTATGGTTAGGCTTTTGCCTTAAATACTATCTTGTATTTGCGGATGCTTGCAATGTCGGGGCCGGATTTCGGGAACATAATATTCCAGAAATTTACCCCTAGTGTCATCACCAGCCCAGGATTACTGTTACTGGTAGACACATCCTTGTTACAGATTACCAAGCATTTACAAGAATTTGATACAAGACCATAAAGGTCTACTGATATAACAATGACTCCGGTGGTGGATGAAGGAATTGGCTTGTGGATCTCCACATCGATGGGGCTCCATTCCAACAGGAACAGCTGACCCGGATAACTCCTATCCTGCGTGGCTGCACTCCTAGGCTTCGCACGGACGTCGCTGTATTATTCCTTGCAGAACCCATAACCTGGCCAAGTAAATAGCCAGGGATAAGCCTGTGAGTACGTTTGAATGTACTCGCAAACATCATGGACAAATGATATAACCAATGCATCAAACAATTATATAGTCATGATAAATTAAACTATATGCGTGTGCTCATGATAGACGTATGTTAAATGCATGCTGACAGGAAATAAAGTATGGCATGGTGAATAATAGTTAGTGCAGAAAATAAATATTAGCATTAATAAAATATAAAAGAAATGTCGATCGGATGTCAAGTGACACCACGGTCGTTCTTGAAAAAAAATGTCAGTCGGGTGTCTAAAAGAGAAATCGGACGATACCATCCGAGAACTCAGGCGACGCCACGAAAGGACTTGAAAAGAAATGCCAGTCAGGTGTCCACAAGAGTAGTGGCGAGATAAACCGCCTGACACTCGAGGGACGCCACAGAAAGGACTTAGAAATAAAGGCGAGTGTCCGGGGTAGTCTAGCCAGCCCCTGAGACACTCTGGAAAGTATAATAAGAGCAGGGGGTTAGTTCATAAACAATATAATCATATCATCAAATATACTAATAGTAACACCAGTAGCAATGATAATTATCTTGCAAAATAACCATGCTTCACTTTTAAATATTTCCTCCGGAGACCGACTCTAAGATCGACACTTGACCAACCCAGACTGTAGTCCTTAACCGCGGATACGGCTATTCGAATGGATACGACTCTGCAGAGGGTGTACTCTTTACCCACAAGTATAGGATTTCTTTAGTCAGTATCGTGACACTGACTAATTCCCATTATGGTCTTTGGGTTGAAAACACACCTAACCAGCACACACCAGCTTAACTTTTCTGCTGCCAGGAGTCACCCAAAACAACAGTTAAGTAAACTCTAAGTCGGAGAGGCTACAACCTCCATGAGCATGGGATCACTATTCATACGCGCGGATTACAAGGGTACACTCCCTCTCGACATCATAACAGTCGGAAACACCCATGCCCCCTGACCTGATGACTGGGTTTAGTCCAGGGCCCTGGAAACCCTCATCATGGCCCTCTGTACGGTGTGTGCATGGAAAGGGGTTAACAACTTACTAAACCATACCTTACCCGAGGCAGGGACAAGTGGTAGCACGAGACAAGTATGGGGGTTACTGGAACAAGACTCGATCTACGGTCGACTCAGGAGGCTTATGTTCCCTGCGGTGGTTAGCACAACAAAACATTCTCTCAACCATAACATCAGGACAGGGCCACAACCCTTGTCTGCTTCCACATATATCTCATGACACCACCGTGTCAAATATGGCCCGTGCCCACCGGCACGTCCAAAACAGGAGCACAATCCTGGATTCTCATAACTTATGCATGTTGCAAATTTGAAGGGAATGCATGCAAGAGAAAGTATAATCATGACCATGCATGCATGCAATATTTCTACTCATATGCCAAGCCTATCAAAGTATCAAACATGCCCTAAATATTATAGCATGAAAACATACGCCATATCAAGTGTTCAAAATGCTTGCCTTGAGCATGCAGAAATATTGGGTGCACTCCAAAAGTTTGAAATATTCATCCCCCCTTCATTTCCTATTTTCAAAAATATCTAAATCACCACATAATTCAAAAACAGCAATAAAAAGTATTTCAAATGTTTTTGAAACAAATACTAAAAATAAACTAGAGGATATTTAAGGAATATCAGAAAAAGAGTTAATTTATTTAGAGTTCATATGAATTAGTTATGGAATTACTAAGATGGAAAACATGATTAAAAGCAATATTTAAATTTATTAAACAGAAACTATATATAGGAAAAATGTTCACGTAATTTTAAATAAGCAGAGCCTGATTTTAGAAACCTACAGAAATTTTAGTTACCAAATTTAGAGTAGAAAAGGCTACTATAGAATTATTTGAAAGTTGCTGGAAATGATAAAAGAAGGGATAGAATTGCGCCCTGAGCGCTGTTTAGTTCAACGGCGCCACTGGGCCGAGCCCAGTCATCTGGCTGCGGGTAAAAGAGCTGACGTCGAAGGCGAAAAAGGGAAGTACGTTTCCCTCACGCGGAGACGGGCTTTGCGGAACCCGTGTCCACACACACAGCGTGCTGTGGGTCGCTGACAGTGGGCCCGCCTGGCCCACTGGTCAGGTTTGACCACGGTCCACCCGCCCTTCTTCCTGGCGACAGAACGGGGCGGGACTCCGGCGGAGCTCGCCGGCGAACGGTGGCGCCGTTGGAGGAGCCGAGGGCACCGTTGTGTTCAGGAGGGGGAGGCGGTTCGTCCGGTGCTCTCCGTGTTGGCTGGGATGGACGGAGTTGCCGGCGACGAGGTCCTCGGCGGACGGCGCCGTCGGACGAAAAGGGGAACTCCGGCTACGGTGCAACTCCAGTGGAATTGAAGATGGGGACGGGTTCGTGGATGCTCCAGGAGGCCGTTGGTGTAGATAGTAGGGAGGGGGAGGCACTGGAGAGGTGGGTGGCCTCGAGGGGAGGGCGGTGGCAGAGGCGGCCGGAGTCGAGGAAGATGGCTCCTCCGGTCGTCTTGCTTGCTCGGGGAGGCTCGGGATGGTTTGCTGGAGGAGGGGAGAGGTGGAGATGAGGAGCCGGGGTGCTCGGGGTGGCTTAAATAGGCGGGGCGACGCGGTGCCGCGACTTCCAGAGAGCGGACACGGTGGCGATGCCTTTACTCCGGCCGGTGAGGTCATTGGGTGGCCGGTGAGGTTCGGCGAGGACGGTGGCTGGCCGCAGTTACTACCAAGGTGAGCTGGCTGCCCCGGGAGGCGCCAGGTAGCTTTGGACGGCGCCGTCCACGGGCGGACAGAGGCGGCGGCCATTAATGGCAGACGCGGCCGGTGGCGAGGCCGTTGATGGACGGCGGGGTTTGGTGAGGATGGTGGCGGCTTGCAGTGATTGCGGGCGTCGTGTTTGGTTCGGAGGCGAGCCACGCGTCCAGGGCGTTGAAGGTCGGTGCGACGTGGCGATGCGGGACTCGTCGGGCGGCGGCTCCGGTCGGCGTGGACGATGCTAGAGGACAAACGGAGGTGTCGGAGAGGTAGGTGGTGGTCGGGCTGATCCAGTGGGAGGCTCGGGCGAGCAGGGGAGGCAGCAGGGCAGTGGCAGGAGCCCGATGTCAGCGCGTGCAATAACTGCGCTCTGCTCGTGCTCCGGACATGCCTCTGAGGTGTTCGACGAAATGCCAATGGCATCTACAGGGACCCAAACAAGTTGACAAATAACAGAATGGTGCCTTTAGACATGGTAGAAGTGATGGACATGGTGTTTTGGGGAGAGGGGCTAGTATCTAGTGCAATCCAAAAAGATGCCCAACTTCTGTCATGAGCTCAAGGTGCTCGACAGAATGTTAGGGGGACCTAGGTGATCTTTCTGGATGTGAAACTTGGCAGGATAGTGTCTCTTTATATGGTAGAGATGATGGTGAAGTTGTTTTGGGAAAAAGGAATACTGGCTAGTGTAAGTTTTACTGAAATTCAATTCTGGACTGAATATTCAGAGGGGTATTTGGTGGGTCTAAAAGATGCTAATGGAGCTGATCTTCTGGAGTTAAGGGTTTGGTAGGAGGAACTAGAAGATGGCCAAGGCTCAGAAATTTTTTGAGCAAGAAATAATAGGGTTGTAGTTAAAACCTAGAAGATGGACAGGAATGAAAAAGAGGACGGTTCACTCAAATTTTGCAAAACCCAATTTGTGTTTTTGCACCAAAGTGACATATAGGCATCATAAGACCTCTCAGAATTTTGGTGGCATTTTTAGAGAATTATTTAAAATAGAAGTAGTGCAACAGAAGCATTTAAAATACTGCAAAAGCTATTAAAAGAATTTTCTAAGGCAAAATTTTATTATGACAATAATTTCTACTGTTATCAAACAAATAATGAGAAGACCCAAGATACAACCAGAGCCCACAAAATTATTTCCAAACAATTTAATACATGAAGAGAAGATTTTTGAAGGACAGGTATAGAAAAGGCTAAAAAATTTTATTAAAGAACCTATTATAATTCAAAATTTTATTTCTAGCCAAATTTTTAATTAATAAAAATATGATTAAATTTTTGGGGTGTTACAAACTCTAACCCCCTTAAGAAAAATCTCGTCCTCGAGATTTGTTAAGGGCGGAAGAATTAAGAAGCATACCACACATACAAAACACTCTTATAAACAAGGCAATACATTCATGACATACAAACAAAACAAGATCACAACATGCAAACAAGCACTACATGCTACGCAAACGCACTCACGACCGTCTACGGTCCGAAAGCGGGATCTACGGGGTCAAGCGGAAGGCTTCCCGGTGTTGGAACACACCCTTCTCCTTCCGGAGGGAGTGGATGAAGTGGAGGGAGCAAACGAAGAACGTGTCCCTCCAGAGTTGGCAGAGGGGGTCCGCCAATGGCGATCCGGGGATTCAGAACAGCAAGGTAGTGGAGATACTCCAGTATTTGCTGGGTGAAACGCTCCTGGGCCATCACATACTGAATGAGATAGACCAGGGCTGGATCGCTCTCCGCACGTCCACAGCGGAACGTAGCTTCTGCTCCAAAAGCAGCGCGGCTTGGGAAATAGCAGTATTCCCTTGTGTTGGCACAAGGTACCGCAAATCGAAGACGGGTGACTGCTTCATACGCAGCAGACTCAATGGCCATGCCTGGCGTTGGCATGGATCTCCCGATGAAAATCACATAGGGAGGTCCTTGGTTTAAATCTGCTGGTGGAATATGTACAGCTGCCCAGTATTTCGAGAGATCAGGAGTGATTCTCGATTTGAAAAGCTCATACAGGGGTGGATGGGTGGAGCCAAGAGTATTGCGGGTAAAATCCCACAATAACATAACAAAACTACCAGGTCTTGCTTCGGGGTTCCTCAGATAAGCTCCGGGGTGAGACATGTGTGGATGAAAGGAAAAAGGCAGTGCTTGATGCTGATGGTTGCTGGTGTGGAAAAATGAGCGTGGCCTCTTATAGAGAGCCTGGGTCATGAAACATGAAATGGTGCCGGTACGACAGAGACACCAACTCCGGCGCGGGGCTGTCTGAGTCAAAGTCTCAGGCCTCAATCCCCAAAAGAAAAGTGACATGCTACTGTGCGTGTCAGTTAGGGGTCACGTCTAGAATTTACTCTGCAACCACTCATCAAGCAATTCATGCCAGATCACACATACTATTAGATGGTGACACACAGGGGGTCTACAAACTCACTACGCCACACACCAGCTACTGCGGAACTAAAGGAAAAACCGAGCCACTAGGGCTTGATAACAAATCAGGTGGACTCAGTCCACCTGGTTGATATCCAGCCGGGCGCGTCTTGCGGATGCCGAGTCCTCTCCGGGTGCTTCTGCGTCGGAGCTGGCCGGGGTAGGATGGGGAGCTACAGGGCTGGAGTAGCGGTGGTGGCCTTCGCGAGGTGTCGAGGTCACCGTCCCATTGGAGTAGGCCTCCAAGAGACGACGGAGATTTCCGGGTGAGGCGAAGGCATTGCCTGGGTAGATGACATCGTCAGAGCTTGGGGGCTCAACCGGCCTTCCAAGCAGCATTATCGGGGCGCCGGTGGCGGGTGCGACTTCACTCCTTGCTGGGGTCAGGAGAGCGAGCGTCCTGCGGGTCTCAATCAGATCAAGAGTGACCTGATCAAATAGTGCCTCTTGCGCTCTCAAGTAGCGCACCAGATGCACCAGGGCAGGGTCCGACTCATGGTCCCCGTTGGCGACCTGGGTTGGGCTACCATAGCCTTCGCGACTAGGGTAGTAGTAGAATGAGCGGCAGTTAACCCTCGGTGACAGGTGCCGGAGTTGAACTATAGCCTCTCGGGCTGCAAGTTGGATGGATTGGGGCTCGTCGGAGGTTGTCCTCCCGGTGAATCGGTAGGGACGCTCCGATGTGGTGCCCCTCCCGTAGATGTGCACCGTGGCCCAGAAGTGATGGATGGAATTACTCGTGTGCTCTTGGTACACGACATATTCCGGTGGCTCGTCGATGCTAAAAGCACGACGGGTGAGATTGGCGAGGATGGTTACGAAGCCTTCAAGCTCGACTGCGGTGGTCTCGTTGTGCACGAGGGGGCCTGTCATCTTGGTGGTTTGATATCGAACTGGGAACGAGGCTGTGATGTGCTGAGTTTGGGGTAAGGCTTCCTTTATAAGTCAGCCGAGTCTTCCATCGCACGCTTGTGGATGGGAAAGTTCAGGTGTTGGCATAGGCACACGGCCTATGGATAGACTGATAGGTTGGGCACCGGCTATTGAAAGATGTCGGTTGCCACTGTGGGTGGGATAGACTTGACCGTGGACAGGAAAAGTTGTGGATGGGGTGGAAACCTAGGGATGGTGACCAGGCTAAGATAGGATTAGCCAATGGTCAACCTGGCTCTGATACCAAGGCTGTCGGGGCCGGATTTCGGGAACATAATATTCCAGAAATTTACCCCTAGTGTCATCACCAGCCCAGGATTACTGTTACTGGTAGACACATCCTTGTTACAGATTACCAAGCATTTACAAGAATTTGATACAAGACCATAAAGGTCTACTGATATAACAATGACTCTGGTGGTGGATGAAGGAATTGGCTTGTGGATCTCCACATCGATGGGGCTCCATTCCAATAGGAACAGCTGACCCGGATAACTCCTATCCTGCGTGGCTGCACTCCTAGGCTTCGCACGGACGTCGCTGTATTATTCCTTGCAGAACCCATAACCTGGCCAAGTAAATAGCCAGGGACAAGCCTGTGAGTACGTTTGAATGTACTCGCAAACATCATGGACAAATGATATAACCAATGCATCAAACAATTATATAGTCATGATAAATTAAACTATATGCGTGTGCTCATGATAGACTTATGTTAAATGCATGCTGACAGGAAATAAAGTATGGCATGGTGAATAATAGTTAGTGCAGAAAATAAATATTAGCATTAATAAAAGGGACAATTACATTCGAGCCCTTAGTTGTGTCACACCCGTTTGTTTTGCCCCTAAATTCAAAAAACCCTCAGTCTTGCCCAACCGCGTTTGCTGCACTTATGTTTTTGCCCTTCCGTCACGGCTCCGCCTGGTCAGCGCCGTTTGACCATAACCGGCGGCTGTTTTTGGACATGTTTACCCCAGGTGGGTCCCGCCTCACTCTCATTCCTCATCTCATTCTATCTCGCTCGACGAACCCTAGTTCTGAGCGGCGGCGACCTTGGCGAGCGGCGGCGCCATCGATTCTCCTCCCACCTGATGGATAGCTGGGAGTGCACCGGTGGTGGCGGCGACCTTGGCGAGCGGCCGGGCCATCGATTCTCCTCCCACCCAATGGAGAGCGGGGAATGCACCGGTGGCGGCGGCGACCACGGATCCACACGGGCATGGCGACCATCGATTCCAGCGGGGTACTCCCTCCCTCTCTCCCTAACTACCTCTCTTACCTCTGGATTTGGTCGAGTAGGCTCTCGCCCTCCTCCCCTTTCTCTCTCCCTTGGATCTGGTGGATTAAGCTCTTTTACACTAGATATACATGATGTAGGTAGTATTTTATTGTTCTTGTGTGTTGATTTATGCCCTATTTGCATAATAGGATGGATCCCACAAGAGCATTTTCTCTGTCTATAAGAATGGAGACAACTGTATTAGGTTCTGTCGGCACAAAGCAACAAGGATGTGGCTTTAATTTCCCATTAGTGCTGGACACCAATAGCAGTTTTAATGAGTTTAGAAATGCAATCTCTTCCAAGTATCCCTGGGGTGTGCTTGATGCAGTAGAGTTTAGGTACTGGGATAGTGAGAAAGTTAATTGGGTCCCTGTGCAGTCTGATGATGAGTTAGCAGTGATGTTTGCAAGAAATGCACGGACCATGTCATGTAACTTTGAAGTTACAGTTATTCAGAGAACTAGAGCAGAAAGCATGTCTTCTAGGCCATCTGGTTCAAGGGGTTCAAGGGGTTCAGGTGTCAAGCTCTTTGGTACACAAGCACAACTTAGGTCAAGCACAAGAGCAGGCAGTACTGCTTGTCAGCCACCTAGAACTCCAATTGCTAGAGTCAATTCTGAGCCTTCTTGTAGTCAGAGCCTAGCACAGCCAGAGAAAGTGGTTGATCATGTTGTGGAGGAAGCTATGCCTGATGAGGCAATGTTGTCTGATGAAGAGGATGTGAAACTATATCCTGGCTATGTCCAACACAATAACCAGGAAGATGCAGCAGATGAGGATTATATACCAGCAGAATTTTCTGACACAGATGATGATGAGAAGCAGGAGGAACAGGACATGGGACATTTTGAAGATGATGATGAGGACAGGCCTGTAGTTATGTATGACAGAGAGAATCCCTCAATTGAGGAAGGTGTAGTCTTTCCCTCTGCAGTTGACTGTAGAAATGCAGTTGCAACATTCTCAATAAGGACAGAAACAGAATTTCAAATTGACAAAAGTGATCCAACAAGGTTTACTGTGCATTGTGCATATGATAGGTGTAAATGGAGATTGCATGCATCTTTGATGAGGAGAAGCACACTATTTCAGGTACTACACATGTTGTGTTTTCTTATTCATTACTAGTAAACTAGTTCTGATTAATAGTTATTTATTACTTATAGTGTTTTCTTATTCATTACTAGTAAACTAGTTCTGATTAATAGTTATTTATTACTTATTGTGTTTTCTTATTCATTTCAGATCAAAGTAAATCCTTACCAACACAACTGTCCAAGTGTTAACAGAAGCCAGAGGCTGAGAGCTGCAAAGAGAAGGTGGATAGCAGATGCTGCAATGGCATGGATCAGACATAATCCAGGCATTGGTCCAAAAGAAATTCAGCAGAAGTTACTTGACAAATATGGAGTTGAACCTCCATATATGAGATGTTACTATGGGAAAGAGATGGCCCTAGACAGGATATATGGCAAGTATAGTGACAGTTTTCAGCTACTTTACACATTCAAGGCTGAAGTTGAGAGGGCTTCACCTGGCAGTGTTGTTGATATTGACAAACACACTGTAAAGTACAAGCTCAGAGGTAAAACTTTCGAGAAAGAGTGCTTTAGAAGAGTATTTGTCTGTTTCAAGGCTTGTCAGAAGGGTTTCTTGGAGGGGTGTAGGCCATACCTTGCTGTGGATGCTACAGCATTGAATGGAAGGTTTAGAGGCCAACTAGTTGCTGCATGTGCCATAGATGCTCATAACTGGCTATTTCCTGTAGCATATGGTGTCATAGAAGCAGAGTCTGAAGAGAGTTGGGGTTGGTTTTTCAAAAACCTAAAAAATGTCATAGGACATCCAGAAGGGCTGGTGATACATACTGATGCTTGTAAAGGACTAGAAACTGATGTGGAAGAGGTATACCCTGCAGTTGAGCATAGAGAGTGCATGAGGCATCTAGCTCAGAATTTCAGTAAGAAGTTTAAGGGGAAGTTTTATGATGAGAATTTGTGGCCTTCCTCACTTACTTACAGCATCAAGAAGCACAACTACCATGTGAGACAGTTGCACAGCAAGCCCAAGGTCAAAGAATATTTGGAAATGCACCACAAAAAAATATGGGCTAGAGCTCTAATAAATGAGTTCAGCAAGGTTGATTATGTTAACAACAACCTGGCAGAAGCATTTAACTCCAAGATCAAGAAGTACAAGGGGCTGCACATAGTGGACTTGCTAGACAAGATTAGGCAATACATCATGGAGAAGTTTGATATAAGGACTAGGATTGCCACTGATCATTTCATTGGCCACAACATCATACCATCTGTAATGAAGGCCTTGATGGCTAAATCAAAAGGTTTGGGAATGACTATGGTCAGGAGAAGCCCAACAGAGGCAGAGGTGACTGCTACTGACAAAGAAAAAAGAGAATGGAGGTACCCAGTAGACCTAGCTAAGTGGACTTGCAGCTGCAGACAGTGGCAACTTACTGGCAAGCCATGCATCCATGCTCTCTTTTTTATTACAGCTCTAAGAGGTGAAGCCAATGCCATTGATCAATATGTTCATAAGTACTACTCTGTTGATAAATTCATAGCTACTTATGCAGACAACCTACCAGCTTTAGAGGGAAAGCAACAGTGGGACATAGTGGATCCAGGATTCAAATTGTGTGCACCAGTTCAGAACAGAGCACCTGGTAGGCCAAGAAAGCAAAGGATCAGGGCTAGTAGTGAAGGAAAGGGGCTTGGTGCTAGAAAGAAAAAGTGCAAGAGGTGTGGGAGACTTGGACACATTGCCAAAAACTGCAAAGAATCAGTTGATGCTGCATTTGGAGAGGATGAACATTGGGGAGCAGAAAATGTGGATGAGGCTTCAACAGAACCACAGAACAATGAGGAGAATGCTGATGGAACAGATGATGATGATGAGGCTACAACAGAACCACTGAACAATGAGCAGCCAACGAAACAAGTGGAAGCTACTGTGCAAAGGTATTTACACTTACTACATTGGGTTATTGTTTCTATTTTCTAGGTTTCTGAATGTCCCATGTCTGATTACTCAATCATCTGTCAGCCCTAGGAAAAATTACAAAAGGGCAGCTGATAGAGGGGCTTCTCCAAGAGCAGCTAAGAAGAAACCAAGCCATACAGCAGTAGTTGAACCCTTTGCTCATGCTCAAGCTCCAGCTCCAGCAAAGAACACCAGATCCAAGGCAAGGCTGTTACCCAATCCAGCAAGAAACACTAGGAGCAAATCACTGAAGTTCTAATTGCTCCCTGCCATCTTCGACTTAATAATGTGATGTGCACTTGGCTCTTGAATGTGTCTTGTTGAACTACTTTGTTATGTCGTCGTCGTGTCATCTTGAACAACTTTGGTATGTCGTCATCGTGTCATCTTGAACAACTTTGTATGTCATCGTCGTGTCAACAACTTTGGTATGTCATCGTCGTGTGAACAACTTTGGTATGTCATCATGTTGTTCAATTGTTATCATTCTGTGATGTTCAATTGGTGTGCAATCTTATGGCATGTTCAAGATCAATCAATGTTTTGGATCATCGATAGTACTAAATTCACATAAATAACTCATAAACAAGTTCCAAACTGCATCTTCCATTGCCATTTAGTTCATCATCCATCATAAACAACACTACATCATCCATCGTAAACAACACTACATCATCCATCATAAACAGCAGTACATCATCCATTAACTTGCTCAAATATGTGAAGACACAGAGATGGCCACAAAAACAACACACACTAGGGTAATACCAAACAGAAGTGTCCACACATGCAACATTTCATCTCGCTCTTTTAGTTTCTTCTTCAAAGTGCGCTTCTTCTTCGCCAGCTCTAGGTTTCTCTTCTGCAAATAATGACATTTGATCCACATCTGTTCAATCTCAGCATGCATGTGTTCAAATGCAAGTGCAACACGAGTTGGGGGAGGCGGGTCAACCCAAACCAACCACTGGCACTCTTCTGGCAACTGCAATTTAGGCAAAGATTAGATCATACCAACGACGTGTCCATATCCAAGATTATAATGATCTAAATGTTACTCTTACATCAAGTGGGCACCCTAAAAAGCGTCGGCCGGTGCTTCCCCCTCCCCAGGCGACTCGACGGGCCGGAACTAGGCCATGTCCAGCGCAACGGTGCTTCGAGTGGTACTCCAAGCCGGTGTAGGTGTCGTCCGGCAGATAAAACTCGGATGCATGCTCCACAATGCCCACCCCATTGACCTTCTCGAAAAATGTGAGATTTTCCCCCAAAATACAGAAACCCTAACCCTAGAATAGAGGAGGGAATCACCAAGCGTTGCTTACCTCTCCAGCCATGGCGGGTGCCGACGAGAGCTTAGATGAGATGCCCGGGCTCGACATCTCCAGATCCACCCCCTCCCGCCCGCTTCTGCTCCTCTGCTTTTGCCGCAGCCGCTCGTTTTTTTCACTGGAGCTCAACGAGGAGGAAGTAATAAGGGCAACCACCCCAGGGGTAAACATGTCCAAAAACAGCCGCCGGTTATGGTCAAACGGCGCTGACCAGGCGGAGCCGTGACGGAAGGGCAAAAACATAAGTGCAGCAAACGCGGTTGGGCAAGACTGAGGGTTTTTTGAATTTAGGGGCAAAACAAACGGGTGTGACACAACTAAGGGCTCGAATGGAATTGTCCCTTAATAAAATATAAAAGAAATGCCGATCGGATGTCAAGTGACACCACGGTCGTTCTTGAAAAAAAATGTCAGTCGGGTGTCTAAAAGAGAAATCGGACGATACCATCCGAGAACTCAGGCGACGCCACGAAAGGACTTGAAAAGAAATGCCAGTCGG
This sequence comes from Secale cereale, assembly GCA_902687465.1. Lineage (NCBI taxonomy): Eukaryota > Viridiplantae > Streptophyta > Magnoliopsida > Poales > Poaceae > Secale > Secale cereale. The sequence continues at coordinate 667,976,257 of LR738713.1, read as the reverse complement.
GTGTCCACAAGAGTAGTGGCGAGATAAACCGCCTGACACTCGAGGGACGCCACAGAAAGGACTTAGAAATAAAGGCGAGTGTCCGGGGTAGTCTAGCCAGCCCCTGAGACACTCTGGAAAGTATAATAAGAGCAGGGGGTTAGTTCATAAGCAATATAATCATATCATCAAATATACTAATAGTAACACCAGTAGCAATGATAATTATCTTGCAAAATAACCATGCTTCACTTTTAAATATTTCCTCCGGAGACCGACTCTAAGATCGACACTTGACCAACCCAGACTGTAGTCCTTTACCGCGGATACGGCTATTCGAATGGATACGACTCTGCAGAGGGTGTACTCTTTACCCACAAGTATAGGATTTCTTTAGTCAGTATCGTGACACTGACTAATTCCCATTATGGTCTTTGGGTTGAAAACACACCTAACCAGCACACACCAGCTTAACTTTTCTGCTGCCAGGAGTCACCCAAAACAACAGTTAAGTAAACTCTAAGTCGGAGAGGCTACAACCTCCATGAGCATGGGATCACTATTCATACGCGCGGATTACAAGGGTACACTCCCTCTCGACATCATAACAGTCGGAAACACCCATGCCCCCTGACCTGATGACTGGGTTTAGTCCAGGGCCCTGGAAACCCTCATCATGGCCCTCTGTACGGTGTGTGCATGGAAAGGGGTTAACAACTTACTAAACCATACCTTACCCGAGGCAGGGACAAGTGGTAGCACGAGACAAGTATGGGGGTTACTGGAACAAGACTCGATCTACGGTCGACTCAGGAGGCTTATGTTCCCTGCGGTGGTTAGCACAACAAAACATTCTCTCAACCATAAAATCAGGACAGGGCCACAACCCTTGTCTGCTTCCACATATATCTCATGACACCACCGTGTCAAATATGGCCCGTGCCCACCGGCACGTCCAAAACAGGAGCACATTCCTGGATTCTCATAACTTATGCATGTTGCAAATTTGAAGGGAATGCATGCAAGAGAAAGTATAATCATGACCATGCATGCATGCAATATTTCTACTCATATGCCAAGCCTATCAAAGTATCAAACATGCCCTAAATATTATAGCATGAAAACATACGCCATATCAATTGTTCAAAATGCTTGCCTTGAGCATGCAGAAATATTGGGTGCACTCCAAAAGTTTGAAATATTCATCCCCCCTTCATTTCCTATTTTCAAAAATATCTAAATCACCACATAATTCAAAAACAGCAATAAAAAGTATTTCAAATGTTTTTGAAACAAATACTAAAAATAAACTAGAGGATATTTAAGGAATATCAGAAAAAGAGTTAATTTATTTAGAGTTCATATGAATTAGTTATGGAATTACTAAGATGGAAAACATGATTAAAAGCAATATTTAAATTTATTAAACAGAAACTATATATAGGAAAAATGTTCACCTAATTTTAAATAAGCAGAGCCTGATTTTAGAAACCTACAGAAATTTTAATTACCAAATTTAGAGTAGAAAAGGCTACTATGGAATTATTTGAAAGTTGCTGGAAATGATAAAAGAAGGGATAGAATTGCGCCCTGAGCGCTGTTTAGTTCAACGGCGCCACTGGGCCGAGCCCAGTCATCTGGCTGCGGGTAAAAGAGCTGACGTCGAAGGCGAAAAAGGGAAGTACGTTTCCCTCACGCGGAGACGGGCTTTGCGGAACCCGTGTCCACACACACAGCGTGCTGTGGGTCGCTGACAGTGGACCCGCCTGGCCCACTGGTCAGGTTTGACCACGGTCCACCCGCCCTTCTTCCTGGCGACAGAACGGGGCGGGACTCCGGCGGAGCTCGCCGGCGAACGGTGGCGCCGTTGGAGGAGCCGAGGGCACCGTTGTGTTCAGGAGGGGGAGGCGGTTCGTCCGGTGCTCTCCGTGGTGGCTGGGATGGACGGAGTTGCCGGCGACGAGGTCCTCGGCGGACGGCGCCGTCGGACGAAAAGGGGAACTCCGGCTACGGTGCAACTCCAGTGGAATTGAAGATGGGGACGGGTTCGTGGATGCTCCAGGAGGCCGTTGGTGTAGATAGTAGGGAGGGGGAGGCACTGGAGAGGTGGGTGGCCTCGAGGGGAGGGCGGTGGCAGAGGCGGCCGGAGTCGAGGAAGATGGCTCCTCCGGTCGTCTTGCTTGCTCGGGGAGGCTCGGGATGGTTTGCTGGAGGAGGGGAGAGGTGGAGATGAGGAGCCGGGGTGCTCGGGGTGGCTTAAATAGGCGGGGCGACGCGGTGCCGCGACTTCCAGAGAGCGGACACGGTGGCGATGCCTTTACTCCGGCCGGTGAGGTCGTTGGGTGGCCGGTGAGGTTCGGCGAGGACGGTGGCTGGCCGCAGTTACTACCAAGGTGAGCTGGCTGCCCCGGGAGGCGCCAGGTAGCTTTGGACAGCGCCGTCCACGGGCGGACAGAGGCGGCGGCCATTAATGGCAGACGCGGCCGGTGGCGAGGCCGTTGATGGACGGCGGGGTTTGGTGAGGACGGTGGCGGCTTGCAGTGATGGCGGGCGTCGTGTTTGGTTCGGAGGCGAGCCACGCGTCCAGGGCGTTGAAGGTCGGTGCGACGTGGCGATGCGGGACTCGTCGGGCGGCGGCTCCGGTCGGCGTGGACGATGCTAGAGGACAAACGGAGGTGTCGGAGAGGTAGGTGGTGGTCGGGCTGATCCAGTGGGAGGCTCGGGCGAGCAGGGGAGGCAGCAGGGCAGTGGCAGGAGCTCGATGTCAGCGCGTGCAATAACTGCGCTCTGCTCGTGCTCCGGACATGCCTCTGAGGTGTTCGACGAAATGCCAATGGCATCTACAGGGACCCAAACAAGTTGACAAATAACAGAATGGTGCCTTTAGACATGGTAGAAGTGATGGACATGGTGTTTTGGGGAGAGGGGCTAGTATCTAGTGCAATCCAAAAAGATGCCCAACTTCTGTCATGAGCTCAAGGTGCTCGACAGAATGTTAGGGGGACCTAGGTGATCTTTCTGGATGTGAAACTTGGCAGGATAGTGTCTCTTTATATGGTAGAGATGATGGTGAAGTTGTTTTGGGAAAAAGGAATACTGGCTAGTGTAAGTTTTACTGAAATTCAATTCTGGACTGAATATTCAGAGGGGTATTTGGTGGGTCTAAAAGATGCTAATGGAGTTGATCTTCTGGAGTTAAGGGTTTGGTAGGAGGAACTAGAAGATGGCCAAGGCTCAGAATTTTTTTGAGCAAGAAATAATAGGGTTGTAGTTAAAACCTAGAAGATGGACAGGAATGAAAAAGAGGACGGTTCACTCAAATTTTGCAAACCCAATTTGGGTTTTTGCACCAAAGTGACATATAGGCATCATAAGACCTCTCAGAATTTTGGTGGCATTTTTAGAGAATTATTTAAAATAGAAGTAGTGCAACAGAAGCATTTAAAATACTGCAAAAGCTATTAAAAGAATTTTCTAAGGCAAAATTTTATTATGACAATAATTTCTACTGTTATCAAACAAATAATGAGAAGACCCAAGATACAACCAGAGCCCACAAAATTATTTCCAAACAATTTAATACATGAAGAGAAGATTTTTGAAGGACAGGTATAGAAAAGGCTAAAAAAATTATTAAAGAACCTATTATAATTCAAAATTTTACTTCTAGCCAAATTTTTAATTAATAAAAATATGATTAAATTTTTGGGGTGTTACATGCAAGGTGTTTAATCATAAGAGTGCACTCATCTTAGTCTAGAGAGTGTACTAGCATAGATCCACCCACTCAACACTTATCAACACATAACATAGTACCGATACGGAATATGGCGAAAGCACATGACCACCTCTCCCGTGTGTCCTCAAGAACACTTTAGCCTTTATAAGTTCAGTTGCTAGGCCTCTCCTTTGCTCAGAAAGGATTGGGCCACTTGTTACTCCTCAGTGCCTTTTTACTTTGTTCGCTTTTACTTTCTTGTTGCTTATATCAAGAAAACCCCTAAAAAGTTATCTTTCAGTGCTTGCAGTAATTCCTTACTCAGAATCGCTTATCAATACCTTCTGCTCCTCGTTGGGTTCGACACTCTTACTTATCGAAAACGCTGCAATAGATCCCTTACGGTTGTGGGTCATCAGTAATCCCTTGCCCTCCTTCCGTATTCTCAATGATTTCTCGGACGAACACCTTGCGAGTATCTTAGACGATAGTGGTGTGGCGATTAGCGCTCCCCATAACGATATCATTTCGCTTGTACGAGCGTGGGAAGAGGCACAAGCTGCGCTGGCCGAGGCGGCTGCATGCTGCACGGACAAGGACCAGTCGGCCATCGTTCCAGCAGTGGATGCGGACGAGGGCGTGCCCGATGAAGCGACACAAGCTAGGGAAGCTTGTGTCCTTCCTTCCACCAGCCAGGCTCCGGCTAGGATGAGAGTGGCGAAGGCGGTGACCTCCAGGGGAGTGCGCCTCCGTAATTGAATTATTTAGATGCGTTACATGTTTTGGTATATCCGTGGTTGTGGTCACGGTGGTCGCCGCACGCAATTTAGGGAATACATTGCGAAAGAACGCATCGACGTAGTGGCGCTCCAGGGAACGATTAAATCGGACTTTACTTTTAGAGAAATCCTCGCTTATGACCCCCTACAGCGCTTTGATTGGCACTGGATGCCCTCTGTGGGCCATTCTGGTGGTATTTTGATGGGTTGTAATCGTGATATTTGTGATGTATTGCAATGGGATGTTGGTGTATGCTTTTTTTCCGCTACCATTAAACATCGCATCTCTGGTTTGTCTTGGGTTGTAGTGTGCGTGTATGGACCTGCAAACCACTCAAGATCTCATGCTTTCCTGCTTGAATTAACCAATTTGGTAGGGGACAAACGGGCTATCAATTTTCCTATGGTTGTGGGAGGGGATTTTAACTTGATCCGCTCGGGGTGGAGAAGAATAACGATAACATTGACTGGACTAGGGTGTCCTTGTTCAATAATGCCATTGCGGCAGCGGCTCTTTGCGGCAGCGTCTCTTCGCGAAGCGGCACGGACCGGAGCCAGATACACCTAGACTAACAAACAAACACAACCGATTCGTAGCGTGTTGGATAGGGTTTTCTTTACACCCGAATGGGAGGTGCTTTTCCCATTATGTTCGCTCGTCGCTGAGACGCGCATTGGTTCATACCACGTACCTTTAATCTTCTCCTCCGAGGAGGATTCCATTCATTGTAGTCCTAGATTCTACTTCGAAACGGCCTGGTTCGAATCGGAGGGTTTTCCCCAAATGGTGGTTGATCGATGGGGGTTGATATGTGCCCAATTGGGTCCCCAACATGGGCCAGCAGAGTTCTGGAACGTGGTTGTGGGCAAGCTGTGTGCTTTCCTGCATGCATTGGGAGCAAACCACGGTCGTGAATCCAAGAAGGAACGCGCTAGAATTGTGGAGGAAATCTCCCTTTTAGATTTAGACGCAGACCGCCGCACCTTTTCGGAGGCAGAGTGGTCCCATAGGTATGCCTTGGAAAATCAAATCATTGCGATTCTGCGTGCTGAGGAGGAATATTGGCGACGTAGGGGCGGAGTCAAATGGGTGACGAAAGGAGATGCAAACACCGGCTACTTTCATGCTTATGCTAATGGAAGGAAACGGAAATGCTCCATCCTGCGCCTCCAATCCGACAATGGACTTATGTTGACCCAGGAGCAAATTGTGGCCCACATCTACGAGTTTTTCGTAGGCCTTTTGGGGACGGCCGACGAAAAACCCCTTTGTTTGCACGACAATCTGTGGGATCAAGCGGAAAGGGTCTCTCTAGAGGAGAATGATAGATTTGCTTTGTCTTTCCTGCCGGAGGAGATTGACAAGGCCATGGCCGACATGAAGACGGACATGGCGCCCGGGCCGGACGGGTGGCCTGTCGAGTTTTTCAAGCGTTTCTGGCCTTGCCTTAAGCACATGTTTTATGCTATTTTGAACGGCTTTGCCATGGGCACGGTGGACTTATCTTGCCTCAATTACGGGGCTATTAGCCTTATCCCAAAGGTGAAAGGGGCCGACAACATCAAACTCTTTAGACCTATTACCCTGATTAACATGCTTTTTTAAATCTGCACGAAGGACTATGCCTCGCGCTTGGCACCGATCGCACAACGTGTAATTAATTCTAGCCAGACCGGTTTCCTCAAAAACCGGAACATTCTACAAGGACCGATCGTGTTGCTTGAAATAGTTCATGAATTAAAACGTACCAAGGCTCACGGAGTGCTTCTCAAACTAGATTTCGAGAAAGCATATGATCACGTGAACTGAGAGTTTGTGCGGGAGGTCCTCCTCAAAAAGGGTTTTGAGGCGGGTTTCGTGCATCGTATCATGCATCTCGTGTGTAGTGGGCACACGGCTGTCACTATCAGTGGCACAATGGGCAGTTTTTTCCGCAACAAACGTGGTCTCCGGCAGGGAGACCCAAGCTCTCCTTTGATTTTTAACTTCGTTGCGGATGCCTTGGCGGCCATGATTAACAGAGCGCGAGCAGCAGGTCACATTAGAGGGCTGGTCCCTGATACGTCCAAAACGTATCTATAATTTCTGCTTGCTCCATGCCACTTTTGGGTGATATTGCTATGATATTCATACACTTCCATACACTTTTGATCATATTTGGACTAACTTACTAATCTAGTGCACCCCAGTGCCAGTTTCTGTTTTCGGCTGCTTTTGTATTTCAGGTTTTCACGTTACGAGAACTGCCAGGAAAAATCCAGAAAAATTATATAAAAAATCAGCGTTCCGGAAACAACCTTGCGTTCGAAGGGCAGCCGGGGGGGCCACCAGGGCTCCAGGCGCCCTGG
>LR738713.1:667957700-667969335 GCA_902687465.1 Secale cereale | reverse complement strand
CCCCCGAAGCTTCCCCGATGCTCCCCTTTGGCATATATTTAAAGCGTCCTCCGAAACCCTCAGAACAAGAACTCTTTTCGCGATCCCATCTCTGTTCCGCCGCCGCAGCCGCTTCCAAGATCGGGAGCACCAGGAGAACTCTTCCCGGCACCCTGCCGGAGGGGAGGATCACCACCGGGAGCTTCTCCACCACCATGGATGCCTCCCGGATGACTCGTGAGTAGTCTCCCTTGGACCATGAGTCCATGACCAGTAGCTATGTGATGTTCTCCTCCCGTTCTTGTGCTTCACTAATTAGTCCTCGTGAGCTGCCCTACATGATCGAGGCACCTATGTAATCCTTATGCTGTTGCTATGTTGAGTTTGCTGGGATCCGATGGATTATGGGATTATGTTCAGATTGATCTTGAGTAATATATTTGATCTACCTCTTTTATATTTATGTTCATAAGTAATTCTTGCATGTTCTCCGTTGTTATTTATTGCTTTGGCCAAGTAATACGTAGTGACTCCAAGAGGGAACATTATGCTCGATTGTGGGTTCATGCCCCTCGATAACTAGCTTGAGTGACAGAAACATGAGTCTAGGGGATGTGTTGTTGCCACAAGGGGGAAAACAACGGTGCTTGTGCCCGCGGGTGCAAGGATTGTTTACTTTACGCAAAGTTCTTTTAATGTAGTTGTCTGTTGCATTGAGTTTACACTATGGGTGGGACTCGCAACTTAATACCAGCGAGATGTTCTGGTTAGATATCTCAAGGTGGATGATTAGTAGTAGATATTGATGGATTTCGGTCTACTTATTTTGGCGTACCGCCCATGCTTTGAACCTCAACCTTTCTGCAATGTAATCAGCATTGGTTTGCGTTCGTGGTCCTGTCAATTGCCCAGCTGTAATTTGTTTACCTCACATAGCTGTTTTATCGTCTTTTGGGAGAGAGACATCACTAGTGAACATCATGAGACTCCGGTCCATATTACCATCATTGATCACATCCGCTATTTACTTTTCGCTATTTACTTACTATTGCAAAACACTATCTATCACTACTATCATTTGCTTTTAACCCTTTGTGAACTACAAGGCCGGAGGGATTGACAACCTCTCTGTACTCGTTGGGAGCAAAGTTATTTGTATCTGTGTGCAGGTCCACGTTGATTGCTAATTGCGTCGTTAGCAGTTGACACCTACTTGTTGAACCTAGGAGTCTCTGGGGATTCGATCCTTGGTATCTTTGCTAAGGGAAAACACTTCTACATACTGCATCTTACACCTTCCACTTGGGGTAACCAACGAGGGGTTCGAGGTCCATCAAGGAGTATTTTCTGGCGCCGTTGCCGGGGACTCCACTCTTCAGGATAGGGGAGTTGCATGCTATCTTTTACCTTTGCTTTTTAGTCTTGTTAGTTTACCTTTCAGTTTTTGCTTTAGTATGTTTTATCAAAAATCACAAAAATAGTTATCTTGCTTGCTTGCTATTATGGGTTCTACCAAAAACACTAAATGGGAGGAGTACACCCCTTCTTCCATTACCCCAATTACCACTGTCGGAATCTACAAAAGTAATAAACCTTGTGATTATATTAGTCTTGACGGAGGGTTATGCCCATGGCATGGTCTTCCAGGAAAAGAGTATGAGCCTCAGTTTAAAATTGCTCCTAAGCTTCCCCAAACTTGGGAAGATGTTCAAACTCTTATAATAGAGAGCAATTCAAACAAAGAGAATGACACTACAATTCTGCCCATTAATGATAAAATTGATTTTGATAATTGTAGTATTTCAGAAGTTGTCACCTTCCTACAAGGAATGGCCAAAGATCCCCACACTAGCACGCTTAATCTTGCCTTCACAGAGCACGTCACTAATGCTCTTATCAAAGCTAGGGAGGAGAAACTTAGAGTAGAAGCCTCCATACCTAGAAAGCTAGAAGATGGTTGGGATCCTATGATTAAAATTAAGATAAACAACTTCTCATGCTATGCTTTATGTGATATTGTAGCCAGTACTTCTATTATGCCCAAAAGACTTTATGATATGCTTAAATTGAAACCTTATGATTCTTGTTCTTTTGATGTTCGTCTCGTTGATTCTTCCATAAAGAAACCTTTGGGGAGGATCGATGATGTTCTTATTGTTGTTAATGATAATTATGTTCCCGTTGATTTCACTATTATGGATATTGAATGTGATCCTTCATGTCCAATTATTTTGGGACGTCCCTTTTTGCGCACCGTTGGTGCTATCATTGACATGAAAGAGGGTAATATAAAATTTCAGTTTCCTCTCAAGAAAGGGATGGAACACTTCCCTCGAAAGAAGATCAAGTTACCTTTTGAGTCCGTTGTACGGGCTAGCTATTCTTTTACTCTTGATAAAACTTGATCTATGCATTATGCCTAGCTTAGAGGCATAAAAGAAAGCGCTTTTGGGAGGCAGCCCACATGAATAAATTTTTTTGCTTTTGTTGTGTCTTGATGTTGTTTACTGCTGTAGCATCATCATTGTATATTTTCTTTTCATATTTGTGCCAAGTATAGCCTCTGATTGCTAGAAAGTTCAAAAGTTGTGAGGTGCTGTCCAGAAAACAGATTCTGTCCCTGGATAGAAAAATTCGTATAAAATCACCAGATCATCTTTTTGGTCTGAATTTTTTCGAAAGCGTTCTCTATATAAATTTCTTTCGTGCGTCTGTTCTGAGTTTTTTTATTTGAGTTGCAGAAGTATCCCGAACAGATCAATTACTACCTGATGTTCTGTTTTTCACAGATTCTGTCATGTTTTGCCTTTCCTTCATTTTGCAAATCAAGAGCTTGCTTTTTCTTTGCAAAAACCTTTTGGCAATCTTGAGAAACAGTAGAACTTCAAGATTATCTTTATTTCCAGCAAGGTATAATTATTTTATTAAGGGTACTAACCTCGCTAATCAGATTATGATGAGTTATGTATGAAGGGAGTTTTCAAGTGTGCGAGGGAAGATGATAAAAAGATTCAGGAGTGTCAAGCGCTCAAGCTTGGGGATGCCCCCGTGCACCCCCAAGAAATATTCAAGGAGACTCAAGCGTCTAAGTTTGGGGATGCCCCCGTGCATCCCCTTCTCCATCAACATTATCAGTTCGTCTTTCGTTTCGCTATATTTTTATCACTTCATGTGTTATGTGTTATACTTGGAGCGTCTTGCTTTTAGTTTTCTTTTTAGTTTTCCATAACGAGTCGGAACCCAACATTCTTTATGTGGGAGAGAAACACGCTCCACTTCTACCTAGAACATAACATAGAATTTTCATGTCTATCTTTGCTGTGTGTGTTCTTTGTCTTTTAATAGCTACTATCATGCTCTGCTCTTAGTATTCATGCTTATCTTTTCAAAGAGCTTTTGTTTAGTTGGTTGCTTGAACTCTCTTTAATTATCATGCTTATCTTATTAAGAGAGTTTGCTTCCGTTGCATTGGTTAATATGTCTATGATAAATATGCTCCGTGCATAATGGTGCTTAGTAGTTCAGGTTTTCTTATGGTTAATCTCAAATAGCTGGGGGATTCCCAATGTGTTATTGGAATACCAACTTGATTTGTTTGCCGATGATGTGGTATGGTTTAGTAATATCTTCCTTCGAGAATTTATTTTGATTGACTTGGTGTATGCTCACGCATATTTAAGACTATAAAGAAAGTCTGTCAAGCCTTGATGATCTTTTATTTCTGAGTAGCGATATAACTACCATGCCTGATTCAATATTGCTTTGTCGCTCTGCATGATTATGACCGTCATTGCTCTCTTAGTTGGTCGCTCCTAGTCTTTTGCTAACCTCCACCTATACTAAGCAGACTAAGCTTGCAATACATAGCTCATGGGAAAGTAGCTTAAAAACTATTGTGGTAAAGAATATGTTGCCTATGTATCTTATTTCTTATAAGTTGCTTGCTGAGCGGTAACCATGTTTCTGGGGACGCCATCAACTGTCACACTTTTGTTGAATATCATGTGAGTTGCTATGCATGTTCGTCTTGTCCGAAGTAAGGGTGATTTGCCGTGGGTTGAATGAATATGCATATTGTTAGAGAAGAACATTGGGCCGCCAACCAAAGCCATGCATCATGGTGGAAGTTTTAGCTTGGACTTAATCCTCAATCTCTTATGAGAATTTGCTTATGCATTAAAGAGGAGTCCATCATCTAATTTCTATGTTGTCCCGGTATGGATGTCCTCAAGTTGAGATCTATCAAAAACGAGAAATCAAATGTGATTTATCTCCTTGGACCTTTGTACAGGTGGCATAGAGGTACCCCTTTGTGACACTTGGTTAAAACATATGTAATGCCATGATAACCCATGGAAATCCGAGCTAACTAGGACAAGGTGCGAGCACTATTGGTATTCGATGCATGAGGCTTGCAACTTATAGGAGGTCTTATACATGACACATATGAAGTACTACTACCGTTGACAAAATTGCTTCCATGTCTTTCAAAATAAAAAGTCATGACCATATTTTACTTTTATGTTCAGTCTCCACCATCTTTTAAAAGCACCAACTACTGAGAGCATGATTGTCATTCTGAGTGTAATGTGCATTGTCCCAAAGTAGCATTGTCTTTTGCATGATTGTGATATCGTTATTTCTGAAATCATTGTATCTAGTCATCACTTAAACCTTGAAGGTGCCCCTGCATTTATGCTTCACTAAAGGGGGCAAGCTAGATATCACTTTATCATATTTGCACATCATGTTCATTGCAAATCTATTTGATGCTTCAATGTCATGTTGTAAAACTTTCAGTCATTTGTGATTTTCTCTAGAGGCAACTTAATTACTATAGAATCATTGTCTCATAAGCTTTTGTCATATGACTATGAAAAAGTCCTATATGGTTAATAGCATGTCACCACAGAAATTATTCTAGTTATCATTTACCTACTCGAGGACGAGCAGGAATTAAGCTTGGGGATGTTTATACGTCCAAAACTTATCTATAATTTCTGCTTGCTCCATGCCACTTTTGGGTGATATTGCTATGATATTCATACACTTCCATACACTTTTGATCATATTTGGACTAACTTACTAATCCAGTGCACCCCAGTGCCAGTTTCTGTTTTCGGCTGCTTTTGTATTTCAGGTTTTCACGTTACGAGAACTGCCAGGAAAAATCCAGAAAAATTATATAAAAAATCAGCGTTCCGGAAACAACCTTGCGTCCGAAGGGCAGCCGGGGGGGGGGGCACCAGGGCTCCAGGCGCCCTGGCGGCGCCCCCCCCCCCTTAGGCCGCGCCGGGGGGGCGCCTGGGCCCCCCGAAGCTTCCCCGAGGCTCCCCTTTGGCATATATTTAAAGCGTCCTCCGAAACCCTCAGAACAGGAACTCTTTTCACGATCCCATCTCTGTTCCACCGCCGCCGCCGCTTCCAAGATCGGGAGCACCAGGAGAACTCTTCCCGGCACCCTGCCGGAGGGGAGGATCACTACCGGGAGCTTCTCCACCACCTTGAACGCCTCCCGGATGACTCGTGAGTAGTCTCCCTTGGACCATGAGTCCATGACCAGTAGCTATGTGATGTTCTCCTCCCGTTCTTGTGCTTCACTAATTAGTCCTTGTGAGCTGCCCTACATGATCGAGGCACCTATGTAATCCTTATGCTGTTGCTATGTTGAGTTTGCTAGGATCCGATGGATTATGGGATTATGTTCAGATTGATCTTGAGTAATATATTTGATCTACCTCTTTCATATTTATGTTCATAAGTAATTCTTGCATGTTCTCCGTTGTTATTTATTGCTTTGGCCAAGTAATACGTAGTGACTCCAAGAGGGAACGTTATGCTCGATTGTGGGTTCATGCCCCTCGATGACTAGCTTGAGTGACAGAAACATGAGTCTAGGGGATGTGCTGTTGCCACAAGGGGGAAAACAACAGTGCTTGTGCCCGCGCAAGGATTGTTTACTTTATGCAAAGTTCTTTTAATGCTGTTGTCTGTTGCATTGAGTTTACACTATGGGTGGGACTCGCAACTTAATACCAGCGAGATGTTCTGGATAGATATCTCAAGGTGGATGATTAGTAGTAGATATTGATGGATTTCGGTCTACTTATTTTGGCGTACCGCCCATGCTTTGAACCTCAACCTTTCTGCAATGTAATCAGCATTGGTTTGCGTTCGTGGTCCTGTCAATTGCCCAGCTGTAATTTGTTTACCTCACATAGCTGTTTTATCGTCTTTTGGGAGAGAGACATCACTAGTGAACATCATGAGACTCTGGTCCATATTACCATCATTGATCACATCCGCTATTTACTTTTCGCTATTTACTTACTATTGCAAAACACTATTTATCACTACTATCATTTGCTTTTAACCCTTTGTGAACTACAAGGCCGGAGGGATTGACAACCTCTCTGTACTCGTTGGGAGCAAAGTTATTTGTATCTGTGTGCAGGTCCACGTTGATTGCTAATTGCGCCGTTAGCAGTTGACACCTACTTGTTGAACCTAGGAGTCTCTGGGGATTCGATCCTTGGTATCTTTGCTAAGGGAAAACACTTCTACATACTGCATCTTACACCTTCCACTTGGGGTAACCAACGAGGGGTTCGAGGCCCATCAGTCCCTCACCTAATCCCTGGTGGGGTGACGCACCTGCAATACGCGGACAATACAATGCTCTTGTTTGAGCCCAACAAACATAGCATTGCATCGATCAAGTTACTCCTACTCGCGTTCGAGATCTTGTCGGGGCTAAAGATCAATTTCTTGAAGAGCAAAGTGATCACCATAGGGATGGATGATCTGGAAAGCTCAAGGATCGCTAACCTACTTAATTGTAAGCTTGGAAGCTTCCCGATTAAGTACCTTGGCCTTCCTATTTCGTCCAAGAAATTGACCATTGCGGAGTGGGAACCTTTGTACGGCAAAGTCGCCAAAAGGGTGAGCCCCTGGAGGGGAAGGTTTATATCCTCGGCGGCAAGGCTGATACTCACTAACTCGAGTTTATCTTCCCTCCTACTCTTCACAATGGGGATGTTCCTTTTGGCGGACGGGGTGCTTGCCAAATTCGATACCCCGCGCTCTCGGTTCTTTTGGGAAGGAACCGGGATCAAACGCAAATACCACTTGGTGAAATGGGCTGCAGTTTGTAGACCTAAAACATTTGGTGGCTTGGGCATCACGAACTCTTAGTTCATGAATGTGGCCTTGCTCACTAAGTGGTGGTGGCGCCTTGCCCAAAACGAGTCGGGACTCTGGGCGAACATCTTACGGGCCAAATACTTCCCGGACGGAAACATGTTCAAGGCAAAAACCAGAGGCTCGGCTTTTTGGAATGGGATCCAAGCTGTCTGACCGGACTTCTCGGTTGGAGCGCAGTTCTGTGCCAACGATGGCAAGTCCACTCGGTTTTGGCTTGACCATTATTGGGGCCATGAACCGCTCTGGCAATCTCACCCGGAACTATATCAACTGGCCACAGACACCAACATCATGGTGATCGACGCTCTTAGAATCCATCCTCCCGCGATCTCCTTCATTAGGAATCAAGGAACGGTGGAGGCCGCGCGGTGGGATGCGTTGTCGGCTGACTTGGTTGGCCGACAGCGTAACAATGGAGTGGACACCATTCTATGGAAGCTTACCTCCTCCAAGAGATTTACGGTAAAATCTCTTTATGACAAACTGTCCGAGGGAAATATGCTAGACATAGCTAGGGGGCTATGGAAGGCCGGTATTCCCCTAAAAATTAAGATATTCATGTGGCAAATGTTCGGCAACCGCTTACCAACTTCGGATAATGTGGCCAAACGCAACGGGCCGGCGGATGGAACGTGCACCATTTGCGGGTTAGGGGAAAACGCAAATCATGTTTTCTTTGGTTGTGCGCTTGCTAGATTCGCGTGGAGTGCGGTTAGGGATGCGTTCAAACAAAACTGGAACCCACAGTCTAGCGATGACCTCCTAACAATCCTTACGGCGTAAAGAGGGGCCAATGCACGAATAGTCTGGAGATGCGTTGGGGCGCTCCTTTGGTCTCTTTGGTCGGTCCGGAACAAAATTACGATTGAGCATAAGTTACCGGCTCACCCGGCTGATATCATCTTCAAATGTCACATTTTTCTTCAGGTTTGGAACGCCGTTGGGGAAATCGCGTGACGAACATCTCATGATCGAGATTATGGAGCAGATCGAGGCGACTATGGTGAAGACGCGACACGGCGAGACGAGTGCCTGAGGCCCTCATTGCTATCTACCCTTCTTCGATCTGCTCCGCTTTTGTGTCTAGGGACCGGTGCTTGCTCTTTCTTAGCTATATTCCGGACTTGGTTTTCGAAGACTTGCTGTTGTTCTCTTTTCTTGGTTTATAAGACTATTAAGTATGTGATGGATGCTGCCTAGTAGCTTTATTAATTTATAAAGCCGGACGCTTCTGGCGTCTTTGTTAAAAAAAAAAGAACGAGCGGTCGAAGGTCTGGCGAGGTCGAGCACGACGAGGGAAGAAGAAAGAAACGATTCATCGGGAGGCAGGCCCGGTAACGACTCGTTAAACATTTTGAGATGGGCCAGTCGAGTTCCCATTAGCTGTTCTACGCAGCCCATTAGTTCTTGTACACGTGAGATTGACCAATCTTTACCTAATAATAAAGAAAGTTATGTTCAAAAAAAAAAGTTGGGTTTCAGCCCGTACGTCATATAAAATACCCTCGAAGTTGACAAAAATTACCCACCAATGCCACCCGTAAGTGGCAAAAAACGGTTCACACATCGCATTGTTGATTTTGGTTTATATAGGTCGAGATCCAATAGTACAACACAAACATACGCTTAGCCCGGAGGCAACGCTGCGCGTTTCCACCCTAGAGACCAGGGTTCGATCCCTAGCCTGCCCACTTTTTAACTCTCATTTTCTCTTTTGCCTTTCACGTTCTCATTTCTCTTTTAGTTTTTTCTTCTTTAAATTTATTCGTGATTTCCAGAAGAACAATATTTCAAAAAAAGTCTTGAAAAATTATAAACTGTTTGTGAATTAAAAAAACATTCGGAAAATCATAAAATGATCATCATTTCAAAAAGTTGTTCACGTATTATAAAAAACTATCACGATTTCAAATAAATTTTCAGGAAGTAAAAAATGTTCACAATTTTTAAAAAATATCCAGTATACAAAAAATACTAGGTGAATTTAAAAAATGTCCATTAAACTTTGGAATATGTTCAAAAAAAATTAAAACAGATTCATAAATAATGAACATAACGAACCGTCTAGGGGTCGATTCATGATTGTATTCAGTCCCTCCATTTGGGTAAAAAAAATCCATGTTTTGTACAACGCTGAGCCCTTAAAAATTGACACAACATTCTATAGGTTTATTTTTATAAGCTATATAAAAATGACTAAATTTTTATTTTGCCTTCATACACGGTTATATTTTTTTTGGTACTACATTACTGATTATTATAAACACCGCTACGCTAGGTCAAGGCAAGGCACTCACTCATCAGTCTAGCTCAGGCAGTGTTCATCAATGCAGTTTGCTCACCGACATTTTTTTCGTTATGACGCGTTAGAAAATCAAGTCATAATGAGACCATCACGTTTTTATTTTTTAAATGACTTTCTAAAAATCCCTTATCTCGTAATCTAATAGCTATTTTCCCGTTGCAACGCACGGGCATATTTGCTAGTGAAAAATAGTAGATGACCCATTAGTTGTTGTACGCAGTTCCAGTTCGTCAGGGGAATTTCCTATTTGCCGCTCGTTGCGGCAAGTTGCCGGAAAAACACACAGGCGAGTGGCAAACCGACGCGACAGGGCCGGCCCATTTGAGTAGATCGCGTTGCCACTAACCCATCCGGTTTTGGGAACCTTCCAGAAGGTTCCCTGAACAGGTTTTTTTGTTTATTTTTCTTCTTCTTTGTGGTCCGGTTTTTCTTTTTCATTTTAACATTTTATTTTTTTATTTTATTTTTTCTTTTGCCAGAAATGTTCAAGATTCTAAAAAAGTTCACATTATGAAAAATGTTTCTGTTTTCAAATTCGGTTCCTAAATTCAAACATTAATTATTTTCAAAATATTTTTCTGTTCTGAAATTTTGTTCCCAAATTTTGGAAATTGCTTGCTTCTTTTCTAATTATTTTTTCAAAACAATGTTCATCAATTTCCGAACATTTCCATTTTTATTTTTTTATTTTTTCTATTTTTATTTTTCAAAAATTGTTCAGATTTATAAATATGTTCCCATTGTAACATTTGTTTACAAATTCAAAAACAAAATCGTGTTTCAAAAAAAAAAACAGAATTTCAAAAAATGTTTGTGGTTTCAAAATTTTGTTCGTAATTTCAAAAAATGTTCATCTTTTCAAAATTTGTTCAAAAATGGTTCTGGGTGTTTCAAATAATGCTTGGGCTTCCAAAATTTGTTCAGAATTTCAAAAAAATCCCATAAAAAGATTTGTTCACAATTTCAAAAAATGTTCTCATTTTCAAAATGTGTTCACAAATTAAAAAATAGTTCGGGGAGTTTGAAAATAATGTTCGGGCTTTCCAACTTTGTTCAAAATTTAAAAAATGTTCCCATAAAAAAATTGGTTTATCAAAAAATGTTCTCGTTTTAAAAATTTGTTCACAAATTAAAAAATTGTTCGGGGAGTTTCAAAATAATGTTCTGGCTTTCCAAATTTGTTCAGAATTTCAAAACTGTTCCCTAAAAAAATTTGTTTGCAATTTCAAAAAATGTTCTCGTTTTCAAAAATTGTTCGGGGTGTTTCAAATAATGTTCGGTCTTTTACAAAATTTGTTCAGAATTTCAAAAATGTTCCCATTTTTCAAAAACAAAATGTTCACAAATTCAAAATACTATTGTGCTTCCAAATTTTTGTTTGTCTTTTTGAAAAATGTTTGAAATTCTAAATTTTGTTTGTGTTTTTAAAAATGTGCATGTTTTTAAAAGAAAAATTTGGAGCTTCTAAAAATACCCCTACATTGCCTTGTTCGTGTTGCTACAACACATGTTTGATCTGCCCCTCCCCCCAGTTCTTTTACTCCCTCCGTTCTTAAATATAAGGTGTATTAATTTTTCAAAAAGTCATCTGTTGTCTATGTTAGACCAACTTTGCAGCAAAATATATAAAGATTTATAATAATGATTATATAAAATGTAAAAAAATATTTCTTGTGAATGTAGTGATACTGATTTGGTATTCTAGATATTGATACTTTTGCCTATAAACTTGGTCAAACTTAGAGAAATTTGATTTTTTTGAAAAAATAATACACCTTATATTAAGAAACGGAGGAAGTATTATTTAGCAGTGCAGAGCATTCACGAACGTGCCATCAGCTCGAGTGGCTAGCTACAGGCATTCAGCAGCCACAAGTCGCGAGATCGATTCCCCGCGGGGGCGCTCAATTTGCTGCGACAGCGTGTTGTTCGCTCGCTGCAGTGCTGCTAATGGGCCGGCCCACTCGGTGGTGCCCCCTGTGCATTTCGGCGGCAATATGACGCAAAATGCGACACATAGGACCTCCCTTCGTCACGCCCCACACCACACGCCATCATGCCAGCCCTATCCCGCGGGGGCGCTAAATTTTTTCCAACATCGTTGTTCGCTCGCTGCAGTGCTGCTAATGGGCCGGCCCACTCGGAGGT
>LR738713.1:667891599-667957149 GCA_902687465.1 Secale cereale | reverse complement strand
TGATACGTCCAAAACGTATCTATAATTTCTGCTTGCTCCATGCCACTTTTGGGTGATATTGCTATGATATTCATACACTTCCATACACTTTTGATCATATTTGGACAAACCTACTAATCCAGTGCACCCCGGTGCCAGTTTCTGTTTTCGGCTGTTTTTGTATTTCAGGTTTTCACGTTACGAGAACTGCCAGGAAAAATGCAGAAAAATTATATAAAAAATCAGCGTTCCAGAACCTACCTTGCGCCCGAAGGACAGCCGGGGGGGGGGGGGCACCAGGGCTCCAGGCGCCCTAGCGGCGCCCCCCCCCCAGGCCGCGCCGGGGGGCGCCTGGGCCCCCCGAGCCCCGTCTGGTGCCCCCCGAGCCCCGTCTGGTGCCCCCCTTCGGCATATATTTAGAGCGTCCTTCGAAACCCTCGGGACGGAAACTCTTTTTCGCGATCTCATCTCTGTTCCGCCGCCGCCGCCGCTTCCAAGATCGGGAGCACCAGGAGAACTCTTCCCGGCACCCTGCCGGAGGGGAGGATCACCATCGGGAGCCTCTCCACCATCATGGACGCCTCCCGGAATGAGTTGTGAGTAGTCTCCCTTGGACCATGAGTCCATGACCAGTAGCTATGTGATGTTCTCCTCCCGTTCTTGTGCTTCACTAATTAGTCCTCATGAGCTGCCCTACATGATCGAGGCACATATGTAATCCTTATGCTGTTGCTATGATGAGTTTGCTGGGATCCGATGGATTATGAGATTATGTTCAGATTGTCCTTGAGTAATATATTTGATCTACCTCTTTTATATTTATGTTCATAAGTAATTGTTGCAAGTTCTCCGTTGTTATTTATTGCTTTGGCCAAGTAATACGTAGTGACTCCAAGAGGGAACGTTATGCTTGATTGTGGGTTCATGCCCCTCGATGACTAGTTTGAGTGACAGAAACATGAGTCTAGGGGATGTGCTGTTGCCACAAGGGGGAAAACAACGGTGCTTGTGCCTGCGGGTGCAAGGATTGTTTACTTTACGCAAAGTTCTTTTAATACAGTTGTCTGTTACATTGAGTTTACACTATGGGTGGGACTCGCAACTTAATACCAGCGAGATGTTCTGGATAGATATCTCAAGGTGGATGATTAGTAGTAGATATTGATGGATTTCGGTCTACTTACTTTGGCGTACCGCCCATGCTTTGAGCCTCAACCTTTCTTGCAATGTAGTCAGCATTGGTTTGCGTTCGTGGTCGTGTCAATTGCCCAGCTGTAATTCGTTTACCTCACATAGTTGTTTTATCGTCTTTTGGGAGAGAGACATCACTAGTGAACATCATGAGACTCCGGTCCATATTACCATCATTGATCACATCCGCTATTTACTTTTCGCTTTTACTTACTATTGCAAACATTATCTATCACTACTATCATTTGCGTTTAATCCTTTGTGAACTACAAGGCCGGAGGGATTGACACCCTCTCTGTACTCGTTGGGAGCAAAGTTATTTGTATTTGTGTGCAGGTCCACGTTGATTGCTAATCCGCGCCGTTAGCAGTTGACACCTACTTGTTGAACCTAGGAGTCTCTACGGATTCGATCCTTGGCATCTTTGCTAAGGGAAAAACTTCCACAACACTGCATCTTACACCTTCCACTTGGGGTAACCAACGAGGGGTTAGAGGCCCATCAGCCATCACGCCAGCCCCACCGCGCGGGGGCGCTCAATTTTTTGCGACAGCGCGTTGTTCGCTCGCTACAGTGCTGCTAATGGGCCGGCCCAGTCGGTGGTGCCCCCTGTGCGTTTCGGCAACAATATGACGCAAAATGCGACACATAGGACCTCCCTTCATCATGCCCCACACCACACGCCATCACGCCAGTCCCGCGGGGGCGCTCAATTTTCTGCGACAGCGCGTTGTTCGCTCGCTGCAGTGCTGCTAATGGGCCGACCCACTCGGTGGTGCCCCCTGTGCGTTTCAACGGCAATATGACGCAAAATGCGACACATAGGATCTCCCTTCGTCACGGCCCACACCACACGCCATCACGCCAGCCCTACCCCGCGGGGGCGCTCAATTTTTTGCGACAGCGCGTTGTTCGCTAGCTGGAGTGCTGCTATTGGGCCGGCCAACTCGGTGGTGCCCGCAGTGCGTTTCGGCGGCAATATGACGCAAAATGCGACAGATAGGACCTCCCTTCATCACGCCCCACACCACACGCCATCACACCACCCCTACCCTACCGCCTCGCTGCCTATGTGGTGCCGGGCGCCCTGCACTGCTGCCTTGCCGTAGCGCGATCTAGGTCTGTCCAACCGATGATGCTATATGAAGAGGGGGAAGCGATTTTGTCTGTTGTCGATGAGGTCCGCACGGAAGGTGCAGTCGCCCCCGCCACACGCCCTGCTCAAACCGGCAAGCGAGCAACAAATACATGCACCAAGGATCAGATTATAGACCATTTTCATTGCCTAAAGGATCGTAGAGTCCATCTACCAAATCCCTGACGTATAACTATAACTTAGTCTTAGTGGTACAGACGTGTCTTATATTTTGTTTGAACAAGTTACAAGTGTCATTATTATCCTATGATTTGAATTAATCTAATTGTTTTTACATGTTATAGTCACCAAATGGACTTGAAGATTAACCATTTTGGGTTAAATCATGGAAGATTCAGCAACGGGGTTTCAAGTTAGACCTTATATATATTATTATTTTTGCATTATATATATTTTCCGCCTTGTTCTTGAGAATGAAACTACTTTGAACAATTCATTGTGTTCATCGTCTTGCCTAAATGCAGTCTTGGTCAGTTAATTTCCTCGATTGTCTTATTACTCTTGGATAGTATTATGGCTTCGATTTTTTGTTTGCTTTAAACTCCGCCCCGGGTAAGTTCCTGGATCCGCCACTGATTCGTGCTTAGGCAAACTACCGCGTCCTTGCATCGTCAATTTCTCGGGAGCAACGTGACCGCTCCAGGCCTTTCCACAACACGTGCCATGGCGGGCCACGGCCCTCGGTTGGTACTACCACAGCACTGAAACAGAAACAGCAGCAAAGAGAAATTGTTTAGGGTTAGGGTTAGTTTTCAGAGAAACGCCGCCGCCATGGGCGATCTTCCGATCTCGTCCTAGTCTGATCGTTTCCAACCATGAGTCTATGTGAATTTTCATCCTCCGGATCCCGGAGGGAGTCTAAGTCGTCTACGTCTTGTCTCGGAAGGAAGGATGACTCCTGCATGATTGTGAGCGGCAAGGAAACCGGCGGTGGTGGTACTCATATATACACGGCCGCTCGGTCGCTCGGATCAGATCAAGTTGCGTCCTACAATAACCCACTATTCACCGCTGAAGATTCCCCTGCTATCCACGCGCGTTCTGTATCGATGTCGTCTGCCGGCGATGGGGGTGAGAAAGGGGGGACCGGTGAGGTCCCTACCCACCCGAAGTCGTCTGGCGATGGCGCAATCGTGACTGTGCAGATGCAGAGGGGTCAGATCATGGTGGGCGCGGAAGTGATCGACAATTCCAGCAACTGGGATGAGAGGGAAGGTGTTGGTCTGGATGGACCGGCTGTTAGGGTTGATGGAGAAGTGAACCTGGACGATGATGTGGCGGCGGAAGAGGAACCCATGGTGGAACCAGTGGCGGTGCCGCCGCGCTGGAGGTTGATGGGCCGCTATGTCAATCTGTGGCAGCCAAACGTGGAAGCTATGACGGAGCACTTTAGTGAGGTTTGGAAGATAAGGTCAGGCCTGAACATTGCGAGGATCAAGAACAACTGGTACGCGATGACCTTCTTCTCGGAAGGGGACTACAATTTCGTGGCTCGTGGAGGCCCCTGGATCTACAAGGGGAACGCACTCATTGTTGGTCCCTTTAGTGGCGAATCCCAGCCCTCTGAAGCTTCTCTGAACGTTGTTCCGGTATGGGTGCGTGTCTTCAACGTTCCATGGGACAAGCAGACTGTGGCGTACGGGAATTTTCTTGGTGGTCTGCTGGGCACGATCAAGGAAGTGGATGCCGAGGTGGATGGTAGCAGGGTCCGTGAGTTTCTACGTATTCGTGTGGAGCTACCACTGAACCGCCGACTACAAACTAAGATCACCATTGGCCGGGATCCAACAAAGCAGATGGTGTACCCGCTAAGGTATGAAAGAGTCCCACACTACTGCTTCTGGTGTGGTTTCATTGGACATGATGATAATCAATGTGAAAAAAAGAGGCTGGGAGTTCCTACCAAAGCATATGATGAGGGCCTGCGATGCTCGCCGTACCGGAAATATGAGAATAGATCGGCTTTTGTTGCCCCTGGAGCTCAACCATCAGCAAGACGGGGCCTTAATTTTGCGAGTAACACGCCGACAGAGGTGCTCGGACGGCCTCGAGACAGCCGGCGGGGCAAGCGGAACCAAACGCAGCAGCAGTCAAGGGAGATCCCAGAGCGGGTAGATGCTCGCGATGGTTTTGAGGACCGGGAGCGTACTGGTGCCCCGGGAGTTGATGCAGACCTATCATCACGCGTCATGGCCATGCGTATGCACTTAGCGGAGCAGACAGGCGAGGCCAGCAATCCCCGAGCTGGGCGTGCCACCTCTGAACCCCCTAACTTTGGGTTCTCAGGAGGGAGGGTGGCTGCGCCCATTCCTCTGTCAGTTAGGACCCCTGGCCCAACCACAAACTACAGCAACAACTTGGGAAGTTCTAAGATTATTCCAGCCATGCGCAACTTGACTGCTAATTCTGGGTTCTCGTCCGCGGATTCTGACCAACATATGCAGGAGGCGGACTCGGTGCTTGGAAAGAGGTTCTTCCGGGCTCCAGCAGAATACGTCACTGGAGTTGACCAAGGGGCAATTGTACTACACTCCAAGTAAACTGTAGGCAACTTACAGAAGAAAGGGAAGGTCCTGAACAGCGACGACCCGGACCAAGAAGAGGAAAGGGAGGTCCTGGACAGCATGGAAGGCTTGGAGGCAACCGGCCACGGGGCCGCCGGTAAACTGACGGGGAAGGCGGTGCCGCCCCGTCAGGAGCAATGAATTGGATAAGTTGGAACTGCCGAGGGGCGGGGAACCCCTCGACAGTTCGTGATCTTGCGTCGCTCGTCAGGACGCATTCCTCGAGTCTTGTTTTTCTTTGTGAAACTCGACAAAATAAAGAGAAAATGTATCGTTTAAGAAATAGGCTAGGTTTATCTGGTTTTGAAGGTGTTAGTTGCAATGGTCGTAGTGGAGGTTTAGCTTTATTCTGGCATGAGTCCATGTACGTATGTTCAGGAAGCCAATGAAAGATTGATTGATGTTTACATGCGTGTCTCGGTGGATGCACCACTTTGGAGAGCCACTTTTGTGTACGGAGAACCTCGGGTGGAAAATAGGCACCTCATGTGGGACAAGCTCAGAAGCTTACATGCGCAAAGCACTCTGCCATGGATTATTATGGGCGATTTTAACGAGGCTATGTGGGATTTCGAGCATCAATCTAAGACTCCTAGACCTCTTGGGAAGATGTTGAATTTTCGGGATTCATTAGAAGCTTGTGGCCTCACTGATCTTGGCTTTTTAGGTCATCCATTCACATATGATAACAGGCGGAGCGGCCGAGCAAATGTCCAAGTGCGCTTGGACAGAGCGGTGGCCTCCAACGAATGGAGGGACATGTTTGTACACGCCTCCGTGTCTCATTTGGTCTCGCCAGCGTCGGACCATTGCCCTCTTCTTCTCAAGTGCTCGCTGGAACAAGACCGGAGGACTCCTAGTGGTCGGAGATACGAATTGATGTGGGAAAGATCGCCGGCACTGGAGGCCATCATTGCTAATTCTTGGACAAGCAAAGGTACGAAAAGAAACTTGGGTGATGTTCGG
Source organism: Secale cereale (assembly GCA_902687465.1). Taxonomy (NCBI): domain Eukaryota; kingdom Viridiplantae; phylum Streptophyta; class Magnoliopsida; order Poales; family Poaceae; genus Secale; species Secale cereale. The sequence continues at coordinate 667,951,293 of LR738713.1, read as the reverse complement.
GAGGCTCTAGCTACTGTAATGGCTGATCTGCATTCTTGGAGCAATAAAACGTTTGGTAATGTTACACGAGAATTGGAAAAATCTCGCTCCCGGTTAGAGGAGTTAACTAATATGAATGCAGACCGGAGAGAGATAAGAATGGAGATGGACCAAATGAACGAATTACTCTATAGGGAGGAGATGATCTGGCTGCAGAGGTCGAGAATTGAATGGCTTAAAGAAGGGGATCGGAACACTAAAATGTTCCATCGTAAGGCAGTTTGGAGGGCTAGGAAAAACAGGATCAAGGGTCTGACAGATGAGCAGGGGGTTGTCCATACTGAACATCACTTGATGTTGCAAATGGTTAATAATTACTTTCAGAATTTATTTACAGCTGACCCTCTTCTTGATCCAGGAGACGTGCTACAGCTGATCCAACCTAAGGTCTCTTTGGATATGAATGTTGAGCTGTGCAAGGAGTTCACAGAGGAGGAGACCTCCAACGCCATGTTCCAAATAGGGCCCTTGAAGGCGCCGGGACCGGATGGGTTTCCAGCGAGGTTCTTTCAGCGACACTGGTCAGTGCTAAAAGTTGACATTATAAATGCAGTTAAATTATTTTTTTGCCACTGGGGAGATGCCGGAAGGTGTGAACAGTACCACTATTGTGTTGATTCCTAAGATTGACACACCAACTCGGCTCACCGACTTCCGGCCCATCAGCCTCTGCAACGTCATCTACAAGGTTATTGTCAAATGTCTAGTGAACAGACTTCGCCCCATCCTGGATGAATTGGTGTCCCCGGAACAAAGTGCGTTTGTGCCAGGAAGGTTAATATCTGATAACGCCTTAATTGCTTTCGAGTGCTTCCATGCTATTAAACAAGAAAAGGACCCCGAGCTGAGTTTCTGTGCATATAAATTGGATTTGTCGAAGGCTTATGACAAGGTGGATTGGGTGTTTCTGGAGCGAGTGATGCAACAGTTGGGTTTCTCTCATCGATGGGTGAATTGGATAATGAAGTGTGTCACCTCGGTGAGATATAATGTTAAAGTTAATGGAACCCTCTCGGATTCATTCGCACCGTCCCGCGGGCTACGGCAGGGAGACCCTCTTTCGCCTTTTTTGTTCCTTTTTGTTGCTGATGGCTTGGCTGCTATTTTAAAACAGGACATCGCGGAGCATCGGATTTCCCCTATACGTGTTTGCGCTCAAGCACCGGGCATTTCTCACCTCTTGTTCGCAGATGATACTTTACTTTTCTTCCGTGCTAATGAGGCTGAAGCAAACCAAGTGAAATTAGCACTTGGAAGGTATGCTAGAGCTACCGGACAGTTTATTAACCCAAACAAGTGCTCAATTTTATTTAGTCCCCGTTGCTCCGAGGCCAATAAACAGGACGTGATGCACACTCTGGAGGTGGCAAATGCTAGTTTTGAGGAGAAGTATTTGGGCTTTCCGACTCCAAGTGGTCGCCTTTCTGGAGGAAAATTGCAAAACCTCGAGCAGCAACTAACTAAGAGAATCATTCAGTGGGGGGAGCTGATGTCCCAAGCTGGAAGGGAGGTGCTCATCAAGGCAATTGCGCAAGCTCTTCCGACCTTCCTTATGAGTATTTTCAAGCTCCCGAGAAGCACTTGTGATGATCTCTCACGCATGATTCGTAGTTACTGGTGGGGCGCTTATAGAGGGAAGCGGAAGACGCACTGGAAGGCGTGGGATTATCTGCTGAAACCTAAAGCATGTGGTCGTATGGGGTTCAAGGATTTCTGAATGTTCAACCAAGCTATGCTGGCGAGGCAAGCATGGCGTATATTGGTGAATCCTGAGACCTTGTGTGCACGAATTTTGAAAGCACGTTATTTCCCAAATGGTCGTCTGGAGGACACAGTATTTTCAACCAATGCATCACAAACTTGGCAATCCATAGTTCATGGCCTGGAGCTGTTAAAAAAAGGCCTTGTATGGCGAATAGGAAACGGGCACTCAGTCAGAATATGGAGAGACTCATGGATACCACATCCTACAGGTCGGCCACCCATCTCGCTGCAAGGGCGATGCCGACTTCGCAGAGTTAGTGAGCTCCTTAATGATCATGGGGCGTGGCGGGGGGATCTACTTCGCCAATTCTTCTTGCCTATTAACGTCCAAGAGACCATGAAGATTAAGGCCTCCCCACGACTTGGCGATGACATCCTCGCATGGGGGCCTGAACGTACAGGCGTCTTTACTGTACGTAGCGCATACCGGCTGGCGCTCGAGGATAAGATGCGTCCATCTTCAGTCGCAGCGAGCAGGGCACCGGACGGGCGACGTGCCGTCTGGGCATTATTATGGAGGTGCCCTGCTCCTCCAAAGGTGCGCGTTTTTGGATGGCGTTTGGCTACAAATTCTCTAGCGACATGGGCTAATAAAACTGATCGCCATATGGAATTAACTGACATATGCCCGCTGTGTGGTCTCGAGCGCGAGGACACATTCCATGTGTTTTGTAGGTGCCCGAGAGCGGTGGAACTATGGCGAGCCATGGCGCAAGTATGGCGAATCCCAGACATCAAAGCAGTCCGCAACACTGGACCAGAGTGGTTCCTGAACCTCATTGCGGACTGTAACGAGGGGGACCGGCTCCGAGTTCTTATGCTATTCTGGAGGTGTTGGTTCGTGCGCAACGAAATCCAACATCAGAAGCCGGCGCCACCCTTGGAAGTTTCTCGGAGGTTCCTGCAGAGCTACGTTACCTCACTGTTGGGTATCTAGCAATTTCCGCCAGGGAACTGGGACAAAGGGAAGATGGTGGTACAACAGGAAGGAGCCGAGCAACCTATATCACATGTGGAGGCTGGTGTGAAAAATGTACACAGATGGAGCCCTCCACCGGCCGGATGGGCTAAACTCAATGTTGATGGCTCATACTCACATGAGGATCGGAGTGCAGGTTCAGGTATGGTGTTACGTGGCCATGATGGAGCCATTCTCTTCTCTGCGTGTAGGTCCTTGTGGTCGTGTCCGGACCCCTTGCACGCGGAGCTCGCCGGTTGCATGGAAGGCCTAGCCCTTGCTCACCAATGGACGGAGCTGCCGATCATCGTCGAGAGTGACAGTCTGCAAGCAGTACAGATGATCAATGCCCAAGGCCAAGATCGGTCTCAGTACACCATGGTAATTTCTGAGGTGAAGCGTCTCATGGGTCTAAGGGAGTGTCGTGTTACTCATATCTCTAGAGAGCAGAATAATGTAAGTCACAAGCTAGCAAACTTCGGAAGGACGGAGGATCGAACTGTGGTATGGATCCGTTCCGGTCCAGATAACATCCCTAGTTTGTGTAGGGATGAACTTGGTTGCTCTTGAGTAATATACTCCTTTTACCCCCGCAAAAAAAAGAAACAGAAACAGCAAAACCAGGTGGTGGGCGAACAGAACCCAACATCAGAATCTCCAACTTTTAGACTATTGTCCCCATCAAATCTAGAAAGGTGGAAGACTTAGATTGTTACTCCAAACTTTCAGAAGACCTCACGTCATGTCAACGGGGATAAACAAACAGAATGGAGTATAACGATCGAGGCAGACGAGAAAAAAAAGGATAACCCAAAATCAGCAACATATCCTTGAACAATCAGACATCTCCCCACAATATTGAAGTACTGATATGTCGTCACGCTCGAATCACACAAAGATGGACTCAACTCTAGGTGCAACCGTGCAACGGAGAAGCACCAAACTGTTTAGAATTTGAGGCACTTTCAGTCCCTTACACACAACTCAAAACTTTCAGCAAACGTCATATAAAGAAGACAGAAAATTTAGAAGGCTCGCATCACTTGATACAACGGTGCACAACCACAAACAAAGAAAAGACAAAGACCCCAAAGTACTCAACAGAACAAAAAGCTGTAGAAAAAAGTCCCAAAAAATTGGCAGAACCAAGCAAGATCAACCTGCTGGCAGACAAACACTTGACAAGAATACTGAATCTTCCTGACAGTTCCAACATTTGTTGCCCCACCGCAAGTGGTCAACAGCACTACAATACAGAACAAGAATCAAGACCATAAAATCTTATATCCATCAACTGCTTAAGATTCACACAATCAACCAAAACATATATTTTTCCATGGGATCATTCAGACGTGAACCAAACACCTGGGTTGCCCCACAAACATTCAGAAGCATCCCATCATCAGACAAGGCATAGCATGGCAAAAATTCAAAGGTTCGGGATTAAACAAGCTTGTATCAATGCCCATTTCTTTCTTTTCAACACAATATATATTGAGATCCCGATTGGATTCTTAAAACTAGCACGTGGAGATTCCGTATGATCTTATCAATCAGCTGATAAGGCACGGTTACTGACAGACATCGTACTGTTAGTCAGAAAATTCAAAAACTTATGCAAGACAACGCAGAGCACCGAGCAATCCGCAAGTTGATGGAGAACGCGTCCAAGAGCAAGGTTAGCACGAAGGAAGACTACCGAGTCGAGTACCATTTCTTTTCAACACTTTTTGTAGCTGATGTTGAGATCTAAAATCCTGAAGACAAAATAATAATAAAGGTAACCAAAGAGCACATAATAGGGATATCACATCATGAAAACTCTGAGCGATGCCAAGCAAAACAAAATCCAAATCAACTGGTGAGTTTGCAATGCTTTAAATACCCATCGACCATAGCCTTTAAATGGTGTATGTGTCCCTCTTCACCCGCAATGCGATCACGTGCACTTATTTACTAACACGACAACCAAAGCATCATACCACTCCCACCACCACCATATGCCAATATAAAGGTCTTGGGAGTTTTTGATTTACACTAATTCATTGCCAGATTCCTTTGATAAGTTGCTAGAGTGGGTGGGACTACTTAATCATATCGATTGGTCCCATGGTTTTTTATTACATATGGTGCTATAATGGGGTGGGATGCCTATGCGCTTCGATAGGTCTCGTAGTTTTCGATCAATTTTATCACATATCCACTCACTTTTTTGAGTTTTGTTGAGCATTGGCAGCTTCATTTTAGTGTGTGTATCTAGCTTTGGATCCATTTGCTTGAATTATTATTTTTGTTTGTGAGGTTGTCATCTCGTTGAGCATATTCGAGATGCAGGAGAAATAGTTGAAACTTATAAGAATTAGAACTCAAACATAAGTAGGTGTTGGAGGCATCCGGGAAGATTTATGAGCAAATTTCTTATTCTCTCCAACGGAATGTGTAACACCTCGTAGTTGGTAACCTATTGCCGTAAGATTTAATGGAGATGCAAACGATCAAAGAAGAGGTTGCGAAGAACAAAATAATGTATTTAGAAAGGGGAAAAGGACTGGTATGAACAAAACGAATAGGTATAGCATGACAAAATGGTTTAGCTTAGGTAGCCAACGCAATACAATTATGTTATGGAAGCGGTTCCCACCCATATGATTTGTATAAATCATGTTTATTTATCTTGTTGCACTAAAGGTTCACAACTTATTTTCCCATCTTCTACTTTTTTGAATGGGCATCTTGTACTTCCAAAGAAAGGCACTCGCGTCTCAAGCATTTGTGCTCATCAAACCATCAAATTTGCACAAGTAACGTCAACGCCGCTGGTTGACATTTCTAGAACCTAAACCCCCGACAATGACCCGTGGCTCTAGTACTTTGTACGACACTATGAGCAACAGAGAAAACTAGTAAACAAAGAGAACATTACCCAAATGCTTGTGGGCGGAACGTGTAAAATTAGTAGCTCGTGCCAGTAACAATTTGTTCACATAGTTTGTTCCCATATTGCCAATGAAACATGATTCAAAAGCCTGGACCACTTTGTAGAAAGGCTCCTCAAATGCCAAAATTACCCTGGTCCATCCGAGAATCAGCAGACAATTTGGAAACTTAGCTAGAAAATTTACCCAAACAAAACTCAATAATTAGCCACAACCTCAATGGAAACTACATCAGAGTAATCCTTTTGTCGAATGTAATTAGTGATGTATGAGTTTAAGGACTATCACTGATTACAATACCACTAATGGGCAGGTTAACTAGACCCTCAGTGGCAACCAAAGCTACTACAGATTTTTGCTAAAGAATCGTTATTGACAGGTAAGAAAACCCAGTATTAGGAGTGATGTGGGCCTGGAAAACTATCGAAACAACACTTTTGGACCACAAACAACCCACCTAAACCTAACCGCACCCCAGCGGTTGCATATCACTACATCCAGGGTGATGTTGTCTCTGTCATGTACGCCTGGGCTAGATGGCCTGCAAAGAGCAGCCTACGGTGGATGCAATGGTGACCTTGTGCAACGTGGCTGGCCACCACCAGGATGCTCCCGTGCAAGCACCGGTTGTGAAGATATCTTCAGAATTGTAACTTTTAGAGAACTTTGCAGAAGGAAACTTTAACGGTGACTAATTGGATCACTTCATATAGCATTATATTTCAACAGTTTAACACCATATATTAGGATATAGAGTCTCAAAGATAATATCCTAAAGCACTTAGCAGAACCAAGAGCAACCCCCAACAAAATATGACCAGACCTGATAGCTCCAAGAAATTGCTACAAGGCAAAAATGTTCAAAACCAATAATGATCATAAGAAAAAATTAGTTCCACAGCGAGAAATCAAGACAATGTATAATCTTATTCATCAACATATTAATATTTAGACAATGGACAAACCAAACCAACCATGGGAGATGACTCATGATCATTCTGACTATACCCAGACTTGATGGTTCCACCAATAAATTCAAAAACCCCAGTCCAGCCAAGAATCTATTTTGCCTTGCATCATGTATTGGGTTGTAGATCTTATGAAGGACAACCATATTTATAATGATGTGTTACTATTTGTGCAAAGATGCACACACTTATAGTCATGTTTGTGACTTTGTGCTCGACTTGGTTCATTAGTTCATTTTCAATTAGAGGACATAGGTGCAAACAATATGGTGCTCTGGAGGGTGGACTTCAAAGGGGGGAAAAGACCTTCCCCCAGTAATTTTGTAAAAAAAACCCTACAATTTAATAATTCATCTTTAAGCATTTTAAAAAAACTAATATTTTAAAAATTATTTATTTATGTGTTGAATATGCCGCCGCATGTGTGAAACAATCACCAAGTTCTCTCATGGAGAATCGCGTCTAAAATGGTGATCTATTGAGCACCTCTAATGTTCAACGCTTCATTGACTAAAATATAACAACTACTCCCTTCGTTTCATAATATAAGATGTTTTTAACACTACATTAGTGTCAAAAAACGTCTTACATTTTTGTACAGAGGGAGTAGAAAATAAAGTGATGTGAAGATGGGACTCCCATATGCCAAAACTAACCTTCCAATTTGATGAAACTCCGGACAGCGCCAAGGAAAACCAAATCGCAATTAATTGGTGACGATGCATAAAAATACATTTTGCATCTATACAAGGCCACTAACAGTAATCGAGGCAAAAATTAATGATGTATTCTCGTACTACCAACTTATTTAATACTTGCATGCATATAGTCATAATGAAATTGTACTATTTCCTTCCCATTCCTTTTTTGCATACATGCGAGCGTATTAGTGATCCCGATTAACGAAAAGAAAAGTTGGCTTGCAATGATGTCATTAAGTTTTACCTTGGTATCTGTAATATGAGTTTTTGGCCTTATATAAGGGAATGGAGGGAGTCATCCTGAGCCTTTAAATGGTGGACATGTCCCTCTTCGCTTGCAACACGAGTATGCGCATGCATTCACTAGCACAACAACCAAAGCATTATACGACTACCACCACCATCTTATGCCAATATAAAGGTCTTTAGATTTTGCGCATTACACTAGTTCATGGCCAGTTTGATTTTATATGTTGCTTAAGTGGTTGGTTTCCTAACCTGTCGATTGTTATCATAGTTTGGGATCATATTTGATCCCATGTTCATTTGGGCTCTTAGGGTTTGTTCACATTATGGTGGTTCTACTTTTGTTTGCCGTTGATAAGACTATCATCTTGGCGAGTTCATTCCTTGATGCCAGACCTCCTCAAAATGGTCATGAGTGATTGGAGTTGGAACTCGTGCAATACTAGCTAGGCATTTGAGGCATACAGGAGGATCTATGAGCAGATAAGGAAAATGCAACTTTGGTTGAGATCATTGGATCGTTATGCCATGTGCACCAAGGGCTAGTTCAGAAGTCAATGCAGTCCCCGTGAAGAATAGAACCAAGCTAGAATGGAAACTTTGGTACGATTCATTACAACGGGCAAAGCCGCTCGGAAATCTCTCTCTCGAGAATATTCTGCATCCAATCCAAGTACTAGCCATCCACAGTGTCACACCTCCTTTTATTTTCTTTTAGTAAAATAGTGCCACACCTTTCAAGTACTGTGTCATGCTGTTGGACGGCAGTGGCCTTGGACCAAAAGTGTGAGTGCGCTTCTATCCCATCTGGGTGAGGCAGATGGCCCAGCCTCTAGTCCAGGAGAGCGTGTACTTAAGCTACTGAATGGCATGAATGAGAAAGTGACATTCTGAATCTGACCTCTTTGTCTCTCTCTTTCTGTTTCTCACCAACTTCCTCAAACTTACCCAGATACTTCAGAAAAACTTTCGTTAAAGAAACTTGCAGACAACTTTCATCACCTTCTTTTTAGCTAGCGGTGCATCCCATGAGTGAAAAAACAGTAGACATCACCTTCGGTTGATTAAGATTCAGTCCGAACAATCACATGGAGGAGAGCTTATACATCAATTGCAAGGGGTCTGTTATTGAGAGAAACTTCACAGTGTCGCTCTGAAAAATTAGAAATTTTCGCATGACGTGTAGAACCAACATGTCCAGGGGTAAACAGAGGAACACATAAGCAGGATTAACACAAAGCAAGACATATATTAGCCTTATACCATTTCCTTTCGATAACTTAACATCAGATACTGAGATCTAAGATCCCATCCACTGACAAAAATACAAATCCCACTATACTGACATGACCAAAAGCAACCGCTGACAATAGACAAAATCCAAACAGAAAAACTTACCGAGAGCAACTTTTAACAGAGAGATGACCAGAACACTGAGTTTTACACTTTTACTGACACCTCCAACAATTGATGCCAAGAAAAAAATTGTCAAAAGCAGTGCATATCACAACAAGCAATCGGATCCAGAACCAGAATAAGAAAATGTAGAATCTTATCCATGAACTGATTAAGATTCAGATTATGAGAAAGTCAGAGAAACCTTGGGAGATGATGGACAAGCGAGAACAATCAAGGCATATGATGCATAATAGTACTTAAGACTTGAAACAAAAATTAATAGACTTCGCATCACAGAGATGGAACATAATTACAGATCATCGGCCAATTTATTAGTGGGAAATATTACATATGTTCCTATACCATAGTAAAATTCCGGTGATGAAACTGTGATGCATGCTGACCATTCATTCTCAGACAGTGTACCATGACCTTGCACCGTCAAGTTCTCAGGAGTGATGTGACAGCTCCATGCCTTTCCACACCATGTGCCATGGCAGCGACGGGCCTGGGGTTGTACTACCACAGATTCGAAACAACAACAGCAAACCATGTGGAGGACGAAGAGAACCATGTCAAAACGATTCTATGCAGGGATCAAGCTATGCATGTGGGAGCTCATGCCAACTTCGAGATCATACAAATTGCAGGAATTAGCAACACCATAAGATATGAGAGATCCAACCACTGCTGCCAGAGGTGATCTCAGCTGCAATCTCAGTGAATCAGCAACACCAAAAGAAACAATATACATAATCTTGCCAACGTCAGAATCTCCAACAATCTTTATCAGAGAGGGAAAAATCAGACAGTCGTCCCCATCACCCAATCACTGCTGTCAGAGATGATCACCGAGTCGTTTGGACTGAACCTAACCATTTGAATTGTAGATGAAGAGGTTGAGGGAGATGGCTTTGGAGGACTCGTCATCATCTGAAGAGGAAGAAGACGACGATGAATTTGACACCGTTTTAGGCATGATTTTTAATGATGATGTTCGGTGGCCAAGGAGAGGATCACAATTTTGAAGGAAATATGCCCTAGAGGCAATAATATAGTTATTATTTATTTCCTTATATCACGATAAATGTTTATTATTCATGCTAGAATTGTATTAACCGGAAACTTAGTACATGTGTGAATACATAGACAAAACAGAGTGTCCCTAGTATGCCTCTACTAGACTAGCTCATTGATCAAAGATGGTTATGTTTCCTAGCCATAGACATGAGTTGTCATTTGATCAACGGGATCACATCATTAGGAGAATGATGTGATGGACAAGACCCATCCGTTAGCTTAGCACTATGATCGTTTAAGTTTTACTGCTATTGCTTTCTTCATGACTTATACATGTTCCTATGACTATGAGATTATGCAACTCCCGAATACCGGAGGAACACTTTGTGTGCTACCAAACATCACAACGTAACTGGGTGATTATAAAGGTACTCTACAGGTGTCTCTGAAGGTACTTGTTGGGTTGGCGTATTTCGAGATTAGGATTTGTCACTCCGATTGTCGGAGAGGTATCTCTGGGCCCACTCGGTAATGCACATCACTATAAGCCTTGCAAGCATTGCAGCTAATGAGTTAGTTGCGGGATGATGTATTACGGAACGAGTAAAGAGACTTGCCGGTAACGAGATTGAACTAGGTATTGAGATACCAACGATCGAATCGAGGGCAAGTAACATACCGATGACAAAGGGAACAACGTATGTTGTTATGCGGTTTGACCGATAAAGATATTCGTATAATATGTGGGAGCCAATATGAGCATCCAGGTTCCCCTATTGATTATTGACCGGAGACGTGTCTCAGTCATGTCTACATAGTTCTCGAACCCGTAGGGTCCGCACGCTTAAGGTTTCGATGACAGTTTTATTATGAGTTTATGAGTTTTGATGTACCGAAGGAGTTCGGAGTCCCGGATGAGATCGGGGACATGACGAGGCGTCTCGAAATGGTCGAGACGTAAAAATCGATATATTGGATGACTATATTCGGACATCGGAAAGGTTCCGAGTGATTCGGGTATTTTCGGAGTACCGGGGAGTTACGGGAATAGAAGAGAGAGGCCAAAAGGAAGGAGGCGCGCCCCCCCTTCTGGTCCGAATTGGACAAGGGGTGCAGCCCCCTTTTCCTTCTCCCTCTCCCCCTCTTTCCTTCTCTCCTACTCCGGAAAGGAAAGGGGAATCCTACTAGGACTTGGGAGTCCTAGTAGGACTCCCCACACTTGGCGCGCCCCCTCTAGGGCCGGCCTCTCCCTCCCTCCTTTATATACGGGGGCAAGGGGGGCACCTCTAGACACAACAATTGATCTCTTGATCTCTTAGCCGTGTGCGGTGCCCCCCTCCACCATAGTTCTCCTCGATAATATTGTAGCGGTGCTTAGGCAAAGCCCTGCGATGGTAGAACATCAAGATCGTCACCACGCCGTCGTGCTGACGGAACTCTCCCTCGACACTCGGCTGGATCGGAGTTCGAGGGACGTCATCGAGCTGAACATGTGCTAGAACTCGGAGGTGCCGTAGTTTCGGTGCTTGATTGGTCGGGCCGTGAAGACGTACGACTACATCAACCGCGTTGTTCTAACGCTTCCGCTTTCGGTCTACGAGGGTACGTAGACACACTCTCCCCTCTCGTTGCTATGCATCTGGTAGATAGATCTTGCGTGATCGTAGGAAAATTTTAAAATACTACGTTCCCCAACAGTGGCATCATGAGCCAGGTCTATGCGTAGATGATATGCACGAGTAGAATACAAGTGAGTTGTGGACGATACTAGTCATACTGCTTACCAGCATGTCATACTTTGATTCGGCGGTATTGTTGGATGAAGCGGCCTGGACCGACATTACGCGTACGCTTAAACGAGACTGGTTCTACCGACATGCTTCGCAAACAGGTGGCTGGCGGGTGTCAGCTTCTCCAACTTTAGTTGAATCAAGTGTGGCTACGCCCGGTCCTTGTGAAGGTTAAAACAGCACATACTTGACGAAATATCGTTGTGGTTTTGTATGCGTAGGTAAGAACGGTTCTTGCTAAGCCCGTAGCAGCCACGTAAAACTTGCAACAACAAAGTAGAGGACGTCTAACTTGTTTTTGCAGGGCATGTTGTGATGTGCTATGGTCAACACATGATGAGATATTCGGTTTTGTATGAGATGGTCATGTTTTGTAAAGTTAACGGCAACTGGCAGGAGCCATATGGTTGTCGCTTTATTGTATGAAATGCAATTGCCATGTAATTGCTTTACTTTATCACTAAGCGGTAGCGATAGTCGTAGAAGCAATAGTTGGCGAGACGACAACGATGCTACGATGGAGATCAAGGTGTCGCGCCGGTGACGAAGGTGATCATGACGGTGCTTTGGAGATGGAGATTAAAAGCACAAGATGATGATGGCCATATCATGTCACATATTTTGATTGCATGTGATGTTTATCTTATTATGCTTCTTATTTTGCTTAGTTCGACGGTAGCATTATAAGATGATCCCTTACTAAATTTCAAGGTATAAGTGTTCTCCCTGAGTATGCACCGTTGCGAAAGTTCGTCGTGCCGAGACACCACGTGATGATCGGGTGTGATAAGCTCTACGTTCAAATACAACGGGTGTAAGCCAGTTTTGCACACGCAGAATATTCGGGTTAAACTTGACGAGCCTAGCATATGCAGATATGGCCTCGGAACACTGGAGACCGAAAGGTCGAGCGTGAATCATATAGTAGATATGATCAACATAAGATGTTCACCATTGAAACTACTCCATCTCACGTGATGATCGGACATGGTTTAGTTGATTTGGATCACGTGATCATTTAGATGACTAGAGGGATGTCTATCTAAGTGGGAGTTCTTAAGTAATATGATTAAATTGAACTTTAATTTATCATGCACTTAGTCCTCGTAGTATTAGCATATCTATGTTGTAGATCAATAGCTCACGATGTTGCTCCCCGTTTATTTTTTATATGTTCCTAGAGAAAACTAAGTTGAAAGATGTTAGTAGCAATGATGCGGAATTGTTCCGTGATCTGAGGATTATCCTCATTGCTGCACAGAGAAATATGTCCTTGATGCACCGCTAGGTGACAGACCTATTGCAGGAGCAGATGTAGACGTTATGAACGTTTTGACAAAAGCTCGGTATGATGACTACTTGATAGTTTAGTGCACCATGCTTTACGGCTTATAACCGGGACTTCAAAAACGTTTTGAACGCCACGGAGCATATGAGATGTTCCAAGAGTTGAAATTAGTATTTCATACTCATGCCCGTGTCGAGAGGTATAAGACTTCTGACAGTACTTTGCCTACAAGATGGAGGAGAATAGCTCAACCAGTGAGCATGTGCTCAGATTGTCTGGGTACTACAATTACTTGAATCAAGTGGGAGTTAATCTTCTAGATAAGAAAGTAATTGACAAAGTTCTCTAGTCACTATCACCAAGTTAGTAGAACTTCGTGATGAACTATAATATGCAAGGGATGACGAAGGTAATTCCCGAGCTCTTCGCAATGCTAAAATCAGTGAAGGTAGAAATCAAGAAAGAACATCAAGTGTTGATGGTTAATAAGACCACTTGTTTCAAGTAAAGGGCAAAGGGATAGAAGGGGAACTTCAAGAAGAATGACAAGCAAGTTGTCACTCCCATGAAGAAACCCAAAGCTAAACTCAAGCCTGAAACTAAGTGCTTCTACTGCAAAGGAAATGGTCACCGGAAGTGGAACTGCCCTAGATACTTGGCGGATAAGAAGGATGGCAAAGTGAACAAAGGTATATTTGATATATAGATTATTGATGTGTATTTTACTAGTGTTCATAGCAACCCCTCGGTATTTGATACTGGTTCAGTTGCTAAAGAGTAGTAACTCGAAGTGCGAGTTGCATAATGAACATAAACTAGTTAAAGGATGAAGTGACGATGTGTATTGGAAGCAGTTCCAAGATTGATATGATCATCATCGCACACTCCCTATACTTTCGGGATTAGTGTTGAACCTAAATAAGTGTTATTTGGTGTTTGTGTTGAGCATGAATATGATTTGATCATGTTTATTGCAATACGGTTATTCATGTAAGTTAGAGAATAATTGTTGTTCTGTTTACATGAATAAAACCTTCTATGGTCATACACCCAATGAAAATAGTTTGTTGGATCTCGATCGTGTGATACACATATTCATAATATTGAAGCCAAAAGATGCAAGGTTAATAATGATAGTGCAACTTATTTGTGGCACTGCCGTTTAGGTCATATTGGTGTAAAACGCATGAAGAAACTCCATAATGATGGAATTTTGGAATCACTTGATTATGAATCACTTGGTGCTTGCGAACCATGCCTCATGGGCAAGATGACTAAAACTCCGTTCTCCGGAACTATGGAGCGAGCAACAGATTTGTTGGAAATCATACATACTGATGTATGTGGGCCAATGAGTGTTGAAGCTCGCGGCGGGTATCGTTATTTTCTGACCTTCACTGATGATTTGAGCAGATATGGGTATATCCACTTAATGAAGCACAAGTCTGAGACATTTGAAATGTTCAAAGAATTTCAGAGTGAAGTAGAAAATCATCGTAACAAGAAAATAAAGTTTCTACGATCTGATCGTGGAGGAGAATATTTGAGTTACGAGTTTGGTCTTCATTTGAAACAATGTGGAATAGTTTCACAACTCACGCCACCCGGAACACCACAGCGTAATGGTGTGTCCGAACGTCGTAACCGTACTTTATTGGATATGGTGCGATCTATGATGTCTCTTACCGATTTACCACTATCGTTTTGGGGTTATGCTTTAGAGACAGCTGCATTCACGTTAAATAGGGCACCATCTAAATCCGTTGATACGACACCTTATGAACTATGATTTGGCAAGAAACCAAAGTTGTCGTTTCTTAAAGTTTGGGGCTGCGATGCTTATGTGAAAAAGCTTCAACCTGATAAGCTCGAACCCAAGTCGGAGAAATGTGTCTTCATAGGATACCCAAGAGAGACTGTTGGGTACACCTTCTATCACAGATCCGAAGGCAAGATATTCGTTGCTAAGAATGGATCCTTTCTAGAGAAGGAGTTTCTCTCGAAAGAAGTGAGTGGGAGGAAAGTAGAACTTGATGAGGTAATCGTACCTTCTCCTGAATTGGAAAGTAAGTACATCACAGAAAATTGTTCCAATGATTCCTACACCAATCAGTGAGGAAGTTAATGATGATGATCATGAAACTTCAGATCAAGTTTCTACTGAACGTCGTAGATCAACCAGAGTACGTTCCGCACCAGAGTGGTACGGCAACCCAGTTCTGGAAATCATGTTACTAGACCATGATGAACCTACGAACTATGAGGAAGCGATGATGAGCCTAGATTCCGTAAAATGGCTTGAGGCCATGAAATCTGAGATGGGATCCATGTATGAGAACAAAGTGTGGACTTTGGTTGACTTGCCCGATGATCGGCAGGCCATCGAAAATAAATGGATCTTCAAGAGGAAGACCGAAGCAGACGGTAATGTTACTGTTTACAAAGCTCGACTTGTTGCGAAAGGGTTTCGACAAGTTCAAGGAGTTGACTACGATGAGACCTTCTCACCTGTAGCGATGCTTAAGTCTGTCCGAATCATGTTAGCAATTGCCGCATTTTATGATTATGAAATCTGGCAAATGGATGTCAAAACTGCATTCCTGAATGGATATCTCAAAGAAGAGTTGTATATGATGCAACCAGAAGGTTTTGTCGATCCAAAAGGTGCTAACAAAGTATGCAAGCTCCAGCGATCCATCTATGGACTGGTGCAAGCATCTCGGAGTTGGAATATACGCTTTGATGAGGTGATAAAAGCATATGGTTTTATACAGACTTTTGGAGAAGCCTGTATTTACAAGAAGTGAGTGGGAGCACTACAACCTTTCTGATAAGTATATGTGAATGACATATTGTCGATCGGAAATGATGTAGAATTTTCTGGAAAGCATAAAGGAGTGTTTGAAAGGCGTTTTTCAAAGAAAGACCTTGGTGAAGCTGCTTACATATTGGGCATCAAGATCTATAGAGATAGATCAAGACGCTTGATAAGACTTTCGATAAGTACATACCTTGATAAGATTTTGAAGTAGTTCAAAATGGATCAGTCAAAGAAGGAGTTCTTGCCTGACTTGTAAGGTGTGAAGTTGAGTAAGACTCAAAGACAGACCACGGCAGAAAAATATAGAGAGAATGAAAGTCATTCCCTATGCCTCAGCCATAGGTTCTATAAAGTATGCCATGCTGTGTACCAAACATGTTGTGTACCTTGCCATGAGTTTGTCAAGGGGGTACAATAGTGATCCAGGAGTAGATCACTGTACAGCGGTCAAAATTATCCTTAGTAACTGGATGACTAAGGAAATGTTTCTCGATTATGGAGGTGATAAAGAGTTCGTCCTAAAGGGTTACGCCGATGCAAGCTTTGACACTAAATCCAGATGACTCTAAGTATCAATCTGGATGCGTATTGAAAGTGGGAGCAATTAGCTAGAGTAGCTCTATGCAGAGCATTGTAGACATAGAAATTTGCGAAATACATACGGATCTGAATGTGACAGACCCGTTGACTAAACTTCTCTCACAAGCAAAACATGATCACACCTTATTACTCTTGGGTATTAATCACATAGCGATGTGAACTAGATTATTGACTCTAGTAAACCCTTTGGGTGTTGGTCACATGGCGATGTGAACTATGGGTGTTATTCACATAACGATGTGAACTATCGGTATTAAATCACATGGCGATGTGAGCTAGATTATTGACTCTAGTGCAAGTGGGAGACTGAAGGAAATATGCCCTAGAGGCAATAATATAATTATTATTTATTTCCTTATATCATGATAAATGTTTATTATTCATGCTAGAATTGTATTAACCGGAAACTTAGTACATGTGCGAATACATAGACAAAACAGAGTGTCCCTAGTATGCCTCTACTAGACTAGCTCATTGATCAAAGATGGTTATGTTTCCTAGCCATAGACATGAGTTGTCATTTGATCAACGGGATCACATCATTAGGAGAATGATGTGATGGACAAGACCCATCGATTAGCTTAGCACTATGATCGTTTAAGTTTTACTGCTATTGCTTTCTTCATGACTTATACATGTTCCTATGACTATGAGATTATGCAACTCCCGAATACCGGAGGAACACTTTGTGTGCTACCAAACATCACAACGTAACTGGGTGATTATAAAGGTACTCTACAGGTGTCTCCGAAGGTACTTGTTGGGTTGGCGTATTTCGAGATTAGGATTTGTCACTCCGATTGTCGGAGAGGTATCTCTGGGCCCACTCGGTAATGCACATCACTATAAGCCTTGCAAGCATTGCAGCTAATGAGTTAGTTGCGGGATGATGTATTACGGAACGAGTAAAGAGACTTGCCGGTAACGAGATTGAACTAGGTATTGAGATATCGACGATCGAATCTAGGGCAAGTAACATACCGATGAAAAAGGGAACAACGTATGTTGTTATGCGGTTTGACCGATAAAGATATTCGTAGAATATGTGGGAGCCAATATGAGCATCCAGGTTCCGCTATTGGTTATTGACCGGAGACGTGTCTCGGTCATGTCTACATAGTTCTCGAACCCGTAGGGTCCGCACGCTTAAGGTTTCGATGACAGTTTTATTATGAGTTTATGAGTTTTGATGTACCGGAAGAGTTCGGAGTCCCGGATGAGATCGGGGACATGACGAGGAGTCTCGAAATGGTTGAGACGTAAAAATCGATATATTGGACGACTATATTCGGACATCGGAAAGGTTCCGAGTGATTCGGGTATTTTCGGAGTACCGGGGAGTTACGGGAATAGAAGAGAGAGGCCAAAATGAAGGAGGCGCGCGCCCCCCTTCTGGTCCGAATTGGACAAGGGGTGCAGCCCCCTTTTCCTTCTCCCTCTCCCCCTCTTTCCTTCTCTCCTACTCCGGAAAGGAAAGGGGAATCCTACTAGGACTTGGGAGTCCTAGTAGGACTCCCCACACTTGGCGCGCCCCCTCTAGGGCCGGCCTCTCCCTCCCTCCTTTATATACGGGGGCAAGGGGGCACCTCTAGACACAACAATTGATTTATTGATCTCTTAGCTGTGTGCGGTGCCCCCCTCCACCATAGTTCTCCTCGATAATATTGTAGCGGTGCTTAGGCGAAGCCCTGCGACGGTAGAACATCAAGATCGTCACCACGCCGTCGTGCTGACGGAACTCTCCCTCGACACTCGGCTGGATCGGAGTTCGAGGGACGTCATCGAGCTGAACGTGTGCTAGAACTTGGAGGTGTCGTAGTTTCGGTGCTTGATCGGTCGGGCCGTGAAGACGTACGACTACATCAACCGCGTTGTTCTAACGCTTCAGCTTTCGGTCTACGAGGGTACGTAGACACACTCTCCCCTCTCGTTGCTATGCATCTGGTAGATAGATCTTGCGTGATCGTAGGAAAATTTTAAAATACTACGTTCCCCAACAAGTTTGGCTGCACACATCAACGATGATAGAGCAAAGGGTCGTGCGAAGATCATGAGAGACTAATTTGACCCAAAGCCAACCTATACGGAGAAGTAATTTCCCCGGTGCTTTCGGATACACACAAGTATTTTTCTGAGCATTGCAAAAGCTATTGAGAGATATGATGATTGGTTGAAGCTTTAGAGAAATGCATGTGGGGAAATAAAGTGCAAGCCCTCTGATGAAATGCGTTGAGATTGTTCAAGTCTTGGCATATGGGTGTTCGGCCCATGCAATCGACGACGATGTCCGCAGTGGTGCAGACACAAAGTTGGAGGTTGTTCGAAGATTCACTAAAGCAATGTTTGCTGTCTTTAGCCCGGAATACATGAGAGAAACAATCGAGGAAGACACCTAGAGGTTGATGACTGAGAGTGAAGCAAGAGGATGGCCATGGATGCTCGGATCACTTGACTTTATGCATTGGACATGGAAGAATTGTCCTATCGGGTGGAAGGGTCATTAGAAATGCCACTGCAATGATCCAACAATCATTCTTGAGGTAGTGGCATCAAAGGATCTTTGGATATGGCATTAATTCTTTGGTTTGCCTGGCTCTCACAATGACTTGAATGTGTTGTCGAGATCACTGTTGTTTTCTAGGCTTATTAAAGGTGAAGCTCCTGCTTGCAACTACTCGCTCAACGGGAACAACTACTCGATGGGTTACTATCTCGTGGATGGCTTTATCCACCATGGACTACCTTGGTCAGAACAATTTCCACGTCCAAAAGGTAACAAAAACATTCACTTTGTCCAATGTCAAGAAGTTACTAGGAAAGATGTTGAGAGAGCCTTCAGTGTGCTTCGGAAGCGCTTTGCAATTGTATGTGGCCCTGTCGAGTACTGAAACTCCAAGGTTCTATGATGGATCATGACTTGTTACATCATCTTTCATAACATGATTATTGAAGACGAGAGAGATATGCCTAAGAACTTTTAATGCATCATTAACGGGACTCTGGTTGAGCTAGAGGATGATACGAACAGGTTCTTGGCATTCCTTGAATAGCATCGCAAGATCGAGAACTGTCAAGTTTACTCTCAGCTCCAGCAAGATGTTGTTGAGCATCACTGGCAATGTCTTAGTGAGTCCTAATTGTTTTATCACACGCTACTTGGCTACATTTCAACCATTCCACATGTTTAAATTTGAATAATTCGGTTTGTAAACTTTGAATTCAGTTTGTAAACTATATTGGTGATTTGCTTGAACATTCAATTTTTTGTTTAGTTTCTATATGTGTGCTAACTTGTAGTTGTAATTTGTAATAGAAATGCAAAGTTTAGAAAAACAAAAAATTACACCTTTAAATATAGGGGATCGGTTAGGTCTGGCCAAAACTTAGTGGAATATATATACTTCACTAAGCTTTTACTCCATCGGATACTCCACTATTTTTTGGGGATCGGTTAGAAATGCTTTTACACATCAGAAATCCCTTTTGGAGCTCGGCTTCCAATGAGGCCTCCAAATTCAAATTTCAAATTTCATCAAAATTCATATTTTTACATTTCAAATAATTATGAAAAAAAACAAATATATACATGAAGGCATAACACACATGTGTGTAAATTTTCAGCCCAAATTCGTTGAAATGAGGGCTCTGTGAAAAAAAAACAAATATGGGACTGTTTAACACATGATACTATTCATCTTTTCGGGCCATGAATTTGTCTTTTTTGTATAGATCGCAACTCAAGGTATTTCGCCATAAATTTTTAGGCACATGTGGGTTACATCCTTACATACACGCATAGTTTTTTTCAGATTTTTTTGAACCATAAAAGTTAGAATTTGAATTTTTCGAAAATAAAGGCCTTCATGGAGCTCGGCCTCCAAAACACCTCTGTCCTTACACATACATTTCCATAATTTCATAATTAAAAAATATTTGTTTAGATGCCCTAAATTATTTATTTATGTGTTGAAAGTGCCGACCCATGTGCAAAACAAGTTGCGCAACCAGAAACTGAATTGGAGGGAGCCAAAACATCTCCGATGTCACTAAGCTCCCTAGGGGTAAATCGCTTGGGATCCAATTGAGCTTCTAGAATCGATCGATCACCCCGAGACTCAGCCAGCAAAATTCCAGCTGGGCTGTGTGCGCGCGTCGTTCTGTGGCCCGTATTGCCAGCGACATTGAGATATAAGGCCGGCCTGTCGGTGGATGTGCGCTCTCCTTGTTCAACCGAGCGAGGGTGTTACACTAAAAATATATTAGTGGGGGCATGGCAGCTGCGAGGCAACTGACCGGCGGCGTGGTGGCTGCGGGACGTGACTGAACGACACGTGCTCGGCGGCGCCTCGATGGGGCTGTGTACAGAGGGGAGAGAGGGTCGTTGGGGAGGATTTGGCGTGCTCTTGGCTTGCCGGAGACGATGAAGAGGGGGCCGAAAGGTTAGCTATGGCTTGCTGGAGCGGCTGGCGGTGAGGGCGACGGTGGTGTTGGCGGCGCTTCTTCTTCCGGGGGTTCGCCGCTGCTGTTGGGTGTGCTTCACCCATCCGCCACAGGCTACTGCTTGGCCAACCTTACTTGGCATCTCATGTTTATTGGTTTGAATTGATGACTCCCTACCTCTTGCACCTACATCTACATGCGACCACACAGACCTTTTGCCATCTCCCGAGAGCCGCCGCTTGCGTCTCAACGGTGTTGGCCGCCCCTGCTACACCGCCTCTGATAAAAATGTAGAAATTGATAAATGTATCTCTGATCGAGCAAAAAGACAGGTTTCAAATAGTGCATATGTCTTTCCTTAGTTTGGGTCGGAATGAATTGGTCATGACACTTTTTCTTTCATGTTTTATGTGTTTTATGAAGTTTCTCAACTCACCAGTGACACGAATAGGAGCATAAACTGATTTTGCAATTAAAAAAGGAAAATTGGGCGCGGACTGATTTTGCAATTAAAAAAGGAAAATTGGGCGCGGCAAACCACGACTTTTTCTTCTAGTGTCATATAATGTTAGAGGGGGGCAAATCAACTAAACCTAGCTAATTTTGTCTGATAAATGCAGAATTAGGAGTACATATAGGTGTATTTATGAGAGCATAGGGAGGCCAAGGCCCCTGTCAACACCCCTACCTCCGCCACTATGGAAAACAATCATCAAGCTGTCTCAAGGAGAATCATGATTAAAATGGTCACCGGCTGACCATCTCTATAGTTTAGTGCTTTATTGACTATATTGTGCAAATATAACAACTAGAAAATAAAGTGATGTAAACATGAGACTCCTATGTGCTAAAAGTAGCCTTCCAATTTGAAGGAGCACATAAAAGGGAAAGTACATCATGAAACCTCCTGACGATGCCAAGCAAAACAGAATCGCAATCATCTAGTGATGCTGCTAAGTTTTAAATAAACATCGATCATAGCCTTGAAATGGTGTGTGTGTGTGTGTGTGTCCCTTTTCATATTTGCAACGCGAGTACATACATGCATTCACTAACACAACAACCAAAGCAGCACCCCACTCCCACCACCACCACATGTCAATATAAAGGTCTTGGGAGTTTGCGATTTACACTAATCCATAGCCAGTTTCATTTGATAAGTTGCTAGAGTGGGTAGGCAGCTGCCCAATCATATTGTTTGGTATCATAGTTTAGGATCCAATTTGATGACGTGTTCACGTGATTTGTAGGATTTGTTAACAATCAGTGTCTTATTTGTGGTGGTCCTAAGTCCTTATCTTATTATTTATTTAGTTTTATACTTGTTGGTAATATGACCATCATCTGGTGAGTTCATTTGAGATGTTGGACTACCTCAAACGGCTGAAAGTGATTGGAGTTGGAACTCAAGCAAAACTAGGCATTGGAGGCATACAGGAAGATGTATGAGCAATTGTACGATACCCATCAAGGTTAAGGGTACTTCAGTTAACTAGTAGTTGGTGATCGATCATCGTAAGATCCAAATGGTGCACTTGTAAATCTGGCCATACGATCCTGTTTACAAAGCCATGTTGGTCGATAGTTGCAGATTTATGAGCAGCGCTTTGCACTTCTCATCCAGCCTACCTCTATCACTTAATAGGTGGTGACTAGTAGCCATAAGAGCTCAATGGAGATATGGATGATCTGGACATCCATTCAAAATTTCTGAAGTTCCTCATCCTCGCTAGTCAAAATTAGAATTCAAACCCAATGGAGACCCGTAAAATTGTATGAAAGGAGTATTAATGTTGTAATGCTAGATATTGTATGTATCAGCTGATGTCCAATCGAAGATCAAACTCTCCACCATCTTAGTCACAAGAAAACACAAAACTATGTTACTAGAAAAGCTTACCACCAATTAGTTTGCAACATATAAAAATATTTTTGCCACCGTACTAAAAGTTTGGCTTTTTTCTTTTCTTATTGTGACAAACGAGTTCTTGCACCGTAAGTGTTCTCACATGTCCTCCTTTTTGTCCCTGAAGCTCACTCTGTCGCATTATAGGAGCAGCACAACAGCATCGGATATTGCATCTTCCCACCATCGCAATATCCAATGATTTTTTTTTTGAAAGGTCACTGGGGGCGAAAAGCCCACCTGGACGTTCTCATTAGCCTATCAAGAGCGGCAAAACAGCATTACAAGAGCTTTCTGGCCCATACCAAGGGGGTTGCAGTAATACAGATCACAACATAATAGGGAAAGCATGTCATGAAAACTCTGGATGATGCCAAGCAAAACCAAATCCCAATCAATTGGTGATGCTGCAAAGATTTAAATACCCATCGACCATAGCCTTAAATGTTGTATGTGGCCATCTTCACTTTGCAACGTGAGTACGTGCATGTATTCACTAGCACAACAACTAAAGCATCATCCCACTCCCACTATCACCATATGTCAATATAAAGGTCTTGGGAATTTTGTATTTACACTGATTCATTGCCAGATTCATTTGATAAGTTGCTAGAGTGGGTGGGCTGCCTAATCATATAAATTGGTCCAAAAGTTAGGATCCAATTTTATTGCATGTTCACTTGGTTTTTAGGATTTATTAACAATCAGTGTCTTATTTGTGGTGGTCCTTGCCAAGTCCTGTCCTTATCTATTATTTTTTTAGTTTTGTGATCGTTGGTGATAAGACGATCATGTTGGTGTGTTCATTTGAGATGACAGACTTCCTCAAACGGCTGAAAGTGATTGGAGTTGGAACTCAGGAAAAACTAGGCATTGGAGGCATAGAGGAAGATTTATGAGCAATTTTGCTATACCCCCCAAGGGTGTTCCTGTCACACCATAGTTAGTAACCGATAGTAAGATCGAAATGGAGCATATGAAGATTTGGGCATCCGATCCAGATTAAAAAGTCCCTTCGGTCGGTAGTGAAAGATTTATAAGCAATTTTGCACTTCTCATCATGTCTACCTCTGCAACTTAATCGCTGGTGCGGAGTAGGCATAAGAGCTAAATGGAGATTCGGATGATCTAGGCATATGTTCTCCAGTTTATGCCTCATGCTCGGTAGTCAAAATGAGAATTTAAATTCAATGGAGACTTGTAGAACTGAATGAAATGAGTATTAACGTTGTAATGCCAGATACTTTAAGTATCATCTCGGTCCAATCGAATATCAAACTCGCGACCATGTCAGTCACAAGCTAACACAATAGTATGTAACTAAAATAGCTTACCGCCACTCAATTTACAACGCGAGATTATTATTTTCACCACCATACTAAAAGTATGGATTTTCTCTTACAAACATGTTCATGCGCCATCAAGTTTTCACAGGTCCTCCTTTGTGTCCCTGAATCTCATAGGCCCTCCTGACAAACACCCAGCCACTTGATAGTTCCACCAGAAAAAAAATCAAAAAATATACTCATTTTTGTTTGTTGTTGATAATACTATCATCTCGGCGAGTTCATTCAGAGATGCTAGACCACCTCGAAACGGCACAATTGATTGGAGTTGGAACACGGGCAATACTTGACATTGGAGGTATTCAGGGAGATCTATGAGCAAGGAAGGCAAGGGTAACTTTGATTGAGATCGTAGGATCGTTATGCCATGTGCGCCAAGGGAAATATACTCATTTTTATTTGTTGTTGATAAGACTATCATCTCGGCGAGTTCATTCAGAGATGCCAGACCACCTCGAAATGGCGCAATTGATTGAAGTTAGAACACGGGCAATACTTGGCATTGGAGGCATTCAGGGAGATCTATGAGCAAGGAAGGCAAGGGTAACTTTGATTGAGGTCGTAGGATCGTTATGCCATGTGCACCAAGGGCCAGTTCCAAAGTCGATGCAGTCTCTATGAAGAACGGAACCAAGTTGGAATGGAAAATTTAGTACTATCCATTGCAATAGGCAGAGCCCCCTCACAAATGTATTGAGATGATGATACTTCTGCAACCAATCCAAATAACAGTCGTCCAGAGTTTCATGCCTTATTTTAGGCAAACTCACAAAGCATTTATTCAAACGCAACCCAATTTACAGGGAGCAACAATAGATCTCCAAGGTGTCCTAACCAAACATGACGACCAGTCCCTGGAGTTAAAGCGTGCCTTTCTAGTCAGTTGGCCTCGACATTCGAGGTTCTAAACTCATGTAAAATCTAACATCTCTCTACCTCTCTGTTGCTGTTGCCCAACATATCCCCTCAAACCAAATCATTTAGGGCTTGTTCGGTTAAGGTGGATTTGAAAGGGATTGAGGGGAATTAATCCTCTACAAGCCAAAATCCCTGCAAATCCCGTCCAATCCACCTGGGGATGGGATTAACCGAACAAAGCCTTAAAAAAGGGTTGTCACACTCACACAAGGTTGCTTCAGAATTGGAATGTTCAGAAAATCTTTCATGAAAGAAACTTGCGGACAACTCTCATCACCTTTTTTTTGTCCAGCGGTGCATCCCACGAGTGGAAAAAACAGTGGACCATTGCCTTCGGTTGGTTAAGATTTAGTCATAACAATCACATGGAGGATGCTCCATGATCTTATCCATCAATAGCAACCTCTCTTTTCTTGACAAAAATCTCAGAGTGTCGCTTTGAAAATTCAAATTTTTTTGCATAACAGTGCAGAGAACCGACCGGTCAAGAGGTAAATAGAGGAATACATAAGTAGGATTAACACCAAGCAAGGCAGCTATTAGCCTTATACCATTTCCTTTCAACAGTTTGACAACATATATTGAGATCTAATATCGCAACAGCTTGCAAAAATACAAAGTCCCAACGTACTAACATAAGCAAAAAAGACTTTTTGCGGAATGGATCAGATCCATTACAAAATTTCATCGGAAGTACAAAGTATCTCAAACATAACAAAAAATACTTAACATAACGAAGAGCAACTGCTGACAAAAGTTTACCAGAACATTGGATTTTACTGACACCTCCAACAAACCATTGCTGCCAAGCAAATAAATGACCAATAGAAGTGCAGACCACAACAGGGAAACCAACCTAGAAGGAGAGCAAGACAATATAGAATCTTATCCATGAAAACTTTAAGATTCAGATAATGGAAAGATGTGAACAATTATGGGAGGTGATGCACAATAGTTAAGACTTCAAACAAACATAAAGACACCACAGACTCGCATCACGGGCAAAGAGCATCGTCCCTGCCAATAAGGTGAAGAGAGAAACATACCCAAGAGCCAACGCTAAAGTAAACAGGACAACTCTTATGATAGAGAAAATAAGAGTACCATTTTTCTTTCAACAGTTTCGACAACATATATTGAGACGATATGGACGACAGTTTTGCCAATAAGAATTTTAAAACGGACGCGTGGACGATAGTTCGATAGAGATGAAACATAATCACAATCAGCAGCCAATTAATCCATGAAGAATATTCCTATGTTTCTATACGATGAAAGTGTCATGCATCTCGACCATTCGTGCTTAGACAAACTACCACGCCGTCAAGTTCTCGGGAACGACGTGACCGCTCCACGCCATTGAACACCACGTGCCATGGCCGGTGACGGCCATCAGTTGAGCACTGAAATAGCAATATCAAAACCAGGTGGTGGGCGAAGAGAATCATGTCCAAAAGATTATAGACAGATAATGTGGGGATTCAGGCCAGCTTGAAGATCAAACCAATTGCGGAGATCAACAACATGAAAAGACGAGTGGGGCGTGAACATGGACAGGTCCGAATTGCTGCTGGCAGAGATCAATAGGATACAGACTTGTCTCTCACTGAATCGGCAACACCAAAAGAGAAGCAGTAGTACTAGTACAAATAACCAAAATATATACTGAAACTTTCAGAATCTCCAACAGTCACTACCGGAATGGGAGAAATCAGACTGGTGTCCCATTAAATCTAGCAAGGGGGAGACATTGACTGTCACTCCAAACTTACAAAACCTCACGTCACATCACCAAGACTAAAAAGATGTCTTGTCGGCAGGTAGACAAGACAAAAAGTATCAACCAAAAGCAGCAAGAGAATCGTATCCATAGGCAGCAAGAAAGATCATAATGTTGTCACCCTCAAATCCCACGAACATGGATCCAATCCAGGTGCAACGGAGAAACACCAAACTTTTCAGAATTGGAGGCATGATGAGTGATGAAATCGCCTTCCTCCTGTCAATGACATAAAGGATTCAAAATCTTGGACCACTTTGTAGAAAGGTTTGTCAAATGCCAAATCTACCCTGGTCTATCCAAG
Source organism: Secale cereale (assembly GCA_902687465.1). Lineage (NCBI taxonomy): Eukaryota > Viridiplantae > Streptophyta > Magnoliopsida > Poales > Poaceae > Secale > Secale cereale. The sequence goes on along the minus strand of LR738713.1, from coordinate 667,924,070 downwards.
AAGCATCACACAAATAATACATGTAGGACATGCTGAAACTTAGCCCAAAAAATTTACCCGAACGGAACTCAAACCATAGCCACACCCTCAATGGCACATGCCTAAAGACTAGCTCACTACAGCACACTAGCACTTTTGTTGGACGTAATTAGTGACACATGGATTTAAGGACCATCAGTGAGTACAACACCCCTGACGGGCAGGTTAAAAGGACCCTTAGTGGCAACCTAAACTACTACTGATTTTCGCTCAAGCTTCATCAGTGACGGGTTTGAATACCAGGTTTAAGGAGTGATCTTGGCCTAGGAAACCTTCATCTCAACCGCAATTTTGGCCCACAAACAACCCACCTAACCCTAACCGCACATCGGTTGCATACCATCACTTCTAGGGTGATGTTGTCTCTTCCATTTTTTTGGAAAAGGAGGTGAAAACCCCCGACCTCTGCATCAATCGATGCATACAACCAACTTTATTAATTATTCATCAAAGATCAAACAAAAATATACACCAGGCCATCTGAAGCAACCACTCACACTTACAAACTCGATAATGTGGAGTACTCTCGCTCCTCATATCTAAAACTGGTGTCATTGCCGATCCATCCACACAACATATCGGAACCTACCGCTGGTGCAATAAACCTAAAGTGTATGAAACATCCACATGTTTAAGAAGCCGCCATGATCATGAAACCGCTGACCCATCTTCAGGAAAGAGATATGCATCATCCTTGCCACTACAGCAATCCGTCGACGCCACCACGGCGCCCAACAACACCACCTCCCTGTGTGTAAACTGCTGAGCACGTCGCGGTCACTATCTCCACACCGTTGCACCATGCCGCCGAGTACCACCGGGCGACGCAGCTTGTAGCCTCTGGAGGATCTATCGTGCGTAGCTCCCGCCGAACGGGCATGACACAGCATAGCACCTATTGGTCGGGCATGACTTCACATCACCAACGAATATCCATGCAAGATGAAGCCCCTCCACCGCCTGCCTATGTCATCCAGCGCTACTCGACAAATGATGGTCCCAAGAGAGAAACGACACCGCAGTGTCATCATCGTTTGATCTGGAAGACCAGATCCTAGGGTTTCCCCCGGTACAGTACGAGTGGGTCGACATTAGTTACAAGATGATGTCTTAAGAAAGGTAATGACGAAGAATGCTGTCATCACCGGCCGCTGGCTCGTTTTCACCGGCAACTATGTCTTCCCGGCTCACAATAGGGACTAGATGACGGATCACGGGATCCGACCACCTAGTCTTCAGACCGACAATCCCTGATGAAGGAGATGACCACCACCGCCAAGCTCAGGGGCGCTGCCTCAAGCGTCCGCATTAAGACGAAGGAGAACCAATATGGGGTGGCAAACTCCAGAACCTCACACTGCCCCGGCAGCCATGGTGGCCCAACCGCCGCCGGAGTCCCATCGGGTGGTACCAACTCCGCCTCCACGTCGGGCGCCTAGGATCGATGTCGTGTCTTGGCCAGAGGTCCCCTCACGGAGAGAGGAGGAGAGCCCACCGTCCGACAGGCGAGTTTCGCTCGCCGGCCTCCTCCGGAAGCGGCGGGGAAGCAGGGAGGGAGGGGTCGGGCGGCGGTGGTTAGGGTTTGCCCAAGCCACCCCCTACAGGCGACGCGAGCGACTCCTCGGGGAAATGATGTTGTCTCTTTCACGTAACGCCAGGGCACAGTGGCTTGTGAAGGGATGGCATGTGGTGGATGCAACGGCGACCATGTTGTGAAGCATGGTCAGCCTCCACTAGGATGCTCACGTGCAAGCACAGGTTGTGCAGAGATAATTCAAAATTGTTGCTGTCAAAAAACTTTGCTGCAGGAAACTTTCAGGAAACTAATTGGGTCACTTCATATATTATTTTCTTTCAACGGTTTGACACCATATATTAAGATATAAGGTCCAAAAGATAATATCAACTAATTGGAGCACTTAGCTGAACCCAATTGCTTACAAAGGATGACCGGAGCACTGAATTTGCCTAATAGCTCTAAGAAATTGTTGCTTGGCAAAACTGGTCAAAAGCAGTACTGATCACAAGAAATAATCGGATCCAAAACAAGAAATTAAGACAATGTATAATCCTATATGTCAACTGATTTAAATTCAAACAATGGACAAATCAAACCAACCATGGGAAAATACTCAAGATCATTTGGACTATACCGAGACTTCATGGTTCCACCACAAACATTCAAAAATGTCGGTCCAGCCAAAAAGCTATTTTGCTTTGCATCTTGTGTTGGGGTTGTAAACCTTACAAAGGACAACCAGATTGACAACATTGTATACTATCTGCAAAAGGATGCACACTCTTAGTCATATGTGTGTTCGACTTGGTTCGTTAGTTTTTTTTCCAATTAGAGGACCTAGGTGCAAAAACTATAGTGCTCTGGAGGGTGGACTTCACAGAAAAATAAAATAGGTTTCCCAAGTAGTTCCGAAAACAAAGCCTAGGACTTAATAATCCCTCTTTAAGATTTTTATCCCAATTTCTTAATTTAAAAAATATTTTTTATTTATTTCTAAAATAAGTTACGTGTTCAAAATCTCGTCGCACGGGGGAAACAATCTTCAAGCTGTCTTATTGAGGATCATGTTTAAAATGGTGATCTGTTAACCATCTCTAGTGTTCAATGCTTCATTTACTTAGTCGTAACTACAAGAAAATAAACCGATGTAAACATGGGACTCTCATATGCCCAAACTAACCTTCCAACTTGATGAAGCAGACGACACAAAAAAGCACGTCATGAAAACTCTGCACAACGCCAAGCAAAACCAAATCGCAATTAATGTGTGACAATGCATGTCTTTAAATGCACATCACCCTTAGCCATTAGATCATGGTTAATAGTACAGCCAGCTGATGGCTGTTACTTCTGGAGCTTGCGTTGTATTCCCTCAAAGAGAAAAGGGTGATGCAGCATAATAGCATAAGTATTTCCCTCAGTTTTTGAGAGCCAAGGTATCAATCCAGTAGGAGACCACGCGCGAGTCCCTCGCACCTGCACAAACAAATAAGAACCTCGTAGCCAACGCGATAAAAGGGGTTGTCAATCCCTTCTCGGTCACTTATGAGAGTGAGATCTGATAGATATGATAAGATAATATTTTTGGTATTTTTGGTATAGAGATTGAAAGTAATAAAGCAAAGTAAAGTAAATAGTTGATGGAAGATTAATATGATGAGAATAGACCCGGGGGCTATAGGTTTCAATAGTGGCTTCTCTCATGATAGCAGAATTCTACGGTGGGTGAACAAATTACTGTCGAGCAATTGATAGAAAAGCGCATAGTTGTGAGAATATCTAGGCATGATCATTGTATATAGGCATCACGTCCGTGACAAGTAGACCGAAACGATTCTGCATCTACTACTATTACTCCACACATCGACCACTATCCAGTGATACGTCTCCAACGTATCTATAATTTTTTATTGTTCCATGCTATTATTTATGAAGTCTTGGATGCTTAATGGGCTTTATCATTCACATTTATATCACTTTTGGGACTAACCTACTAACCCAAAGGCCCAGTCCAGATTGCTGTTTTTTGCCAATTTCAGGGTTTTGCAGAAAAGGAATATCAAATGGATTCCAAACAGAATGAAACCTTCGCGAGAGATATTTTTGGAGGAAATCACGCTCGGGAAACGTCAGGACCAAGTCAGGGGACAGAGGGCCTGCCCTCGAGGGTGGGGGGCGCGCCCCCCTGCCTCGAGGCTGGCCCCTGTGGCCGCCAGTGCCCTCCTTCTTCCTATATATACCTACATACCCCAGAAACTCCATACGCAGAGAGAAAACCATAATTCCACCGCCGTAGCTTCTGTTCCCGTGGAGATCCCATCTTGGAGACTGTTCCGGGAGGGGGATCCATCACGAAGGCCTTCATCATCATCATCACCGCCCTCACCATGAGTTGTGAGTAGTTTACCACAGACCTTCGGGTCCATAGCTAGTATCTAGATGGCTTCTTCTCTCTCTCTCTGGATCTCAATACAAAGTTCTCCTCGGTCTTCGAGGAGATCTATTCGATGTAATCTCTTTTTGCGGTGTGTTTTTCGAGATCCGATGAATTGTGAGTTTATGATCAAGGTTATCTATGAAAGATATTTGGTTCTTCTCTGAACTTTTTATGTGTGCTCATAATATCCTTGCAAGTCTCTTCAAATTATCGGTTTGGTTTGGCCTACTAGATCTATAGTTCTTGCAATGGGAGAAGTGCTTGGCTGTGGGTTCAATCTTGCGGTGTCCTTTCCCAGTGACAGTACAGCAAGGAACGTATTGTATTGTTGCCATCGAGGATAAAAAGATGAGGTTTTCATCATATTGCTTGAGTTTATCCCTCTACATCATGTCATCTTGCTTAAGGCATTACTCTGTCCGTATGAACTCAATACACTAGATGCATGCTGGATAGCGGTCGATGTGTGGAGTAATAGGTGTAGATGCAGAATCGTTTCGGTATACTTGTCTTGGACGTGATGCCTATATACAATGATCATGCCTAGATATTCTCATAATTATTCGCTTTTCTATCAATTGCTCGATAGTAATTTGTTTACCCTCTGTAGAATACCGCTATCATGAGAGAAGCCACTAGAGAAAACTATGGCCCCCGGGTCTATTCTCAACATATCAATCTACATCTACTTTACTTTTCTTGCTTTTTTTTCTGTTTTATTAAACTAAAAATACCAAAAATATAATTATCATCTCTATCAGATCTCACTCTCCTAAGTGACCGTAAAGGGATTGACAAGCCCTTATCGCGTTGGCTACGAAGTTCTTATTTGTTTGTGCAGGTGCGAGGGACTCGTGCGTGGTCTCCTACTGGATTTATACCTTGGTTCTCAAAAACTGAGGGAAATACTTACGCTACTGTGCTGCATCTCCCTTTCCTCATCGAGGGAATACAACGCAAGCTCAAGAGGTAGCAAGAAGAATTTCTGGCACCGTTGCTGGGGAGGCTTACGCAAAAGTCATATACCAAGTACCTATCACAAACCCTTATCCTTCGCATTACATTTATTTGCCTCTCGTTTTCCTATCCCCCACTTCACCCTTGCCATTTTATTTGCCTTTCTTCCGTCGTGTGTTTATCGTTCGCTTGCTTCTTGTTCGCTTGTGTGTGTTTGATTGCTTGCTTGTCACTATGGCTCAGAACAATACCAAATTGTGTGACTTCTCCAATACCAACAACAATGACTTTATTAGCACTCCGATTGCTCCTATTACCGATGTTGAATCTTGTGAGATCAATTCTCTGCACTTCCTAGTGAAGATGCCGCTACCCATCTAAGCAACTTTGTTGATTTGTGTGATATGCAAAAGAAAAGGGATACGGATAACGATATTGTTAAATTGAAGTTATTTCCGTTTTCACTTAGAGATCGTGCTAAAACTTGGTTTTCCTCTTTGCCCAGAAATAGTATTGATTCGTGGAATAAGTGCAAAGATGCTTTTATCTCTAAGTATTTCCCTCCTGCTAAGATCATCTCTCTTAGAAATGATATTATGAATTTTAAGCAACTAGATCATGAGCATGTTGCACAAGCTTGGGAGAGAATGAAATTGATGATACGTAATTGCCCTACACATGGTTTGATCTATGGATGATTATTCAGAACTTTTATGCTGGCTTGAATTTTGCTTCTAGAAATCTTTTAGATTCGGCCGCCGGAGGCACTTTCATGGAAACCACCTTAGGAGAAGCTACCAAACTCCTAGATAATATTATGGTTAATTATTCTCAATGGCACACCAAAAGATCTACTAGTAAAAAGTGTATGCTATCGAAAAAATTAGTGTTTTGAGTGGAAAGATGGATGAACTTATGAAATTATTTGCTGCTAAGAGTGCTTCTTCCGATACTAATGATATGCCTTTGTCCACTTTGATTGAGAATAACAATGAATCTTTGGATGTGAATTTTGTTGGTAGGAACAATTTTGGTAACAATGCTTATAGAGGTAATTTTAATCCTAGGCCTTTTCCTAGGAATTCCTCTAATAATTATGGTAACTCCTACAACAACTCTTATGGAAAGATGCCTTCTAAATTTGAAACTAGTGTTAAGGAGTTTATGATCTCACAAAAGAATTTCAATGCTATGCTTGAAGAGAAATTTCTTAAAGTTGATGAATTGGCTAGAAGTGTGGATAGAATTACTCTTGATGTTGATTCTTTGAAACTTAGATCTATCCCACCTAAGCATGATATCAATGAGTCTCTCAAAGCCATGAGAATTTCCATTGATGAAAGCAAAGAAAGAACCACTAGAATGCATGCTAAAAGAGAAGATTATATTAAATCGTGTTCTTCTAGTTATCGTCAAAATAAAGATGAAGATCTGAAAGTTATTGATGTGTATCCTATTAGATCCTTGTTTTCTAGTATTAATCTTGATGAGAATAGGATTGGAGATGATTCTGCTTTAAGGTGTCCCAATGATTCAGAGTTTTTAGATCTTGATGCTAAAATTGCTAAAAGTGGGAGTGAAGAGATTAAAACTTTGCATAGTGATGAACCCACTACTTTGGATTTCAAGGAATTCAATTATGATAATTGCTCTTTGATTGATTGTATTTCCTTGTTGCAATCCGTGCTAAATTCTCCTCATGCTTATAGTCAAAATAAAGCTTTCACTAAACACATAGTTGATGCTTTGATGCAATCTTATGAAGAAAAACTTGAGTTGGAAGTTTTTATACCTAGAAAGCTTTATGATGAATGGGAACCTACTATAAAAATAAAAATAAAAGATCATGAATGCTATGCTTTGTGTGATTTGGGTGCAAGTGTCTCCACTATCCCAAAAACTTTGTGTGATTTGCTGGGGTTCCATGAGCTTGATGATTGTTCTTTAAATTTGCATCTTGTGGATTCTACTATTAAGAAACCTATGGGAAGAATTAATGATGTTCTTATTGTTGCCAATAGGAATTATGTGCCTGTAGATTTCATTGTTCTTGATATGGATTGCAATCCTTCATGTCCTATTATTCTTGGTAGACCTTTCCTTAGAACGATTCGTGCAATTATTGATATGAAGGAAGGAAATATTAGATTCCAATTTCCGTTAAGGAAAGGCATGGAACACTTTCCTATAAAGAAAATCAAATTACCATATGAATCTATCATGAGAGCCACTTATGGATTGCCTTCCAAAGATGGCAATACCTAGATCTATCTTGTATCGTGCCTAGCTAGGGCGTAAAACGATAGCGCTTGTTGGGAGGCAACCCAATTTTATGTTTGTTTTTTTGCTTTTGTTGCTGTTAGGGAATAAATATTGCATCTAGCCTCTGATTAGATTTGTTTTCATGATTTGTTTAGTGTCTGTGCCAAGTAGAACCTTTGGTAAGACTTGTGTGAAGTTTATATGATCTTGCTGTGAAAAACAGAATCGTTAGCGCTCGCTAAAGTAGTCGTGGGATTTTACTAGAGTGTGATTTTTAGTTTATTCTTTTTTCTGATGATTGGTAGAAAAAATTCGCAAATTTACCAATTTAGTTTGAATTTTTTTGGAGTTCCAGAAGTAGGCGAACCATGCAGATTACTACAGACTATTCTGTCTTTGACAAATTCTGTTTTTCGTGTGTTGTTTGCTTATTCCGATGCATCTATGAGTAATATTGGAGGATATAAACCATAGAGAACTTGGAGTACAGTAGGTTTAACACCAATATAAACAAATAATGAGTTCATTGCTGTACCTTTGAGTAGTGGTTTGCTTTCTCTTACTAACGGAGCTCATGATAATTTTTGTCTAAGTTTTGTGTTGTGAAGTTTTCAAGTTTTGAGTATTGCTTTGATGGACTATGGAACAAGGAGTAGCAAAGGCCTAAGCTTGGGGATGCCCATGGCACCCCAAGTAAATTCAAGATAATCAAAATCCTAAGCTTGGGGATGCCCCGGGAAGGCATCCCCTCTTTCGTCTTCATCCATCGGTAACTATACTTGGAGCTATATTTTTATTCGCAACATGTTATGTGTTTTGCTTGGAGCGTCTTGTATAATTTGAGTCTTTTCTTGTTAGTTTGCCAAAATCGTCCTTGCTTCACACACCTATTTGAGAGAGTTAAATATGGCCTAGAAATTATTAGAACACTCTATATGCTTCACTTATATCTTTTGAGTTGAATAGTTTTTGCTCTAGTACTTCACTTATATCTCTTAGAGCATGGTGGTGGTAATATTTGTAGAAATTGTTGAACTCTCATGCTTCACTTATATCTATTTGAGAGTCTATTAAAACAGCATGGTAAAGTGTTTAGGCTAAAGAAACTAGTCTTCACATGATAAACAACCAATGTCAATGTAGTAAAAAAAATCACACCAAGTGCATTGAATAGAAAGAGATGTTGGATGCTTGATAATTGTTTTGAGACATGAGGATAGTGATATTAGAGTCATGCTAGTGGAGTTATTATGAAATTGAGAAATACTTGTGTTAAGGTTAGTGATTCCCGTAGCATGCACGTATGGTGAACCGTTATGTGACTAAGTTAAAGCATGAGGTATTTGTAGAGTGTCAACCTTTCTGTGGAGGTCGGGGGCGCACGATGGTTAACTCCTACCAACCTCCCCCCTAGGAGCATGCGTTGATTACTTTGTTTTGATGACTCATAGATTTTTGCAATAAGTATATGAGTTCTTATGACTAAGTTGATTCCATGGATTATACGCACTCTTACCCTTCCACCATTGCTAGCCTCTCTTGTACCGCGCAACTTTCGCCGGTGCCATAAACCCACTATATATCCTTCCTCAAAACAGCCACCATATTGTTCCTCAAAACAGCCACCATACCTACCTATCATGGCATTTCCATATCCATTCCGAGATATATTGCCATGCAACTTTCCACCGTTCTGTTTATATGACACGCATCATATTGTCATACTGCCATTGCATGATCATGTAGTTGACATCATATTTGTGGCAATGCCACCATGCATAATCCTTTCATACATGTCACTCTTGTTTCATTGTAGATACCGGTACACCGCCGGAGGCATTCATATAGAGTCATACTTTGTTGTTGTAGTATCGAGTTGTAATTTCGTGTTGTAATGAAAGTGTGATGATCATCATTATTAGAGCATTGTCCCATGGGAGGAAAGGCTGAATCTATAAAGCCCCTCTGCAAAAAAAAAAGGAAAGGCCAAAGAAAAAAGGCCCAAAAAAGGGAGAAAATAAGAAAAAAAAAGAGAGAAAAGAAAAAGGGACAAATGCTACTATCTTTTTCCACACTTGTGCTTCAAAGTAGCACCATGTTCTTCATTGTAGAGAGTCTCATGCTTAGTCACTTTCATATACTAGTGGGAATTTTCATTATAGAACTTGGCTTGTATATTCCAACGATGGGCTTCCTCAAAATGCCCTAGGTCTTCGTGAGCAAGCAAGTTGGACGCACACCCACTAGTTTCTTTTGTTGAGCTTTCATTCATATTTAGCTCTAGTGCATCCGTTGCATGGCAATCCCTACTCACTCACATTGATATCTATTGATAGGCATCTCCATAGCCCGTTGATACGCCTAGTCGATGTGAGACTATCTCCCTCTTTTTGTCTTCTCCACAACCACCTTTATTCCACCCATAGTGCTATATCCATGGCTCACGCTCATGTATTGCGTGAAAATTGAAAGGTTTGAAAAGATAGAGTATGAAAACAAATGCTTGGCTGAAATCGGGTTTGTGCATGATATGAATATTTAGTGTGATAACGAGGGAGCATAGCCAACACTATATGATTTTGTAGGGATAACTTTCTTTAGCCATAGTATTTTGAGAAGACATGATTGCTTTGTTAGTATTGCTTGAAGTATTGTTATTTCTTATGTCAATATAGACTTTTGTCTTGAATCTTTCAGATCTGAACATGCATGCCACAATTAAGAGAATTACATTGAAAAACTATATTGGTTAGCATTCCACATCAAAAATTCTTTCCTTATCATTTACCTACTCGAGGACGAGCAGGAATTAAGCTTGGGAATGCTTGATACGTCTCCAACGTATCTATAATTTTTTATTGTTCCATGCTATTATTTATGAAGTCTTGGATGTTTAATGGGCTTTATCATTCACTTTTATATCATTTTTGGGACTAACCTACTAACCCAAAGACCAAGTCCAGATTGCTGTTTTTTGCCTATTTCAGGGTTTTGCAGAAAAGGAATATCAAACGGAGTCCAAATGGAATGAAACCTTCACGAGAGATATTTTTGGAGGACGTCAGGACCAAGTCAGGGGACAGAGGGCCTGCCCTCGTGGGCGGGGGCGCGCCCCCCTTCCCAGGGCACGCCCCCCTACCTCGAGGCTGGCCCCTGTGGCCCCCGGTGCCCTCCTTCTTCCTATATATACCTACGTACCCCAGAAACTCCATACGCACAGAGAAAACCCTAATTCCACCGCCGTAGCTTCTGTTCCCGTGGAGATCCCATCTTGGAGCCTGTTCCGGGAGGGGGATCCATCTCGGAGGCCTTCATCATCATCATCATCGCCCTCACCATGAGTTGTGAGTAGTTTACCACAGACCTTCGGGTCCATAGCTAGTATCTAGATGGCTTCTTCTCTCTCTCTGGATCTCAATACAAAGTTCTCCTCGGTCTTCGAGGAGATCTATTCGATGTAATCTCTTTTTGCGGTGTGTTTATCGAGATCCGATGAACTGTGAGTTTATGATCAAGGTTATCTATGAAAGATATTTGATTCTTCTCTGAACTTTTTATGTGTGCTCATAATATCCTTGCAAGTCTCTTCGAATTATCGGTTTGGTTTGGCCTACTAGATCTATAGTTCTTGCAATGGGAGAAGTGCTTGACTTTGGGTTCAATCTTGCGGTGTCCTTTCCTAGTGACAGTAGGGGCAGCAAGGCATGTATTGTATTGTTGCCATCGAGGATAAAAAGATGGGGTTCTCATCATATTGCTTGAGTTTATCCCTCTACATCATGTCATCTTGCTTAACGAGTTACTATCAATTGCTCGACATTAATTTGTTTTTCTTTCCCAGTGATAGTCTCATAATTATTCGCTTTTCTATCAATTGCTCGACAGTAATTTGTTTACCCGCCGTAGAATACCGCTATCATGAGAGAAGCCACAAGAGAAAACTATGGCCCCCGGGTCTATTCTCAACATATCAATCTACATCTACTTTACTTTTCTTGCTTTTATTTGCTGTTGTATAAACTAAAAATACCAAAAATATAATTATCATCTCTATCAGATCTCACTCTCGTATGTGACAGTAAAGGGATTGAAAACCCCTTATCGTGTTGGCTGCGAAGTTCTTATTTGTTTGTGCAGGTGCGAGGGACTCGCGCGTGGTCTCCTACTGGATTGATACCTTGGTTCTAAAAAACTGAGGGAAATACTTACGCTACTTTGCTGCATCTCCCTTTCCTCTTCGAGGGAATACAATGCAAGCTCAAGAGGTAGCATCCAGCATGCATCTAGAGTATTAAGTTCATAAGAGCAAAGTAACGCCTTAAGCAACATTACATGATGTAGAGGGATAAACTCAAGCAATATGATATAAACCCCATCTTTTTATCCTCGATGGCAACAATACTATACGTGCCTTGCTGCCCCTGCTGTCATTGGGAAAGGGCACCGCAAGATTGAACCCAAAGCCATGCACTTCTCCCATTGCAAGAACTATAGATCTAGTAGGCCAATCCAAACCAATAATTCGAAGAGACTTGCAAGGATATTATAATCATACATAAAAGATTCCAGAAAAGAATCCAATATTGTTCAAAGATAATCTTGATCGTAAACCCACAATTCATCGGATCTTGACAAACACACCGCAAGAATATTGCATCGAATAGATCTCCTCGAAGATCGATGAGAACTTTGTATTGATATCCAAACAGAGAGAAGAAGCCATCTAGCTAATAACTATGGACCCGAAGGTCTGTGGTAAATTACTCACAACTCATCGGAGAGGCTATGGTGTTGATGTAGAAGCCCATCGTGATTGATGCCCCCTCCGGTGGACTTCCGGAACAGGCCCCAAGATGGGATCTCACGGGTACAGAAGGTTACGGCGGTGGAATTAGGGTTTCTTCTGTCTCCTCGATGTTTACAGGGTATGAGAGTATATATAGGCTGAAGAGGCACGTCAAGGGAGCCAGAGGGGGCCCACGAGGGTGGGGGCGCGCCTACCCCCCTGGGCGCGCCCCTGCCCTCGTGGCCGCCTCTCTCGCTTCCAGGCGTGAACTCCAAGTCTTTTGTGTTGATATCGTTCCAAAAATAACTCTCCCGAAGGTTTCATTCCATTTGGACTCCGTTTGATATTCCTTTTCTGCGAAACACTGAAATAGGCTAAAAAACAGCAATCTGCACTCGGCCTTGGGTTAGTAGGTTAGTCCCAAAAATAATAGAAAAAGTGTATAATAAAGCCCATTAAACATCCAAAACAGAATATATAATAGCATGGAACAATAAAAAATTATAGATACGTTGGAGACGTATCAAGCATCCCCAAGCTTAATTCCTGCTCGTCCTCGAGTAGGTAAATGATAAAAACAGAATTTTTGATGTGGAATGCTAACCAACATAATTCTCAATGTAATTTTCTTTATTGTGGCATAAATGTTCAGATCCGAAAGATTCAAGATAAAAGTTTATATTGACATAAGAATAATAATACTTCAAGCATATTAACAAAGCAATCAAGTCTTCTCAAAATAACATGGCCAGAGAAAGTTATCCCTATAAATTCATATAGTCTACCTATGCTCTATCTTCATCACACAAAATATTTAAATCATGCACAACCCCGGTTTCAGCCAAGTAATTGTTTCACACTTCAAATTTTTCAAACATTTCAACGTTCACACAATACATGAGCGTGAGCCATGGATATAGCACTGTGTGGAATAGAGTGGTGGTTGTGGAGAAGACAAAAGAGGAAGATAGTCTCACATCAACTAGGTGTATCAATGGGCTATGGAGATGCCCATCAATAGATATCAATGTGAGTGAGTAGGGATTGCCATGCAACGGATGCACTAGAGCTATAAGTGTACGAAATCTCAACAAAAGAAACTAAGTGGGTGTGCATCCAACTTGCTTGCTCACGAAGACCTAGGGCACTATGGGGAAGCCCATCATTGGAATATACAAGCCAAGTTCTATAATGGATCTGAATATATGAGCTTCTACCAAATAAACCAACTAGCATCAACTACAAGGAGTAATCAACACTACTAGCAACCCACAAGTACCAATCTGAGGTTTGGGTACAAAGATTTGATACAAGAGATGAACTAGGGTTTGAGAGGAGATGGTGCCGGTGAAGATGTTGATGAAGATAGCCCTCCCCAATATGGGAGAGTTGTTGGTGATGACGGCGGTGACGATTTCCCCCTCCCGGAGGGAAGTATCCCCGGCAGAACAGCTCTGCCAGAGCCCTAGATTGGTTTCCGCCTCGGTACCGCCTCGAGACGGCGGCGTCTGGTCCCGAAAGCCTCCTTATGATTTTTTTTCCAGGTCAAAACACCTCATATATGAGAAGATGGGCATCGCCGGGCCTTCGGGGGGCCCACGAGACAGGGGGCGCACCCCCACCCTCGTGGACAGCAAGTGGCCCCCCTCATGAACTTCTTTCGCCAGATATTTTTTATATTTTTTGAAACGGAGTTCTGTGGAGTTTCGGGGCTTTTGGAGTTGTGCTGAATAGGTTTCCAGAGTTTGGTCCTTTTCCAGCCCAGAATTCCAGCTGCCGGTATTCTCCGTCTTCATGTCAACCTTGTAAAATAAGAGATAAAAGGCATAAGTATTGTGACAAAACAAGTAATAAAAGCCCATAATGCAATAAATATCAACATATAAGCATGATGCAAAATGGACGTATCAACTCCCCCAAGCTTAGACCTCGCTTGTCCTCAAGTGAAAGCCGATATCGGAAAATATGTCCACATGTTTAGAGATAGAGGTGTCGATAAAAATAAAATACGGACATGAGGGCATCATGATCATTCTCATAACAGCAACATATATATATATATATATATATATATATATATATATATATATATATATATATATATATATATATATATATATATATATATATATATATATTGTCATATGATTCTTATGCTAAAGTAACAATTCATCCACAATATCAAGCATGAATCATAAACTTCATTGGAAACTAACAAACTTTGATCTCGGTCATTGAAGCAATTGCAATTTATCGTAACATCAGAAAGAGTCAATATAAGAGCTTTTCAACAAGCCTACATACTAAACTATCATATAGTCTTTCACAATTGCTCACTCATGCAATACTTATGGTTATGGATTTTTAATCGGACACAGAGAAAGATAGGGGCTTATGGTGTTGCCTCCCAACCTTTTACCTCAAGGGTAATGTCAACAGTAATAGACCATGAAAACTTACATCCAAGTGGGTATATATGTCAGGATCTTTCCAACACAATGTGCTTGCCAAAGGATAAAAGGTAAAAAGGAAAGGTGGATTTGACCTTGACACATATAAGACAAGAATAAAAGATAGGCCCTTCGCAGAGGGAAGCAGAGGTTGTCATGTTTTTTTTATGGTTGGATGCACAAAGTCTTAGCACAGAAGAACATCACTTTGTATTGCCACTTGTGATAAGGACCTTTATTATGCAGTCCGTCGCTTTTATTACTTCCATATCACAAGATCATATAAAGCTAATTTCCTCCATACTAATAAATCATACATATTTGAGCGAGTTTGCAACATGACAACTTACTTGGAAGGATCTTTCTCAATCCATAGGTAGGTATGGTGGACTCTCATGGCAAAACTGGGTTTAAGGATGTATGGAAGCACAAGTAGTATCTCTACTTGGTGCGAGGAGTTTGGGCTTGCATGAGGGGGAAAGGCAAGCTCAACATGTTGGATGATCCATGACAATATACTTTATTTCGGATATAAGAAAACATAACCCATTATGTTGTCTTCCTTGTCCAACATGAACTCTTTAGCATGTCATACTTTAATGAGTGCTCACAATCATAAAAGATGTCCAAGATAGTATATTTGTATGTGAAGCCTCTCTTCTTTTATTACTTCCTATTAATTGCAACGATGACCAAAACTATGTTTGTCAACTCCCAACAACTTTTATTTCTCATACTCTTATATGTGAAGTCATTAGTTCCCACAAGATCAATCTGATCTCTTGGATACTCTTTATGTTTTATTTTTATCATGACCAAGGTGAGGAAATCAAGCCCTTGACTCAACACTAATCTTTATTATATAGCTCACGGACTCGATTACAAAGGGTAAAGATCATAAAGCAGAATCTCACAACTAGATCATGCTAACTTCATTCTAATAGATCAAGATACTACCAAAAGGATCAAACTAAGTAAAACGGTAAAGATAGGAGTGATGGTGATACGATATCAGGGTCACTCACCCAAGCTTGGCAGTTGCCAAGGGGAGTGCCCATACCCATATGATTATGTCTCCTTCTTCGGGGGGTGGTGATGGAGTTGAAAGTAGTGACGCTGGATCATCATATATCGAGCATAGGAGATCCTCCAACTTGCGGATAATACCTTTGAGTGCAGCTATGTAATCCTTCAACAAAATATTTTTGCTTGTGAGATGCTTGTTTCGAATTTGAGTTAACTCAATCATCCTAAAAGCTTCAATCTCAGTTGAGGTAAAGAGATTAGGAAGAGATTTAGGGGTGTCTTCTTCTCCTGATGCCGAAGCCGGATCTTCCACCTCCTTCTTGATCTTCTTCTCCTTGTGGATCTCCTCGGGTCCTTCCCTCTTCAGATATATCTTCATTAGCCAAGCATAGTTGCCTTCGTTGTTGGAGGAGGGAGACGACATGATGCCTGGCTTCGCAAACCCTAGCAGAAAACAGCTCAAAACAAGAACAGAGGATTTTTGCGTGATACAAAGGTCAAAACCTTCTGGGGTATATATAATGAATTTTTACCGACCAAAAGGAGTAACCCACGAGAAAACGGAGTCCGGGAGGCACACGGGGTGCCCACGAGGCAGGGGGCGCGCCCTCCACCCTCGTGGACGCCTCGTGTCTCTTCCGGACTGCTACTTATTTTTATAATTTTTCTAAGTATTCCAAAACGGAGAAAATTTGCCTTTAGAACTGTTTTGGAGTCGGTTTACTTACCGTATCACATACCTCTTCCTTTTTGGAGTCTGGATCGTTTTGGAAAGTGTCCCTTATGTATTCCTCCGGGGTTACGATTTCAATAACATTGGTTTCAACATTTATAGGATTACGCGAGATATAATGTTTGATTCTTTGACCGTTCACCACCTTCGGATTTGTGCCTTCGAATTTGCTGATTTTTATGGCACCAGACCGATAGACCTCCTCGATAATGTAAGGTCCTTCCCACTTGGAGAGAAGTTTTCCTGCAAAAAATCTTAAACGAGAGTTGAATAGCAAGACATAATCACCTACGTTAAACTCACGCTTTTGTATCCTTTTGTCATGCCATCTTTTAACTTTTTTCTTTAAACAGCTTGGCATTCTCATAGGCCTTGGTTCTCCATTCATCAAGACAGCTAATGTCAAACAACCTCTTCTCACCGGCAAGTTTGAAATCGTAGTTGAGCTCTTTAATAGCCCAATATGCCTTATGTTCTAGCTCAAGAGGTAAGTGACAAGCTTTTCCATAAACCATCTTATATGGAGATATACCCATAGGATTTTTGTATGCAGTTCTATAGGCCCATAATGCATCATCATGTTTCTTGGACCAATTCTTCATAGACCTATTAATTGTATTTTGCAAAATTAATTTCAACTCTCTATTACTTAGTTCTACTTGACCACTAGTCTGTGGGTGATAAGGGGATGCAATTCTATGGTTCACATCATATTTAGCAAGCATTTTACGGAAAGCACCATGAATAAAGTGTGAACCACCATTAGTCATTAGATATCTAGGGACTCCAAACCTCGGAAAAATAACTTCTTTAAGCATCTTAATAGAGGTGTTGTGATCAGCACTACTAGTTGGAATAGCTTCTACCCACTTTGTAACGCCCCCGATTTGACCGTACACTAATCATGCACGCAAATGTGTACGACCAAGATCAGGGACTCACTGGAAGATATCACAACACAACTCTAGACACAAATTAAAATAATACAAGCTTTATAATACAAGCCAGGGGCCTCGAGGGCTCGAATACATAAGCTCGAAAACACAAGAGTTAGCGGAAGCAATAATATCTGAGTACAGACATAAGTTAAACAAGTTTGCCTTAAGAAGGCTAGCACCAAAGTAACAACGATCGAAAAGGCAAGGCCTCCTGCCTGGGACCTCCTAACTACTCCTCGAAGCCGAACTCCATGTAGAAACATCCTCGGGATCTTCTGGCTCCTGGACTCCATCAATTTGGTTGCATCATCCGAGAAGAAGGAACAAAGGGGGGAAAAGGGGGAGCAAAGCAACCGTTTGTACTCATCCAAAGTACTCGCAAGCAAGGATCTATACTACATATGCAATGATATATGTGTAAAGGGGGGGGGGTAATATATGTGGGTTAAACTGCAAAATGCCAGAATAAGAGGGGGATAGCTAAACTAATCGAAGACTACGCTTCTGGCAACCTCCATCTTGCAGCAGTAGAAGAGAGTAGATGGAATAGTAACAAGTGTCAAAGATTCTGGCAGCCTCCGTCTTGCAGGAGTAGAAGGGAGTAGATGGTAAGTTCACCAAGTAACATCGTATAGCATAATCCTACTCGGCGATCCTCCCGCACATCACCCTGTGACTGTGAGAGAGCGACCACCGAGTTATATCTGGAACTTATATGGGTGTGCTTTATTAAGTATCCCGTTCTAGTTGTCATGAGGTCAGAGTACAACTCCGGGTCGTCCTTTTACCGAGGGACACAGCTATTCGAATAGATTAACTTCCCTGCAGGGGTGCACCACATAACCCAGCACGCTCGATCCCATTTGGCCGGACACACTTTCCAGGGTCATGCCCGGCCTCGGAAGATCAACACGTCGCGGCCCTACCTAAGCACAATAGAGAGGTCAGCACGCCGGTCTAAGTCCTAGGCGCGCAGGGGTCCGGGCCCATCACCCAACGCACACCTGCACATTGCGTACGCGGCCAGTGAGCAGACCTAGCAACCTCCATTACTAAGGAAGTTACGTTACGCGGTCCAACCCGACGCGCGCCGCTCAGTCGCTGACGTCAAGAAGGCTTCTGCTGATACCACGACGTCGAGTGCCCATAACTATTCCCACGTAGCTGGTTAGTGCGTATAGGCCAATGGCCAGACTCAAATCAAATATCCAAACTCGTTAAGCGTGTTATTATGAAATAACCGCGGACAACGACCAGGGCCAGGCCACCTCTCGACTGGGTGTCTCAACCTATCCTGTCGCTCCGCCACAAAGATTCACTCGGGGGTCGTCGGGAACTCAGGCCTACCACTACCTGGATGGAGCCACCTGTCCTTTCAGCCCCCACATCGCAATCACCTGCGGGTACTCAATGAGCCGACCTGACTTTAGTCACATCATGTGTCATGTAAAGTATGTATATAGTATATACCCGTGATCACCACCCTAAGTGATCACGGGCCGATAGTATAGCATGGCAGACAGACAAGGATGTGGGGCCACTGATGGAATACTAGCATCCTATACTAAACATTTAGGATAGCAGCTAAAGGTATCAACAGTAGTAGCAACAATGACAGGGTATGCAATAGAATAGGAGTTATTGAATCATCAACAGTAGCAATTCTAATGCAAGAGTAAGAGAGAAGAGAATGGGTGATACCTGGTGATCAAGGGGGGGTTGGCTTGCCTGGTTGCCTTGGCAAGAAGGAGCAGTCATCGTCGACGTAGTCGAATACAGTGGTATCGGCATCGTCTCAGGGTCTACCGGAAAGGAAGTAATGGAGGGGAAACACAATAAATAACATAGCAATCAAAAGCATAACACAACAATACGCGGTGCTAGGGGGTGGTCTAACGTGGTGGGAGGTGATACCGGCGAAGGAGGGAAACATCCGGGAAAGTATCCCGGTGTTTCACATTTTCGGACAGATGGACCGGAGGGTGAAAGTTGCATGTTCACTATCCTATGGGCGCGCGGTAGACGAACGGACTGCGTATTCGGATTCGTCTCGTCGTTCTGAGCAACTTTCATATATAAATTATTTTCATCCGAGTTACGGTTTATTTTATATGATTTTCCAAAGTTTTAATCATTTCTGGAATTTGTTTAATTCGAAAATAAAACAGCAAAAACTTTTGTTACCTAGTGTTACTCTAGGCAGAGTGTATTACATGTGGGGCCAGGGTGGTTCGTTCAACAGTTGACCAGTCATGGTTGACTGGTCAACAGGGTCAATGGGGACCCACAAGTTAGTTGCACATGTTATATTTAAAGGGGGTATTTTGCATAGGGGGTCCCACACGTCATAAGCAATAGGCTAACTAATCAAATAAGTAAACTAAATAATTATAGGGACTCCACTTGGCATAGACTAATTTAGTCCCTACTCTAAACTACTCCTAATTAACAGGGTCGTCCATTAGCACAGCCGTGCCTCACGGCTTGGCACACATGTGCAAGACGCAGGGCAGCTGCCATGGCCAAGAGGCTCACACGGGTGGAGGCCAAGAGCAGCAGCAACTTAGGAGCAGTGGCAGTATCAGTGACCAGCAGCGTAAGCAGTGGCAGCAAGGCAATAGCAGCAGCAGGCAAGAGCAACTGACCGCGCGAAGGAGCAGCACAACATCGACAGTAGAGGCAGCAGCAGCACTCGGGTGTGGACGAATGGGCGTGGCGCAAGCATGGATAGGCGCCGGGGAACATCATCCAGCGGCGGGATGCACGCGGACGGCACGGGTCGCGGCAAGGTCCGACCAGGCGAGGCGGCGCAGTGCGCGCCCAGGAGAATCGAGCTCCCTGCCATGGCGGTGGAGCGTCGGGTAGGCTAAACGGTGATGGATCGAGGTGGAGGAAGGGCGGATCCGGAGGAGGTTCTCACCGTGAGTCCATTGGCGTGCTCGGGAAGGGTCGGGGTGGACCGGAGGGACGACAGCGACGAAGACAAAGGGATGGCCGGACGAAGAAGATGATGATGGCACGGCAACGCAGTGCCTTGACTTGATGCGGCGCCCGGGATCGATGAAGTCGAGCACGGTGGAGCTCCTGGACATCCTCCCGCACGCCGGAGACGCCGGTGGCCATGACAACGACGATGGGGCAGCGGTCACCGCAAGATCTCACGAGCTCGATTCAGTCCAGAGGGGAAGGGGGTCGATGGGGATCGACGGGGGAATGTTTGAGACGGGGGCTAGAGTTTTGGTGGACGCCTTTTTAGGCCGGGGGAGGCGACGTGGTGGCCATGTGGCCATGGCGCCGTCGGATGGTTGCCACGCTATGGCCTCTGCCTCCTTTGTTGTACAGGAAAAGGGGAAAGACCCATGGTGGGCTGGGCCAACAACTGTAGTAGTAGGCTACAATTGCACATAAGTGCCCTTTTGTTTTATCATGTTCTGTCTTATTATTTGTTCTACCACTATTTTTCCTTTAGTTTATGCAGCAAATGATTTTTGCTATAGTTGAAAGTTGGCACATAAATCAAGCACATTATTCTAGAATCGCACATATATCTTGAGTCCATTTTGTAATATTTAAAAAAATGTTTGTATTTAAATGGTCCATTATGATGTTGTTGGCCCACTTCGTAATTTACTAGGGATTATTTATTGAGTGAAATGATGTGGTTTCAATCAGGAAAACTGATCAGGCGAATTTATAGAATAGTGCGAACATTTTAGTTTTATCATTTGAAGAAATAATTAGTTGACTTGCAATTTAAATTTGAATTATTATTTGATTTTTATTAGGTGGCAAATTGGCTTAATAAAATATGTTGACATGGCACATTAGGGTGAGGTTACTGTAGCATGATTCCAGGGTTTTACACACTTAGTAACGTAATCAACAGCAACTAAAATATGTGTGTACCCATTAGAGGCAGGAAACTGTCCCATATAATCAAAGCCCCAAACATCAAATGGTTCAATAACAAGTGCATAATTCATAGGCATTTCTTGACGTCTACTAATATTACCAATTCTTTGACATTCATCACAAGATAAGACAAACTTACGGGCATCCTTGAAGAGAGTAGGCCAATAAAAACCGGATTGCAATACCTTGTGTGCAGTTCTACCTCCCGCATGGTGTCCTCCATAAGCTTCGGAGTGGCACTTGCGTATAATCTGTTCCTGTTCATGCTCAGGTACACAACGTCTAATAATACCATCTACTCCTTCTTTATAAAGATGTGGGTCATCCCAGAAGTAATGTCTCAAATCATAGAAGAACTTTTTCTTTTGCTGGTATGTGAAGCTATCAACTATAAACTTAGCAAAAACATAATTAGCATAATCAGCATACCATGGAGCAGTACGAGAAGTATTTATGACAGCTAATTGCTCATCAGGAAAGCTATCATCAATAGGTTGTGGGTCATCAAGTATATTCTCTAGCCTAGACAAGTTATCTGCAACGGGGTTCTCAGCTCCCTTTCTGTCAATAATATGCAAGTCAAATTCTTGCAGCAAGAGAACCCATCTAATGAGTCTAGGTTTAGCATCTTTCTTTTCCACAAGGTATTTAATAGCGGCATGATCAGTGTGAATAGTTACTTTAGAATCAACAATATAGGGTCTAAACTTACCACAAGCAAATACAACTGCTAAAAATTATTTCTCAGTAGTAGCATAATTTCTCTGGGCACTATCTAGAGTTTTACTAGCATACTTGATAACATTCAATTTCTTATCAACTCTTTGCCCTAGAACAGCACCTACAGCATAATCGCTAGCATCGCACAAAATCTCAAAGGGTAAATTCCAGTAAGGAGGCTGGACAATAGGTGCAGAGATCAATGCTTTCTTAAGTATCTCGAATGCTTCTAGGCAATCATCATCAAAGACAAAAGGAATATCTTTTTTAAGAGATTAGTCAGAGGCCTGGAGATTTTGGAGAAGTCCTTTATGAACCTCCTATAAAACCCGGCATGACCAAGGAAACTTCGTATACCTTTGATATCCTTAGGGCATGGCATCTTTTCAATAGCATCAACTTTAGCATTGTCAACTTCAATACCTCTTTCAGAAATTTTATGTCCCAAGACAATGCCTTCATTAACCATAAAGTGGCATTTCTCCCAATTCAAGACAAGATTAGTGTCTTCACATCTCTATAAAACTCGATCAAGGTTGCTTAAGCAATCATCAAAAGAAGTTCCGTAAACGGAGAAATCATCCATGAACACCTCAACAATCTTTTCACAAAAATCAGAGAATATAGCCATCATGCATCTTTGAAAGGTAGCACGTGCATTACATAAACCAAAAGGCATACGTCTATAAGCAAAGGTACTGAAAGGACAAGTAAACGTGGTCTTTTCTTGATCCCCTTTTGACACAGGTATTTGAGAGAAACCAAAATAACCATCTAGAAAGTAAAAATGTGTATGCTTGGATAACCTTTCTAGCATTTGATCAATAAAAGGCAAGGGGTAATGATCTTTCTTAGTAGCTTTATTTAACTTAAAAAAATCAATTACCATCCTATAACCTGTAACTATTCTTTGCGAGATCAATTCATCTTTATCATTAGGAACTACTGGCATACCTCCCTTCTTAGAGACACAATGGACAGGACTTACCCACTAGCTATCAGCAACTGGATAGATAATACCTGCCTCTAGATGCTTTAGTATTTCCTTCCTTACCACTTCTTTCATCTTAGGATTTAACCATCGCTGATGATCAATAACCGGTTTAGCATTGTCTTCCAATTTTATCTTGTGTTGGCATATAGTGGGACTAATGCCCTTTAGATCATCCAGAGTATATCCAATAGCAGCACGGTGCTTCTTTAGAGTTTTCAATAGTTTTTCTTCTTCCTGCTCTGAAAGGTTAGCACTAATAATAACATGATATATCTTCTTTTCATCAAGATAAACATACTTAAGATTATCAGGTAAGGGTTTAAGTTCAAACACGGGATCACCCTTGGGTGGAGGAGGATCCCCTAGGATTTCAACATGCAGGTTGTTTTTTAATACGGGTCCCTGTTTGAAGAATATTTCATCTATTTCCCTTCTCTCATTGATATGCATATCATTTTCATGGTCTAGCAAGTATTGTTCTAAAGGATCATTAGGAGGCACGGCAATACAAGCAAGACCATTAATTTCATCCTTACTAGGTGGTTCCTTTTCGAGGGGTTGTCTACGAAATTTAGCAAAATTAAAATCTTGAGACATATCCCCTAATCCAGCAGTAACAATATTTTTCAAGCAGTCTATCTTGGCATTAACAGTATTCATGAAGGGTCTACCAAATATAATGGGACAAAATTCATCTTGTGTGGAACTAAGAATAAGAAAATCAGCAAGGTATTTAACCTTTCCACACAATACTTCAACATCTCTAACAATCCCAACTAGTGAAATAGTGTCTCTATTAGCAAGCTTAATAGTAACATCAATCCCTTCTAGCTCAACAGGTGCAATGTCAGGCATAATTTCTCGATATAAAGTAAGAGGGATAATACTCGCACTAGCACCTACGTCACATAAATCATGATAGCAATGATCTCCTATCTTAACAGAGATAACAGGCAAGCCTACAACAGGTATATGTCTACTCCTAGCATTGGGTTTGGCTATTCTAGCAGACTCTTCTTGGAGGTAAATAACATGTCCATCTAAATCTTCTACCAAGAGATATTTAACCATAGCAACACTAGGTTCAACTTTAATTTGCTCAAAGGGTGTAGGTGTTCTAGTATTACTCTTATGAACCACAGTTGAAGCTTGAGCATGATCCTTTATCCTAACAGGGAAAGGTGGTTTCTCAATATAAGCAGTAGGAATAATAGGATCAACATTATAAGTGATAGTCTTTTCTTCAAATTTAGCAGGTTCAACTACTTTTACTTCAATAGGGGATGGTATTTAAACCACTTCTCCTTGGGGATATCAACGTGAGTAGCAAAAGATTCACAGAAAGAAGCTACTATCTCAGAGTCAAGTCCATATTTAGTGCTAAACTCACGGAAAACATCGGTATCCATAAAAGCTTTAACACAATCAAACTTAGGGGTCATACCTGACTCCTTACCTTCGTCGAGATCCCAATCTTCAGAGTTGCGTTTAATTCTTTCCAATAAATCACATTTGAATTCAACAGTCTTCATCATAAAAGAGCCAGAACAAGAATTATCAAGCATGGTGCGGTTATTGAGAGAAAGTCGAGCATAAAAATTTTGAATGACCATTTTTCTTGAGAGCTCATGATTGGGGCATGAATATAACATTGACTTAAGCCTCCCCCAAGCTTGAGCGATGCTTTCTCCTTCACGAGGCCAAAAATTATAAATATAATTACGATCACGATGAATCTGGTGCATAGGGTAGAACTTCTGATGAAATTCCAACTTCATACGATTATAGTTCCATGATCCAATATCATCACATAGCCTAAACCATGTCAATGCATCTCCCTTCAAAGATAAAGGGAAGACCTTCTTCTTGATAACATCCTCGGTGTCGGTGTACTAAAGTAGGGGTACCTTAGTATCCCAACTTGTGCACGGGCAGTAGCAGCGTCCCGTGGCAGGGCTTGCCACGCGTACGCCAAGGCCCACTATGGTTCCTTTGGAGCCATTCAAGAACAAAGTATTCAAGTTAAAGAAACAAGACCCCGGCAAGAGGAGCTTGCCGAGAAGACCGCTCCAGGCTCAGGACCACCCCTTTTGGCACAAGACCCTGGCAAGAGGAGCTTGCCAGGAAGGCCAAACATGGAATTTCAGGAGACTTGCCGCGACGCGCCATGCGTCCCGGCAAGGCCCGGGGAGCGACAAGCTTACGGGCGACGAGGTAGTAGCCGCGGCAAGGCGCTTGCCGCGGCAAACTTTCACCAGGTACCCGCGCTCCAGCGCATCCGCCCACGCGTCGTCCTGGGGCCCTTCCAGGCGCACGTGGCGGAAGGCTGTGCAGCCTGGGGTACACGGTGGCGAGCTGCGATGACGAGGCCACCTTCGTGGCGGACGGAGACGCCCTGACGGACGCTTTTTGCACTGTTTGGGGCGACGGCGACGGGCATTTAATGCCCTTGTCCCCTGCCGTCAGGGTTAGGTATAGAGCACTATGCATACACTGTTCCAACTACCACCATTTTTACATTTCTACCCTCGACTGCGTTGCCACCTGTCGGTGACCCCTTTGACCTATAAAAGGAGGCCCATGCGCAACGTAGAGGGGGTTCGAACCATTGATCACTCTCACGCTCGGTGTTGCTAGCGATCGACACTGTAGTTCTCCTCGCTCCCGAGCCAAGAACACAATACAAACCAAGGCAGGAGTAGGGTTTTACGCCTCCGCGCGGCCCGAACCTGGGTAAACTGCTCGCGTGCACACCTCGATCCGCTCTTTGTGCATCCTCCGCCCCCCTTGCCGTACCGAAAAGGGGCTCCGGTACCATAGGTGTTCGTGGGTGATCAGTTTCCCCGACATCTTTGGCGCGCTAGGTAGGGGCGTGCGTCGAGGTTGTGTGAACCCGATCCGGCGTTCACGCGGGCGAAATCTTTCTCAACCTCATCAACTTCATCGACTACATCAACATGCCGCCGAAGAAGAAGGCTTCGGAGGCAGCAGGCTGATACGTCCAGAACGTATCTATAATTTCTGCTTGCTCCATGCCACTTTTGGGTGATATTGCTATGATATTTATACACTTCCATACACTTTTGATCATATTTGGACTAACCTACTAATCTAGTGCACCCCAGTGCCAGTTTCTGTTTTCGGCTGTTTTTGTATTTCAGGTTTTCACGTTACGAGAACTGCCAGGAAAAATCCAGAAAAATTATATAAAAATTCAGCGTTCCAGAACCTACCTTGCGCCCGAAGGACAGCCGGGGGGGGCACCAGGGCTCCAGGCGCCCTGGCGGCGCCCCCCCCCCTGGGCCCCCCGAGCCCCGTCTGGTGCCGCCCTTTGGCATATATTTAGAGCGTCCTTCGAAACCCTCGGGATGGGAACTCTTTTTCGCGATCTCATCTCTGTTCCGCCGCCGCCGCCGCTTCCA
The DNA here is from genome assembly GCA_902687465.1 of Secale cereale. Classification (NCBI taxonomy): domain Eukaryota; kingdom Viridiplantae; phylum Streptophyta; class Magnoliopsida; order Poales; family Poaceae; genus Secale; species Secale cereale. The sequence continues at coordinate 667,897,875 of LR738713.1, read as the reverse complement.
AGATCGGGAGCACCAGGAGAACTCTTCCCGGCACCCTGCCTGAGGGGAGGATCACCATCGGGAGCTTCTCCACCACCATGGACGCCTCCCGGATGAGTTGTGAGTAGTCTCCCTTGGACCATGAGTCCATGACCAGTAGCTATGTGATGTTCTCCTCCCGTTCTTGTGCTTCACTAATTAGTCCTCGTGAGCTGCCCTACATGATCGAGGCACCTATGTAATCCTTATGCTGTTGCTATGATGAGTTTGCTGGGATCCGATGGATTATGAGATTATGTTCAGATTGTGATTGAGTAATATATTTGATCTACCTCTTTTATATTTATGTTCATAAGTAATTCTTGCATGTTCTCCGTTGTTATTTATTGCTTTGGCCAAGTAGTAGGTAGTGACTCCAAGAGGGAACGTTATGCTCGATTGTGGGTTCATGCCCCTCGATGACTAGTTTGAGTGACAGAAACATGAGTCTAGGGGATGTGTTGTTGCCACGAGGGGGAAAACAACGGTGCGTGTGCCTGCGGGTGCAAGGATTGTTTACTTTATGCAAAGTTCTTTTAATGCAGTTGTCTGTTGCTTTGAGTTTACACTATGGGTGGGACTCGCAACTTAATACCAGCGAGATGTTCTGGATAGATATCTCAAGGTGGATGATTAGTAGTAGATATTGATGGATTTCGGTCTACTTACTTTGGCGTACCGCCCATGCTTTGAACCTCAACCTTTCTTGCAATGTAGTCAGCATTGGTTTGCGTTCGTGGTCCTGTTAATTGCCCAGCTGTAATTCGTTTACCTCACATAGTTGTTTTATCTTCTTTTGGGAGAGAGACATCACTAGTGAACATCATGAGACTCTGGTCCACATTACCATCATTGATCACATCCGCTATTTACTTTTTGCTTTTACTTACTGTTGCAAACATTATCTATCACTACTATCATTTGCATTTAATCCTTTGTGAATAACAAGGCCGGAGCGATTGACAACCTCTCTGTACTCGTTGGGAGCAAAGTTATTTGTATCTGTGTGCAGGTCCACGTTGATTGCTAATATCTGGCGCCGTTAGCAGTTGACACCTACTTGTTGAACCTAGGAGTCTCTGGGGATTCGATCCTTGGCATCTTTGCTAAGGGAAAAACTTCCACAACACTGCATCTCACACCTTCCACTTGGGGTAACCAACGAGGGGTTAGAGGCCCATCAAGGAGTTTTTCTGGCGCCGTTGCCGGGGACTCCACTCTTCAGGATAGGGGAGTTGCAAGCTATCTTTTACCTTTGCTTTTTAGTCTTGTTAGTTTACCTTTCGGTTTTTGCTTTAGTATCTTTTATCGAAAATCACAAAAATAGTTATCTTGCTTGCTTGCTACTATGGGTTCCACCGAGAACACCAAGTTGTGTGACTTCACTAGTCACAACAACGATGACTTTATCAGCACACCTATCACTACACCTGCCACTTCAGCACCTTCATATGAAATTAAACCTGCTTTACTGAACTTAGTCATGAAAGATCAATTCTCCGGTGCTGGAGATGATGCTGCTTTACACTTAAACAACTTTGTTGAACTTTGTGATATGCAAAAGTACCAAGAAATAGATGGTAATATTGTTAAGCTTAAGCTTTTTCCTTTCTCCTTGAGAGGAGGAGCTAAAATTTGGTTTCAGTCTTTGCCTAGAAATAGCATAGATTCATGGGACAAGTGCAAAGATGCTTTTATCAGAAAATACTATCCACCTGCTAAAATTATCCAACTTAGAAGTAACATAATGAATTTTAAACAATTGGATAATGAACACGTTGCCCAAGCTTGGGAACGTATGAAATATCTTATCAAGAACTGCCCTACTCATGGTTTGACTACTTGGATGGTTATCCAAACTTTTTATGCAGGCTTGAACTTTACCTCGCGGAACTTGTTAGATTCAGCCGCGGGAGGAACTTTTATGACAACTACACTTGGTGCTGCCACAAAGCTTCTCGATGAGATAATGACCAACTATTCCCAATGGCACACCGAACGCGCTCCAACAGGTAGGAAGGTAAACTCTGTCGAGGAGATTTCCTCCTTAAATGAAAAAGTTGACTTGATCATGTCTCTACTTTCGAAACAATCTACTGTTGATCCTCGTGATGTTCCTTTAAATTCTTTGATTGCTCAAGAACAAGTAGATGTGAACTTTATCTCTAGAAACAATTTTAACAACAATGCTTATAGGAGTAACTTTGGTAACAATCCTAGACCGTTCCCCTCTAATTCTTATGGGAACAACAATGCTTATCCTATCACCAAGAACTCCACTACTGAACTAGAGACTATGCTTAAAGATATAATCACTACCCAAAAAGCCTTTAATAAGAGTGTAGAAAAAAACTACATAAACTAGATGATCTTTCTTTTAAGGTAGACCATTTAGCCAATGAGGTAAAATTGCTAAAAATTAAAACTTCTCCTCTTGAGGAGAGGGAAGTCACTCCTATAAATGCTATTCAAGTGCAAATTAATGAAAACATTAGGATGATGGCTAAACTTAAAGAAAGATGGGCTAGAGAAAGGGAGGAAGAAGATAGAATTAAGAGCCTTCCTACCCACCACACTGTTGCTACTATCCAAGTTGTTGAGGATATCCAAACTCTTAGCACCCAATGTACTCCTGGTCCCAATGGACCTATTAATGGTGATGCTATGACTATAGAAACTACCAAACAAGTGAACCTAAAGGACACCACTACCACCTTACTTGATGCTAGGGACCTTGATTTTGATAATTGCACTCTTACCGAAGTTATTGATTTCCTTCACAAGATGTCTAGAGACCCCCGCACTAGCACGCTTAACCTTGCCTTCACAGAGCATATCACCAATGCTCTCATCAAAGCTAGGGAGGAGAAACTTAGAGTAGAAGCCTCCATACCTAGAAAGCTAGAGGATGGTTGGGATCCTATGATAAAAATTAAATTGAATGACTTCTCTTGCTATGCATTATGTGATGTTGGAGCTAGTACCTCTGTTATGCCCAAAAGAATATATGATATGCTTAAATTAAAACCTTATGATTCTTGTTCTTTTGGTGTTCGTCTCGTTGATTATTCCATAAAGAAACCTTTGGGGAGGATCGAAGATGTTCTTATCGTTGTCAATGATAATTACGTTCCCGTTGATTTCACTATTATGGATATTGAATGTGATCCTTCATGTCCAATTATTTTGGGACGTCCCTTTTTACGCACCGTTGGTGCTATCATTGACATGAAAGAGGGTAATATAAAATTTCAGTTTCCTCTCAAGAAAGGGATGGAACACTTCCCTCGAAAGAAGATCAAGTTACCTTTTGAGTCCGTTGTACGGGCTAGCTATTCTTTCACTCTTGATAAAACTTGATCTATATGCATTATGCCTAGCTTAAAGGCATAAAAGAAAGCGCTTTTGGGAGGCAGCCCACATGAATAAATTTTTATATTTTGCTTTTGTTGTGTCTTGATGTTGTTTACTGCTGTAGCATCATCATTGTATCTTTGCTTTTCATATTTGTGCCAAGTATAGCCTCTGATTGCTAGAATGTTCAAAAGTTGTGAGGTGCTGTCCAGGAAACAGATTCTGTCCTTGGATAGAAAAATTCGTATAAAATCACCAGATCATCTTTTTGGTCTGAATATTTTCGACAGCGTTCTCTATATAATTGTATTTCGTGCGTATGTTCTGAGTTTTTTTATTTGAGTTGCAGAAGTACCCCGAACAGATCAATTACTACCTGCTGTTCTGTTTTTCACAGATTCTGTCCTGTTTTGCCTTTCCTTCATTTTGCAAACCAAGAGCTTGCTTTTTCTTTGCAAAAACCTTTTGGCAATCTTGAAAAACAGTAGACCTTCAAGAATATCTTTATTTCCAGCAAGGAACAATTATTTTATTAAGGGTACTAACCTCGCTAATCAGATTATGATGAGTTATGCATGAAGGGAGTTTTCAAGTGTGCGAGGGAAGATGATAAAAAGATTCAGGAGTGTCAAGCGCTCAAGCTTGGGGATGCCCCCGTGCACCCCCAAGAAATATTCAAGGAGACTCAAGCGTCTAATCTTGGGGATGCCCCCATGCATCCCCTTCTCCATCAACATTATCAGTTCGTCTTTCATTCCGCTATATTTTTATCACTTCATGTGTTATGTGCTATGCTTGGAGCGTTTGCTTTTAGTTTTCTTTTTAGTTTTTCATAACGAGTCGGAACTCAGCGTTCTTTATGTGGGAGAGAAACACGCTCCACTTCTACCTAGAACATAACATAGAATTTTCATGTCTATCTATGCTGTGTGTGTTCTTTGTCTTTTAATAGCTACTATCATGCTCTGCTCTTAGTATTCATGCTTATCTTTTCAAAGAGCTTTTGTTTAGTTGGTTGCTTGAACTCTCTTTAACTACCATGCTCACCTTATTAAGAGAGTTTGCTTCCGTTGCATTGGTTAATATGTCTATGATAAAGATGCTACGTGCATAATGGCGCTTAGTAGTTCAGGTTTTCTTATGGTTAATCTCAAATAGCTGGGGGGTTCCCAATGTGTTATTGGAGTACCAAAGTGATTTGTTTGCCTATGATGTGGTATGGTTTAGTAATATCTTCCTTCAAGAATTTATTTTGATTGAGTTGGCGTATGCTCACGCATATTTAAGACTGTAAAGAAAGTCTGTCAAGCCTTGATGATCTTTTATTTCTGAGTAGCGATATAACTACCATGCCTGATTCAATGTTGCTTTGTCGCTCTGCATGATTATGACCGTCATTGCTCTCTTAGTTGGTTGCTCCCAGTCTTTTGCTAACCTCCACCTGTACTAAGCGGACTAACTTTGCAATACATAGCTCATGGGAAAGTAGCTTAAAAACTATTGTGGTAAAGAATATGTTGCCTATGTATCTTATTTCTTATAAGTTGCTTGCTGAGCGGTAACCATGTTTCTGGGAACGCCATCAACTGTCACACTTTTGTTGAATATCATGTGAGTTGCTATGCTTGTTCGTCTTGTCTAAAGTAAGGGTGATTTGCCATGGGTTGAATGAGTATGCATATTGTTAGAGAAGAACATTGGGCCGCCAACCAAAGCCATGTATCATGGTGGAAGTTTTAGCTTGGACATTAATCCTCAATCTCTTATGAGAATATGCTTATGCATTGAAGAGGAGTCCACTATCTATTTTCTATGTTGTCCCGGTATGGATGTCCTCAAGTTGAGATCTATCAAAAACGAGAAATCAAATGCGATTTATCTCCTTGGACCTTTGTACAGGTGGCATAGAGGTACCCCTTTGTGACACTTGGTTGAAACATATGTAATGCGATGACAATCCATGGAAATCCGAGCTAACTAGGACAAGGTGCGAGCACTATTGGTATTCGATGCATGAGGCTTGCAACTTATAGGATGTCTTATGCATGACACATATGAAGTACTACTACCGTTGACAAAATTGCTTCTATGTTTTCAAAATAAAAAGCTCTAGCACATAACCATTCTTTTACTTTTATGTTGAGTCTCCACCTTCTTTCTTCAAGCACCAACTACTGAGAGCATGATTGTCATTCTGAGTGTAATGTGCATCGTTCCAAAGTAGCATTGTCTTTTGCATGATTGTGATATCATCTATTTTGAAATCATTGTATCTAGTCATCACTTAAACCTTGAAGGTGCCCCTGCATTTATGTTTTGCTTCACTAAAGGGGGCAAGCTAGATATCACTTTATCATATTTGCACATCATGTTCATTGCAAATCTTTTTGATGTTTCAGTTTCATGTTGTAAAACTTTCAGTCATTTGTGATTTTCTCATGAGGCAACTTAATTACTATAGAATCATTGTCTCAGTAAGCTTTTGTCATATGACTATGAAAAAGTCCTATATGGTTAATAGCATGTCACCACAGAAATTATTCTTGTTATCATTTACCTACTCGAGGACGAGCAGGAATTAAGCTTGGGGATGTTGATACGTCCAAATCGTATCTATAATTTCTGCTTGCTCCATGCCACTTTTGGGTGATATTGCTATGATATTTATACACTTCCATACACTTTCGATCATGTTTGGACTAACCTACTAATCCAGTGCACCCCAGTGCCAGTTTCTGTTTTCGGCTGTTTTTGTATTTCAGGTTTTAACGTTACGAGAACTGCCAGGAAAAATCCAGAAAAATTATATAAAAAATCAGCGTTCCAGAACCTACCTTGCGCCCGAAGGACAGTCGGGGGGGCACCAGGGCTCCAGGCGCCCTGGCGGCGCCCCCCCCCCCTCCT
>LR738713.1:667817723-667891583 GCA_902687465.1 Secale cereale | reverse complement strand
CCCCCCTGGGCCGCGCCGGGGGGGTGCCTGGGCCCCCCGAGCCCCGTCTGGTGCCCCCCTTTGGCATATATTTAGAGCGTCCTTCGAAACCCTCGGGACGGGAACTCTTTTTCGCGATCTCATCTCTGTTCCGCCGCCGCCGCCGCTTCCAAGATCGGGAGCACCAGGAGAACTCTTCCCGGCACCCTGCCGGAGGGGAGGATCACCATCGGGAGCTTCTCCACCACCATGGACGCCTCCCGGATGAGTTGTGAGTAGTCTCCCTTGGACCATGAGTCCATGACCAGTAGCTATGTGATGTTCTCCTCGCGTTCTTGTGCTTCACTAATTAGTCCTCGTGAGCTGCCCTACATGATCGAGGCACCTATGTAATCCTTATGCTGTTGCTATGATGAGTTTGTTGGGATCCGATGGATTATGAGATTATGTTCAGATTGTGATTGAGTAATATATTTGATCTACCTCTTTTATATTTATGTTCATAAGTAATTCTTGCATGTTCTCCATTGTTATTTATTGCTTTGGCCAAGTAGTAGGTAGTGACTCCAAGAGGGAACGTTATGCTCGATTGTGGGTTCATGCCCCTCGATGACTAGTTTGAGTGACAGAAACATGAGTCTAGGGGATGTGATGTTGCCACAAGGGGGAAAACAACAGTGCTTGTGCCCGCGGGTGCAAGGATTGTTTACTTTATGCAAAGTTCTTTTAATGCAGTTGTCTGTTGCTTTGAGTTTACACTATGGGTGGGACTCGCAACTTAATACCAGCGAGATGTTCTGGATAGATATCTCAAGGTGGATGATTAGTAGTAGATATTGATGGATTTCGGTCTACTTACTTTGGCGTACCGCCCATGCTTTGAACCTCAACCTTTCTTGCAATGTAGTCAGCATTGGTTTGCGTTCGTGGTCCTGTCAATTGCCCAGCTGTAATTCGTTTACCTCACATAGCTGTTTTATCGTCTTTTGGGAGAGAGACATCACTAGTGAACATCATGAGACTCCGGTCCACATTACCATCATTGATCACATCCGCTATTTACTTTTCGCTTTTACTTACTATTGCAAACATTATCTATCACTACTATCATTTGCGCTTAATCCTTTGTGAACTACAAGGCCGGAGGGATTGACAACCTCTCTGTACTCGTTGGGAGCAAAGTTATTTGTATCTGTGTGCAGGTCCACGTTGATTGCTAATATCTGGCGCCGTTAGCAGTTGACACCTACTTGTTGAACCTAGGAGTCTCTGGGGATTCGATCCTTGGCATCTTTGCTAAGGGAAAAACTTCCACAACACTGCATCTCACACCTTCCACTTGGGGTAACCAACGAGGGGTTAGAGGCCCATCACAGGCCCGTCCGCGTCGATCCCACCGCCACCAGAGCCAACGGTCGGTGGGGTAGACGCCGGCGGAAGGACGGACGCCGGCGAGGAAACTCACGGCGCCGCCAAGTCCAAGGACAAGACGGACGACCGGGCGCACTCCAAGACCTCGGCGTCCGTGCACGCACCGCGCCCCTCTCAGGAGGTGCCGGACTGGCAGCGACGTGGTACACAAGGTACCATACGCTTGTTGGGGCAAGGTCAAGCTGGCGGGTCGTGGGACGCTCAAGGCCAACGTGCTGGCACGAGCAAGGCGCGGTCGCCGGGACGAGACCCTGGTCCTTCTAACGCAGTTAGAAGTCCGAGCATATCTCGCTCCTCGCACCGCTCGCCACCGCTCCCCTCCACTCCAGCAGAAGCTCTAGCTCGAGCTCAGCTGCTCCTCGACTTCCTTCCAGCGGCAGACAAGGCCAACGACTGGAGGGCCACCATCCAAAGCCTCATCGCCTTCGCCAATAACGACACTCCGCAGCAGCCGACGACGTCGCGGCCGCGGCAAGTTAGCCAGGCGCGGGCTGATGGCGACAAGACTGCCGGGGGTGCAACTACCGTGCACTCCCCGCCCCGAAGGCCGAAATCGCCGACTCACCGGATCAATATCGAAGACGACTCCACGGCGTCGTCAGATCCACGAGCTCGTCGCGATCAACGCCAAGTCCTCGATGACAGATGACAAGAAGACGCTCGAACCCGCATCGAACGCCGAAGAGAAGCGTGGCGACAATCCGACCAGCGTGCTGGGCCCGCTGTGGACATGCACGCGCCCGGAGAACCAGGCGACGTGCCATACGCGGCGGGTTGTCCTGCGTTCACCCGTGAGCTGCGGCAAGTCCAGTGGCCCAGCATGAAAAACTTCAAGCCCGACGTACCCGAGAAGTACGACGGCAAGACTCATCCGTCAGAGTTCCTCAGCATTTACACCATCGCGGTGCAGGCTGCCGGGGGACGAGACGAGAGGATACTCGCGAACTACTTCCTACTAGTGCTCAAGCCAAACGTCAGATCTTGGCTCATGCACTTGCCAGAGAATTCTATTTCTTCTTGGGCCGACCTGTGCCACCAGTTTGTCGGCGCCTTCACGGGTGGCCACAAGCCCCATGGCTAGGAGAGCGATCTTCACATACTTGCCCAGAAGGAAGGAGAGTCCCTGCGAAAGTACATCCAGAGATTCAGCCGCGTCCAGCACAACATCCCAGACATCCACCCTGCCGCGGTTATTAGCGCGTTCCACCAGAACGTGCGTAACCGCAGGATGAGGGAGGAAATGGCGATGTGCAAGATTCGAGACGTCAGTGAGCTTTATGCCCTGGCCGACAAGTGCGCACGCGCTGAAGAGGGGAGGAGACTCCCCGGGGAAGATACTGGAGCAGGGGGAACAGATAGTGAGGATGCTGCCCCGGCAAGGAAGAACCGGCGGCGGAACAACAGGAAAAAGAAGAGCAAAGAAGTGCTGGTCGTCGAGCAGTCCGGCAAGGAGGCTGGCGCCAGGAAAGCCCAGACTGGTAGCTCCGGCAAGGATGTTGCCGCTGTGGCGGCCGCCGACAAGCAGGACGGCTCCGACAAGCAATACTGCAAGATCCACCGCACCAAGGGCCACGACCTCCAGAACTGCAAAAGGGTCGAATACCTCGTCGAGCAGCAGAAAGCTGAGTACGAGCGACGCGACAAGGAGAAAGCCCAGGGAGGTGGTGGAGAGTCCGGCAAGAAGCGGCCGTTCAATGGCCGGGGAGGACGCCGCGGCAAGGCCAAGCAGCGGCAAGGAGACAGACCTCCCCGTGGCCGCGACAAGGACGAAGACGAAGACGACGATGAAGACATGGACGACGGAGACAACAGCGAGCAGGAGTTCCAGAAGGCCACAGAAGTTCTGTGCGTCGATGGAGGTGCCTCTCTGCAGACTTCCCACCGCCAACTCAAGCAATGGGTGCGGGAAGTCAATGCAGCAGAGCCACCCATCGAGTCGCGCAAACTTCTGAAGTGGTCCAGCACGCCCATCATCTTCGACATTGAGGATCACCCCGACCGCACAACTGCGGTCGGGTGTTTGCCGATGTTGGTTTCACCAACCATCCGCAACCTCAAGGTCACCAAGATGTTGGTTGACGGCGGGGCCGGCCTAAACCTGATCTCCTCTGCTATGGTCCGGAAACTACAAATCCCCGACAGCGAGCTCGAGGAAACCGGCACATTTCAAGGGATCAACCCGGGAAGGAGCAAGCCGAAGGGGAAAATCACGCTGCCAGTGACGTTTGGCGGAGAGCTGAACTTCAGGACTGAGAGGATCACCTTTGACGTTGCCGATATCCCATTGCCTTACAATGGGATACTTGGCCGTCCAGCGCTCGCCAAGTTCATGGCAGCCTCTCATTATGCCTACAACATGCTCAAGATGCCCGGCCCGATTAGCGTCATCTCTGTCCCCGACGACAAGAAGGACGCGCTTATCTGTGCCGACAAGATTTACCGGGACGCAGCAGCCGCAACAGATAGCAAGGCACTTGCCGCTGAAGCTCCTGGGGGGAAAAACAAGACCAAGTCTGGCAGGAGCTCTGGGGCCCACTCTGGCAAACGCACCTCCTCGGAGTGCTGCGCTGCCGTCGAGGACGCACCATCGAGCTCCCCCGGCAAGTGCAAGAAGGCGATGGCAGCTCCACCCACAACCAAGAAGGTGTCAGCCAAGGAGGGCGGCACTGGTGGTACTTTCACCATCAGCGCCATGCTCGACCCCAAATAGGAAAGCGCGCTCGTTGCTTTCCTGCGGGCAAATGTCGACGTGTTCCCAGGAAAGTGATTGAGCACAAGCTTGCCGTTTGTCCTCACGCACGGCCCGTCAAGCAGAAGGTCAGAAAGCAAGCGGTGGAGCGCCAAGAGTTTATCGCTGAAGAAATCAAGAAGCTGGAAGCGGCAGGCCTTGTCAGAGGTGTACTCCATCCCACGTGGCTGGCCAACCCTGTTGTCGTGCGCAAAGCAAATGGGAAGTGGAGACTTTGTATAGACTTCACTGATGTGAATAAAGCTTGTCCCAAAGATCCATTTCCCTTGCCGCGCATTGACCAGATCGTTGACTCCACGGCTGGATGTGAGTTGCTTTCGTTTATTGATGCATACTCCGGATACCACCAGATATTTATGGCTGAAGAAGATGAAGAGAAGACCGCGTTCATTACTCCATGTGGCACTTACTGCTTCATACGCATGCCCTTTGGATTGAAGAACGCAGGTTCAACGTTTGCAAGGGTAGTCCACACTGCTTTTGAGCCGCAGATACACAGGAATGTAGAAGCTTACATGGACGATATAGTGGTCAAGAGCAAGGACAAGGATACTCTGATTCAAGATCTAGATGAAACCTTTGCGAATCTGCGCAAGATACAACTCAAGCTCAACCCCGAGAAGTGCGTGTTCGGAGTCCCCTCCGGCAAGCTTCTCGGGTTCTTCGTGTCGCAGAGAGGGATTGAAGCCAATCCCGACAAGATTAAAGCCATCGAGCAGATCGAAGCTCCAAAGCGCGTCAAGGATGTACGAAGGCTTGCCGGCTGCGTGGCTGCTCTTAGCAGGTTCATTTCTAAGTCTGCAGAACGCGCCGTGCCATTTTTCAAAATCCTGAAAAAGGCAGGTCCAATGAAATGGACTCCGGAAGCGGAGGCAGCGCTGCAGGATTTGAAAAGGTACCTGTCCTCCACTCCGATACTTGTCGCACCTAGGCCACAAGAGAAGTTGCTGCTGTACTTGGCAGCAACCAATCAAGTGGTTAGTGCTGCGTTGGTAGCGGAAAGGGAAGCAGATGAGGAGCCCACGGCCCCGGCAAGCACATCCAGCGACAAGCAGGGGGTATCCTCGACAAGCTCTGGCCCCGACAAGGATGGGTCTGCACAGATGCAAGAAGAGGTACGGAAGAAGATGGTGCAGCGCCCAGTTTATTTTGTTAGCTCCCTTCTCCAGGGGGCTAGATCAAGATACTCTGGGGTGCAGAAGCTGCTTTTCGGCCTCCTTATGGCCTCAAGGAAGCTGCGCCACTACTTCCAAGCACATGAGATAACAGTGGTCACTCGCTTTCCGCTGAAAAGGATATTGCACAACCAGAAGCAACGGGCAGGATTGTCGAGTGGGCACTGGAGCTGTCAAGCTTTGGTCTCAAGTTTGAAAGTACTTCAACTATCCAGAGCAGAGCATTGGCAGAGTTCATAGCAGAATGGACACCAACGCCAGACGAAGAAATTTCAGAGACAAGCATCCCCGTCAAAGAAGCAAGCAAAGAATGGATAATGTACTTTGATAGTGCCTTCTCGCTGCAAGGCGCCGGCGCTGGCGTGCTATTTGTCGCACCCACCGGCGAGCACCTCAAGTACGTCGTCCAGATGCACTTTCCCAAGGAGCAAGCAACGAACAATACTGCAGAGTATGAAGGTTTGCTTGCCGGCCTCAGAATCGCAGCAGAGCTTGGGATCAAGAAGCTGATTGTGCGGGGTGATTCGCAGTTGGTCGTCCGACAAGTGAACAAGAGCTACCAGAGTCCACTGATGGAAGCTTAAGTCGACGAAGTGAGGAAGCTTGAAGAGCACTTTGAAGGCCTACAGATGGAACACGTTCCAAGAGCTCAAAACGACATCGCAGACGGCCTGTCAAAGTGTGCTGCACTAAAGCTACCTGTGGAACCAGGGATCTTCGTGCTCAAGTTAACTCAACCATCCGTTACACCATCGGTTGGACAAAGTAAGAAAAGAAAGTTGGTCTCTGGTGACTACTTGCCGGCAGAGCTTCCCGAAGCCACCGCCAACAAGGTCCCCAAGATCAACGATTAAGCTGCTGAGGAACAATCTGCTCCTGCAGACCCTAGGGTTTGTATAGTTGAAGCAGGCATTCCCGACAAGTTTTGCCCCGGCAAGCTTGCCGGGGAACGTCAAGCTCCGGCCGAGCCACATGTTCTTGCCGTAGAAGCTGACGTTCCCGCAGCAGCACTGATGCCTTTAGTCTTTGTTGTTGAGCCTCAGACTCCAGCATGGGCACAACAGATTGTCCGTTTCCTTCAAACAGGAGAACTTCCCGAAGAGCCAGTAGAAGCAGAAAGAATAACCCAGCAGTCAAGTATGTATTAGTTTGTCGGCGATGAACTGTACAGAAGAAGACTCAACGGTGTCAAATTGAAGTGTATTCCCCGGGAAGATGAGCAAGAGTTGTTGGCAGAGATACATGGAGGCATATGTGGTCACCATATTGGCGCAAGAGCACTTGCCGGCAAGGCGTTCCGACAAGGTTTCTTTTGGCCAGAAGCCCTCCAAGATGCAACTGCACAAGTAACCAAGTGTGAAGCGTGCCAGTTCCATGCCAAGCAGATACATCAGCCAGCTCAAGCTCTCCAGACGATCCCTTTGTCCTGGCCATTTTCGGTCTGGGGGCTCGACATCCTCGGCCCTTTTCCCCGCGCAGTTGGGGGCTTTGAGTACTTGTACGTCGCCATCGACAAGTTCACAAAGTGGCCGGAAATGGAACCAGTGAGAAAGGTGACCGCACAGTCAGCAGTCAAGTTCTTCAGGTCAATTGTTTGCCGTTTCGGAATCCCTAACAGGATCATCACCGACAATGGCACACAATTCACAAGTCGCACCTTCATGCAATACGTCCAAGACCTTGGCGCCAAGGTCTGCTTCGCTTCTGTTGCTCACCCGAGGAGCAACGGTCAAGCGGAGAGGGCAAACGCTGAAGTGCTGCGCGGACTCAAGACAAGAACTTTTGACAGGCTTCACAAGTGCGGAAGAAACTGGATTGAAGAGTTGCCGGCGGCTCTTTAGTCAATCAGGACGACACCAAATCGAGCTACTGGACAGACACCCTTTGCTCTTGTCTATGGAGCAGAGGCAGTTCTCCCCACGGAACTCGTATACGGGCCACCTCGAGTGCTCGCTTACGATGAGCTCGAGCTAGAGCAGCTGCGACAAGATGACGCATTGCTCCTTGAGGAGGACCATCTTCAGGCCGCTGTACAAGCTGCTCGATACCAGGAAGCTTTGCGCCGCTAACATAGCCGCAAAGTTAAAGCCAGAAGTCTCGAGGAAGGCGACCTTGTTCTTCGGCGCGTTCAGTCCGCCAAGAATTCCAACAAGTTGACGCCGAAGTGGGAAGGCCCTTATCGGGTAAGACAAGTCACAAGGCCCGGCGCTGTCCGCCTTGAGACCGAAGAGGGCTTACCGGTGAGCAACTCCTGGAACATTGAGCACCTTCGCAAGTTTTACCCATAAGGCGCGGTTGCCGTGATCCGCTCCGGCAACCACCTTTTGTACAAGTCTTGCCGCTGTTGCATGTAAACCTTTGTACAAAGCCGGGCGCAGACCCCGTGCATCAGTAAAACTTATGTGCCTCGCACAACTTGTTGTTTCATGCCTTTTCGTTTTTCTTGCATGTATTATCTGACACTTTGTGCAGCACGCACCCCCGGTAAGCAATAACGAGCCGCAAGGCTCCATATCTATGTTTCCTCCCTTTTTTCTTTTTCTCTCAAGCAGAAGAAGTTTTCCTCGCGCACAAGTTTGCCGGGGGGGAAGGAGACAGTGGTATGGACCAAGTGTCGTTCAAGAAAGCATTGCCTTTGCCGGAGAGCAAACGAGACACAAAAGCTAAGTCACCAAAGTTTGAGCATTCAAATTTTTAAATTTTAAGGTTATCTTCCTTGAACGACCGCACTTTGTATGGAAAACCTGTGCGCGGAGGAACCAACTCGCGGCTAGCCGCGCCCTTACTTTGTTTTGAGCATGCTCAACGGCTTAAGCGTGCTGCGACAAGTGTCGCGCCCTTACTTTGTTTTCGAGTTCGCTCAACAACCTAAGTGTGTTGCGACTAGCTGCGACAAGGTTTCTTGTCGGCGACGGCACTGCCAGCAGGCTGTTGGAGTTCCGCACTCAGCGCTCGCGGCAAGGGTCCCTTCGCCGGCAAGTTCCCTAAAAGCGTAGGATAAAAGCATACAAAGCAAAGAAGTCGAGTAAAGGAAATAACATTGCATCAACTACCCAAAATAAAGTTATGTTACAAAATGACTTGCCGCTTTTCTAATAGACTATTGTTCGTAACATGGTTGGCAGCGGCAAAGGAAGCAAAAAGGAAAACAGCCTAGTCTGCACGGTCGCCGTCGACTGTCTTGATCTTGCCCACCTTGGCCACGATGGGTGCGACAAGGGTCTTGAGCGCCTCTTGGTCGGCGTCGGACGGCAAGGTCCTGAGGACGTTATCGAGGTTGAGTCCTGGGTTGCGGAAGGCTATCTTCATCAACACCCTCTCCATGACTCCCGTGCAAAGCCTACACGCCTCGTTCGCCACCTGCGTGGGGATCCTTTCCGGGAGCTGCTGGAGGGCCGACGCCACTCCCCTGAAGAACAAGCTCAGCTTGGCGCTGTGAGGGAGATTCTCGTCGGTGGAGTACCCGAGGTGCTCCGTCCCCAGCCCCGCCAACTCCCTGTCGATATCAGCGGCGGCGGCGACAAGCCCCTCAGTCCAGTGCTCCACCGTCAGCCTGAAGTTGTTTTGGGAGAGGGCGGCGCTGTCCAACAGTGCCCTCTCAGCCCTGAGATCCTCCTTCAGCTTCGTTTCCCGCTCTCTAGCGCCGTCAAGTGATGCGGTGAGGGTGGACAGTTTCAACTCCAAGTCTACAACGGAATCCTTGGCGATGGCGAGCTCCTTGCCCTTGTCGGAGAGACGGACCTGCAGCTCGGAGTGGCTGTGGGCGTCCTTCTCCCTCTCCGACACGAGCGCAGCAACCTTCTCTTCGCTCGTTTTCAAGTGGACCTCCAGTTGCGCCACCCTCGCCTCCAGGTCTCTCTTGGCGGTCTCAGCAGCTGCAGCGGCGTCCTTCGCCTCCTGTAGAGCTCCGCCAAGAGACTGTTCGCGCACGGCAAGGTCGTCCTCGTGGCTGTCGAGGTCGACCTTCCGCTGCGTTAGTTCACCCTCCCGTCGAGACAGCTCCTCGGCGGCGAGCCGTTGCTGCTCCTCTGCTTCGGCCTTCTCAAGTATAAACGCCTGATGCGCCTCGGTGAGCTCCTCCCGCTCCTCCGCCAAAGATCGGAGCGCCGCCTGGTTGGCAGCCCGGAGCTCTTCAGCATGCTTCTCCAAGTCGACGCCCTCCTTGGCGTCCAGAGCCTCTCGGGACTCCAGCTTGGCCTGCCTGGCGCGGTACAGGGCCAGAAGCCTCCGCAGAAGCCACTCCTCCTCGGGCTCGCTACTGCTGCCGGGCGCGTCGACAAACTTCAGCCCGGCGGAGGCAAGAACTTCCCCGTCGAAGACCTCTACCTCCGCGGGCGCCCTTGACGTGGACGCCCACGGGAGCTGGATGAAGACTCCATTGCCAGCCTCCAAATAGGCACCGGGCTCAGCCGCGGCAGCAGAGGGGTCGGCAGCCGACGCAGCGTCTGAAGCTCCTGCGGCCTCAGGGCCGTCAGTGCGGCTGCCGGATTCCCCCTCAGCTGCCACGCCAGCAGCCTCGGCGGTCTCGTCGGTGGCAGGCTCGTTAGCACTGGCTGCCCCTTCATCGGCTGCGACGTCGCCAGTATTACCGCGTGCGTCCTCCTCGACGGCGACCTCCGTCTCCATCGGCTCTGGAGCGGACGGATCTGACAGAAGAAAAAGAAGAAGGAAAATAGTCAAGCAAATATCCAAAAAGAGAAATTCAAGAGAAGAAAAGTACAAGGGTTACCTGCGCGGGCCTCTTCTTCGATGGGGTTCCTTGCCGGGGAGTCCTCCCTCGGCGGCGTGGTGGTATCGCCCGCCGGCGGAGGGCCGCGGGCGCCTTCCCTTGGCGGAGTGCCTTCCCTTGGCGGGGTGCTTGCCCTTGGCGGGGTACTCGCCCTTGGCGGAGTACCCTCCCTCGCCGGGGAGCTCCTCCTTGGCGGAGAGGTCGAGACGTGCGGCTCGTCGGGAGCGATCTCTTGGTGCTCCTGAGGCTGCCGCTCTGCTTCTGCACAAGTCAACGAACAAGAAAAACATTAACAAGGATAAGAAGCCCACGCGCGCCCGACGAGCGGAGAGTGGACAGAAGACTTACAGTGGGGGCTGCGCTGGGGGCTGCTCTGCGGAGCAGCTGCCTGGTCCGGCAAGTTTGTCGCAGGTGCATCCCCTACCGCTGCGACGGGCTCGTCCTCAAGATCGACCACCGGGATCTTGGCTCTCTTCGCCGCCCTCTGGGCCAGGGTCCTGAAGGACAGACAAAATCAGAACCAGGCAAAGAAGATTTCAAGACAAGAGCAACAAAAATCAAAGGAAACAAGAGTTGCCAGTACTTACTCTTCCTCATCCTCGTCGGAACTGAGCACGGAGAAATCAAAGTATGCCTCACGCGTCCCGGCGCGAGGAGCTGGAGGAGTAGGCTCCCTCGGCCGCTTGGCGGGAGCAGGGACGATGGTCTGAGAAGACCCCGCTCTAGTTGTCGCCGAGGCACGAGGAGCGACAGGAACGTTAGCCCCAGCCCGGGAAGACCCTCCTCCAGCCGCTGCTGAAGCGCGAGGCACTCCCTTGGCGGCCTTGCTCGCCGCGGTGGCGCGTGTCGGGCGGCGCTGCGGCTGCTGAACCGCCTGCCGCCCTGCTGCGTCAACGGCCTTGCGGAGACGCCTCCTTGTCTGAGCCAGCTACATTCACGTTAAATAGGGCACCATCTAAATCCGTGGAGATGACACCGTATGAAATGTGGTTTGACGAGAAACCTAAGCTGTCATTTCTTTAAGTTTGGGACTGCAATGCTTATATGAAAAAGTTTCAACATGATAAGCTCGAACCCAAATCGGAGAAGTAAATCTTCATAGGATACCCAAAAAGAAACTGTTGGGTACACCTTCTATCACAGATCCTAACGCAAGGTCTTTGTTGCTAAGAGTGGATCCTTTCTAGAGAAGGAGTTTCTCTCGAAAGAAGTGAGTGGGAGGAAAGTAGAACTTGATGAGGTAATTGTACCTTCTCCCAAATTGGAAAGGTAGTACATCACAGAAACCCGTTCCAGTGATTCCTACACCAATTAGTGAGGAAGCTAATGATGATGATCATGAAACTTCAGATCAAGTTTCTGCTGAACTTCGTAGATCGACCAGAGTTCGTTCCACACCAGAGTGGTACGGTAACCCAGTTCTGGAAGTCATGTTACTAGACCATGATGAACCTACGAACTATGAGGAAGCGATGATGAGCCCAGATTACGCAAAATGGCTTGAGACCATGAAATCTGAGATGGGATCCATGTATTAGAACAAAGTATGGACTTTGGTTGACTTACCCGATGATCGGCAAGCCATCGAAAATAAATGGATCTTCAAGAGGAAGACCGACGCAAACGGTAATGTTACTGTTTACAAAGCTCGACTTGTTGCGAAAGGGTTTCGACAAGTTCAAGGAGTTGACTACGATGAGACTTTCTCACCCGTAGCGATGCTTAAAGTCTGTCCGAATCATGTTAGTAATTGCCGCATTTTATGAAATCTGGCAAATGGATAACAAAACTGCATTCTTTAATGGATTTATTAAAGAAGACTTGTATATGATACAACCAGAAGGTTTTGTCAAATCTAAAGGTGCTAACAAAATGTGCAAGCTTCAACGATCCATCTATGGACTGGTGCAAACATCTCGGAGTTGGAATATACGCTTTGATAAGTTGATCAAAGCATATAGATTTATACAGACTTGCGGTGAAGCCTGTATTTACAAGAAGTGAGTGGGAGCACTACAACCTTTCTGATAAGTATATGTGAATGACATATTGTCGATCAGAAATGATGTAGAATTTTCTGGAAAGCATAAAGGAGTGTTTGAAAGGAGTTTTTCAAAGAAAGATCTTGGTGAAGCTGCTTACATATTGGGCATCAAGATCTATAGAGATAGATCAAGATGCTTGATAAGACTTTCGATGAGTACATACCTTGATAAGATTTTGAAGTAGTTCAAAATGGATCAGTCAAAGAAGGAGTTCTTGCCTGACTTGTAAGGTGTGAAGTTGAGTAAGACTCAAAGACAGACCACGGCAGAAAAATATAGAGAGAATGAAAGTCATTCCCTATGCCTCAGCCATAGGTTCTATAAAGTATGCCATGCTGTGTACCAAACCTGTTGTGTACCTTGCCATGAGTTTGGTAAGGAGGTACAATAGTGATCTAAGAGTAGATCACTGGACAGCGGTCAAAATTATCCTTAGTAATTGGATGACTAAGGAAATGTATCTCGATTATGGAGGTGATAAAGAGTTCGTCGTAAAGGGTTACGCCGATGCAAGCTTTGACACTAAATCCAGATGACTCTAAGTATCAATCTGGATGAGTATTGAAAGTGGGAGCAATTAGCTAGAGTAGCTCCATGCAGAGCATTGTAGACATAGAAATTTGCAAAATACATACGGATCTGAATGTGACAGACCCGTTGAATAAGCTTCTCTCACAAGCAAAACATGATCACACCTTATTACTCTTGGGTATTAATCACATAAGGATGTGAACTAGATTATTGACTCTAGTAAACCCTTTGGGTGTTGGTCACATAGCGATGTGAACTATGGGTGTTATTCACATAACGATGTGAACTATCGGTATTAAATCACATGGCGATGTGAGCTAGATTATTGACTCTAGTGCAAGTGGGAGACTAAAGGAAATATGCCCTAGAGGCAATAATAAAGTTGTTATTTTATATTTCCTTATATCATGATAAATGTTTATTATTCATGCTAGAATTGTATTAACCGGAAACTTAATACATGTGTGAATACATAGACAAAACAGAGTGTCCCTAGTATGCCTCTACTAGACTAGCTCATTGATCAAAGACGGTTATGTTTCCTAACCATAGACATGAGTTGTCATTTGATCAACGGGATCACATCATTAGGAGAATGATGTGATGGACAAGACCCATCCGTTAGCATAGCACTATGATCGTTTAGTTTTACTGCTATTGCTTTCTTCATGACTTATACATGTTCCTATGACTATGAGATTATGCAACTCCCGAATACCGTAGGAACACCTTGTGTGCTATCAAACGTCACAACGTAACTGGGTGATCATAAAGATGCTCTACAGGTGTCTCCGAAAGTATTCGTGGTGTTGGCATAGATCAAGATTAGGATTTGTCACTCCGAGTGTCGGAGAGGTATCTCTGGGCCCTCTCGGTAACACACATCACAATAAGCCTTGCAAGCAAAAGACTAATGAGTTAGTCACGAGATGATGTGTTACGGAACGAGTAAAGAGACTTGCCGGCAACGAGATTGAACTAGGTATAAAGATACCGACGATCGAATCTCGGGCAAGTAACATACCGTTTGACAAAAGGAACAACGTATGTTGTTATGCGGTTCTGACCGATAAAAGATCTTCGTAGAATATGTAGGAGCCAATACGAACATCCAGGTTCCACTATTGGTTATTGACCAGATATGAGTCTCGGTCATGTCTACATAGTTCTCGAACCCGTAGGGTCCGCACGCTTAACGTTTGATGACGATCGGTATTATGAGTTTTTGAGTATTGATGTACCGAAGGTAGTTCGGAGTCCCGGATGAGATCACGGACATGACGAGGAGTCTCGGAATGTCCGAGACATAAAGATTGATATATTGGACGGCTATATTCGGACACCGGAAGTATACCGGAAAAGTTTCGGATTTATCGGGAATGCCGGAGGGGGTTACCGGAACCCCCTACGAGAGGGGATGGTCCATAGTGGGCCTAAAGGGTGAGAGAGAGGCAGCCCATAGGGCTGGCCGGCGCCCCCACCTAGGAATCCTAGTTGGACTAGGATTGGGGGGGCGCCACCTCTCCTATTCCTTTCCCCCTTCTTCCTTTCGGTGAATCCTACTAGGAATAGGATTGCAATCCTATTCCTAGTAGGAGTCCCCTCCCTAGCCGCACCATAGGAGGTGGCCGGCCCCTCCTCCCTTGCTCCTTGATATACGGGGGCAGGGGGGCACCCAAAGACACACAAGTTGAATTGTTTTAGCCGTGTGCGGTGCCCCCCTCCACAGAATCACACCTCGGTCGTACCGTCGCGAAGCTTAGGAGAAGCCCTGCGCCGGTGTTCACATCATATCCGTCACCACGCCGTCGTGCTGACGAAACTCCCCCGTGAAGCTCAACTGGATCAAGAGCTCGTGGGACGTCATCAAGCTGAACGTGTGCTGAACGCGGAGGTGCCGTACGTTCGGTGCTTGATCGGTTGAATCGCGAAGAAGTTCGACAACATCAACCGCGTCACTTGACGCTTCCGCTCCCGGTCTACGAGGGTACGTAGACACACTCTCCCTTCTCGTTGCTATGCATCTGGTAGATAGATCTTGCGTGATCGTAGGAAAATTTTAAAATACTACGTTCCCCAACAATTGTTTCCTTTGTCTGGCAGGGCTTGGAAAAAATTCATCAAAAAAGCTCCGGGACTGCCGAAGAAGCTACAATTGAAGATACCCGAAAGTAAGTACTATATAGTAGCATGTTCCGCACGCGCATCTCCTATATCTTGATTCAAGCGCTAGTTTCATCAATACCAATTTGGCATTCTTGCTTATCAGTTTGATTGAGCTCTATTTCTTGTAAAGTGGTTGTGGCAGGAACCCGGGAATGATTATTGTGGATACTACATTTGCGAGTCCATCCGCCACACGACCTGTGAGCGGGGCTACACTGATGAACAATTTGAAGTGCGTAAGCAATCAATAATATTCACAAATTTATAGCATCATTTCATGTATTGACCCCCTACTTCAAATTAGATGTTTCGGATGCGGGATGAACTCCTAACACCAGATCGTCTGCGAGCAATTCAAGAGGAATTGGCGGCATTCTTCCTTGAACACGTGATCGCTGAAGACGGAGAATACTATGTGGACCATGCATCCATGTGTTAGGAGATTATTTTTGTAAGAGATAATTATTGTATATATGTGCCCGGTAGTGTCGGGATAGACGATATACGAGAACTTGTTGTTCGACCAATCTCTCGGAGAAGGAGAGGTGGTCGATATTACATCTCTCTGTATGCATATATATATATATATATGTTGATTATATATACGAGATCTTCTGTTCCTTCGTTTGCTTAGTATAGCTAGCAGCTAGCTAGCTAGCTAGCGTGACTCTAGTCCTCCATATACGTATGTGTAGTATATATGTAGCGTCGACCAAGCACGTGAAGGAAATATGCCCTAGAGGCAATAATAACGTTGTTATTTGTATTTCCTTATATCATGATAAATGTCTTTTATTCATGCTAGAATTGTATTAACCGGAAACTTAGTACATGTGTGGATACATAGACAAAACAGTAAGTCCCTAGTATGCCTCTACTAGACTAGCTCATTGATCAAAGATGGTTATGTTTCCTAGCCATAGACATGAGTTGTCATTTGATCAACGGGATCACATCATTAGGAGAATGATGTGATGGACAAGACCCATCCGTTAGCATAGCACTATGATCGTTTAGTTTTACTGCTATTGCTTTCTTCATGACTTATACATGTTCCTATGACTATGAGATTATGCAACTCCCGAATACCGTAGGAACACCTTGTGTGCTATCAAACGTCACAACGTAACTGGGTGATCATAAAAATGCTCTACAGGTGTCTCCGAAAGTATTCGTGGTGTTGGCATAGATCAAGATTAGGATTTGTCACTCCGAGTGTCGGAGAGGTATCTCTGGGCCCTCTCGGTAACACACATCACAATAAGCCTTGCAAGCAAAAGACTAATGAGTTAGTCACGAGATGATGTGTTACGGAACGAGTAAAGAGACTTGCCGGTAATGAGATTGAACTAGGTATGGAGATACCGACGATCGAATCTCGGGCAAGTAACATACCGATGACAAAAGGAACAACGTATGTTGTTATGCGGTTTTGACCGATAAAAGATCTTCGTAGAATATGTAGGAGCCAATATGAACATCCAGGTTCCGCTATTGGTTATTGACCGGAGATGAGTCTCGGTCATGTCTACATAGTTCTCGAACCCGTAGGGTCCGCACGCTTAATGTTTGATGACGATCGGTATTATGAGTTTATGAGTTTTGATGTACCGAAGGTAGTTCGGAGTCCCGGATGAGATCACGGATATGACGAGGAGTCTCGGAATGTCCGAGACATAAAGATTGATATATTGGACGACTATATTCGGACACCGGAAGTGTTCCGGAAAAGTTTCGGATTTAACGGGATTGCCGGAGGGGGTTACGGGAACCCCCTACGAGGGGGATGGTCCATAGTGGGCCTTAAGGGAAAGAGAGAGGCAGCCCATAGGGCTGGCCGGCGCCCCACCTAGGGTTCCTAGTTGGACTAGGATTGGGGGGGGCGCCACCTCTCCTTTTTCCTTTCCCTCTCTTCCTTCTTGTGGTGATTCCTACTAGGAATAGGATTGCAATCCTATTCCTAGTAGGATTGCAACCCTAGCCGCACCAAACAAGGGCCGGCCGGCCTCCCCCTTGCTCCTTTATATACGGGGGCAGGGGGCACCCAAAGACACACAAGTTGAATTGTTTTAGTCGTGTGCGGTGCCCCCCTCCACAGAAACACACCTCGGTCATACCGTCGCGGAGCTTAGGCGAAGCCCTGCGCCGGTGAATACATCATATCCGTCACCACGCCGTCGTGCTGACGAAACTCTCCCGTAAAGCTCAACTGGATCAAGAGCTCGTGGGACGTCATCAAGCTGAACGTGTGCTGAACGCGGAGGTGCCGTACGTTCGGTGCTTGATCGGTTGGATCGTGAAGAAGTTCGACAACATCAACCGCGTCACTTGACGCTTCCGCTCCCGGTCTACGAGGGTACGTAGACACACTCTCCCCTCTCGTTGCTATGCATCTAGTAGATAGATCTTGCGTGATCGTAGGAAAATTTTAAAATACTACGTTCCCCATCAAGTATTACCGCGTGCGTCCTCCTCAACGGCGACCTCCGTCTCCATCGGCTCTGGAGCGGACGGATCTGACAGAAGAAAAAGAAGAAGGAAAATAGTCAAGTAAATATCCAAAAAGAGAAATTCAAGAGAAGAAAAGTACAAGGGTTACCTGCGCGGGCCTCTTCTTCGATGGGGTTCCTTGCCGGGGAGTCCTCCCTCGGCGGCGTGGTGGTAGCCCCCGCCGGCGGAGGGCCGCGGGCGCCTTCCCTTGGCGGAGTGCCTTCCCTTGGCGGGGTGCTTGCCCTTGGCGGGGTACTCGCCCTTGGCGGAGTACCCTCCCTCGCTGGGGAGCTCCTCCTTGGCGGAGAGGTCGAGACGTGCGGCTCGTCGGGAGCGATCTCTTGGCGCTCCTGAGGCTGCCGCTCTGCTTCTGCGCAAGTCAACGAACAAGCAAAACATTAACAAGGATAAGAAGCCCACGCGCGCCCGACGAGCGGAGAGTGGACAGAAGACTTACACTGGGGGCTGCGCTGGGGGCTGCTCTGTGGAGCAGCTGCCTGGTCCGGCAAGTTTGTCGCAGGCGCATCCCCTACCGCCGCGACGGGCTCGTCCTCAAGATCGACCACCGGGATCTTGGCCCTCTTCGCCGCCCTCTGGGCCAGGGTCCTGAAGGACAGACAAAATCAGAACCAGGCAAAGAAGATTTCAAGACAAGAGCAACAAAAATCAAAGGAAACAAGAGTTGCCAGTACTTACTCTTCCTCATCCTCGTCGGAACTGAGCACGGAGAAATCAAAGTCCGCCTCACGCGTCCCGGCGCGAGGAGCTGGAGGAGTAGGCTCCCTCGGCCGCTTGGCGGGAGCAGGGACGGTGGTCTGAGAAGACCCCGCTCCAGTTGTCGCCGAGGCACGAGGAGCGACAGGAACGTTAGCCCCAGCCCGGGAAGACCCTCCTCCAGCCACTGCTGAAGCGCGAGGCACTCCCTTGGCGGCCTTGCTCGCCGCGGTGGCGCGTGTCGGGCGGCGCTGCGGCTGCTGAACCGCCTGCCGCCCTGTTGCGTCAACGGCCTTGCGGAGACGCCTCCTTGTCTGAGCCAGAGGACTTGCTGGTGGTGGTGAGCTCCCCGAGGACGAGGAAGAGGAGTCGAGGTTCAGCGACCCGCCAGAGTCTTCAGTAGAATCGCTTGATCCGACGCCCTGCTCGGCGGGCCCGCTCGACTCTGTGCCTTGCTTGGCGGCCTCGCTTGTCCCAGCAGGTTGCTCGGCAGGCTTTATCACTTTGAGGAGCTCTTCCTCCTCGGCCAGACTTACCGCCTCCACTGCATCCGCCTCCTCCAAAGTATATCCGAACTTGCCCGCGGCCCTGGCTGCAGCTGCCTCCTCCAACCTGGTGGCAATATACGCCATTTCCTGGTCGGTGGTGTCGCGGGTGAGGCCCCTCTTCTCGTCGGGCTTGATTGGCAGCTCCACCAGGTTGTCGAAGAACGTCTGCACGGCTTCGTCAGAAGGCTCCCGCCAAGTGGGGTCAATCCCATGGGAGTCACACAACGGCATCGCCGCGCGGATGGCGCTGAGCGACGAGTTGTTGCACAACGGAACTACGCCCTGCGGCAATGCAAACCACTCTGGATGGTTGCGGTCGTACTTGAATAGCGCATGGAGCATTGCGTTGAGCTCCATGACAGTGAAATTGTAGTTGAGGCCCGGGCGCAGCCTCATAATGTCTGCCACGTTATCAAACTCCCAAGCAGCCCTTTTCCTCTCCTGCAAGGGAGCGATGCGGCGGCGAAGAAAGTCCGCCCCGACGGCACCTACAGTGAGCCTGGCTTGCCGGAGGCAAAGAATCCTAGTGGTGTCTATCTTCAGCTTGTCGTCCTCAGGGGCCAGGTCACTCCAGTCATTGCCGCGCACTACTGCAACTTGGCGCCGGGAAGTGAACTGCTGTGGTTCGTCCTCCATGATCCAGCACCAGTTGGCCCTCCACTCCTCCCACTTACCGCGGAGCTCCCCAGTCAAGTAAGCCTCTTTCCTATGGAGCCTGAAGATCCAAGAAATTCCGCCGGACAGAGGAGACCCAGACTCGACTCGAGGCGTAAAGTAATGGCGGAAAAGAGCTACATTGGGGAAGACTCCGACAAAGTTCTCGCACAGATGTGCGAAAACGGCCATGGTCAAGACAGCGTTTGGGGTGAAATCAAGTAGATGAAACCCGTAGGTATTCATAATATCACAGAAGAACTCCGAGTAGGGCGGGCAGAGCCCGCAGTAGAAGAACAGAGCAAAAAAGGCGTATCCTCCCGGAAACATCTCGCAGGCCTCGGCGGGGAGTACCTTGGTGCGCTGGTGCGCTTTTGTCTCCCTCGACCAGAAGAGGTAGAAGGAGTCCTTCAACTCCTCCGCGCTGAGCCTCGGCGGGAAGACCACCATCTTCTTCCGCATTGATGCTAGCTTCAGCGCCTTGGAGGTCTTCGCGGCCTTCGCCTTGTCGCCCTTCGGGGCCATGGCGGGGACGGCGAGGGAAGTCGACGGCGCTGGGGATGCTGGCAGCGGCAGAGGAAGGGTGGGGCGCTGCTCTCTTTCAACCTTTGAAGAGGAGCGGAGCAGCGGGGGTTTCTGGAGGATGAAGAAGCAGCGGGCGAATGGAAGGAACTGCCCTTGTTTCCCCTGCTTTTAAGGGGGAGAGGGGGGCGTTCCGCATTTCCCCCATTAAAGAAACAGGCCACGATCTCTCCCACGACGCCGCAATCGACGCGTGCCGTTAGGGAGGGGCACGGTGGATACGGAGTGGGATGCGGCGCGCCGTGGGCCGCGTGTGCCCGTGCACTGTTTTGGGCCTGGCCCAACAGCGCTCGGCACCGTGTGTGGCCCAGGCCCGGGGGCTCCTGTCGGTGTACTAAAGTAGGGGTACCTTAGTATCCCAACTTGTGCACGGGCAGTAGCAGCGTCCCGTGGCAGGGCTTGCCACGCGTCCGCCAAGGCCCACTATGGTTCCTTTGGAGCCATTCAAGAACAAAGTATTCAAGTTAAAGAAACAAGACCCCGGCAAGAGGAGCTTGCCGGGAAGGCCGCTCCAGGCTCAGGACCACCCCTTTTGGCACAAGACCCTGGCAAGAGGAGCTTGCCATGAAGGCCAAACATGGCATTTCAGGAGACTTGCCGCGACGCGCCATGCGTCCCGGCAAGGCCCGGGGAGCGACAAGCTTACGGGCGACAAGGTAGTAGCCGCGGCAAGGCGCTTGCCGCGGCAAACTTCCACCAGGTACCTGCGCTACAGTGCATCCGCCCACGCGTCGTCCTAGGGCCCTTCCAGGCGCACGTGGCGGAAGGCTGTGCAGCCTGGGGTACACGGTGGCGAGCTGCGATGACGAGGCCACCATCGTGGCGGACGGAGACGCCCTGACGGACGCTTTTTGCACTGTTTGGGGCGACGGCGACGGGCATTTAATGCCCTTGTCCCCTGCCGCCAGGGTTAGGTATAGAGCACTATGCATACACTGTTCCAACTACCACCATTGTTACATTTCTACCCTCGACTGCGTTGCCACCTGTCGTTGACCCCGTTGACCTAGAAAAGGAGGCCCATGCGCAACGTAGAGGGGGTTCGAACCATTGATCACTCTCACGCTCGGTGTTGCTAGCGATCGTCACTGTAGTTCTCCTCGCTCCCGAGCCAAGAACACAATACAAACCAAGGCAGGAGTAGGGTTTTACGCCTCCGCGCGGCCCGAACCTGGGTAAACTGCTCGCGTGCATGCCTCGATCCGCTCTTTGTGCATCCTCCGCCCCCCTTGCCATACCGAAAAGGGGCTCCGGTCCCATAGGTGTTCGTGGGCGATCAGTTTCCCCGACAGTCGGGCATACCTGCAAGCTTAAATAATCAACAAACTTCATCCACATAGATTAGATGTAAATCGGGATGCAGTGTTCTGTCTCCTGTAAAAGGATTTTCAAGCAGTTTCTCTATCATACCCGAAGGAACAAAGCAAACATTTTCAGTAGGTGCAGTAGGTTGAGGAGCAACTCTTTGCTCTTCTGATCGGGGTGAAGATACCCTGAACAAGCCCCTCAAAGGATTTTGAGCCATAGTAACAAATGACAATAAATTTCAGCACACTATATAATTTTTTTCTTACCAAAGGCGCTTCACTCCCCGGCAAGAGCGCCAGAAAAGAGTCTTGACCACCCACAAGTGTAGGGGATCTATCATAGTCCTTTCGATAAGTAAGAGTGTCGAACCCAACGAGGAGCAGAAGGAAATGATAGGCAGTTTTCAGTAAGGTGTTTTCTACAAGCACTGAAATTATAGGTAACAGATAGTTTTGTGATAAGGTAATTGGTAGCAAGTGACAAAAGGTAAAAGTAAATAAGGTGCAGCAAGGTGGCCCAATCCTTTTTGTAGCAAAGGACAAGCCTGGACAAACTCTTATATAAAGGAAAGCGCTCCCGAGGACACATGGGAATTATCATCAAGCTAGTTTTCATCACAATCATCTGATTCGCGTTCGGTACTTTGATAATTTGGTATGTGGGTGGACCGGTGCTTGGGTGATGTCCTT
Organism: Secale cereale; assembly: GCA_902687465.1. Lineage (NCBI taxonomy): Eukaryota > Viridiplantae > Streptophyta > Magnoliopsida > Poales > Poaceae > Secale > Secale cereale. The sequence goes on along the minus strand of LR738713.1, from coordinate 667,869,793 downwards.
ACTTGGACAAGGCTCCCACTTATGATTAACCTCTAATGCAAGCATCCGCAACTACAAAAGAAGTATTAAGGTAAACCTAACCATAGCATGAAACATATGGATCCAAATCACTCTTGTTTCATTGTACATACCGGTACACCGCCGGAGGCATTCATATAGAGTCATACTTTGTTGTTGTAGTATCAAGTTGTAATTTCGTGTTGTAATGAAAGTGTGATGATCATCATTATTAGAGCATTGTCCCATGGGAGGAAAGGCTGAATCTATAAAGCCCCTCTGCAAAAAAAAAAAAGAAAAAAAGGAAAGGCCAAAGAAAAAAAGGCCCAAAAAAGGGAGAAAAGAAGAAAAAAAAGAGAGAAAAGAAAAAGGGACAAATGCTACTACCTTTTTCCACACTTGTGCTTCAAAGTAGCACCATGTTCTTCATTGTAGAGAGTCTCATGCTTAGTCACTTTCATATACTAGTGGGAATTTTCATTATAGAACTTGGCTTGTATATTCCAACGATGGGCTTCCTCAAAATGCCCTAGGTCTTCGTGAGCAAGCAAGTTGGATGCACACCGACTAGTTTCTTTTGTTGAGATTTCATTCATATTTAGCTCCAGTGCATCCGTTGCATGGCAATCCCTACTCACTCACATTGATATCTATTGATGGGCATCTCCAAAGCCCGTTGATACGCCTAGTCGATGTGAGACTATCTCCCTCTTTTTGTCTTCTCCACAACCAACTCTATTCCACCCATAGTGCTATATCCATGGCTCACGCTCATGTATTGCGTGAAAGTTGAAAGGTTTGAAAAGATAGAGTATGAAAACAAATGCTTGGCTGAAATCGGGGTTGTGCATGATATGAATATTTAGTGTGATAACGAGGGAGCATAGCCAACACTATATGATTTTGTAGGGATAACTTTCTTTAGCCATAGTATTTTGAGAAGACATGATTGCTTTGTTAGTATTGCTTGAAGTATTGTTATTTCTTATGTCAATATAGACTTTTGTCTTGAATCTTTCAGATCTGAACATTCATGCCACAATTAAGAGAATTACATTGAAAAACTATATTGGTTAGCATTCCACATCAAAAATTCTTTCCTTTTCATTTACCTACTCGAGGACAAGCAGGAATTAAGCTTGGGAATGCTTGATGCGTCTCCAACGTATCTATAATTTTTTATTGTTCCATGCTATTATTTATGAAGTCTTGGATGTTTAATGGGCTTTATCATTGACTTTTATATCATTTTTGGGACTAACCTACTAACCCAAAGGCCTAGTCCAGATTGCTGTTTTTTGCCTATTTCAGGGTTTTGCAGAAAAGGAATATCAAACGGAGTCCAAATGGAATGAAACCTTCGCGAGAGATATTTTTGGAGCAAATCACGCTCGGGAAACGTCAGGACCAAGTCAGGGGACAGAGGGCCTGCCCTCGTGGGCGGGCGGGCGCCCCCCTTCCCAGGGCACGCCCCCTGCCTCGAGGCTGGCCCCTGTGGCCCCCGGTGCCCTCCTTCTTCCTATATATACCTACGTACCCCAGAAACTCCATACGCATAGAGAAAACCCTAATTCCACCGCCGTAGCTTCTGTTCCCGTGGAGATCCCATCTTGGAGCCTGTTCCGGGAGGGGGATCCATCTCGGAGGCCTTCATCATCATCATCATCGCCCTCACCATGAGTTGTGAATAGTTTACCACAGACCTTCGGGTCCATAGCTAGTATCTAGATGGCTTCTGCTCTCTCTCTCTCTGGATCTCAATACAAAGTTATCCTTGGTCTTCGAGGAGATCTATTCGATGTAATCTCTTTTTGCGGTGTGTTTGTCGAGATCCGATGAACTGTGAGTTTATGATCAAGGTTATCTATGAAAGATATTTGATTCTTCTCTGAACTTTTTATGTGTGCTCATAATATCCTTGCAAGTCTCTTCAAATTATCGGTTTGGTTTGGCCTACTAGATCTATAGTTCTTGCAATGGGAGAAGTGCTTGGCTTTGGGTTCAATCTAGCGGTGTCCTTTCCTAGTGACAGTAGGGGCAGCAAGGCATGTATTGTATTGTTGCCATCGAGGATAAAAAGATGGGGTTTTCATCATATTGCTTGAGTTTATCCCTCTACATCATGTCATCTTGCTTAACGAGTTACTATCAATTTCTCGACAGTAATTTGTTTTTCTTTCCCAGTGATAGTCTCATAATTATTCGCTTTTCTATCAATTGCTCGACAGTAATTTGTTTACCCGCCGTAGAATACCGCTATCATGAGAGAAGCCACTAGAGAAAACTATGGCCCCCGGGTCTATTCTCAACAAATCAATCTACATCTACTTTACTTTTCTTGCTTTTATTTGCTGTTTTATAAACTAAAAATACCAAAAATATAATTATCATCTCTATCAGATCTCACTCTCGTATGTGACCGTAAAGGGATTGAAAACCCCTTATCGTGTTGGCTGCGAAGTTCTTATTTGTTTGTGCAGGTGCGAGGGACTCGCGCGTGGTCTCCTACTGGATTGATACCTTGGTTCTCAAAAAATGAGGGAAATACTTACGTTACTGTGCTGCATCTTCCTTTCCTCTTCGAGGGAATACAATGCAAGCTCAAGAGGTAGCATCCAGCATGCATCTAGAGTATTAATTAAGTTCATAAGAACATAGTAACGCCTTAAGAAACATTACATGATGTAGAGGGATAAACTCAAGCAATATGATATAAACCCCATCTTTTTATCCTCGATGGAAACAATACTATACGTGCCTTTCTGCCCCTGCTGTCATTGGGAAAGGGCACCGCAAGATTGAACCCAAAGCCATGCACTTCTCCCATTGCAAGAACTATAGATCTAGTAGGCCAAACCAAACCAATAATTCGAAGAGACTTGCAAGGATATTATAATCATACATAAAATATTTCAGAAAAGAATCCAATATTGTTCAAAGATAATCTTGATCGTAAACCCACAATTCATCGGATCTTGACAAACACACCGCAAAAAGATTACATCGAATAGATCTCCTCGAAGATCGATGAGAACTTTGTATTGAGATCCAAAGAGGGATAAGAAGCCATCTAGCTAATAACTATGGACCCGAAGGTCTGTGGTAAACTACTCACAACTCATTGGAGAGGCTATGGTGTTGATGTAGAAGCCCATCGTGATTGATGCCCCCTCCGGTGGACCTCCGAAACAAGCCCCAAGATGGGATCTCACAGGTACAGAAGGTTACGGCGGTGGAATTAGGGTTTCTTCTGTCTCCTCGATGTTTACAAGGTATGAGAGTATATATATGCTGAAGAGGCACGTCAAGGGAGCCAGAGGGGGCCCACGAGGGGTGGGGGCGCGCCTACCCCCTGGGCGCGCCCCTGCCCTCGTGGCCGCCTCTCTCGCTTCCAGGCGTAAACTCCAAGTCTTTTGTGTTGATATCGTTCCAAAAATAACTCTCCCGAAGGTTTCATTCCATTTGGACTCCGTTTGATATTCCTTTTCTGCGAAACACTGAAATAGGCTAAAAACAGCAATCTGCACTCGGCCTTGGGTTAGTAGGTTAGTCCCAAAAATAATAGAAAAGTGTATAATAAAGCCCATTAAACATCCAAAACAGAATATATAATAGCATGGAACAATAAAAAATTATAGATACGTTGGAGACGTATCAAGCATCCCCAAGCTTAATTCCTGCTCGTCCTCGAGTAGGTAAATGATAAAAACAAATTTTTTGATGTGGAATGCTAACCAACATAATTCTCAATGTAATTTTCTTTATTGTGGCATAAATGTTCAGATCCGAATGATTCAAGATAAAAGTTTATATTGACATAAGAATAATAATACTTCAAGCATATTATAAAGGCAATCATGTCTTCTCAAAATAACATAGCCAGAGAAAGTTATCCCTACAAATTCATATAGTCTACCTATGCTCTATCTTCATCACACAAAATATTTAAATCATGCACAACCCCGGTTTCAGCCAAGTAATTGTTTCACACTTCAAATTTTTCAAACATTTCAACTTTCACGCAATACATGAGCGTGAGCCATGGATATAGCACTATGTGGAATAGAGTGGTGGTTGTGGAGAAGACAAAAGATGAAGATAGTCTCACATCAACTAGGTGTATCAATGGGCTATGGAGATGCCCATCAATAGATATCACTGTGAGTGAGTAGGGATTGCCATGCAACGGATGCACTAGAGCTATAAGTGTATGAAATCTCAACAAAAGAAAATAAGTGGGTGTGCATCCAACTTGCTTGCTCACGAAGACCTAGGGCACTTTGAGGAAGCCCATCATTAGAATATACAAGCCAAGTTCTATAATGAAAGTTCCCACAAGTATATGAAAGTGACAAAATGAGAGACTCTCTATCATGAAGATCATGGTGCTATTTTGAAGCACAAGTGTGGAAAAAGGATAGTAGCATTGTCCCTTCTCTCTTTTTCTCTCATTTTTTTCTCCTTTTTTCTTTTATTTTCTTTGGGCCTTTTCTCTTTTTTCATGGCCTCTTTTTTTTGTTACGTCCGGAGTCTCATCCCGACTTGTGGGGGAATCGTAGTCTCCATTATCCTTTTCTCACTGGGACAATGCTCTAATAATGAAGATCATCACACTTTTATTTACTTACAACTCGAAGCTAGAACAAAATATGACTCAATGTAAATGATAATGATGAAGCGTGTCATATGAACGGAACGGTGGAAAGTTGCATGGCTATATATCTCGGAATGGCTATGGAAATGCCATGATAGGTAGGTATGGTGGAAGGGTGAGAGTGCGTATAATCCATGGACTCAATATTATTCGTAAAGAACTCATATACTTATTGCAAAAACCTACAAGTCATCAAAACAAAAGTATTCAACGCATGCTCCTAGGGGAAGGGTTGGTAGGAGTTAACCATCGCGCGATCCCGACCTCCACACAAAGGATGACACTCAATTAATAAATCATGCTCCAACTTCATCACATAACGGTTCACCATACGTGCATGCTCCGGGAATCACAAACTTTAACACAAGTGTTTCTCAAATTCACAATTACTCCACTAGCATGACTCTAATATCACTCTCCTCATATCTCAAAACAATCATCAAGTATCAAACTTCTCATAATATTTAGTGCACTTTTATATGAAAGTTTTTACTATACCCATCATGGATGCCTATCATATTAGGATTAGTTTTATAACCAAAGCACATTACCATGCTGTTCTAAGAGACTCTCAAAAAGATATAAGTGAAGCATGAGAGATCAATAATTTCTACAAAATAAAACCACCACCGTGCTCTAAAAGATATAAGTGAAGCACTAGAGCAAAACTATCTAGCTCAAAAGATATAAGTGAAGCACATAGAGTATTCTAATAAATTTCGACTCATGTGTATCTCTCTCAAAAGGTGTGCCCAGCAAGGATGATTGTGGCAAACTAAAAAGCAAAGACTCAAATCATACATGACGCTCCAAGCAAAACACATATCATGTGGTGAATAAAAATATAGTCTCAAGTAAAGTTACCGATAGATGAAGACGAAAGAGGGGATGCCTTACCGGGGCATCCCCAAGCTTAGGCTTTTGGTTGTCCTTGAATTTTACCTTGGGGTGCCTTGGGCATCCCCAAGCTTAGGCTCTTGCCACTCTTTACCCAAAACTTGAAAACTTCACAACACAAAACTTAGCCAAAAAATCTCGTGAGCTCCGTTAGTATAAGAAAACAAACCACTACTCAAAGGTATTGTAATGAACTCATTCTTTGTTTATATGGGTGTTAAACCTACTGTATTCGAACTTCTCTATGATTCATACCCCCCGATACTACTCATAGATTCATGAAAATAAGCAAACAACACACGAAAAACAGAATCTGTTAAAAACAGAACAGTCTGTAGCAATCTGTAACTTTCGAATACTTCTGTAACTCTAAACAAATTGAAATAAATTGTTGGACGTGAGAAATTTTTCTATCAATCATCTGCAAAAAGAATCAACTAAAAGCACTCTCCAGTAAAAAATGGTAGCTAATCTCGTGAGTGCTAAAGTTTTTGTTTTTTACAGCATGATCGCATAAACTTCACACAAGTCTTCCCAAAGGTTCTACTTGGCACTGATGACCCACAAGTGTAGGGGATCTATCGTAGTCCTTTAGATATGTAAGAGTGTCGAACCCAACGAGGAGCAGAAGGAAATGATAGGCAGTTTTCAATAAGGTGTTTTCTACAAGCACTGAAATTATAGGTAACAGATAGTTTTGTGATAAGGTAATTGGTAGCAAGTGACAAAAGGTAAAAGTAAATAAGGTGCAGCAAGGTGGCCCAATCCTTTTTGTAGCAAAGGACAAGCCTGGACAAACTCTTATATAAAGGAAAGCGCTCCCAAGGACACATGGGAATTATCACCAAGCTAGTTTTCATCACGATCATCTGATTCACGTTCGGTACTTTGATAATTTGGTATGTAGGTGGACCGGTGCGTGGGTGATGTCCTTACTTGGACAAGCCTCCCACTTATGATTAACCTCTAATGCAAGCATCCGCAACTACAAAAGAAGTATTAAGGTAAACCTAACCATAGCATGAAACATATGGATCCAAATCAGCCCCTTACGAAGCAACGCATAAACTAGGGTTTAAGCTTCTGTCACTCTAGCAACCCATCATCTACTTATTACTTCCCAATGCCTTCCTCTAGGACCAAATAATGGTGAAGTGTCATGTAGTCGACGTTCACATGACACCACTAGAGGAGAGACAACATACATCTCATGAAAATATCGAACGAAGACCAAATTCACATGACTACTAATAGCAAGACTTCTCCCATGTCGTCGGGAACAAAAGTAACTACTCACAAGACATAATATGGTTCGTGATCAGAGGGGTATTAATATGCATAGTGGATCTGAACATATGAGCTTCTACCAAATAAACCAACTAGCATCAACTAGAAGGAGTAATCAACACTACTAGCAACCCACAGGTACCAATCTGAGGTTTGGGTACAAAGATTTGATACTAGAGATGAACTAGGGTTTGAGAGGAGATGGTGCTGGTGAAGATGTTGATGAAGATAGCCCTCCCCAATATGGGAGAGTTGTTGGTGATGATGGCGGTGATGATTTCCCCCTCCCGGAGGGAAGTATCCCTGGCAGAACAGCTCTGCCGGAGCCCTAGATTGGTTTCCGCCTCGGTACCACCTTGAGACGGCGGCGTCTGGTCTCGAAAGCCTCCTTATGATTTTTTTCCCGGTCAAAACACCTCATATATGAGAAGATGGGCATCGCCGGGCCTTCGGGGGGCCCACGAGACAGGGGGGCGCGCCCCCACCCTCGTGGACAGCAAGTGGCCCCCCTCGTGAACTTCTTTCGCCGGATATTTTTTATATTTTCTGAAACGGAGTTCTGTGGAGTTTCGGGGCTTTTGGAGTTGTGCTGAATAGGTTTCCATTGTTTGCTCCTTTTCCAGCCCGGAATTCCAGCTGCCGGCATTCTCCGTCTTCATGTCAACCTTGTAAAATAAGAGAGAAAGGCATAAGTATTGTGACAAAACAAGTAATAAAAGCCCATAATGCAATAAATATCAACATATAAGCATGATGCAAAATGGACGTATCAACTCCCCCAAGCTTAGACCTCGCTTGTCCTCAAGTGAAAGCCGATATCGGAAAATATGTCCACATGTTTAGAGATAGAGGTGTCGATAAAAATAAAATACGGACATGAGGGCATCATGATCATTCTCATAACAACAACATATATATATATATATATATATATATATATATATATATATATATATATATATATATATATATATATATATATATATATTGTCATATGATTCTTATGCTAAAGTAACAATTCATCCACAATATCAAGCATGAATCATAAACTTCATTGGAAACTAACAAACTTTGATCTCGGTCATTGAAGCAATTGCAATTTATCGTAACATCGAAAAGAGTCAATATAAGAGCTTTTCAACAAGCCTACATACTCAACTATCATTTAGTCTTTCACAATTGCTCACTCACGCAATACTTATGGTTATGGAGTTTTAATCGGACACAGAGAAAGATAGGGGCTTATGGTGTTGCCTCCCAACCTTTTACCTCAAGGGTAATGTCAACAGTAATAGACCATGAAAACATACATCCAAGTGGGTATATATGTCAGGATCTTTCCAACACAATGTGCTTGCGAAAGGATAAAATATAAAAAGGAAAGTTGGATTTCACCTTGACTCTTGTAAGGCAAGAATAATAGATAGGCCCTTCGCAGAGGGAAGCAGAGGTTGTCATGTGTTTTTATGGTTGGATGCACAAAGTCTTAGCACAGAAGAACGTCACTTTGTATTGCCACTTGTGATAAGGACCTTTATTATGCAGTCCGTCGCTTTTATTACTTCCATATCACAAGATCATATAAAGCTAATTTCCTCCATACTAATAAATCATACATATTTGAGCGAGTTTGCAACATGACCACTTACTTGGAAGGATCTTTCTCAATCCATAGGTAGGTATGGTGGACTCTCATGGCAAAACTGGGTTTAAGGATGTATGGAAGCACAAGTAGTATCTCTACTTGGTGCGAGGAGTTTGGGCTTGCATGAGGGGTAAAGGCAAGCTCAACATGTTGGATGATCCATGACAATATACTTTATTTCGGATATAAGAAAACATAACCCATTATGTTGTCTTCCTTGTCCAACATCAACTCTTTAGCATGTCATACTTTAATGAGTGCTCACAATCATAAAAGATGTCCAAGATAGTATATTTGTATGTGAAGCCTCTCTTCTTTTATTACTTCCTATTAATTGCAACGATGACCAAAACTATGTTTGTCAACTCCCAACAACTTTTATTTATCATACTCTTATATGTGAAGTCATTAGTTCCCACAAGATCAATCTGATCTCTTGGATACTCTTTATGTTTTCTTTTTATCATGGCCAAGGTGAGGAAATCAAGCCCTTGACTCAACACTAATCTTTATTATATAGCTCACGGACTCGATTACAAAGGGTAAAGATCATAAAGCAAAATCTCACAACTAGATCATGCTAACTTCATTCTACTAGATCAAGATACTACCAAAAGGATCAAACTAAGTAAAACGGTAAAGATAGGAGTGATGGTGATACGATATCGGGGACACTCCCCCAAGCTTGGCAGTTGCCAAGGGGAGTGCCCATACCCATATGATTATGTCTCCTTCTTTGGGGGGTGGTGATGGAGTTGAAAGTAGTGACGTTGGATCATCATATATTGAGCATAGGAGATCCTCCAGCTTGCGGATGATACCTTTGAGTGCAGCTATGTAATCCTTCAACAAAATATTTTTGCTTGTGAGATGCTTGTTTCGAATTTGAGTTAACTCAATCATCCTAAAAGCTTCAATCTCAGTTGAGGTAAAGAGATTAGGAAGAGATTTAGGGGTGTCTTCTTCTCCCGATGCCGGAGCCGGATCTTCCACCTCCTTCTTGATCTTCTTCTCCTTGTGGATCTCCTCGGGTCCTTCCCTCTTCAGATCTATCTTCATTAGCCAAGCATAGTTGCCTTCGTTGTTGGAGGAGGGAGACGACATGATGCCTGGCTTTGCAAACCCTAGCAGAAAACAGCTCGAAACAAGAACAGAGGATTTTCGCGTGATATAGAGGTCAAAACCTTCGGGGGTATATATAATGATTTTTTACCGACCAAATGGAGTAACCCACGAGAAAACGGAGTCCGGGAGGCACACAGGGTGCCCACGAGGCAGGGGGCGCGCCCTCCACCCTCGTGGACGCCTCGTGTCTCTTCCGGACGGCTACTTATTTTTCTAATTTTTCTAAGTATTCCAAAACGGAGAAAAATTGCCTTTAGAACTGTTTTGGAGTCGGTTTACTTAACGTATCACATACCTCTTCCTTTTCGGAGTCTGGATCGTTCTGGAAAGTGTCCCTTATGTATTCCTCCGGGGTTACAATTTCAATAACATTGGTTTCAACATTTATAGGATTACCTGAGATATAATGTTTGATTCTTTGATCGTTCACCACCTTCGGATTTGTGCCTTCGAAGTTGTTGATTTGTATGGCACTGGACCGATAGACCTCCTCGATAATGTAAGGTCCTTCCCACTTGGAGAGAAGTTTTCCTGCAAAAAATCTTAAACGAGAGTTCAATAGCAAGACATAATCACCTACGTTAAACTCACGCTTTTGTATCCTTTTGTCATGCCATCTTTTAACTTTTTTCTTTAAACAGCTTGGCATTCTCATAGGCCTGGGTTCTCCATTCATCAAGACAGCTAATGTCAAACAACCTCTTCTCACCGGCAAGTTTGAAATCGTAGTTGAGCTCTTTAATAGCCCAATATGCCTTATGTTCTAGCTCAAGAGGTAAGTGACAAGCTTTTCCATAAACCATCTTATATGGAGATATACCCATAGGATTTTTTTATGCAGTTCTATAGGCCCATAATCCATCATCAAGTTTCTTGGACCAATTCTTCATAGACCTATTAACTGTCGTTTGCAAAATTAATTTCAACTCTCTATTACATAGTTCTACTTGACCACTAGTCTGTGGGTGATAAGGGGATGCAATTCTATGGTTCACATCATATTTAGCAAGCATTTTACGGAAAGCACCATGAATAAAGTGTGAACCACCATTAGTCATTAGATATCTAGGGACTCCAAACCTCGAAAAAATAACTTCTTTAAGCATCTTAATAGAGGTGTTGTGATCAGCACTACTAGTTGGAATAGCTTCTACCCACTTTGTGACGCCCCCGATTTGACCGTACACTAATCATGCACGCAAATGTGTACGACCAAGATCAGGGACTCACTCGAAGATATCACAACACAACTCTAGACACAAATTAAAATAATACAAGCTTTATAATAAAAGCCAGGGGCCTCGAGGGATCGAATACATAAGCTCGAAAACACAAGAGTTAGCGGAAGCAATAATATCTGAGTACAGACATAAGTTAAACAAGTTTGCCTTAAGAAGGCTAGCACCAAAGTAACAACGATCGAAAAGGCAAGGCCTCCTGCCTGGGACCTCCTAACTACTCCTCGAAGCCGAACTCCATGTAGAAACATCCTCGGGATCTTCTGGCTCCTGGACTCCATCAATCTGGTTGCATCATCCGAGAAGAAGGAACAAAGGGGGAAAAGGGGGAGCAAAGCAACCGTGAGTACTCATCCAAAGTACTCACAAGCAAGGATCGACACTACATATGCAATGATATATGTGTAAAGGGGGGGTAATATATGTGGGTTAAACTGCAGAATGCCAGAATAAGAGGGGGATAGCTAAATCAATCGAAGACTACGCTTCTGGCAACCTCCATCTTGCAGTAGTAGAAGAGAGTAGATGGAATTGTAACAAGTGTCAAAGATTCTGGCAGCCTCCGTCTTGCAGGAGTAGAAGGGAGTAGATGGTAAGTTCACCAAGTAACATCGTATAGCATAATCCTACTCGGCGATCCTCCTGCACATCACCCTGTGACTGTGAGAGAGCGACCACCGAGTTATATCTAGAACTTATCTGGGTGTGTTTTATTAAGTATCCCGTTCTAGTTGTCATGAGGTCAGAGTACAACTCCGGGTCGTCCTTTTACCGAGGGACACGGCTATTCGAATAGATTAACTTCCCTGCAGGGGTGCACCACATAACCCAGCATGCTCGATCCCATTTGGCCGGACACACTTTCTAGGGTCATGCCCGGCCTCGGAAGATCAACACGTCGCAGCCCTACCTAAGCACAACAGAGAGGTCAGCACACCGGTCTAAGTCCTAGGCGCGCAGGGGTCCGGGCCCATCTCCCAACGCACACCTGCACGTTGCGTACGCGGCCGGTGAGCAGTCCAACCTGGCGCGCGCCGCTCAGTCGCTGACGTCAAGAAGGCTTCCGCTGATACCACGACGTCGAGTGCCCATAACTATTCCCACGTAGCTGGTTAGTGCGTATAGGACAATGGCCAGACTCAAATCAAATATCCAAACTCGTTAAGCGTGTTATTATGAAATAACCGCGGACAACGACGAGGGCCAGGCCACCTCTCGACTGGGTGTCTCAACCTGCCCTGTCGCTCTGCCACAAAGATCCACTCGGGGGTCGTCGGGAACACTCAGGCCCACCACTACCTGGATGGAGCCACCTGTCCTTTCAGCCCCCACATCGGAATCACCTGTGGGTACTCAATGAGCCGACCCGACTTTAGTCACATCATGTGTCATGTAAAGTATGTATATAGTATATACCCGTGATCACCACCCTAAGTGATCACGGCCCGATAGTATAGCATGGCAGACAGACAAGGATGTAGGGCCACTGATGGAATACTAGCATCCTATACAAAACATTTAGGATAGCAGCTAAAGGTATCAACAGTAGTAGCAACAATGATAGGGTATGCAATAGAATAGGAGTTATCGAATCATCAACAGTAGCAATTCTAATACAAGAGTGAGAGAGAAGAGAATGGGCGATATCTGGTGATCAAGGGGGGTTGGCTTGCCTGGTTGCCTTGGCAAGAAGGAGCAGTCGTCGTCGACGTAGTCGAATACAGTGGTATCGGCATCGTCTCAGGGTCTACCGGAAAGGAAGTAATGGAGGGGAAACACAATAAATAACATAGCAATAAAAAGCATAACACAGCAATACGCGGTGCTAGGGGGTGGTCTAACGTGGTGGGAGGTGATACCGGCGAAGGAGGGAAACATCCGGGAAAGTATCCCGGTGTTTCACATTTTCGGACAGATGGACCGGAGGGTGAAAGTTGCATGTTCACTATCCTGTGGGCGTGCGGTAGACGAACGGACGGCGTATTCGGATTCGTCTCGTCGTTCTGAGCAACTTTCATATATAAATTATTTTCATCCGAGTTACGGTTTATTTTATATGATTTTCCAAAGTTTTAATCATTTCTGGAATTTGTTTAATTCGAAAATAAAACAGCAAAAACTTTTGTTACCTAGTGTTACTCTAGGCAGAGTGTATTATAGGTGGGGCCAGGGTTGTTCGGTCAACAGTTGACCAATCATGGTTGACTGGTCAACAGGGTCAATGGGGACCCACAAGTTAGTGGCACATGTTATATTTAAAGGGGGTATTTTGCATAGGGGGTCCCACACATCATAAGCAATAGGCTAACTAATCAAATAAGTAAACTAAATAATTATAGGGACTCCACTTGGCATAGACTAAATTAGTCCCTACTCTAAACTACTCCTAATTAACAGGGCCGTCCATTAGCACAGCCGTGCCTCACGGCTTGGCACACATGTGCAAGACGCAAGGCAGCTGCCATGGCTAAGAGGCTCACACGGGTGGAGGCCAAGAGCAGCAGCTACTTAGGAGCAGTGGCAGTATCAGCGGCCAGCAGCGTAAGCAGCGGCAGCAAGGCAATAGCAGCAGCAGGCAAGAGCAACTGGCCGCGCAAAGAAGCAGCACAACATCGACAGTAGCGGCAGCAGCAGCACTCGGGTATGGACGAATGGGCGTGGCGCGCGCATGGAAAGGCGCCGGGGAACATCAGCCAGCGGCGGGATGCACGCGGATGGCACGGGTCGCGGCAAGGTCCGGCCAGGCGAGGCGGCGCAGTGCGCGCCCAGGAGAATCAAGCTCCCTGCCATGGCGGTCGAGCGTCAGGTAGGCTAAACGGCGATGGATCGAGGTGGATGAAGGGGGGATCCGGAGGAGGTTCTCACCGTGAGTCCATTGGCGTGCTCGGGAAGGGTCGGGGTGGACCGAAGGGACGATGGCGACGGCGACAAAGGGATGGCTGGATGAAGAAGATGATGATGGCACGGCAACGCAGTGCCTCGACTTGATGGGGCGCCCGGGATCGATGAAGTCGAGCGCGGTGGAGCTCCTGGACATCCTCCCGCACGCCGGAGACGCCGGTGGCCATGACAACGACGACGGGGCAGCGGTCACCGCAAGATCTCACAAGCTCGATTCGGTCCAGAGGGGAAGGGGGTCGATGGGGATCGAGGGGGGAATGTTTGAGACGGGGGCTAGGGTTTCGGTGGACGCCTTTTTAGGCCGGGGGAGGCGACGTGGTGGCCATCCGGCCATGGCGCCGTCGGATGGTTGCCACGCCATGGCCTCTGCCTCCTTTGCTGTACAGGAAAAGGGGAAAGACCCATGGTGGGCTGGGCCAACAACTGTAGTAGTAGGCTACAATTGCACATAAGTGCCCTTTTGTTTTATCATGTTCTGTCTTATTATTTGTTCTACCACTATTTTTCCTTTAGTTTATGTAGCAAATGATTTTTGCTATAGTTGAAACATGGCACATAAATCAAGCACATTATTCTAGAATCCCACATATATCTTGAGTCCATTTTGTAATATTTAAAAAAAATGTTTGTATTTAAATGGTCCATTATGATGTTGTTGGCCCACTCCATAATTTACTAGGGATTATTTATTGAGTCAAATGATGTGGTTTCAATCAGGAAAACTGATCAGGCGAATTTATAGAATAGTGCAAACATTTTAGTTTTATCATTTGAAGAAATAATAAGTTGACTTGCAATTCAAATTTGAATTATTATTTGATTTTTATTAGGTGGCAAATTGGCTTAATTCCCGTGTTTACTGTAGGGTGAGTTTACTGTAGCTTGATTCCCGTGTTTTACGCACTTAGTAACGTAATCAACAGCAACTAAAATATGTGTGTACCCATTAATTAGAGGCAGGAAACTGTCCCATATAATCAAAGCCCCAAACATCAAATGTGTACCAACCGTAACATCTTTCCATTTTTACCCTTGTCTACGTTGCCACCTGTTGGTGACCCCTTGAGCATATAAAAGGAGGCCCATGCGCAACGTAGAGGGGGGGGGAGAGAACACTCACGCTCGGCCTCGCTAGCTGTTGGTGTGTACTGTAGCACTCAGCGCTCCCGAGCAAGAACTCAATACAAACCACAAAGCAGGAGTAGGGTTTTACGCATCCGTGCGGCCCGAACCTGGGTAAACTGCTCGTGTGTTTCGCCTCGATCCGCTCTTCGTGCGATCTTCGCCCCCATCTCCCGGGCCTGGGCCATACACGGTGCCGAGCGCTGTTAGGCCAGGCCCAAAACAGGGCACGGGCACGCGCGGCCTGGGTTACGCCGTATCTCTCTCCGTATCCACCGAGCCCTCCCCGAATGACACGCGTTGAATGCGGCGTCGTGGGAGAGATCGTGGGTGGTTTCTTTATTCGGAAAGACGGAGCGTCCGCCCCCTCCCTCCTTATAAGCAGGGGAAACAGGGGCAGTTCGCCCACTCGCCGGTTGCTATTCCAATCTCGGAAACCTCTACCGCTCCCACTTCTTCCCAAAGCTGAAAGAGAGCAGCGCTCTGCCCCCCATCGCCACCAACACCACCAACACCGTCGACCTCCCTCACCACTTCCGCCATGGCTCCGAAAGCCGACAAGGGGAAGGTCGTGAAGTCGACCGAGGCGCAGCGGCTCGTGGCGCTGCGAAAGGAGTGGGCAATCTTCCTCCCCAAGCTCGCCGCGAAGGAGCTGAGGGAGTATTACTACCTCTTCTGGTCGACGGAGACGCGGGCGCATCCGCGCACGAAGGTACTTCCAGCCGTCGCTTAGAGAATGGCTCCAAATGGATATCCCTTCTTCGCCTTGTTCTTCTACTGCGGGCTCTGCCCGCCTTTCTTTGAGTTTTTCTGCGATCTTATGAACACCTACGGGTTCCGCCTCCTTGACTTCACCCCCAATGTTGTTTTGACCATGGCAGTTTTCGCACATCTCTGCGAAAACTTTGTCGAAGTCTATCCAAACGTAGCCCTTTTTCGCCACTTCTTTATGCCCCGAGTTGAGAGAGGAGAGCCTTTATCCGGCGGAATCGCCTGGATCTCGAGAGCCGGCAAGAAAGAAGCTTATCTGGAGGGAGAGTTCCACGGCAAGTGGGAGGAATGGAGAGCAGACTGGTGCTGGATTGTCGAGGAGAACCCGCAGCCGTTTACCGCCCGGCGCCAAACCCCAGGAGCGCGCGGCAGCGATTGGAGCAACGTGTCCCCGGAAGACGATAGCCTGAAGATTGCCGTCACCCGGATCCAACGCCTTAGGCTTGCCGGGCTCACTGTAGGCGCGGTTGGCGCAGATTTTCTTCGCCGCCGCATCACCCCCCTGCAGGAGAGGAGGAGACCCGCCTGGGACTTCAAGAATGCGGCGGACATCATGAGGCTGCGCCCGGGCCTTAACTTCAACTTCACTGTTTTGGAACTTGACGCAATGCTCCGGGAGCTGTTCAAGTACGACCCTCAACATCCCGAAGTGTTCAGGTTGCCGAAGGATGTCGTTCCGCTGTGCAACAACGCCGCGCTCAGCCGCATCCGTGCAATGATGCCGCTGTGTGACTCGCATGGGATTGTCCCAACTTGGCAAGAGCCTGCAGACGTCGTCGTGCAGGAGTTCTTTGACGGCTTGGTAGAAGTGTCGGTCCGCTCCGACGACAAGAAAAGCCTCACTCGCGCCACCACCGATGCGGAGATGAAACGCATCGCCACTAGGCTAGAAGAGGCGGCGGTAGCCGCAGCCGCGGGCGAGTTTGGATTCACGTGGAGGAGGCAGAGGCAGCAGAGTCGGCAAGCCGTGCCGAGCGAGAGGAGCTTGCCTGCGAGGAAGAGCTTGCCGGGCATGATGTCGGGTCGAGCGAGACCGCCGAGGATACGAGCGGCTCGTTGGAGATCAACTCCTCTTCCTCCTCATCTTCAGACAGCTCGCCGCAAGCAGAGCCCCCAGCTCCACCAAGAAGGCGTCTCCGCAAGGCCGGGGACGTAGCGGAGTGGCGGGCGAGTCGACAATCGCCGCGCCGCGCGACACGCTCCACCACGGCAAGCACTGTTGCCGCGGGAGCACCTCACGCTGCTGCGGCAACTGGAGCGGGGTCCACCCGGACCACCGCTTCTGCTCCTGCCGCTTCTCGCGCCGCGGCGGCAGCCGGAGCGAGGTCGTCTCGGACCACCGCCACTGCTCCCGCCAAGCGGCCAAGGGAACCTACTCCTCCGCCTCCTCGCGCCGGAGGTGAGCCGGACAGCGACTTCTCCGCGTTCAGCTCCGACGAGGAAGAAGAAGAGTAAGATTCTTTGTTGTACTTGTAGTTCTTCAATTCTTGATGTTTTGTCTTGTATCTCATTTGCTTTACTCCGAACCTATCCCTTCTTTAGGACTCTGGCCCAGAGAGCGGCGAAGAGAGCCAAGGTCCCGGTGATTATCGTCGAGGACGAACCCACCGCGACAGCAGAGGGTGCGGCCGAGACAACCTTGCCGGACCCGGCAACTATTCTCCAGAGAAGCCCCCAGCGTAAGTGTATGGTTCGCTTTCCGCTGTTAGGCGCGCATGGACGCTCTTTCTGTTGGGGAACGTAGTATATTAAAATTTTACTACGATCACGCAAGATCTATCTACTAGATGCATAGCAACGAGAGGGGAGAGTGTGTCTACGTACCCTCGATCGGGAGCGGAAGCGTCAAGTGATGCGGTTGATGTAGTCGAACTTCTTCGCGATCCAACCGATCAAGCACCGAACGTGCGGCACCTCCGCATTCAGCACACGTTTAGCTTGATGACGTCCCACGAGCTCTTGATCCAGTTGAGCTTCACGGGAGAGTTTCGTCAGCACGACGGCGTGGTGAAGGATATGATGTATCTACCGGCGCAGGGCTTCGCCTAAGCACTGCAACGGTATGACCGAGGTGTGTTTCTTTGGAGGGGGGCACCACACACGGCTAAAACAATTCAACTTGTGTGTCCTAGGGTGCCCCCCTGCCCCCGTATATAAAGGAGCAAGGGAGAGGCCGGCCCTAGAGGGGGCGCGCCAAGTGTGGGGAGTCCTACTAGGACTCCCAAGTCCTAGTAGGATTCCCCTTTCCTTTCCGGAGTAGGAGAGAAGGAAAGAGGTGGAGAGGGAGAAGGAAAAGGGGGCTGCACCCCTTGTCCAATTCGGACCAGAGGGGGGCGCGCGCCTCCTTCCTTTTGGCCTTTCTCCTCTATTCCCGTATGGCCCAATAAGGCCCATATACACTACAAGAAATATGTCAACTTGTGACCACAACTATTGGTCCCTGAATTGTCACAAATTTCCATTTGTGACCTTTTTGTGACCAAAAACATAAGGTCAAAAGCTGGCCGTCATAAACTGACTATAGCGACCTTCTCTGTGAGAAGGTCATAGACGTTTTTGACCAAAATATGCCTACTGTCGTGTTTTGGTCACTAGCAGCCTCCCCAGGCCACGTAGGCATCCAGCGTGGCAAGCTGATGTGGCACAAGATTCAGCCCGGTCCAATTCGGTTTTCTACTTGGGCCTAGCCCAACAATTCGGCCTTTTTAATATATATTTTTTCCTGCTAGTTTTTGTAAGCTACTTGGGCCTTGACCAACAATTCAGCTTTTTATTTGTTTCTGGGTCGTGTCCTTTTAACATTATTTGGGCTATTATATTTTGGAGCTGGACCCACCAATCAGATGGGTCCCACTTGTCATCATCTCACACATTGGGCCCACTTGACAGAAATTTCAAAACTGCTCAGATTATTTTCATAAGTGGGTCCCACGAGTCAGGTTTCCATTCCACACGTTTTCAAATCACATACATAATCAATATTTCAGACCGAACAGTACAAATGTAGTTCATCAAATAACACTAAGTCTACTACAATCTGTACAGTCTATTACAACCCCAATATGCCTACTGTTACAATATTACAATATTTACAGTCTCGTCTTCAAACTTCGTAGAGACAACTCTTGCGGAGTAGGGCCACACTACACGGCTTCAAACTTCAAATTTCGTAGACCTGGGGCTCCTGTAAAAGAGTGAACACATAGGCTACCAGCATTAGAGTCGCTATTATTCCTGGACAATCAAAAAATTATATATTGAAAGAGATCTCATAGAAATGTAGATTTATGAACCAAATATATGATAAAGCAACAGATTCAACCAACTTCAAAGACCTATATGTTTGTGATGCATCTTCACATAGTATAATATGATTCCAGGAGACCACAAGAGCATCAATCAGCAGCAGGTGTATAGCTAGCAAAGTACTACTCCCTCCGTCCGGAAATACTTGTCATCAAAATGAATAAAAGAGGATGTATCTAGATGTATTTTAGTTCTAGATACATCCTCTTTTGTCCATTTTGATGACAAGTATTTTCGGACGGAGGGAGTACTAGACATCATCGACACGTGAACCATAACATGTCCAGCAAGGAAACAAAAAATGGAACAAGTACCAATTTTGGATAACATGTCCAGGAAGGACATCCAATGGTTTCAGTCACATCCTAATAAACCAGCGGCACTCTAATACTAGTAATTACCAGCAGCAAATCAAAAAGTTCCATGTACTACTCCAAGTCCTACACTAAACTACTCCAAGATCATTTTCATTTCCATTTGATCATTTAATGTTAAACAAGCAGTGCAAGCAAGAGAATAGTGCAAACAAAGTATGCAAGAATGTTGTACTACTCCATTTGATCATTTTCATTTCCGAAATGTGTTGCTGTGCATCTTGAAAGTTCAACCTCCTACAGAAGCTTCATCAGAAGAAGTTATTTTTAACAGAAGCTACAAAAAAATTATACTCAACATGCACAACAAATTTACACAGAGAGAGGAGAGGACCAATTTACAGTGAGTTTCAAGCAAATAACAAGACAAGTTAACTTGTATGGCCCCTTTTTTATTTTCAGTTAACAAGACTGGTAAGCAAGTGAACAAATTCAGAACAAGACTGGAGTAAATGCTGAGATACAAGTACTCCTACTGGAATATCTAAACATGTTCGACTGCTTAAGCATGCAGAACAAGACTGGAGTACATAAACATGTTCGACTACAGAAGTTCCCTCGCCAAAGCAATGAACATTCATGACTAGCAAGGGAACTGCAAAATTAAGAAGCTACTCTGCACTCTACCTGCAGTAGATGAAGAAACTGTAATACAGGCAGTATGTATTGAGATTGCAGTGAAAACAAACAAGAAGAACACATTTAGTCTGATTGTGCTATTGACAATTTAAAGCATTTTTGCTACACACATTGGGAATGATAGCATGGTCTTACAGTAGTGTAATGCCCCGGATGTAATACTTTCCCTTTTGGGTATATAATAAATCTCCGGCTTCATCTATTTCCATTTCGGGTTCTTGTCTTTCGGGCTTTTCGTCGTTTTGTTGTGTGAGTGTGTGGCATTCATTCATATCATGTAGACATGTGCGTTGCTTTTGTTTGTGTTGTGGGTTGTTTCCGGTTCGTGGCGTTTCTTCCCGTTGTCCGTTTCGTGTTCCGGAGCTCCCTCTCGTGTCCGTGACGTCCCGTAGGCCTTCTTTGTTGTTCGGGCGTTTTCGTTACCGGTGTGCCGCGAGGTTGTGTTGTGTGTTGTTGTTTTGTTGTGTGTAACCCGCCTCTCAAATCTCGTCTCGTTTGGACTCCGTTGACTTTTCCCTCCGTTGTCCGTGTGGGTCCGAAGTGCCCTTACTTCGTGTCCCGAAAACACCCCCGCTGCTTTCTTTTATCTCCGTCTGGTCCCTTTTAAATCATCCCGCGATCGGATCCGTTGGATCCAGATCGGAGGGCTCCTAAACATCCCCTAGTCTCCAAACCCTAGTCTGACTGCTATATATAGACCCTCTAGTCTATTTGGCATGTCCCCTTCTTCTTCCTCCCCTCTCCTTTCTTTTTTTTTCCCTTTTATCTTCAGATCCAGTTTATCTGCCCGGATCCCGAAGGAATCCATCAGATCAGCCAGCCGCCGGGTTCTCCTCGCCTCGAACGCTGCGGGGTCAACGACCGCGTCGAGTCGCAGCACCCTCCGTCCGCCTCCACTTGGCGCCAGGGGCCACCCAGCGCTCGGCCGCTCCAGCGGGCCGTACCGCCCCGTCGGTCCCCACTTGGCCGGCTTCGCGCGCCGGGCCAGGGGCCGCTTCCCCGACCGCGCACCGGCGCCTCGCCCACGGGCCTCCTCCACCCCGCGCCAGAGGCCCACGTCCTCTCCGCGCGCGCCGCAGCCGCGGAGGCCCTTCGCCGCCTCCAGCCGTTTCGCCGGGCCGCGCCTCCACCAGTTCTTGGGCCACGCGCGGGCCAGCCGCTGCTCTGCTCCGCCTCGCGCGGTGGGCCGCCGCCGCCGGCCCGTACTACCGCCGCCGCACAGTGCCCCAGCGCCGCCACTGTTCACTCCGGGCCGGATCCAGATCCAGCCGCCGGCCCGTTCTCCGTTTTTTTTCCGATCCGGATCAGATCTGTTCTGAGGTTGACTTCTTCTAACCCTAAGTCCAGTTTTTCTGTTATCTGAGAATGCAATCTTTGCACTGCTGTAACTTTTTACCTGTTGCTCCGTTTTGAGCATGTGATATGTCCAGATGTTCGTGGAGATGCCCTCTACGTTTTACCTGTTGTAGTCATGCATGTTAGAGGTCATCTAGGTGCTTGTCTTGCTGTTACAATAGTGTATGATGATATAAACTGCTGCTATGTGTTATTTTTGTGCCACCTTTGACATGTGATATCTTTTAGCTCGTTTGTCCAAACGATGCAAATGACATGTCCACGTGTTCGTCTCGTCACGAACTACGTGTTGCTTGTGATAGGTTGCATGGTAGATGTATTGTTTCCTTGTTATCTTCGTTGCAAGATGCCATGTTCAAATGTTGTGTTTTTACTTGTTATGAAATGCCATCTTGTTGAGCTCGTTGTAATCGGTGTGTTCACCACATTGATGCATGCTTGTGTGTTTCGGGATCACCGTCATATGTATTTTGATGAGGTGCTTACCCTTTGCCATGTTTAGTTTAGATGTGACTTAAACATGCTCTTTTTGTTGCTATGATGATGTTGCTGTTTTAGGACTTAGTGAAATTTCACTAAGTCTGAAATCTGTAACGTTCCGAAGCCATGTTCGTGTGATGTTGTAGGACAAAGCATGATAGTTTTGGGGTGGATTTTGATTGTTCCATGAAGTATATATTGTTGTCTTTCCATCCATGTCCTCACATGTCCATTTGAGGTGCTGTAGCATGCTTATCTTTTGCTCCAAACTTTCAATAAAATTCTGCTGCCAGAATTTTATTTCAAAGTTCAATATGTCCAAGATCATTGCTAGTGATCCGTGACTCCGTTGGGGGTGCACTTTGGACCTAGTTGCTGTACATTATATCTAGTTTATGTTCAAGTCCTTTGCCATGCTTTTTGGGTGCTGTAGATTAATTATTTTGTGCTCCCAAGATGCTATGTTGCTGTAATTTGCAGTTTTCGCTCAAATCTTGTTTCGGGCATAACTTTTAGCCCGTAACTCCGATTTCAGCGAACTTTATATCAAACTTGGGTGATTTTCTGTGTAGATTAATAATATCAGGTTGTTATCTTGTTTTGAGGTGTTTTGCTTGAGTGATGTTTTCCGTGCTCCATGTGCATCTCTAGTGCATCCATCATGCATACATGTTTATCGAGTGCGCATTGCATCGTGTTGATTGGTGCTTGTTGTGTTTGTCTTGTTTAGACCCGGAAGTTGAGCACGAGTTTTCCAACGAGGTTGAGCACGAGGTTTCCAACGAGTTTGAGCAAGAGGACCCTTCTTTTGATCCGAACTTCTTCTCTTCAGGCAAGATGACCGAACCCCGATAACATTACTATCTTTGTCTATTGCTAGTAGTCTCGATCTATAGTTTTGCCTCGATGCCCATGTTCTTCTTGTCAGCCTCCTACTTGTAACCAATTGCCATGTTTAACCACCCTACCTATGCAAACCGTTGCTTGGCTAAGTACGCTTCGCTCAGCCCTTCTTATAGCGTTGCTAGTTGCAGGTGAAGTGAAGATGCTTGCTCCATGATGAAGTTTGGTTGGGTTATATCACACTATATAAATGCTTTAATTAAAATCACATATATATTGGCAAGGGTGGAAGGCTAAGCCTTTTGCTTGGTGTTTTGTTCCACTCATGCCGTTAGGATCCGTATAAGCCGGTTTTATGTTCCTTGATTATGCGTTCCTAACACGGTTGGGGTGTATGGGACCCCCTCGATAAACCGCTAAGTGCTAAGTCTTTTCCAGCAAGTCCCAACATTGGTACTATTCGCCTAACACAACTAAAACCTTTCCGAGGGAGTAATTAACCCGAGGCTTAATTAATTCAACCCCCCTGGGCCAGTGCTCGTTTTGAGTGTTGGTCCAAACTAGAGTCGTGTGCGGGGCCCCCCTTGGCAACTTGGGTTTCGGCCACTGTACGCTGTGCTCATCCGGTCGTGGCCTGAGACGAGATACGCGCGGCTACTATCAGGGTGTCGGCACGCCGGGAGGATTTGCTGGATTAGCCTTACCTTAGTTCGGTTTAACGTGAGCACGGGATTCCGAGGATACTCGGGTCTTCCCACTTTGGAGTTGCGACTCCGCGGATCGTGGGCTTGTAATGGGTCAAGTTGGAACACCCCTGCAGGGTTTGAACTTTCGAAAGCCGTGCCCGCGGTTATGTGGCAGATGGGAGCTTGTTAATTCCGGTTGTAGATAACTTGACACAATGATACTAATACACTACCAGCGTGAGTTCCGTGACTGTCAATTTCCGAATAGGGATTCGGGAGTTGAACACGGAGGGGTTATGTTTGTGAGCTTGTAGCTAGGATCACTTAGTGATCACTTCTCGCGTTGCCTTCTCTTCTCGCTCTCTCTTGCGTAAGTTAGATGCTAGTTGCTGCTGCAGACTCTTTGTTGTTCCTTCACCTCATTCTTTCTTCAGCCTTTCCCTCACCTAAAGGCTTTGATAGTTCTGTTACCCGGGAACGGGATTGCTGAGTCCTCTGTGGCTCACAGTTACTTCACACACCAGATGCAGGTCCAGCCGTGAGCTATCCAGGAGATGGCACCGAGCTGGATTGGGAGTACGACGAGGAGCGTAGTCGTTACTACGTGCGCTACCCGGACGATCAGTAGTGGAGACTCTTACTAGGATTCGATCCGCCTGTGGTTGTTTTATTTATCTGAGTTTGGTACTTTGACATTTGGATTTTGCCCTTAGAGGGTTGTAGTGATCTTATTGTATGATGTTTGAGACTTGTACTGTTATTCTGTGACGTGGCGATTGTAAGCCAACTATCTTCAGTTTACTTTCCCCCTTTTACATGAGTTGTGCAAAGATTACCAAACTTGAGATCATTCTAGGATGGACTTATGCCTTTAAGTCGGGCCTCGACCCGTAGGAGGTATAATTCCATCCTGGGCATTACAAGTTGGTATTCAGAGCCTTCTCCGACCTAGGAGCCCCCACTGTTTGATCGAACCGTTGACGGTTGAGTCTAGGCACACACTGAAAACTTTTTGAGTCATATATTATATCGGAGAGTAGGATTCTTTGCTTCTCATCCCCTTTCTCTCTGGTGAGGACTCCTGACGTCTACTCTTGTCTCTCCTATCTTCAAAATTTGCACAAAATTTTTTTTTTAGGATTCCCGCGAGTATTCTGGGATTGTTTCGATGTTCTTGTGACAAGGATATTGTTCTCGATGCCTCCTGTTACCGAGGAGTTGAGCTTCGGGGTATCACTGTAACAAGCATATCGCGACAGTACTAAATACTTAAGACGGCCGACATCGAAAATCTCCCCTATACGGCCAGTGGCACGATAACCCCGACATCACCCAGTACTGGGGAGGTAGTTCGGGAGTATTGCCATAGCTTGTTATAGTGGATGCTTTTCGAAGGTCCGAGGTACACAGCTTCCGAGAAAGACTGGTTATGTGTTGAAGGATGGATACACCTGGATGTAGGTTAGAGTTGATTGCGCGGTGCTTCCCGTGTATCCCCAACACCTGATTGCATAACTGGAATCTTTCGGAAAGCTATAGGTGGGTTTTATCCAGTAGATCGTAGGCATTCTTCCAACGAATGCAGGTTAGCGAGTTCGGGGTTCGACATTGAGTGAAGAGGTTATATGACCGAGGTTACTATCAGGAGTTGCATCTTAAAGGGTCCTTGGCTATGCTGATCCGGGGATTGCAAAACCTTTTCGTAACGCGTTCATATGCTTTCAGCACAAAGATGTTAGAACGAAACTCCTCTCTTGTGTTTGTTCCTTTCTGTACCTTGTTGTTTTTATTATTTATCCTTTTGATCCCTATGTGGCTTCTCGTGAAGACTGATGTTATCAATTAACTAAGAAATTCATTCGTTCCTCTTGTTCGGATGATTTCATTCGTTCTTATTGTTCGAATGATTATTGTGAAGACTTGTTGCAATTCATTCCATTGATTCAGCTTATTCCTTTTGTCAATCAATTGCTGATTCGTGGTCATCTCTTACAGGATGGCTCCGAAAAGGGTTCCGAATGCCAACCCAGAGGGTGAAGAGGTTCCAGAACGTCCTCCTTCACCTCCTCCTCCGCCTGAGGCTTGGAGAGCAATTATGCAGACTACTGCTCAGAACACTCAGTTGATGATGCAGATGATGCAGCAAATGCAAGCTATGCAAGCTAATCAAGCTAATCAGGGCATTCCATTGAACCAAGGCAACTTCTTCCAGCAGCACCATGCTACCCTCAACCAGTTCTTGGCCAACAATCCTAAAGCTTTCAGTTACTGTGTCGACCCTCTTGATGCTGAGGATTGGCTGACCGATATCAAGAAGCATTTTGAGTGCAGTAACGTGAAAGAAGATGACTATGTGAAGTTTGCAGCCTTCCAACTGAAAGATCAAGCAGCTGACTGGTGGCAGCAATACAAAGACTCAAGGCCGGGTCAAGTGATCTCGTGGGAGAACTTCTGCAGGGATTTCCGCTCGCATCACATTCCTACAAGTGTTATTGAGGGTATGCGTGAGCAATTCCGCAACCTCAAGCAGGGCTCCATGTCAGTCTATCAGTATAATGTCAAGTTCCAAAACCTCGCTCGCTATGCAAAGCAAGACATACCTGATGCAAAGAGCAAAATCTATCAGTTCCGTGGAGGTCTCAAAGATGAACTTCAGCTTGCTCTCACTTTGTTCGAGCCAGACGAATTCGATAAGTTCTATAATATGGCTTTGAAACAAGAAGCAGCTCAGCTTAAGATGGAGGCTTCTAAGAAGAGAATTCGAGATGCTGTTCACTCTACCTCATCGTCTCAGTTGGCTGCGAAACAACAGAAATTCTGGCTTCCTCCTCCTCCAATGATTCGAGCTCCATACAACAACTCCAGCAACTTCAACAACTCCAACAACAAGAACTCTGGTGGCCGTGGTTTCTCCCACCCACCCAACCCAAGCAACCAGTCGAAGAAGCAGTTTCAGTCTCAAGGCTCTAAGTCCAGTGGCTCTCAGTTCCGTCCTCTCTCAGAAGTGACTTGCAACAAATGCAATCAGAAGGGTCACTATGCCAACAGATGTCCGAATCCGAAGCGTCTTCCTCCTCCACCACCTATGAGTTCAGCTATTGTCAAGCATGATCCAAAGTCTGCAAGGGTCAATCTGATGAATGCAGCACAAGCAGAGGCTTCTTCTGATGTCATTCTGGGTAATCTCTCAGTGAACTCTTTTCCAGCTAAAGTTTTGTTCGATTCAGGTGCTTCACATTCTTTCATGTCAAGACCTTTTGCATTGTCACATGATATGCCATTGCAAGCTTTGCCGAGTCCGATGTCTGTGCTTTCTCCGGGTTTGCTCATGAACTCCAACAACTTTGTTCCGAATGTTTCTATCCGCATGGGCGATTATCGATTTCTGGCTAATCCGGTGGTTCTTGGTCATTCTGATATTGACCTCATTCTCGGAATGGATTGGCTTTCTCAGCATGATGCTCACATTGATTGTGCTCAAAAGGAAGTCAAGTTGACGCATTCTGATGAAGATGTTATTATCTTCGCCTCCAGGGATAATACTATTCGGCTCTTCTCTCTTAACGATAAGGGTGAAATTAATGCCATAGAGCAAATTCCAGTGGTGAATGAATATCAAGACGTCTTTCCAGAAGAACTTCCAGGAATGCCTCCACACCGTCAGGTGGAGTTTGTCATTGAACTCGAGCCGGGCACCGAACCTGTTTGTCGGCGTCCATACAAGCTCTCTTCAGATGAATTGAAGGAATTGAAGAAACAGTTGGATGAACAGGAGCGTATGGGTCTCATCAGACCGAGTACATCTCCGTGGGGCTGTGGTGTCTTATTTGTCAAGAAGAAAGATGGCACGGAGCGTCTCTGTGTTGACTACCGGCCACTGAACAAGAAGACGATTAAGAACAAGTATCCGCTCCCCAACATCAATGAACTCTTTGAGCAGCTCAAAGGAGCTAAAGTATTCTCTAAGCTTGATCTCCGAATGGGCTACCATCAAATTCGCATTCGCGAGGAAGACATTCCCAAGACGGCGTTCAGAACGAGCTATGGTTCATATGAGTATACCGTCATGTCCTTCGGCCTCGCCAATGCTCCTCCTACCTTCTCAAGGATGATGCATTACATCTTCAACCCCTATACAGGCGAGTTTGTGCTAGTGTATCTGGATGATATTTTGGTGTTTTCCAAGAATGAAGAAGATCACGAAAAGCACTTGCGTCTGGTTCTTGATCGACTCCGAGAGCACAAATTCTATGCCAAGTTCTCAAAGTGCGAGTTTTGGCTCGATAAGGTTCTCTACCTGGGCCACATTATCTCAGCTGACGGTATTGCGGTTAATCCCGAGAAAGTTGAAGCAATTGTCAACTGGGAAGCTCCTCAGAACGTCAAGCAGCTCCGCAGTTTTCTGGGTCTTGCCAGCTATTGCAGAAGGTTTGTGGAGAACTTCTCCAAGATTGCCAAGCCTCTTTCCAACCTCCTCCAGAAGAATGTCAAATACTTTTGGTCTCCTGAGTGTGAAGTGGCTTTCAAAACCCTCAAAGAGAAGCTTGTCTCAGCTCCAGTTCTGATTCCTCCGGATGAATCCAAGCCCTATGAAGTGTTCTGTGACGCTTCTCTTCAAGGCCTTGGTGGTGTGCTTATGCAAGAGAAGAGAATTGTGGCATACACTTCACGTCAGCTCAAGCCAGCTGAGAAGAACTATCCCACACATGATCTCGAGCTAGCAGCTGTGGTACATGCTCTGATTACGTGGAGACATCTGTTGTTGGGCAGAAAGGTCGACATCTTCACTGATCACAAGAGCTTGAAGTACATCTTCACACAGCCGCATCTGAACCTCCGCCAGACTCGTTGGGTCGAGATGATCCAAGAGTACAACCCCAGCATTGAGTACACTCCAGGCAAGGCGAATGTGATTGCAGATGCTTTGAGCAGAAAGGCATATTGCAACAGCCTTCTTATCAAGCCACACCAGCCTGAGCTTTGTGAAGCTTTCAGGAAGCTCAACCTTCAGGTTGTTCCGCAGGGTTTTCTTGCAAATCTCCAGATTGCTCCTACCTTGGAAGATCAAGTCCGTGAGGCTCAGCTCAGTGATACCATGGTGAAGAAGGTGAAACATGGCATTGCAAAGGGCACTCCAAAATATAAGTGCTTCCGTGTTGATGAGAGAGATACCTTGTTCTTTGAGGACAGACTCGTTGTTCCCAAAGGTGATCTCAGGAAGCTAATAATGGAAGAAGATCATGACTCTCTCCTTTCCATTCATCCTGGCAGTTCCAAGATGTATCAAGACCTCAAGCAATCTTACTGGTGGACACGCATGAAAAGGGAAATTGCCCAATTCGTGAATGAATGTGATGTATGCAGAAGAGTGAAAGCAGAACATCAACGTCCAGCCGGTCTTCTCCAACCTCTTCCTATTCCTGAGTGGAAGTTCGACCACATTGAAATGGACTTCGTCACTGGTTTTCCTAAATCCAAGCGAGGCAATGATGCTATCTTTGTGGTGATTGACAAGCTTACCAAAGTCGCTCACTTTCTTCCAGTCAAAGAATCAATCAATGCAGCTCAACTTGCAGAGCTGTACACTTCCAGAATTGTGTCCCTACATGGCATTCCTCAAGTGATATCCTCAGACCGTGGCAGCTTGTTCACATCAAAGTTCTGGGACTCCTTTCAGTCCGCCATGGGCACGAAGATCAGGTTCAACACTGCCTTTCACCCTCAGACTAGTGGTCAAGTCGAGCGTGTGAATCAGATCCTTGAAGATATGCTAAGAGCCTGTGTCATCTCCTTCGGCATGAAATGGGAGGACTGTCTTCCATTTGCAGAATTCTCTTACAACAACAGCTTTCAAGCAAGTGCAGGCAAAGCACCGTTTGAAATTCTCTATGGCAGAAAGTGCCGTACCCCTCTCAACTGGTCTGAAACAGGCGAACGCCAACTTCTTGGCAATGATTTGATCTCAGAAGCCGAAGAAATGTGCAAAGTCATACGTGAGAATCTCAAGGCCGCTCAGTCGCGTCAGAAGAGCTACTATGACGGAAAGCATCGTGATTTGGCTTTCGACATCGGTGATCATGTCTATCTCCGAGTTTCTCCGATGAAAGGAACCCAAAGGTTCGGTATCAAAGGAAAGCTTGCTCCTAGATACGTCGGTCCTTTCAAAATTCTTGGCAAAAGAGGCGATCTAGCCTATCAGCTCGAGCTCCCTTCCAACTTTGCAAATGTTCATGATGTCTTCCATGTGTCTCAGCTTCGCAAATGCTTCAAGGCACCTGAGCGGATGATTCCATTTGAGGAGATTGATCTTCAACAAGACCTTTCCTACCGAGAGCATCCAGTTGCAATTCTCGAAGAAACCGAACGCAAGACTCGCAACAAGACCATCAAGTTTCTGAAAGTCAAGTGGTCACATCACACAGACCGAGAAGCTACCTGGGAACGAGAAGATCATCTTCGTTCCGAGTACCCTTCCTTTTTCCAGTCCTAGATCTCGGGACGAGATCTTTTTGTAGTAGAGGAGAGTTTGTAATGCCCCGGATGTAATACTTTCCCTTTTGGGCTTATAATATATCTCCGGCTTCATCTATTTCCATTTCGGGTTCTTTGTCTTTCGGGCTTTCGTCGTTTTGTTGTGTGAGTGTGTGGCATTCATTCATATCATGTAGACATGTGCATTGCATTGCATCTGTGTTGTGGGTTGTTTCCGGTTCGTGGCGTTTCTTCCCGTTGTCCGTTTCGTGTTCCGGAGCTCCCTCGCGTGTCCGTGACGTCCCGTAGGCCTTCTTTGTTGTTCGGGCGTTTTTCGTTACCGGTGTGCCGCGAGGTTGTGTTGTGTGTTGTTGTTTTGTTGTGTGCAACCCGCCTCTCAAATCTCGTCTCGTTTGGACTCCGTTGACTTTTCCCTCCGTTGTTAGTGTGGGTCCGAAGTGCCCTTACTTCGTGTCCCGGAAATACCCCACTGCTTTCTTTTATCTCCGTCTAGTCCTTTTAAAATCATCCCGCGATCGGATCCGTTGGATCCAGATCGGAGGGCTCCTAAACATCCCCTAGTCTCAAACCCTAGTCTAATTGCTATATATAGACCCCTAGGTCTATTTGGCATGTCCCCTTCTTCTTCCTCCCCTCTCCTTTCTTTTTTTTTCCCTTTTATCTTCAGATCCAGTTTATCTGCCCGGATCCCGAAGGAATCCATCAGATCAGCCAGCCGCCGGGTTCTCCTCGCCTCGAACGCTGCGGGGTCAACGACCGCGTCGAGTCGCAGCACCCTCCGTCCGCCTCCACTTGGCGCCAGGGGCCACCCAGCGCTCGGCCGCTCCAGCGGGCCGTACCGCCCCGTCGGTCCCCACTTGGCCGGCTTCGCGCGCCGGGCCAGGGGCCGCTTCCCCGACCGCGCACCGGCGCCTCGCCCACGGGCCTCCTCCACCCCGCGCCAGAGGCCCACGTCCTCTCCGCGCGCGCCGCAGCCGCGGAGGCCCTTCGCCGCCTCCAGCCGTTTCGCCGGGCCGCGCCTCCACCAGTTCTTGGGCCACGCGCGGGCCAGCCGCTGCTCTGCTCCGCCTCGCGCGGTGGGCCGCCGCCGCCGGCCCGTACTACCGCCGCCGCACAGTGCCCCAGCGCCGCCACTGTTCACTCCGGGCCGGATCCAGATCCAGCCGCCGGCCCGTTCTCCGTTTTTTTTCCGATCCGGATCAGATCTGTTCTGAGGTTGACTTCTTCTAACCCTAAGTCCAGTTTTTCTGTTATCTGAGAATGCAATCTTTGCACTGCTGTAACTTTTTACCTGTTGCTCCGTTTTGAGCATGTGATATGTCCAGATGTTCGTGGAGATGCCCTCTACGTTTTACCTGTTGTAGTCATGCATGTTAGAGGTCATCTAGGTGCTTGTCTTGCTGTTACAATAGTGTATGATGATATAAACTGCTGCTATGTGTTATTTTTGTGCCACCTTTGACATGTGATATCTTTTAGCTCGTTTGTCCAAACGATGCAAATGACATGTCCACGTGTTCGTCTCGTCACGAACTACGTGTTGCTTGTGATAGGTTGCATGGTAGATGTATTGTTTCCTTGTTATCTTCGTTGCAAGATGCCATGTTCAAATGTTGTGTTTTTACTTGTTATGAAATGCCATCTTGTTGAGCTCGTTGTAATCGGTGTGTTCACCACATTGATGCATGCTTGTGTGTTTCGGGATCACCGTCATATGTATTTTGATGAGGTGCTTACCCTTTGCCATGTTTAGTTTAGATGTGACTTAAACATGCTCTTTTTGTTGCTATGATGATGTTGCTGTTTTAGGACTTAGTGAAATTTCACTAAGTCTGAAATCTGTAACGTTCCGAAGCCATGTTCGTGTGATGTTGTAGGACAAAGCATGATAGTTTTGGGGTGGATTTTGATTGTTCCATGAAGTATATATTGTTGTCTTTCCATCCATGTCCTCACATGTCCATTTGAGGTGCTGTAGCATGCTTATCTTTTGCTCCAAACTTTCAATAAAATTCTGCTGCCAGAATTTTATTTCAAAGTTCAATATGTCCAAGATCATTGCTAGTGATCCGTGACTCCGTTGGGGGTGCACTTTGGACCTAGTTGCTGTACATTATATCTAGTTTATGTTCAAGTCCTTTGCCATGCTTTTTGGGTGCTGTAGATTAATTATTTTGTGCTCCCAAGATGCTATGTTGCTGTAATTTGCAGTTTTCGCTCAAATCTTGTTTCGGGCATAACTTTTAGCCCGTAACTCCGATTTCAGCGATCTTTATATCAAACTTGGGTGATTTTCTGTGTAGATTAATAATATCAGGTTGTTATCTTGTTTTGAGGTGTTTTGCTTGAGTGATGTTGTACGTGCTCCTTGTGCATCTCTAGTGCATCCATCATGCATACATGTTTTTCGAGTGCGCATTGCATCGTGTTGATTGGTGCTTGGTGTGTTTGTCTTGTTTAGAGCACGAAGTTGAGCACGAGTTTTCCAACGAGGTTGAGCACGAGGTTTCCAACGAGTTTGAGCAAGAGGACCCTTCTTTTGATCCGAACTTCTTCTCTTCAGGCAAGATGACCGAACCCCGATAACATTACTATCTTTGTCTATTGCTAGTAGTCTCGATCTATAGTTTTGCCTCGATGCCCATGTTCTTCTTGTCAGCCTCCTACTTGTAACCAATTGCCATGTTTAACCACCCTACCTATGCAAACCGTTGCTTGGCTAAGTACGCTTCGCTCAGCCCTTCTTATAGCGTTGCTAGTTGCAGGTGAAGATCGAAGATGCTTGCTTCATGTTGAAGTTTGGTTGGGTTATATCACACTATATAAATGCTTTAATTGAAATCACATATATATTGGCAAGGGTGGAAGGCTAAGCCTTTTGCTTGGTGTTTTGTTCCACTCATGCCGTTAGGATCCGTATAAGCCGGTTTTATGTTCCTTGATTATGCGTTCCTAACACGGTTGGGGTGTATGGGACCCCCTCGATAAACCGCTAAGTGCTAAGTCTTTTCCAGCAAGTCCCAACATTGGTACTATTCGCCTAACACAACTAAAACCTTTCCGAGGGAGTAATTAACCCGAGGCTTAATTAATTCAACCCCCCTGGGCCAGTGCTCGTTTTGAGTGTTGGTCCAAACTAGAGTCGTGTGCGGGGCCCCCCTTGGCAACTTGGGTTTCGGCCACTGTACGCTGTGCTCATCCGGTCGTGGCCTGAGACGAGATACGCGCGGCTACTATCAGGGTGTCGGCACGCCGGGAGGATTTGCTGGATTAGCCTTACCTTAGTTCGGTTTAACGTGAGCACGGGATTCCGAGGATACTCGGGTCTTCCCACTTTGGAGTTGCGACTCCGCGGATCGTGGGCTTGTAATGGGTCAAGTTGGAACACCCCTGCAGGGTTTGAACTTTCGAAAGCCGTGCCCGCGGTTATGTGGCAGATGGGAGCTTGTTAATTCCGGTTGTAGATAACTTGACACAATGTTACTAATACACTACCAGCGTGTGTTCCGTGACTGTCAATTTCCGAATCGGGATTCGGGAGTTGAACACGGAGGGGTTATGTTTGTAAACTTGTAGCTAGGATCACTTCGTGATTTGCACATTTCTTCGGCTTCAGAGATCAAATCATTGCCAAGAAGTTGGCGTTCACCTGTTTCAGACCAGTTGAGAGGGGTACGGCACTTTCTGCCATAGAGAATTTCAAACGGTGCTTTGCCTGCACTTGCCTGAAAGCTGTTGTTGTAAGAGAATTCTGCAAATGGAAGACAGTCCTCCCATTTCATGCCGAAGGAGATGACACAGGCTCTGAGCATATCTTCAAGGATCTGATTCACACGCTCGACTTGACCACTAGTCTGAGGGTGAAAGGCAGTGCTGAACCTGATCTTCGTGCCCATGGCGGACTGAAAGGAGTCCCAGAACTTTGATGTGAACAAGCTGCCACGGTCTGAGGATATCACTTGAGGAATGCCATGTAGGGACACAATTCTGGAAGTGTACAGCTCTGCAAGTTGAGCTGCATTGATTGATTCTTTGACTGGAAGAAAATGAGCGACTTTGGTAAGCTTGTCAATCACCACAAAGATAGCATCATTGCCTCGCTTGGATTTAGGAAAGCCAGTGACGAAGTCCATTTCAATGTGGTCGAACTTCCACTCAGGAATAGGAAGAGGTTGGAGTAGACCGGCTGGACGTTGATGTTCTGCTTTCACTCTTCTGCATACATCACATTCATTCACGAATTGGGCAATTTCCCTTTTCATGCGTGTCCACCAGTAAGATTGCTTGAGGTCTTGATACATCTTGGAACTGCCAGGATGAATGGAAAGGAGAGAGTCATGAGCTTCTTCCATTATGAGCTTCCTGAGATCACCTTTGGGAACAACGAGTCTGTCCTCAAAGAACAAGGTATCTCTCTCATCAACACGGAAGCACTTGTATTTTGGAGTGCCCTTTGCAATGCCATGTTTCACCTTCTTCACCATGGTATCACTGAGCTGGGCCTCACGGACTTGATCTTCCAAGGTAGGAGCAATTTGGAGATTAGCAAGAAAACCCTGCGGAACAACCTGAAGGTTGAGCTTCCTGAAAGCTTCACAAAGCTCAGGCTGGTGTGGCTTGATAAGAAGGCTGTTGCAATATGCCTTTCTGCTCAAAGCATCTGCAATCACATTCGCCTTGCCTGGAGTGTACTCAATGCTGGGGTTGTACTCTTGGATCATCTCGACCCAACGAGTCTGGCGGAGGTTCAGATGCGGCTGTGTGAAGATGTACTTCAAACTCTTGTGATCAGTGAAGATGTCGACCTTTCTGCCCAACAACAGATGTCTCCACGTAATCAGAGCATGTACCACAGCTGCTAGCTCGAGATCATGTGTGGGATAGTTCTTCTCAGCCGGCTTTAGCTGACGTGAAGTGTATGCCACAATTCTCTTTTCTTGCATGAGCACACCACCAAGGCCTTGAAGAGAAGCGTCACAGAACACTTCATAGGGCTTGGATTCATCCGGAGGAATCAGAACTGGAGCTGAGACAAGCTTCTCTTTGAGGGTTTTGAAAGCCACTACACACTCGGGAGACCAAAAGTATTTGACAATCTTCTGGAGGAGGTTGGAAAGAGGCTTGGCAATCTTGGAGAAGTTCTCCACAAACCTTCTGCAATAGCTGGCAAGACCCAGAAAACTGCGGAGCTGCTTGACGTTCTGAGGAGCTTCCCAGTTGACAATTGCTTCAACTTTCTCGGGATTAACCGCAATACCGTCAGCTGAGATAATGTGGCCCAGGTAGAGAACCTTATCGAGCCAAAACTCGCACTTTGAGAACTTGGCATAGAATTTGTGCTCTCTGAGTCGATCAAGAACCAGACGCAAGTGCTTTTCGTGATCTTCTTCATTCTTGGAAAACACCAAAATATCATCCAGATACACTAGCACAAACTCGCCTGTATAGGGGTTGAAGATGTAATGCATCATCCTTGAGAAGGTAGGAGGAGCATTGGCGAGCCCGAAGGACATGACGGTATACTCATATGAACCGTAGCTCGTTCTGAAAGCCGTCTTGGGAATGTCTTCCTCGCGAATGCGAATTTGATGATAGCCCATTCGGAGGTCAAGCTTAGAGAATACTTTAGCTCCTTTGAGCTGCTCAAAGAGTTCATTGATGTTGGGGAGCGGATACTTGTTCTTAATCGTCTTCTTGTTCAATGGCCGATAGTCAACACAGAGACGCTCCGTGCCATCTTTCTTCTTGACAAATAAGACACCACAGCCCCACGGAGATGTACTCGGTCTGATGAGACCCATACGCTCCTGTTCATCCAACTGTCTCTTCAATTCCTTCAATTCCTCTGAAGAGAGCTTATAAGGACGCCGACAAACAGGTTCGGTGCCCGGCTCGAGTTCAATGACAAACTCCACCAGACGGTGTGGAGGCATTCCTGGAAGTTCTTCTGGAAAGACGTCTTGATATTCATTCACCACTGGAATTTGCTCTATGGCATTAATTTCACCCTTATCATTAAGAGAGAAAAGCCGAATAGTATTATCCCTGGAGGCGAAGATAATCACATCTTCATCAGAATGAGTCAATTTGACTTCCTTTTGAGCACAATCAATGTGAGCATCATGCTGAGAAAGCCAATCCATTCCGAGAATGAGGTCGATGTCAGAATGACCAAGAACCACCGGTTTAGCCAGAAAACGATAATCTCCCATGCGAATAGAAACATCCGGAGCATAGATAGTAGAAGACATACGTCTCCCTGGAGAAATAACTTCCAACTTCTGAGGCAGACTTTGGATGTCGATATTATGCTTGGATGCAAAAGGTTGAGACATGAAAGAGCATGATGCACCCGAATCAAATAACACTTTAGCTGGAAAAGAGTTCACTGGAAGGTTACCCAGAATGACATCAGAAGAAGCCTCTGCTTGTGCTGCATTCATCAGATTGACCCTGGCAGCCTTTGGATCATGCTTGACCATAGCGGTACCGACAGGAGGAGGAGGTGGAAGACGCTTCGGATTCGGACATCTGTTTGCATAGTGACCTTTCTGAGTGCATTTGTTGCAAGTCACTTCTGAGAGAGGACGGAACTGAGAGCCACTGGACTTGGAGCCTTGAGCCTGAAACTGCTTCTTCGACTGGTTGCTTGGGTTGGGTGGGTGGGAGAAACCACGGCCACTAGAGTTCTTGTTGTTGGAGTTGTTGAAGTTGCTGGAGTTGTTGTATGGAGCTCGAATCATTGGAGGAGGAGGAAGCCAGAATTTCTGTTGTTTTGCAGCCAACTGAGACGATGAGGTAGAGTGAACAGCATCTCGAATTCTCTTCTTAGAAGCCTCCATCTTGAGCTGAGCTGCTTCTTGTTTCAAAGCCATATTATAGAACTTATCGAATTCGTCTGGCTCGAACAGAGTGAGAGCAAGCTGAAGTTCATCTTTGAGACCTCCACGGAACTGATAGATTTTGCTCTTTGCATCAGGTATGTCTTGCTTTGCATAGCGAGCGAGGTTTTGGAACTTGACATTATACTGATAGACTGACATGGAGCCCTGCTTGAGGTTGCGGAATTGCTCACGCATACCCTCGATAACACTTGTAGGAATGTGATGCGAGCGGAAATCCTTGCAGAAATTCTCCCATGAGATCACTTGACCCGGCCTTGAGTCTTTGTACTGCTGCCACCAATCGGCTGCTTGATCTTTCAGTTGGAAGGCTGCAAACTTCACATAGTCATCTTCTTTCACGTTACTGCACTCAAAATGCTTCTTGATATCGGTCAGCCAATCCTCAGCATCAAGAGGGTCGACACAGTAGCTGAAAGCTTTAGGATTGTTAGCCAGGAACTGGTTGAGGGTAGCATGGTGCTGCTGGAAGAAGTTGCCTTGGTTCATTGGAATGCCTTGATTAGCTTGATTAGCTTGATTAGCTTGCATTATCTGCATCATCTGCATCATCAACTGAGTGTTCTGAGCAGTAGTCTGCATAATTGCTCTCCAAGCCTCAGGCGGAGGAGGAGGAGAAGGAGGACGCTCTGGGACCTCTTCACCCTCTGGGTTAGCATTCGGAACCCTCTTCGGAGCCATCCTGTAAGAGATGACCACGAATCAGCAATTGATTGATAAAAGGAATAAGTTGAATCAATGGAATGAATTGCAACAAGTCTTCACAATAATCATTCGAACAATAAGAACGAATGAAATCATCCGAACAAGAGGAACGAATGAATTTCTCAGTTAATTGATAACATCAGTCTTCACGAGAAGCCACATAGGGATCAAAAGGATAAATAATAAAAACAACAAGGTACGGAAAAGGAACAAACACAAGAGAGGAGTTTCGTTCTAACATCTTTGTGCTGAAAGCATATGAACGCGTTACGAAAAGGTTTTGCAATCCCCGGATCAGCATAGCCAAGGACCCTTTAAGATGCAACTCCTGATAGTAACCTCGGTCATAAAACTCCTTCACTCAATGTCGAACCCCGAACTCACTAACCTGCATTCGTTGGAAGAATGCCTACGATCTACTGGATAAAACCCACCTATAGCTTTCCGAAAGATTCCAGTTATGCAATCAGGTGTTGGGGATACACGGGAAGCACCGCGCAATCAACTCTAACCTACATCCAGGTGTATCCATCCTTCAACACATAACCAGTCTTTCTCGGAAACTGTGTACCTCGGACCTTCGAAAAGCATCCACTATAACAAGCTATGGCAATACTCCCGAACTACCTCCCCAGTACTGGGTGATGTCGGGGTTATCTTGCCACTGGCCGTATAGGGGAGATTTTCGATGTCGGCCGTCTTAAGTATTTAGTACTGTCGCGATATGCTTGTTACAATGATACCCCGAAGCTCAACTCCTCGGTAACAGGAGGCATCGGGAACAATATCCTTGTCACAAGAACATCGAAACAATCCCAGAATACTCGCGGGATTCCTAAAAAAAAAATTTGTGCAAATTTTGAAGATAGGAGAGACAAGAGTAGACGTCAGGAGTCCTCACCAGAGAGAAAGGGGAAGAGAAGCAAAGAAATCCTACTCTCCGATATAATATAGGACTCAAAAAGTTTTTCAGTGTGTGCCTAGACTCAACCGTCAACGGTTCGATCAAACAGTGGGGGCTCCTAGGTCGGAGAAGGCTCTGAATACCAACTTGTAATGCCCAGGATGGAGTTATACCTCCTACGTGTCGAGGCACGACTTAAAGGCATAAGTCCATCCTAGAATGATCTCAAGTTTGGTAATCTTTGCACAACTCATGTAAAAGAGGGATAGTAAACTGAAAATAGTTGGCTTACAATCGCCACGTCACAGAAAATCAGTACAAGTCTCAAACATCATACATTAAGAGCACTACAACCCTCTAAGGGCAAAAGCCAAATGTCAAAGTACCAAACTCAGATAAAAAAACCACAGGCAGATCGAATCCTAGTAAGAGACTCCACTACTGATCGTCCGGGTACCGCACATAGTACCGACTACGCTCCTCGTCGTACTCCCAATCCAGCTCGGTGCCATCACCTGGATAGCTCACAGCTGGACCTGCATCTGGTGTGTGAAGTAACTGTGAGCCACAGAGGACTCAGCAATCCCGTTCCCGGGTAACAGAACTATTTAAGCCTTTAGGTGAGGGAAAGGCTGAAGAAAAGAACAAGTCTGCAGCAGCAACTAGCATCTAGCTTACGCAAGTGAGAGCGAGAAGAGAAGGCATCGACGAGAAGTGATCACGAAGTGATCCTAGCTACAAGCTCCACAATCATAACCCCTCCCTGTTCAACTCCCGAATCCCTATTCGGAAATTGACAGTCACGGAACACACGCTGGTAGTGTATTAGTATCATTGTGTCAAGTTATCTACAACCGGAATTAACAAGCTCCCATCTGCCACATAACCGCGGGCACGGCTTTCGAAAGTTCAAACCCTGCAGGGGTGTTCCAACTTGACCCATTACAAGCCCACGATCCGCGGAGTCGCAACTCCAAAGTGGGAAGACCCGAGTATCCTCGGAATCCCGTGCTCAAGATATACCGAGCTAAGGTAAGGCTAATCCAGCAAATCCTCCCGGCGTGCCGACACCCTGATAGTAGCCGCGCGTATCTCGTCTCAGGCCACGACCGGATGGGCGATTCTACAGGTTTTTACCAAACCTCGAGTTTCCTTGAGGTGGCCCCGCAGAACCCCCGTTTCGGACCAACACTCATGTGGAGCACTGGCCCGGGGTTGTTGATTAAGAAAGAGGGTTAATTACTCCCTTATGCATGTTTAGTTTGTTATTAGGCAAATAGTACCAATGTTGGGACTTGCTGGAAAAGACTTAGCACATAGCGGTTTATCGAGGGGGTCCCATACACCCCAACCGTGTTAGGAACGCATAATCAAGGAACATAAAACCGGCTTATACGGATCCTAACGGCATGAGTGGAACAAAACACCAAGCAAAAGGCTTAGCCTTCCACCCTTGCCAATATATATGTGATTTCATTTAAAGCATTTATATAGTGTGATATAACCCAATCAAACTTCAACATGGAGCAAGCATCTTCACTTCACCTGCAACTAGCAACGCTATAAGAAGGGCTGAGCGAAGCGTACTTAGCCAAGCAACGGTTTGCATAGGTAGGGTGGTTAAGCATGGCAATTGGTTACAAGTAGGAGGCTGACAAAAAGAACATGGGCATCGAGGCAAAACTATAGATCGAGACTACTAGCAATGGCGAAGATAGTAAAGTTATCGGGGTTCGGTCATCTTGCCTGAAGAGAAGAAGTTCGGATCAAAAGAAGGGTCCTCGTGCTCAAACTCGTTGGAAACCTCGTGCTCAACCTCGTTGGAAAACTCGTGCTCAACTTCCGGCTCTAAACAAGACAAACACACCAAGCAACAATCAACACGATGAAATGCGCACTCGAAAAACATGTATGCATGATGGATGCACTAGTGATGCACATGGAGCACGTAAAACATCACCCAAGCAAAACACCTCGAAACAAGGTAACAACCTGATATTATTAATCTACACAGAAAAACACCCAAGTTTGATATAAAGATCGCTGAAATCGGAGTTACGGGCTAAAAGTTATGCCCGAAACAAGATTTGAGCGAAAACTGCAAATTACAGCAACATAGCATCTTGGGAGCTCAAAATAATTAATCTACAGCACCCAAAAAGCATGGCAAAGGACTTGAACACAATCTAGATATAATGTACAGCAACTAGGTCCAAAGTGCACCCCCAACGGAGTCACGGATCACTAGCAATGATCTTGGACATATTGAACTTTGAAATAAAATTCTGGCAGCAGAATTTTATTGAAAGTTTGGAGCAAAAGATAAGCATGCTACAGCACCTCAAATGGACATGTGAGGACATGGATGGAAAGACAACAATATATACTTCATGGAACAATCAAAATCCACCCCAAAACTATCATGCTTTGTCCTACAACATCACACGAACATGGCTTCGGAACGTTACAGATTTCAGACTTAGTGAAATTTCACTAAGTCCTAAAACAGCAACATCATCATAGCAACAAAAAGAGCATGTTTAAGTCACATCTAAACTAAACATGGCAAAGGGTAAGCACCTCATCAAAATACATATGACGGTGATCCCGAAACACACAAGCATGCATCAATGTGGTGAACACACCGATTACAACGAGCTCAACAAGATGGCATTTCATAACAAGTAAAAACACAACATTTGAACATGGCATCTTGCAACGAAGATAACAAGGAAACAATACATCTACCATGCAACCTATCACAAGCAACACGTAGTTCGTGACGAGACGAACACGTGGACATGTCATTTGCATCGTTTGGACAAACGAGCTAAAAGATATCACATGTCAAAGGTGGCACAAAAATAACACATAGCAGCAGTTTATATCATCATACACTATTGTAACAGCAAGACAAGCACCTAGATGACCTCTAACATGCATGACTACAACAGGTAAAACGTAGAGGGCATCTCCACGAACATCTGGACATATCACATGCTCAAAACGGAGCAACAGGTAAAAAGTTACAGCAGTGCAAAGATTGCATTCTCAGATAACAGAAAAACTGGACTTAGGGTTAGAAGAAGTCAACCTCAGAACAGATCTGATCCGGATCGGAAAAAAAACGGAGAACGGGCCGGCGGCTGGATCTGGATCCGGCCCGGAGTGAACAGTGGCGGCGCTGGGGCACTGTGCGGCGGCGGTAGTACGGGCCGGCGGCGGCGGCCCACCGCGCGAGGCGGAGCAGAGCAGCGGCTGGCCCGCGCGTGGCCCAAGAACTGGTGGAGGCGCGGCCCGGCGAAACGGCTGGAGGCGGCGAAGGGCCTCCGCGGCTGCGGCGCGCGCGGAGAGGACGTGGGCCTCTGGCGCGGGGTGGAGGAGGCCCGTGGGCGAGGCGCCGGTGCGCGGTCGGGGAAGCGGCCCCTGGCCCGGCGCGCGAAGCCGGCCAAGTGGGGACCGACGGGGCGGTACGGCCCGCTGGAGCGGCCGAGCGCTGGGTGGCCCCTGGCGCCAAGTGGAGGCGGACGGAGGGTGCTGCGACTCGACGCGGTCGTTGACCCCGCAGCGTTCGAGGCGAGGAGAACCCGGCGGCTGGCTGATCTGATGGATTCCTTCGGGATCCGGGCAGATAAACTGGATCTGAAGATAAAAGGGAAAAAAAAAGAAAGGAGAGGGGAGGAAGAAGAAGGGGACATGCCAAATAGACCTAGGGGTCTATATATAGCAATTAGACTAGGGTTTGAGACTAGGGGATGTTTAGGAGCCCTCCGATCTGGATCCAACGGATCCGATCGCGGGATGATTTTAAAAGGACTAGACGGAGATAAAAGAAAGCAGTGGGGTATTTCCGGGACACGAAGTAAGGGCACTTCGGACCCACACTGACAACGGAGGGAAAAGTCAACGGAGTCCAAACGAGACGAGATTTGAGAGGCGGGTTGCACACAACAAAACAACAACACACAACACAACCTCGCGGCACACCGGTAACGAAAAACGCCCGAACAACAAAGAAGGCCTACGGGACGTCACGGACACGCGAGGGAGCTCCGGAACACGAAACGGACAACGGGAAGAAACGCCACGAACCGGAAACAACCCACAACACAGATGCAATGCAATGCACATGTCTACATGATATGAATGAATGCCACACACTCACACAACAAAACGACGAAAGCCCGAAAGACAAAGAACCCGAAATGGAAATAGATGAAGCCGGAGATATATTATAAGCCCAAAAGGGAAAGTATTACATCCGGGGCATTACAAACTCTCCTCTACTACAAAAAGATCTCGTCCCGAGATCTAGGACTGGAAAAAGGAAGGGTACTCGGAACGAAGATGATCTTCTCGTTCCCAGGTAGCTTCTCGGTCTGTGTGATGTGACCACTTGACTTTCAGAAACTTGATGGTCTTGTTGGTATCAGAGCACAACTCATGTAAAAGAGGGATGGTAAACTTAAAAATAGTTGGCTTACAATCGCCACGTCACAGAATAACAGTACAAGTCTCAAACATCATACAATAAGATCACTACAACCCTCTAAGGGCAAAATCCAAATGTCAAAGTACCAAACTCAGATAAATAAAACAACCACAGGCGGATCGAATCCTAGTAAGAGTCTCCACTACTGATCGTCCGGGTAGCGCACGTAGTAACGACTACGCTCCTCGTCGTACTCCCAATCCAGCTCGGTGCCATCACCTGGATAGCTCACGGCTGGACCTGCATCTGGTGTGAAGTAACTGTGAGCCACAGAGGACTCAGCAATCCCGTTCCCGGGTAACAGAACTATCAAAGCCTTTAGGTGAGGGAAAAGGCTGAAGAAAGAAATGAGGTGAAGGAGCAACAAAGAGTCTGCAGCAGCAACTAGCACTAACTTACGCAAGAGAGAGCGAGAAGAGAAGGCATCGCGAGAAGTGATCACTAAGTGATCCTAGCTACAAGCTCACAAACATAACCCCTCCGTGTTCAACTCCCGAATCCCGATTCGGAAATTGACAGTCACGGAACTCACGCTGGTAGTGTATTAGTATCATTGTGTCAAGTTATCTACAACCGGAATTAACAAGCTCCCATCTGCCACATAACCGCGGGCACGGCTTTCGAAAGTTCAAACCCTGCAGGGGTGTTCCAACTTGACCCATTACAAGCCCACGATCCGCGGAGTCGCAACTCCAAAGTGGGAAGACCCGAGTATCCTCGGAATCCCGTGCTCACGTTAAACCGAACTAAGGTAAGGCTAATCCAGCAAATCCTCCCGGCGTGTCGTCACCCTGATAGTAGCCGCGCGTATCTAGGTCTCAGGACACGTCCGGATGGGCGATTCTACAGGTTTTTACCAAACCTTGAGTTTCCTCGAGGTGGCCCCGCAGAACCCCCGTTTCGGACCAACACTCATGTGGAGCACTGGCCCGGGGTTGTTGATTAAGAAAGAGGGTTAATTACTCCCTTATGCAAGTTTAGTTTGTTATTAGGCAAAT
Source organism: Secale cereale (assembly GCA_902687465.1). NCBI lineage: Eukaryota > Viridiplantae > Streptophyta > Magnoliopsida > Poales > Poaceae > Secale > Secale cereale. The sequence goes on along the minus strand of LR738713.1, from coordinate 667,825,979 downwards.
AGTACCAAGGTTGGGATTTGCTGGAAAAGACTTAGCACATAGCGGTTTATCGAGGGGGTCCCATACACCCCAACCGTGTTAGGAACGCATAATCAAGGAACATAAAACCGGCTTATACGGATCCTAACGGCATGAGTGGAACAAAACACCAAGCAAAAGGCTTAGCCTTCCACCCTTGCCAATATATATGTGATTTCAATTAAAGCATTTATATAGTGTGATATAACCCAACCAAACTTCAACATGGAGCAAGCATCTTCACTTCACCTGCAACTAGCAACGCTATAAGAAGGGCTGAGCGAAGCGTACTTAGCCAAGCAACGGTTTGCATAGGTAGGGTGGTTAAGCATGGCAATTGGTTACAAGTAGGAGGCTGACAAAAAGAACATGGGCATCGAGGCAAAACTATAGATCGAGACTACTAGCAATGGCGAAGATAGTAAAGTTATCGGGGTTCGGTCATCTTGCCTGAAGAGAAGAAGTTCGGATCAAAAGAAGGGTCCTCGTGCTCAAACTCGTTGGAAACCTCGTGCTCAACCTCGTTGGAAAACTCGTGCTCAACTTCCGGCTCTAAACAAGACAAACAAACAAGCACCAATCAACACGATGCAATGCGCACTCGAAAAACATGTATGCATGATGGATGCACTAAAGATGCACAAGGAGCACGTAAAACATCACTCAAGCCACACCAGCCTGAGCTTTGTGAAGCTTTCAGGAAGCTCAACCTTCAGGTTGTTCCGCAGGGTTTTCTTGCAAATCTCCAAATTGCTCCTACCTTGGAAGATCAAGTCCGTGAGGCCCAGCTCAGTGATACCATGGTGAAGAAGGTGAAACATGGGATTGCAAAGGGCACTCCAAAATATAAGTGCTTCCGTGTTGATGAGAGAGATACCTTGTTCTTCGAGGACAGACTCGTTGTTCCCAAAGGTGATCTCAGGAAGCTCATAATGGAAGAAGCTCATGACTCTCTCCTTTCCATTCATCCTGGCAGTTCCAAGATGTACCAAGATCTCAAGCAGTCTTACTGGTGGACACGCATGAAAAGGGAAATTGCCCAATTCGTGAATGAATGTGATGTATGCAGAAGAGTGAAAGCAGAACATCAACGTCCAGCCGGTCTTCTCCAACCTCTTCCTATCCCCGAGTGGAAGTTCGACCACATTGAAATGGACTTCGTCACTGGCTTTCCTAAATCCAAGCGAGGCAATGATGCTATCTTTGTGGTGATTGACAAGCTTACCAAAGTCGCTCACTTTCTTCCAGTCAAGGAATCAATCAATGCAGCTCAACTTGCAGAGCTGTACACTTCCAGAATTGTGTCCCTACATGGCATTCCTCAAGTGATATCCTCAGACCGTGGCAGCTTGTTCACATCAAGGTTCTGGGACTCCTTTCAGTCCGCCATGGGCACGAAGATCAGGTTCAGCACTGCCTTTCACCCTCAGACTAGTGGTCAAGTCGAGCGTGTGAATCAGATCCTTGAAGATATGCTAAGAGCCTGTGTCATCTCCTTCGGCATGAAATGGGAGGACTGTCTTCCATTTGCAGAATTCTCTTACAACAACAGCTTTCAAGCAAGTGCAGGCAAAGCACCGTTTGAAATTCTCTATGGCAGAAAGTGCCGTACCCCTCTCAACTGGTCTGAAACAGGCGAACGCCAACTTCTTGGCAATGATTTGATCTCTGAAGCCGAAGAAATGTGCAAAGTCATACGTGAGAATCTCAAGGCCGCTCAGTCGCGTCAGAAGAGTTACTATGACGGAAAGCATCGTGATTTGGCTTTCGACATCGGTGATCATGTCTATCTCCGAGTGTCTCCGATGAAAGGAACCCAAAGGTTCGGTATCAAAGGAAAGCTTGCTCCTAGATACGTCGGTCCTTTCAAAATTCTTGGCAAAAGAGGCGATCTAGCCTATCAGCTCGAGCTCCCTTCCAACTTTGCAAATGTTCATGATGTCTTCCATGTGTCTCAGCTTCGCAAATGCTTCAAGGCACCTGAGCGTATGATTCCGTTTGAAGAGATTGATCTTCAACAAGACCTTTCCTACCGAGAGCATCCAGTTGCAATTCTCGAAGAAACCGAACGAAAGACTCGCAACAAGACCATCAAGTTTCTGAAAGTCAAGTGGTCACATCACACAGACCGAGAAGCTACTTGGGAACGAGAAGATCATCTTCGTTCCGAGTACCCTTCCTTTTTCCAGTCCTAGATCTCGGGACGAGATCTTTTTGTAGTAGAGGAGAGTTTGTAATGCCCCGGATGTAATACTTTCCCTTTTGGGTATATAATAAATCTCCGGCTTCATCTATTTCCATTTCGGGTTCTTGTCTTTCGGGCTTTTCGTCGTTTTGTTGTGTGAGTGTGTGGCATTCATTCATATCATGTAGACATGTGCGTTGCTTTTGTTTGTGTTGTGGGTTGTTTCCGGTTCGTGGCGTTTCTTCCCGTTGTCCGTTTCGTGTTCCGGAGCTCCCTCTCGTGTCCGTGACGTCCCGTAGGCCTTCTTTGTTGTTCGGGCGTTTTCGTTACCGGTGTGCCGCGAGGTTGTGTTGTGTGTTGTTGTTTTGTTGTGTGTAACCCGCCTCTCAAATCTCGTCTCGTTTGGACTCCGTTGACTTTTCCCTCCGTTGTCCGTGTGGGTCCGAAGTGCCCTTACTTCGTGTCCCGAAAACACCCCCGCTGCTTTCTTTTATCTCCGTCTGGTCCCTTTTAAATCATCCCGCGATCGGATCCGTTGGATCCAGATCGGAGGGCTCCTAAACATCCCCTAGTCTCCAAACCCTAGTCTGACTGCTATATATAGACCCTCTAGTCTATTTGGCATGTCCCCTTCTTCTTCCTCCCCTCTCCTTTCTTTTTTTTTCCCTTTTATCTTCAGATCCAGTTTATCTGCCCGGATCCCGAAGGAATCCATCAGATCAGCCAGCCGCCGGGTTCTCCTCGCCTCGAACGCTGCGGGGTCAACGACCGCGTCGAGTCGCAGCACCCTCCGTCCGCCTCCACTTGGCGCCAGGGGCCACCCAGCGCTCGGCCGCTCCAGCGGGCCGTACCGCCCCGTCGGTCCCCACTTGGCCGGCTTCGCGCGCCGGGCCAGGGGCCGCTTCCCCGACCGCGCACCGGCGCCTCGCCCACGGGCCTCCTCCACCCCGCGCCAGAGGCCCACGTCCTCTCCGCGCGCGCCGCAGCCGCGGAGGCCCTTCGCCGCCTCCAGCCGTTTCGCCGGGCCGCGCCTCCACCAGTTCTTGGGCCACGCGCGGGCCAGCCGCTGCTCTGCTCCGCCTCGCGCGGTGGGCCGCCGCCGCCGGCCCGTACTACCGCCGCCGCACAGTGCCCCAGCGCCGCCACTGTTCACTCCGGGCCGGATCCAGATCCAGCCGCCGGCCCGTTCTCCGTTTTTTTTCCGATCCGGATCAGATCTGTTCTGAGGTTGACTTCTTCTAACCCTAAGTCCAGTTTTTCTGTTATCTGAGAATGCAATCTTTGCACTGCTGTAACTTTTTACCTGTTGCTCCGTTTTGAGCATGTGATATGTCCAGATGTTCGTGGAGATGCCCTCTACGTTTTACCTGTTGTAGTCATGCATGTTAGAGGTCATCTAGGTGCTTGTCTTGCTGTTACAATAGTGTATGATGATATAAACTGCTGCTATGTGTTATTTTTGTGCCACCTTTGACATGTGATATCTTTTAGCTCGTTTGTCCAAACGATGCAAATGACATGTCCACGTGTTCGTCTCGTCACGAACTACGTGTTGCTTGTGATAGGTTGCATGGTAGATGTATTGTTTCCTTGTTATCTTCGTTGCAAGATGCCATGTTCAAATGTTGTGTTTTTACTTGTTATGAAATGCCATCTTGTTGAGCTCGTTGTAATCGGTGTGTTCACCACATTGATGCATGCTTGTGTGTTTCGGGATCACCGTCATATGTATTTTGATGAGGTGCTTACCCTTTGCCATGTTTAGTTTAGATGTGACTTAAACATGCTCTTTTTGTTGCTATGATGATGTTGCTGTTTTAGGACTTAGTGAAATTTCACTAAGTCTGAAATCTGTAACGTTCCGAAGCCATGTTCGTGTGATGTTGTAGGACAAAGCATGATAGTTTTGGGGTGGATTTTGATTGTTCCATGAAGTATATATTGTTGTCTTTCCATCCATGTCCTCACATGTCCATTTGAGGTGCTGTAGCATGCTTATCTTTTGCTCCAAACTTTCAATAAAATTCTGCTGCCAGAATTTTATTTCAAAGTTCAATATGTCCAAGATCATTGCTAGTGATCCGTGACTCCGTTGGGGGTGCACTTTGGACCTAGTTGCTGTACATTATATCTAGTTTATGTTCAAGTCCTTTGCCATGCTTTTTGGGTGCTGTAGATTAATTATTTTGTGCTCCCAAGATGCTATGTTGCTGTAATTTGCAGTTTTCGCTCAAATCTTGTTTCGGGCATAACTTTTAGCCCGTAACTCCGATTTCAGCGATCTTTATATCAAACTTGGGTGTTTTTCTGTGTAGATTAATAATATCAGGTTGTTGTCTTGTTTTGAGGTGTTTTGCTTGAGTGATGTTTTCCGTGCTCCATGTGCATCACTAGTGCATCCTTCACGCATACATGTTTTTCGGGTGCGCATTGCATCGTGTTGATTGGTGCTTGGTATGTTTGTCTTGTTTAGACCCGGAAGTTGAGCACGAGTTTTCCAACGAGGTTGAGCACGAGGTTTCCAACGAGTTTGAGCAAGAGGACCCTTCTTTTGATCCGAACTTCTTCTCTTCAGGCAAGATGACCGAACCCCGATAACATTACTATCTTTGTCTATTGCTAGTAGTCTCGATCTATAGTTTTGCCTCGATGCCCTTGTTCTTCTTGCCAGCCTCCTACTTGTAACCAATTGCCATGTTTAACCACCCTACCTATGCAAACCGTTGTTTGGCTAAGTACGCTTCGCTCAGCCCTTCTTATAGCGTTGCTAGTTGCAGGTGAAGTGAAGATGCTTGCTTCATGTTGAAGTTTGGTTGGGTTATATCACACTATATAAATGCTTTAATTGAAATCACATATATATTGGCAAGGGTGGAAGGCTAAGCCTTTTGCTTGGTGTTTTGTTCCACTCATGCCGTTAGGATCCGTATAAGCCGGTTTTATGTTCCCTGATTATGCGTTCCTAACACGGTTGGGGTGTATGGGACCCCCTCGATAAACCGCTAAGTGCTAAGTCTTTTCCAGCAAGTCCCAACATTGGTACTATTCGCCTAACACAACTTAAACCTTTCCGAGGGAGTAATTAACCCGAGGCTTAATTAATTCAACCCCCCTGGGCCAGTGCTCGATTTGAGTGTTGGTCCAAACTAGAGTCGTGTGCGGGGCCCCCCTTGGCAACTTGGGTTTCGGCCACTGTACGCTGTGCTCATCCGGTCGTGGCCTGAGACGAGATACGCGCGGCTACTATCAGGGTGTCGGCACGCCGGGAGGATTTGCTGGATTAGCCTTACCTTAGTTCGGTTTAACGTGAGCACGGGATTCCGAGGATACTCGGGTCTTCCCACTTTGGAGTTGCGACTCCGCGGATCGTGGGCTTGTAATGGGTCAAGTTGGAACACCCCTGCAGGGTTTGAACTTTCGAAAGCCGTGCCCGCGGTTATGTGGCAGATGGGAGCTTGTTAATTCCGGTTGTAGATAACTTGACACAATGATACTAATACACTACCAGCGTGAGTTCCGTGACTGTCAATTTCCGAATAGGGATTCGGGAGTTGAACACGGAGGGGTTATGTTTGTGAGCTTGTAGCTAGGATCACTTAGTGATCACTTCTCGCGTTGCCTTCTCTTCTCGCTCTCTCTTGCGTAAGTTAGATGCTAGTTGCTGCTGCAGACTCTTTGTTGTTCCTTCACCTCATTCTTTCTTCAGCCTTTCCCTCACCTAAAGGCTTTGATAGTTCTGTTACCCGGGAACGGGATTGCTGAGTCCTCTGTGGCTCACAGTTACTTCACACACCAGATGCAGGTCCAGCCGTGAGCTATCCAGGAGATGGCACCGAGCTGGATTGGGAGTACGACGAGGAGCGTAGTCGTTACTACGTGCGCTACCCGGACGATCAGTAGTGGAGACTCTTACTAGGATTCGATCCGCCTGTGGTTGTTTTATTTATCTGAGTTTGGTACTTTGACATTTGGATTTTGCCCTTAGAGGGTTGTAGTGATCTTATTGTATGATGTTTGAGACTTGTACTGTTATTCTGTGACGTGGCGATTGTAAGCCAACTATCTTCAGTTTACTTTCCCCCTTTTACATGAGTTGTGCAAAGATTACCAAACTTGAGATCATTCTAGGATGGACTTATGCCTTTAAGTCGGGCCTCGACCCGTAGGAGGTATAATTCCATCCTGGGCATTACAAGTAGCTGGAGCTTCCAAGACACTCAGGGCACTCCTCTGCAACTTCACCTCGACACCATTCCTCAGAACCTAATTTTACGATAATATCTCAGGAATTAGAACAAGATACCACATTTGGTTGCTTGACTAGCTACTTTCTAAAAAGAAAAGTCAAGTCAAAAGACATTATTTCTTTCACTCCATTGCAATTGTCAATCATTATACAGAACCATCCACTAGCTAAGCAGAGTTTCAGTACATTTATAAGGGGAGTTCCAGTACATTTGATGCTAGGAAAATCATTGTAATTGGAAGCAAGAATCACTTTATAAGCTCCACTACAGGAAAGAGACATACTACCGAGTACTTACATACCACCAACTTGCTACGAAAGAAAGAATACATCTAAAAAGTCCTACCAAAAGAGAACCACCCAAATCATAATCTAGTCAGATTACGCAAGTACTGACATTTCACAAACAGCGTCGCTCTGGTGCTTGACGACTCTAGACAGCGCGGGGGAGCAAACATACTAAGCAGACTAACAAAATGGCAGCAAGCAACAATTTTATGTAATAGATAGAGACAAAAAATATAATCGCCACTTTACAGACCAGGACTCATTCATAAAAAAACACCTTATTTATGCAACAGATCAACCATAGTCATGTCTGTCATTTAACCACCACAGATTGTTCATACTTGAAATTTTAAGGATACACAGCCATACTTAGATCTCCCTCTCCATCACCACTAGGACTTGCATTAACTTGACCACCAGTAACTAAAAGCCATAGTAATTGACAAGATTTGCATCAAGCCAAACTTACAGAGCTAGTTCGACCCAACAACTCTTTGCCTCTCCAATTTGCTAACAAGACTAGAGCATATTATACATCTCTAAACTAGATGATGACAGATAATTCATGAAGTTTACCAATCGAACTAACAATTGCAGGATACTACAAACTTCAGTTAGTAACAGTACAATCGAGAAATATCATGAGATTTATCCGGCGAGGTAGCATCTAAACTAACTATAACAACATGGTGATCAATATGCAAATATGAACAGACTAGAGACCAATACAATGAGTTCATGCTACAGGCTCGAAATCAAACCAACACATATGCAGGCTAGTACTACTTGAGAAAGACAGATCCACAAGGACTACTTCTTTCTACAGGTACCTACTTAGGCTGTCTAGGTAAGGGCAGGAACGAACCACATTGGTGCCCTCGGAGGCCTGCTCGACAGACTCGAAGAGGAAGCTGGGCGCCTCGCGGTCGTCCTCCCGGACGAGGCAGCGGTAGGCCAGCGGTAGACCAGCGTGAGGTGGTCGGAGAAGATGCAGCGCTGGAGGGGCGGCAGCGTGTGCCCCGCCGCAGCCGCCGACCTGAAGGCATCCTCCTCCTCCCGCACCGATGCCCACGCGCGCGACAGAAGACCCACATTCAGTCATTCAGTCAATCGCGCAAAGCCACAACTAATCAGCACCGCAAGGTTCCAGAGCAGGGAGACCACAAAGAGGGGGGACTCACCGACGGCGTCGAGTTTCTGGAAGGCAGTGGCGGCGCGACACGCGAAGATGGGGTGCGGGCGAGGCAACATCGGCGATGAGGCAAGCGCGCTCGCGCGGCAGCCGACGGCGAGGCGCCCCTGCGGAAGCAGAGGCAGCGTGAGAATTCGTCTCGGCACGCGCGTCGACGGCTGCGCGGGGCGCAGCGAGAGGAGCATGGTGCACGGCGGTGGGATGCGGGAGCTTCGAGAGGTGGGAGGGAGAGGGGAGGGGGAGCTCGATCTGAGGGAGGGATACGGCGGTGGGAGAGATCTGTGGGGAGAGCCGTCGTTGGCGGCGGCGAGGAGATGGGGGAGGAGG
>LR738713.1:667798192-667817585 GCA_902687465.1 Secale cereale | reverse complement strand
GAGGGGTGTGATTGGATCGGGAGGGCTAGGGTTTGGGCTGCGGTGGGGGTATCTCTTTTTCTTTTCTTTTTTCTTTTTTTTTGCTGTAGATAGATGGATGGATGGATTGATGGATGGATGTGGGATGGTGAGATGTATTGATGGATGGATGGGCGCCATGTCATCGATCCGGGGGAAGAGTCCTGATTGGTTCGGAAAACCAGTGATTTAAAAAAGTATCTAAGTACTAAAAATATCTAAGGGATTTTGTGAAGTAGCTACCAAAAATATTTTGCAAAAGGGCACCATACAAACTTTCACTAGAGTTAGACCACATATTATGGATAAGTACCAATTCGTATGCATTTCTGATCTTTCTAGCTATTTTTAATCATTTTCCAAATGCCCAAAATGAGTTTTTTTGTGAAGGACCTACCATATATTTGTTGCAAAATTGTACCAAATCAATTTTCTAAAATACTAGGCCATATTTAATGAACGATTGATAAACTGGTTGTGTGTCAAAAGTTTTGATCCACCTCTCGTGAAAAAGACAAATTTCGGCCGATTCAACTGGAAGTGGGTCAAATTTGAACTGTAGCTGCCTTGTAGTTTGCTCTTTATTTTTTACAAAAATCATTTCTAGGTACATAAGTATCTATTTAATCAGAGAAAAACCAAAAAAATACCAAGATTCAACCACTAGCTAGGAACGGTCATTCCCGCCGTTTTGACCGCATTTTGAAACGGGCATAAAAAATTCAAAAAAAATCAAAAAGTTGGAAAACATTCGCATTGTGTCATTATATATGACAAAGTTACCAGGAAAAATAACAAACTTGTAATACGGTAATTATTATTAAAAAGTGTTCTCAGAAACGAGCTATCAAGCGTGAAGATTCATGGCTTTCAAGCCAAATGATCAATCTTATGGCCACATTCATGGCATAGTTTGTTCAAATGATCTCATATTGTGCACAAAGGTGCATATTGGAATGGCAAACAATGTTGCCTAAGGAAGTTTTCATTTTCTTTGGATGAAAAATTCATTTTCCATTTTTCGAGTGCCCAAAAGGAGGTTTTTTTGTGAAGGACCTCCCAAATAATTGTTGCAAAATTGGACGAAATCATTTTTATAAAATAATAGGTCATAGTTAATGCACAATTGACTAAATGGTTGGGTGTAAAAAGTTCTGATCCACCTCTCGTGAAAAAGACAAATTTCGGCCGATTCAGCTGGAAGTGGGTCAAATTTGAACTGTAGCTGCCTTGTAGTTTGTTCTTTATTTTTTACAAAAATCATTTATAGGTACATAAGTATCTATTTAATCAGAGAAACACCAAAAAAATTCTAAGATTCAACCACTAGCTAGGAACGGTCATTCTCGCCGTTTTGACCGCATTTTGAAACGGGCATAAAAAATTCAAAAAAAATCAAAAAGTTGGAAAACCTTCGCATTGTGTCATTATATATGACCAAGTTACCAGGAAAAATAACAAACTTGTAATACAGTAATTATTTTTGAAAAGTGTTCTTAGAAACGAGCTATCAAGCGTGAAGATTCATGGCTTTCAAGCCAAATGATCAATCTTATGGCCACATTCATGGCATAGTTTGTTCAAATGATCTCATATTGTGCACAAAGGTGCATATTGGAATGGCAAACAATGTTGCCTAAGGAAGTTTTCATTTTATTTGGACGAAAAAATCATTTTCCATTTTTCGAGTGCCCAAAAGGAGGTTTTTTGTGAAGGACCTCCCAAATAATTGTTGCAAAATTGGACCAAATCATTTTTATAAAATAATAGGTCACATTTAATGCACAATTGACTAAATGGTTGGGTGTAAAAAGTTCTGATCCACCTCTCGTGAAAAAGACAAATTTCGACCGATTCAGTTGGAAGTGAGTCAAATTTGAACTGTAGCTGCCTTGTAGTTTGCTCTTTATTTTTTACAAAAATCATTTCTAGGTACATAAGTATCTATTTAATCAGAGAAACACCAAAAAAATTCCAAGATTCAACCACTAGCTAGGAACGGTAATTCCCGCCGTTTTGACCGCATTTTGAAACGGGCATAAAAATTTCAAAAAAAATCAAAAAGTTGGAAACCTTCGCATTGTGTCATTATATATGACCAAGTTACCAGGAAAAATAATAAACTTGTAATACAACAATTCTTTTAAAAAAGTGTTCTCAGAAATGAGCTATCATGCGTGAAGATTCATGGCTTTCAAGCCAAATGATCAATCCTATGGCCACATTCATAGCATAGTTTGTTCAAATGATCTCATATTGTGCACAAGGGTGCATCTTGGAATGGAAAACAATGTTGCTTAAGGAAGTTTTCATTTTCTTTGGACGAAAAATTCATTTTCCATTTTTCGAGTGTGAAGGACCTCCCAAATAATTGTTGCAAAATTGGACGAAATCATTTTTATAAAATAATAGGTCATAGTTAATGCACAATTGACTAAATGGTTGGGTGTAAAAAGTTCTGATCCACCTCTCGTGAAAAAGACAAATTTCGGCCGATTCAGCTGGAAGTGGGTCAAATTTGAACTGTAGCTGTCTTGTAGTTTGTTCTTTATTTTTTACAAAAATCATTTCTAGGTACATAAGTATCTATTTAATCAGAGAAACACCAAAAAAATTCCAAGATTCAACCACTAGCTAGGAACGGTCATTCTCGCCGTTTTGACCGCATTTTGAAACGGGCATAAAAAATTCAAAAAAAATCAAAAAGTTGGAAAACCTTCGCATTGTGTCATTATATATGACCAAGTTACCAGGAAAAATAACAAACTTGTAATACAGTAATTATTTTTGAAAAGTGTTCTCAGAAACGAGCTATCAAGCGTGAAGATTCATGGCTTTCAAGCCAAATGATCAATCTTATGGCCACATTCATGGCATAGTTTGTTCAAATGATCTCATATTGTGCACAAAGGTGCATATTGGAATGGCAAACAATGTTGCCTAAGGAAGTTTTCATTTTCTTTGGACGAAAAATTCATTTTCCATTTTTCGAGTGCCCAAAAGGAGGTTTTTTGTGAAGGACCTCCCAAATAATTGTTGCAAAATTGGACCAAATCATTTTTATAAAATAATAGGTCACATTTAATGCACAATTGACTAAATGGTTGGGTGTAAAAAGTTCTGATCCACCTCTCGTGAAAAAGACAAATTTCGACCGATTCAGTTGGAAGTGGGTCAAATTTGAACTGTAGCTGCCTTGTAGTTTGCTCTTTATTTTTTACAAAAATCATTTCTAGGTACATAAGTATCTATTTAATCAGAGAAACACCAAAAAAATTCCAAGATTCAACCACTAGCTAGGAACGGTCATTCCCGCCGTTTTGACCGCATTTTGAAACGGGCATAAAAATTTCAAAAAAAATCAAAAAGTTGGAAAACCTTCGCATTGTGTCATTATATATGACCAAGTTACGAGGAAAAATAATAAACTTGTAATACGGCAATTCTTTTAAAAAAGTGTTCTCAGAAATGAGCTATCATGTGTGAAGATTCATGGCTTTCAAGCCAAATGATCAATCCTATGGCCACATTCATAGCATAGTTTGTTCAAATGATCTCATATTGTGCACAAGGGTGCATCTTGGAATGGAAAACAATATTGCTTAAGGAAGTTTTCATTTTCTTTGGACGAAAAAATCATTTTCCATTTTTCGAGTGTCCAAAAAGAGGTTTTTTTGTGAAGGACCTCCCAAATAATTGTTGCAAAATTTGACCAAATCAATTTTCTAAAATACTAGGACATATTTAATGCACAATTGACAAAATGGTTGGGTGTAAAAAGTTTCGATCCACCTCTCGTGAAAATGACAAATTTCCACCGATTCAGCTGGAAGCGGGTCAAATTTGAACTGCGGCTGCCTCATAGTTTGTTATATATTTTTTCCAAAAATCATTTCTAGGTACATAAGTACCTATTTAATCATAAATACATGGTTTTGTGGCGATACGTCGAGGTTTGGGCGGTGGTCGAGGGCCCCAACTCTAGAGCGCATAAACTCGCATGCCCGTCGCGTGGTCACCGCGTGACTGTGGCGTTGCCATGTGTTCTGGGCGGCCTAGGCATGTCTAGTGGGTTGGCCACTCCCCAGGTAGGTGCTAGGAAGAAAATTACTACATAAGATTCTCACGAGGAGACCGATCGATGCTCAAACATGAATTAGCAGCCAAGTGTTTGATTAGCGGTACGGGAAATGCACATGGCTAATGGGCGTGAGTTTTGGTTGAGGATGATCAGTTACTAAGAAGACCGTCTTCACAAATTTTCAGCTCAAAAGGAGGAGTCTAGGTGGTACTTGATTTGCAAAGTACCACACTGGACATAAATACGAATGTTGAAGATGGGCTCAAAATAATGAATGGATTGAGCTGTCATTTGGTGGAGGATAGTTATTTGGGCATAGGAAAGCACTGTAGAAAATGGATACCATTTGGACATGCCAAAGTGGTACTTCCTTCACAAAGTCTTTTTTTGAACAGAATAGGAAAATGAATATTTTTGAATTATTTTTGAACTAGGCAAGGAAGGTTTTTTACATATTTGACGAAGATATGACCCAAAGAATTTATGAGATTTTTTGGGGAATTTTGGGAATGACAGAAATATAGGTTGCTTCACAACCTAGGGCAAAAACTGCCACATGGACATGACACATAGGCAAAACTGATGAGGTGACGCCTAGTCGTAGCAACCCACCACAATTTACAAGGTTATGACCATCTATATTGGTCATGATCAGCTAGAAATAAGGCAGTGAACCAGTGCTATCTGCTTGATGACCATTTCGTATAAGGAAATTATGACCTTTCTGACCAAAATGGTCGTTATAGTTTAGGGTTTGGAGCCCCCCGAACAGCTTTTGACCAATTGGTCTGAAATGGTCATAGATCTATGACCAATTCTTCCAGGGTGACTAACAAAAGGTCATAAGTTGACATATTTCTTGTAGTGATACTCCGAAAAATACCCGAATCACTCGGAACCTTTCCGATGTCCGAATATAGTCGTCCAATATATCAATATTTACGTCTCGACCATTTTGAGACTCCTCGTCATGTCCCCGGTCTCATCCAGGACTCCGAACTCCTTTGGTACATCAAAACTCATAAACTCATAATACAGATCGTCATCAAATGTTAAGCGTGCGGACCATACGGGTTCGAGAACTATGTAGACATGACCGAGACTCATCTCCGGTCAATAACCAATAGCGGAACCTGGATGCTCATATTGGCTCCTACATATTCTACGAAGATCGTTATCGGTCAAACCGCATAACAACATACGTTGTTCCTTTTGTCATTGGTATGTTACTTGCCCGAGATTCGATCGTCGGTATCACTATACCTAGTTCAATCTCGTTACTGGCAAGTCTATTTACGCGTTCCATAATACATCATCTCGTGACTAACTCAATAGTCTATTGCTTGCAAGGCTTATTATGATGTGCATTACCGAGAGGGCCCAGAGATACCTCTCCGACACTCGGAGTGACAAATCCTATTCTTGATCTATGCCAACACCACGAACACTTTCGGAGACACCTGTAGAGCATCTTTATGATCACCCAGTTACGTTGTGACGTTTGGTAGCACACAAGGTGTTCCTACGGTATTCGGGAGTTGCATAATCTCATAGTCATAGGAACATGTATAAGTCATGAAGAAAGCAATAGCAGTAAAACTAAACGATCATAGTGCTAAGCTAACGGATGGGTCTTGTCCATCACATCATTCTCCTAATGATGTGATCTCGTTGATCAAATGACAACTCATGTCTATGGCTAGGAAACATAACCATCTTTGATCAATGAGCTAGTCTAGTAGAGGCATACTAGGGACACTCTGTTTTGTCTATGTATTCACACATGTGCTATGTTTCCGGTTAATACAATTCTAGCATGAATAATAAACATTTCTCATGATATAAGGAAATATAAATAAAAACTTTATTATTGCCTCTAGGGCATATTTCCTTCAGTCTCCCACTTGCACTAGAGTCAATAATCTAGTTCACATCGCCATGTGATTTAACACCGATAGTTCACATCGTCATGTGATTAACACCCATAGTTCACATCGCCATGTGACCAACACCCAAAGGGTTTACTAGAGTCGATAATCTAGTTCACATCGCTATGTGATTAACACCCAAAGAGTACTAAGGTGTGATCATGTTTTGCTTCGTGAAAGAAGTTTAGTCAACGTGCTTGACACATTCAGATCCTTATGTATTTCGCAAATTTCTATGTCTATAATGCTCTGCATGGAGCTACTCTAGCTAATTGCTCCCACTTCCAATATGCATCCAGATTGATACTTTGAGTTATCTGCATTATTGTAAAGCTTGCATCGGTGTAACTCTTTACAACGAACTCTTTATCACTTCCATAATTGAGAAAACATTTCCTTAGTCATCCAGTAACTAAGGCAATTTTGACCGTTGTCCAGTGATCTACTCCTGGATCACTTTTGTACCTCCTTGCCAAACTCATGGTAAGGTACATAGCATGGCATACTTTATAGAACCTATGGCTGAGGCATAGGGAATGACTTTCATTCTTTCTCTATCTTCTGCCGAGGTCCGGTTTTGAGTCTTACTCAACTTCATACCTTTTAACTCAGGCAAGAACTCCTTCTCTAACTGATCCATTTTGAACTACTTCAAAATTTTTCAATGTATGTACTCATTGAAAAAACTTATCAAGCATCTCGATCTATCTCTATAGATCTTGATGCTCAATATGTAAGCAGCTTCACCAAGGTCTTTCTTTGAAAAACTCCTTTCAAACACTCCTTTATGCTTTCCAGAAAAAAATCTACATCATTTCTGATCGACAATATGTCATTCACATATACTTATCAGAAAGGTTGTAGTGCTCCCACTCACTTTCTTGTAAATACAGGCTTCACCGCAAGTCTGTATAAATCTATATGCTTTGATCAACTTATCAAAGCGTATATTCCAACTCCGGGATGCTTGCACCAGTCCATAGATGGATCGCTGGAGCTTGCACATTATGTTAGCACCTTTAGGATTGACAAAACCTTCTGGTTGCATCATATACAATTTTTCTTTAATAAATCCATTAAAGAATGCAGTTTTGTTATCCATTTGCCAGATTTCATAAAATGTGGCAATTGCTAACATGATTCGGACAGACTTAAGCATCGCTACGGGTGAGAAAGTCTCATCGTAGTCAACTCTTTGAACTTGTCGAAAACCTTTCGCAACAAGTCGAGCTTTGTAAACAGTAACATTACCGTCAGCGTCGGTCTTCCTCTTGAAGATCCATTTATTTTCGATGGCTTGTCGATCATCGGGCAAGTCAACCAAAGTCCACACTTTGTTCTCATACATGGATCCCATCTCAGATTTCATGGCCTCAAGCCATTTTGCGGAATCTAGGCTCATCATCGCTTGCTCATAGTTCGCAGGTTCATCATGGTCTAGTAACATGACTTCCAGAACTGGGTTGCCGTACCACTCTGGTGCGGAACATACTCTGGTTGATCTACGACGTTCAGCAGACACTTGATCTGAAGTTTCATGATCATCATCATTAGCTTCCTCATTAATTGGTGTAGGAATCACTGGAACTAGTTTCTGTGATGTTCCACTTTCCAATTCGGGAGAAGGTACAATTACCTCATCAAGTTCTACTTTCCTCCCACTCACTTCTTTCGAGAGAAACTCCTTCTCTAGAAAGGATCCACTCTTAGCAACAAAGACCTTGCCTCCGGATCTGTGATAGAAGGTGTACCCAACAGTTTCTTTTGGGTATCCTATGAAGATTTACTTCTCCGATTTGGGTTCGAGCTTATCATGTTGAAACTTTTTCACATAAGCATCGCAGTCCTAAACTTAAAGAAATGACAGTTCATACGGTGTCATCTCCACGAATTTAGATGGTGCCCTATTTAACGTGAATGTAGCTGTCTCTAATGCATAACCCCAAAAGCGATAGTGGTAGATCGGTAAGAGACATCATCGATCGCACCATATCTAATAAAGTACGGTTATGAGGTTCGGACACACCATTACATTGTGGTGTTCCAGGTGGCGTGAGTAGTGAAACTATTTCACATTGTTTTTACTGAAGGCCAAACTCGCTAACTCAAATATTTTATCTCTACGATCATATCATAGAAACTCTTATTTTCTGTTACGATGATTCTCCACTTCACTCTGAAATTCTTTGAACTTTTCAAATGTTTCAGACTTGTGCTTCATTAAGTAGATATACCCATATCTGCTCAAATCATCAGCGATGGTCAGAAAATAATGATATCCGTCGCGAGCTTCAACACTCATTGGTCCGCATACATCAGTATGTATGACTTCCAACAACTCTGTTGCTCGCTCCACAGTTCCGGAGAACGGAGTTTTAGTCATCTTGCCCATGAGGCATGGTTCGCAAGCACCAAGTGATTCATAATCAAGTGATTCCAAAAGTCCATCACTATGGAGTTTCTTCATGCGCTTTACACCAATATGACCTAAACGGCAGTGCCACAAATAAGTTGCACTATCATTATTAACCTTGCATCTTTTGGCTTCAATATTATGAATATGTGTATCACACGATCGAGATCTCCAACAAACCATTTTCATTGGGTGTATGACCATAGAAGGTTTTATTCATGTAAACAGAACAACAATTATTCTCTAACTTACATGAATAACCGTATTGCAATAAACATGATCAAACCATATTCATGTTCAACACAAACACCAAATAACACTTATTTAGGTTCAACACTAATCCCGAAAGTATAGGGAGTGTGCGATGATGATCATATCAATCTTGGAACTACTTCCAATACACATCGTCACTTCATCCTTTAACTAGTTTCTATTCATTATGCAACTCCCATTGCGAGTTACTACTCTTTAGCAACTAAACCAGTATCAAATACCGAGGGGTTTCTATGAACACTAGTAAAATACACATCAATAATCTGTATATCAAATATACCTTTGTTCACTTTGCCATCCTTCTTATCCGCCAAGTATCTAGGGCAGTTCCACTTCCAGGGACCATTTCCTTTGCAGTAGAAGCACTTAGTTTCAGGCTTGAGTTTAGCTTAGGGTTTCTTCATGGGAGTGACAACTTGCTTGTCATTCTTCTTGAAGTTCCCCTTCTATCCCTTTGCCCTTTACTTGAAACAAGTGGTCTTGTTAACCATCAACACTTGATGCTCTTTCTTGATTTCTACCTTCGCCGATTTCAGCATCGCGAAGAGCTCGGGAATTACTTGCGTCATCCCTTGCATATTATAGTTCATCACGAAGTTCTACTAACTTGGTGATAGTGACTAGAGAACTTTGCCAATTACTATCTTATCTGGAAGATTAACTCCCACTTGATTCAAGCAATTGCAGTACCCAGACAATCTGAGCACATTTCTCACTGGTTGAGCTATTCTCCTCCATCTTGTAGGCAAAGTACTGTCAGAGGTCTTATACCTCTCGACACGGGCATGAGTATGAAATACTAATTTCAACTCTTGGAACATCTTATATGCTCTGTGGCATTCAAAACGTTTTTTAAAATCCCGGTTCTAAGCCTTAAAGCATGGTGCACTTAAACTATCAAGTAGTCATCATACTGAGCTTTTGTCAAAATGTTCATAACGTCTACATCTGCTCCTGCAATAGGTCTATCACCTAGCGGTGCATCAAGGACATAATTCTTCTGTGAAGTAATGAGGATAACCCTCAGATCACGGAACAATTCCGCATCATTACTACTAACATCTTTCAACTTTGTTTTCTCTAGGAACATATAAAAAATAAACGTGGAGCAACATCGCGAGCTATTGATCTACAACATAGATATGCTAATACTACCAGGACTAAATTCATGATAAATTTAAGTTCAATTTAATCATATTACTTAAGAACTCCCACTTAGATAGACATCCCTCTAGTCATCTAAATGATCACGTGATCCAAATCAACTAAACCATGTCCGATCATCACGTGAGATGGAGTAGTTTCAATGGTGAACATCTTATGTTGATCATATCTACTATATGATTCACGCTCGACCTTTCGGTCTCCAATGTTCCGAGGCCATATCTGCATATGCTAGGCTCGTCAAGTTTAACCCGAGTATTCTGCGTGTGCAAAACTGGCTTACACCCGTTGTATTTGAACGTAGAGCTTATCACACCCGATCATCACGTGGTGTCTCGGCACGACGAACTTTCGCAACGGTGCATACTTAGGGAGAACACTTATACCTTGAAATTTTGTAAGGGATCATCTTATAATGCTACCGTCGTTCTAAGCAAAATAAGAAGCATAATAAGATAAACATCACATGCAAATCAAAATATGTGACATGATATGGCCATCATCATCTTGTGCTTTTGATCTCCATCTCCAAAGCACCGTCATGATCACCTTCGTCACCGGCGCGACACCTTGATCTCCATCGTAGCATCGTTGTCGTCTCGCCAACTATTGCTTCTACGACTATCGCTACCGCTTAGTGATAAAGTAAAGCAATTACATGGCGATTGCATTTCATACAATAAAGTGACAACCTTATGGCTCCTGCCAGTTGCCGATAACTTTACAAAACATGATCATCTCATACAAAACCGTATATCTCATCATGTCTTCACCATATCACATCACAACATGCCCTGCAAAAACAAGTTAGACGTCCTCTACTTTGTTGTTGCAAGTTTTACGTGGCTGCTACGGGCTTAGCAAGAACCGTTCTTACCTACGCATACATAAAACCACAACGATGTTTCGTCAAGTATGTGCTGTTTTAACCTTCACAAGGACCGGGCGTAGCCACACTTGATTCAGCTAAAGTGAGAGAGACAGACACCCGCCAGTCACCTTTAAGCAACGAGTGCTCATAACGGTGAAACCAGTCTCGCGTAAGCGTACGCGTAATGTCGGTCCGGGCCGCTTCATCTCACAATACCGCTGAAGCAAAGTATGACATGTTGGTAAGCACTATGACTAGTATCATCTACGCATAGACCTGGCTCATGATGCCACTGTTGGGGAACATAGTATATTAAAATTTTCCTACGATCACACAAGATCTATCTACTAGATGCATAGCAACGAGAGGGGAGAGTGTGTCTACGTACCCTCGTAGACCGGGAGCGGAAGCGTCAAGTGACGCGGTTGATGTAGTCGAACTTCTTCGCGATCCAACCGATCAAGCACCGAATGTACGGCACCTCCGTGTTCAGCACACGTTCAGCTTGATGACGTCCCACGAGCTCTTGATCCAGTTGAGCTTCACGGGAGAGTTTCGTCAGCACGACGGCGTGGTGACGGATATGATGTATCTACCGGCGCAGGGCTTCGCCTAAGCACTGCAACGGTATGTCCGAGGTTTGTTTCTGTGGAGGGGGGCACCGCACACGGCTAAAACAATTCAACTTGTGTGTCCTAGGGTGCCCCCTGCCTCCGTATATAAAGGAGCAAGGGAGAGGCCGGCCCTAGAGGGGGCGCGCCAAGTGTGGGGAGTCCTACTAGGACTCCCAAGTCCTAGTAGGATTCCCCTTTCCTTTCCGGAGTAGGAGAGAAGGAAAGAGGTGGAGAGGGAGAAGGAAAAGGGGGCTGCACCCCTTGTCCAATTCGGACCAGAGGGGGGGCGCGCGCCTCCTTCCTTTTGGCCTTTCTCCTCTATTCCCGTATGGCCTAATAAGGACCATATACTTCGAAAAATACCCGAATCACTCGGAACCTTTCCGATGTCCGAATATAGTCATCCAATATATCGATCTTTACGTCTCGACCAATCCGAGACTCCTCGTCATGTCCCCGGTCTCATCTAGGACTCCGAACTCCTTCGGTACATCAAAACTCATAAACTCATAATACCAATCGTCATCAAACGTTAAGCGTGCGTAGGGATGTAAACGGATCGGATCGGATCGGATAATACCTTAACCATATCCTTTACCATATTTTTTGTCGGATTCGGAGCGGAGCGGATTATGACCGGATGCGGATTCGAATGCGGATTATATCGGACTACGGATTCACAGCGGATGCGGAGCGGACTCGGACCGGAAACGGACAAAATATATCGGATGATACGTGCAAAAATACATGATTTTATTACTACTATGCAAACAATATGAACACATATTTTTATCCAGCCCTGTAACACTAGAGATTGACCAAGATTTTTGAAGTCATAACTCACACAAATATGACAACAATAAGCAGGACTGATAAAATTATGATGACATTATACACATAATGCAAGACGTAGATCGTACTTACGAAATACTTAATTTTAAAATTTATTAAAGTTTTTCTTTATTATAAAAGGGTAGTATTTTATTATAAATACTTAATTCTAACTACTACTACAACTTGGTATTGTCAAGTCTATTACACGACCAGGAGAGTTTAAATATTAGCTAAGTTAGTTAGTACAATATGTGTTCACAAGTCTTCCGGCTACACTTGTGCGTGCATGCAAGAAACCACTACACTTGTGTTCACCTGATCGATCAAGCCCATATTGGCGCTGCCTTTATATGTGCAAGTAAGTGTGTTCACGCCGGCATATACGTACTCAGGGTGCCGTCCTGACGCGCTGTGGGCGTATATATGTACGTAGAACGATGTCCAGACGCAAATCACGCAGAGGCATCAGTTGGACCTAGACTTGCCAATTGTCATATACGGGTGTTGATCATGGTTGCGAGCAGTGCCGACTCCGCATGGTGATCTACCACCACGACCAGCTGTGCACGTAGAGCAAGCTGCATGTTGGCATGGCGTGGATGCATACCTTGGAGATGCCTTAAACTAATGTGATTTTATTTAGTAGTGTACTTGGTATTTAGGCTTGTTGATGGGCTAAATTTACCGGATAATCCTATTTGATAACCTCGGATAATCCACAAAAAATATCGGATAATCCACATCCGTCGGGTATTATCAATACCATATCCTCTACCATATCCGTCGGATATCCGGTTGACCAAAATCTGTATCTGTCGTGGAAATAACACGGCAGATGTCCGGTTTAGCGGACTTGATGATGGAACCATCGCACGGGTTAGCTTGAAAGGATTCATGGCACACAAAGGACACAAAGGATTTATACTAGTTCGGCCCCTTCGGAGAAGGTAAAAGCCTACGTCTAGTTGGTTTGGTATTGCTTGGGCGTCGGTTTACAGGGAGCAGATTCGCTTTGCCTGTGTCTCGACGGATTGATTGTTGCTTGTCCTTGAACCGTCCAGGCCGTCCCTTTATATAGAGGCAACGCCTGGTCCGGTTTACAGAGTCCCGAGGCCGGCTCATAATCGTGTCCGCCTCGGTCTCTGTCTTTTCTTTCTTATTTGTCAAGTTACATCTCTTGGCGGTTTGCAAACCATACTCCTATACATGGGCCTTGAAATCTCATGGGCCGTAGTCTCTACTAAAATATTAAAACCAAGTACAATATAACTAAGCCGGTTCACAATATCCGGTTTATACCTACTAACCATATCCCTGACATTAGGCCCCAGAATGATTTAAACTTGTTCACATCAGTCTTCTTTGTCTTGTATAATTTTCTTCTTTATCTTCATCTTTTTGTAAACCGGCTCTGACGTCATCCTCCAAGATCATTAAAGTCTGACAATGACATCATCTCCGCATTTAACGCCGTGAGCTGTACTGTAGCGTATTTTAAGGGTTATCCCGAAGATCGAGGCGTCACGGGATCTTTATCCGATTTTCTGTCTCCTCGATTCTCGCACTTGTCGTTTCAGTTCTGACTCCTGGTTATAAATACTGCCACCCCCCATTCATTACCTCCTTCTCACTTCGTCCTCTTCCTGCGTCTTCTTCCTCCGTCGCCGCCCGAGCTCAAACCGCCGCCGACGACCGCCGGATCTCTAGTCCTCGCCCGGCCGCTGCATCAACCTGAGCTTCGACCAGATCAATCTCCGTCGTCGATTCTTGCTGTCCCAGGTATGTTCATCCTCCTTATTGTTGATCTGCATCTGCCAGCGCTCCTCCTTGTTCTTCCGCCATTAGGGCTTTTAATGAAAGCTTCACCTCTTTCTTCGTAGATACATTCCTCATAGAGAATTTGTGACCTTTAGGCCCAGTCAACAGATCTTCCGCTTAGTACTAGCTTAGATCTCGCCATCTATACATAATGCTATAGATTTATCAGCTCCGCCATTAGAACTTTTAGCAAAGCTTCATCTTGTTCGATCTTGAGCCCGTGACCCGTAATGATTTTGTTTTTTCGATCTTCTCCATTTTTACCCCGCTGTATATGCGTCGAATCTTCATCACTCCTGTCTGGCATGTAAATCCATCTTTTTAGTATAAAGTCTTTGTAGCTTTCCTTGCATACTCTTAGATTAATTTCTTTTTCCTCAGCATACTCAGATCTTTCCCCTTTAGCAATCTTTCGGAAACCTGTTTTTCTCCTTGGTAGATTCGCTAAGTATGTTCCGGTTTAAGTTGATATGCCCTGCTCTTGCAAAAATTCTGTAAATTGACGCAATGGTTGAACTGTTCCTCTTCAACTGCCATAAACCGGAAATGATATAACTTGTTTTATGATTGCCGGTTTAACCATGCCAACTAGTCCTCAGTTTAAACCGTTGCGTAATTTTCATAGATAGATTCCGGATTATTGTACTTTCATAATCCGTTTTTGTATTTTATCTTCTCCAGCACTCTGTTCAATGGCTAAGCAGTATGTCTCCTGCGATTGGGTCCGTTCCGTCGTTACTGAGGATGACCTAATCAAGCTGTCTAAAATCGGCACATTAGGCCCTCAGTCTGAGTTAAAATGGCGTGCTCCGGGTAATGAATGCCCTCCTACTCCTATATCCGGGGAAGTCATCGTGTTTTTGGACCACATCTCTAGAGGCTTCTCTCCCCCCGGTTCAAGATTTTTCCGGGATGTTCTTGCCACCTTCCAGCTACACCCACAGGATATCGGACCCAATTCCGTTTCAAACATTTGTGATTTCCAAGTATTTTCTGAGGTGTATCTGCAAGAGGAACCTTCAGTTGATTTATTCCGGGATTTCTTTCATTCAAACCGGCGCACTGAATTTACCAGCGGACCTCACCAAGAACTTGGTGGGATTAGTATCCAGAAGAGGAGGGATGTAGTCTTTCCTCACGCCGCTTTACATACTCATCCAAAAGATTGGAACAAGTCCTGGTTTTATTGTGTAGACACTTCTCCTGAAGGTGAAAATCCTTTGCCGGGTTATCGCGAAACTCGTATTCCGGCGAATCACCCCTTGCCACAACGGCTTAGTGCTGCTGAACGGACCCGGTTCTCATCACAGCTCTCCAAACTGAGAGCTTTTATGGCCAATGGTCTAATCGGCACTGATTTCCTTCGCTGCTGGCTATCTTGGAGCATCCTTCCCTTAAGCCGGCGTCCTAAGCTAATGTGCAAATACTCTGGTAAACCGGATGATCCTCAGAGGTTTACCAAGGATAAGCTTTCTGAATCGGAGGTAGTGGAGTCAGCAAAAAAGATTGTCAATCCTTCCTTAACAGATTGCGCTAAAGTTGGCTTGGCCCTGTACTTCAAGAAGAATAAGCTGCCCGAAGTAAGTTTTTCTTTGCCCTGTACTTGTAAACCGTCCTCTTTGAACCGTCTTTCAATTGCCCTTGCTTTTTCAATTAGGCTGATGACCCCTTCTGGAGGAGAAAGCCTCAGGAAAAAATCGTAAAGCAGGCTCGCCGGAAAACCCCTGCAAACAAAAAGAGGAAAGCAGCCGTCGATGCCGGTTCTCCTTCTAAGGATGATGATCCGGAATCCGAGGTATGCTTTACTCCGGTTTAAATTCTCGCTTTCATGTACTTGTAATCATATCTAATGATACCTTTTCACAGGAACTGCCTGAAGGTGATAACCCGACTGAGATTGAGGTAACTCTTATTTCTTCTGATTCAGAACCTCTTCCTCAAAAAAGCCGTCGGACCGTCAGGAAATATCAATTTTCTCATCCTTATGCTAAGTTAGACCCTAACTTTACTTTGAAGAAGCAACAGCACGAAGCCTTTCGCCGGACCACTCGCCACAGTGGCCTGGCGGTGGAGTCATCTGGGATCTCCTTAACTCCGGTTCGAAAGCGCCGCGCTGAGGTGATACTCTCTCCGACTCTTCTTCATCCCAAGGCCGGACTTATCCGAAAACCCCTTAAACCGTCTGATCCTGACTATCAGGAAACTCCGCTGTCTTCTTCCGGTGAATCAACCGCTACGCAGCTTCCTCCTTTGAAGACCGTCCCGGGGTAACTCTCTTCACCTTTTCCGGTTTACGACACCCTTTTTTCTTTATAATGCTAACTTATTTTGCATGTTTTTCCAGAAAACCGAAACCCAGCAAAAAGCCCAAGGCGAATAAGCCTGTTGCTGACCCTTCTGCTGATGATCCGATTATTAATCCGTCCACAGCTGTTCCTCCAGAAAGTACTCCTGCAGCTCCTATTGAAGAACCTGCTCTTGAAACTCCTCTTACAGAAAACGTCCAAAATCCACCAAGTCCGGCCCGGGTTAATTCTCCTCAAGTTAACCCGGCGTCTCCTGATCCGGCTCATGTTGACGTTATTCCCCCCAATGTACCCACTTCTCCTGATGTCGTGGTTACTGGTGCCGCTTATGTTGCTCCAGCTGAACCCACCGTTTTAGCAAAACATACAGCTAAAGCGGAAAAGATAGCTCAAGAAAAAGGAAAATGGAGTACTAACATATCCAGTCTTTCCAGTATGAGCGCTCAAGATATTTATTCCGGGTATTTGAACCGGCTCCACAGCAGCCGGGATTATGAAGCCAGCTTGGTGAACTTGATGAGAGAAAAATACGAAGTAAGTTTCCTCTTCTGACTTTGCTTTTTTGACACATCTCTATCTCTTAACAGCCCCCAAGTTCCGGTTTAGCTGCTTTACTGAAGGTGATCCGGAACTTTGTAGTTTGAACTGCTGATCCATACATTAGCCCCCAAGTATCAAGTAGATAACTTGGTTATGTAGTTGATACTTGTAATTTCAAATTGTCTTTAGTGCATTGCTTCAACTGCCATTAGCCCCCAAGTGTCAAGTAGACAACATGGTTGTGTGCTTGAGACTTGCAATTTTAAATTGTCTTTGCTATATTGCTTCAACTGCCATTAGCCCCCAAGTGTCAAGTAGACAACTTGGTTGTGTGCTTGAGACTTGTAATTTCTAATCTTGCTTTTGAACTTTGTCTGCAGGCTGAGCTGAACCGGAATGCTCTGGAGATCAACGAACTTCGAAGCCGGCTTACGGAGACTGAGTCAGCCGCTTCAAAGGCTAAGAAAGAACTTCAAGTGAGCTTAAAGACTGCTGAAGACTTGAAAAAATACTTTGAAGAGGAGCGGACTACTTTTGAGGTCCAGAAAAAAGATCTTGAAAAACGTGTTCAGGATGCTGAAGGAGCACTTAATCCGGTTACTGAAGAATTGACCGGGTTAAAGCGCCAAATTGACTTGATGACCTCTGCTATTTTTGGTAAGTATAATCTGAACTCGTGTCTTTATCTTTGTAACATGTGACTTGCACCGGTTTAACTTTCATTGTTGTATGTAGGACGCCGTGTCTCCCATCTTGGGGACGACTTACGGAAAAAACTCAAAGCCTGCTATACCTTGGTCGAACAGTTGTACTCCAGAACGCAAAGGATTATCAGTGCCACTTCATTTGGTAAACCGGCTCCTTCAACTATCCAAGATACTTTGAATAGTTTGTCCATTCTACCGGCTCGTCTTGAAGAAGTTAAGAAATCGGCCGCTCGAGGAGGTGCTCTTCTGGCCCTTACGAGGGCTAAAGCTTGGGTCCCGGACCTTGATCCGGAGGAGGTGTTAACCGGATTTCCTGATACCAAAGAGGACGGTTCAACCTTCAATGAAAAAGATCTTTATGCCCTGACAAAGGAGATGCGTCCCCTCGCCAGCAAGCTTGCGGTGGAATCTGATTTGTCGCGATATCATCCATCATACAACCTGCAGAACGAGCGGGTGGAGCGACCGGTTTACGATATTGTAAACTTAATTCCGCCGGTTCGTCCTCACACCTTTGCTCCTGATATTGATCCTGTTGAGCTTATCAACGATGAAGTATATTTCCGTGCCTTGGCAAAGATCGATTGGCGTGCACCGGACTTCCAACCGCTTCACGAGGATGAAGACGTTCCGGATCAAGACGGTGGCCAACCATCTCAACAAGGAGAGGCACAATCTTGAATTCTATTGCTGTAACCATGATTGTTATCCCGCCAAACAATGCTTTCAACTATTGGGCTTTTTATGCCTTGTAATAGGTTTAGCTGAGACTTAATGTGCTGTGATCCGACATTTTGTCTTTATGAAGTATTCATCCGTTAACCTGTTGCCTGATGCGGTTGCTTTCTTCTGTTCATATAAAAATATCGAAAAATATGTCCTAGTGGCTTACCACTGAACAGGTTAACTTGTTCTCTTAAAACATCCAATAAACATATCTTTATACTAAAGATAACTGTCATACCTGAGATGTATGTGGCCCATATACTTTAAACCGGTCAGGACTTTAAAGTCACTTTAATCGGTCTTCATCAATCCTAATAGACACTTGAAACTCTCCGGTCCATCTTGTCGATAAATCCGGCTCATCTTGTTTCAGAAAATTGTAACTTGTGCCTGATACGCCATCCGGGTTTTAATGAACACTGGGCTTGATCATAATTGGGCCGGGTTAATAAACTCCGGTCATTGTTTCGCCTCATACTGGCGACTTATAGTCAAAGCCAGGCCGGTTTAATAAACACCGGTCATTATAACTGATCATGTACTACCAATAAAATACTTCATACTTGTGATTAAATATGCTTGATATCCTTAATCCGGCGATCATTGTTGTTTCTGAGGAAGCTCTTAGCCCCGTTGGGGCGTACCCAATTATTCCGGATTTACAAGAACTGCCGGTTTAAATAATGCTGGAGCTCTGTGTCCAGACTTTTGAAGATATGTGGTCAACCTTGAAGTTGTCCCACTCCGGATCAAAGAACCATAAAACACAAATACCACAAATGCAATTTTGCAAATAAAACCATGTAGTCGAGGCTTTTTACGAGCTGCCAGGCTCAAAGCAAGGTTCAGCCAATCAATGGGACGTGGGCAAACCTACTGTCCCAAGGAGCCTAGCCAATCACTGAACGTGAGCGTATCGACTGTTCAGAGGGCCGATAGAACCGCAAATAAAAACCGAGCCAATCAATGGGACGTGGGCAAACCGACTGTCCCAAGGGGCCTAGCCAATCACTGAACGTGAGCGTATCAACTGTTCAGAGGGCCGATAGAACCGTAAACAAAGCCAATCAATGGGACGTGGGCAAACCTGACTGTCCCAA
>LR738713.1:667780101-667798167 GCA_902687465.1 Secale cereale | reverse complement strand
AGCCAATCAATGGGACGTGGGCAAACCGACTGTCCCAAGGGGCCTAGCCAATCACTGAACGTGAGCGTATCAACTGTTCAGAGGGCCGATAGAACCGTAAACACAAACAAAGCCAATCAATGGGACGTGGGCAAACCGACTGTCCCAAGGGGCCTAGCCAATCACTGAACGTGAGCGTATCAACTGTTCAGAGGGCCGAAGGAACCGTAAACACAAACCAAGCCAATCAATGGGACGTGGGCAAACCGACTGTCCCAAGGGGCCTTTAGGGTTCCTCCTGAAGCTGTGGGTTTTGCTTTTCATGGACCTTTTTCTCTTCTCGAACCGGATATGATCTCTTGTTTCTGAGAGTTCTATTACTCCTTCACATACCCTGCAAAAATTAGTTTCTAAATCGGCCCACATTGAAATATGATATTTGATAGTAAATTGGTATGATTACTTGTCACAAGATTTGTGTATATGGAAAAAGGGCTAAGCCCCCGGTTTACCGAGGGTGCCGGTTTATTCATTATTCATAATATATACATAGGATACATTGGAGCACATAGCTCAAGTATAGTATGGCCGTAAATGGGCGATGTTCCACGGCCTCTTCGTCTCCTCTTCCGATGTCCGTGAATCCTTGTGTTCTCGAATGTCCACCAAGTAATATGAACCGTTGTGTAAATTCTTGCTGACCACAAAGGGCCCTTCCCATGGCGGGGATAGCTTGTGCATATCTGTTCGATCTTGGATGACCCGGAGTACCAAGTCACCCTCCTGGAATGTCCTGGTTCTAATCCGGCGGCTATGATATCTGCGTAGATCTTGCTGATAAATCGCCGACCGTGCTGCAGCTATATCACGCTCTTCATCCAACCGGTCTAAACCGTCTTGTCTTGACTCCCCATTAACAGCTTCCACATAGGCCGCTACCCTTGGTGAATCATGGCGTATGTCACTTGGAAGAACTGCTTCTGCGCCGTAAACCATGAAGAAAGGTGTATAACCTGTAGACCGGTTTGGTGTAGTGTTAATACTCCAAAGGACAGACGGCAATTCTTCAACCCAACAACCTGGGGTTCTCTGCAAAGGTGTCATAAGCCGGGGTTTGATTCCTCGCAAAATCTCCTGATTTGCCCTTTCTGCCTGACCATTGGATTGGGGGTGAGCCACAGAAGACACGTCCAAACGAATATGCTCTCGTTGACAGAATTCTTCCATCTCACCCTGAGATAAATTGGTGCCATTATCTGTGATGATGCTGTGTAGAAAGCCAAACCGGAATATTACTTTTTTGATGAATTTCACCGCTGTTGCCGCATCACACTTGCTTATAGGCTCCGCTTCAACCCACTTTGTAAACTTGTCTACTGCTACCAGCAGATGAGTTTTCTGATCTTGGGATCTCTTGAAAGGACCAACCATGTCAAGCCCCCAAGTTGCAAAAGGCCAAGTTATTGGTATCATCCGGAGTTCCTGTGCCGGAACAAGAGCACGTCTTGAGAACTTTTGACAAGCGTCACACTTTCGGACCAGGTCCGCCGCATCTGCATGCGCGGTTAACCAATAGAAGCCATGTCGGAATGCTTTAGCCACTAAAGACTTTGATCCGGCATGATGACCACAATCCCCTTCATGAATCTCCCTTAGAATCTCACAACCTTCCTCAGCCGAAACACATCATTGAAATACTCCAGAAGTGCTACGATGGTGCAGCTCTCCGTTTGCAATTGTCATAGACTTGGAACGCCGGATTATCTGCCGTGCTTCCTCTTCGTCCTCCGGTAACTCTCCTCGGATTAAGTACGCCAAATAGGGTATCGTCCAATCCGGAATAACATGGAGTGCTGCAACTAACTGTGCTTCTGGGTCCGGAACAGCTAGGTCGTTCTCCGAAGGTACTTGAACCGAAGGACTGTGCAATTCATCCAAAAAGGTGTTTGGTGGTACCGGTTTACATTGCGACCCTATCCGGCTTAAAGCGTCGGCCGCTTCGTTCCTCCGCCGGTCTATATGATCCACCTGATATCCCTTGAAGTATCCTGCGACCGCTTCAACCTCTCGCCGATAAGCCGCCATGAGGGGATCCCTTGAATCCCACTTGCCCGAAACTTGCTGGGCCACTAAATCTGAATCGCCCAGGCACTTAACCCGGCTCAAATTCATCTCCTTTGCCAATCGCAAACCATGAAGTAATGCTTCATATTCTGCTGCATTATTAGTACAAGGAAATAATAGGCGGAGGACATAGCAAAATTTATCACCTCTGGGGGAAGTTAACACAACTCCAGCCCCCGAGCCCTCCAACTGTTTTGAACCGTCAAAGTGAATCGTCCAATAAGTAAGATCCGGCTTCTCCTCAGGAGTCTGCAATTCTGTCCAGTCATTGATGAAGTCGACCAATGCCTGAGATTTTATAGCAGTACGTGGTACATACTTCAACTCATGCGGACTGAGCTCAATAGCCCACTTGGCTACCCTGCCTGTAGCTTCCCTGTTCTGGATTATGTCTCCCAACGGAGCTGAACTAACCACAGTTATTGGATGCCCTTGGAAATAATGTTTTAATTTCCGGTTTGCCATAAACACCCCATAAACTAATTTCTGCCAATGAGGGTACCTTTGTTTGGACTCAATGAGTACTTCACTCACATAATAAACCGGGCGCTGAACCGGATGTTCCTTCCCTGCTTCCTTGCGCTCAACCACAATCGCAACGCTGACTGCCCGTGTATTCGCAGCAACATATAACAGCAAAGGCTCCTTATCAATGGGAGCAGCTAAAACCAGTGGTTTTGCTAGTTGCTGTTTCAGATTCTCAAACGCTGTATTTGCCTCATCACTCCAAATGAACCGGTCCGTTTTCTTCAACATTTGATAAAGTGGGATCGCCTTTTCTCCCAAGCGACTGATAAACCGGCTTAGCGCCGTGATCCGGCCAGCTATGCGCTGAACATCATTGATGCAAACCGGTTTTGTCAAAGATGTGATGGCTTTGATCTTCTCTGGGTTGGCTTCTATCCCTCTGTTCGAGACCAAAAATCCCAGAAGCTTACCAGCCGGAACACCAAAAGCACATTTTTCCGGATTAAGCATCATCCTGTAAGCTCGAAGATTATCAAAAGTTTCTTTGAGATCCTCTATCATTGTTCTTTCTTCCTTTGATTTGACCACAATGTCATCCACATAAGCATGCACGTTCCTTCCTATCTGCCCTTTCAAACAATTCTGAACGCAATGCTGATAAGTTGCCTGCGCACACTTGAGCCCAAAGGGCATAGATACATAGCAAAAAGCACCAAAAGGAGTTATGAAAGCTGTCTTCTCTTGGTCTTCAACTGCCATCTTGATCTGGTGATACCCTGAATATGCATCCAGAAAACTCAGCCGCTCACACCCCGCTGTGGCATCGATGATCTGATCAATGCGAGGTAGAGCAAAAGGATCAGTTGGGCAAGCTTTATTGAGGTCTGTGTAGTCCACACACATCCTCCACTTCCCATTCTTCTTTAGAACCAGCACTGGATTAGCCAACCATTCCGGATGAAAAACTTCCACTATGAACCCTGCCGCCAAAAGCTTGGCCACTTCTTCTCCTATAGCCTTGCGCCTTTCTTCATTGAAGCGGCGCAGATACTGCTTTACCGGTTTAAACTTCGGATCAATATTCAACTTGTGCTCAGCGAGTTCCCTCGGTATACCTGGCATGTCGGAAGGTTTCCATGCAAAGATATTCCGGTTCTCACGGATGAACTCGATGAGCGCGCCTTCCTATTTGGGATCAAGGTTAGCACTGATGGTGAACTGTTTAGACGAATCCCCAGGTACAAAATCAATCTGCTTAGTCTCCTCCGCTGACTTGAATTTCAATGCCGGATCATGCTCGGTCGTTGGTTTCTTCAGCGGAGTCATATCTGCCGGATCGACATTATCTTTATAAAATTTTAACTCTTCCGTGGCACACACCGCTTCTGCATAAGCTGCATCACCTTCCTCGCATTCCACCGCTATCTTTCGACTGCCATGAACCGTGATCGTGCCCTTATGACTCGGCATCTTAAGCTGCAAGTAAACATAACATGGCCTAGCCATAAATTTAGCATAAACCGTCCTTCCAAACAGAGCATGATACGGACTTTTAATTTTGACAACTTCAAAAGTGACCATCTCCGATCTGGAATCATACTCATCTCCAAAGGTAACTTCTAAGTCAATCTTACCAACTGGATAAGCTGACTTACCTGGGACCACCCCGTGAAACACTGTGTTTGATGTTCTTAACTTTTTATCTGTCAGACCCATACGACAGAAGGTCTCGTAATATAGTATATTGATACTGCTACCCCCGTCCATGAGGACTTTAGTAAACTTGTATCCTCCCACCTGAGGTGCTACCACCAAGGCTAAATGTCCCGGATTATCTACCCGTAACGGGTGGTCCTCTCTGCTCCATACAATGGGCTGCTCCGACCATCGGAGAAATTGTGGCGTCGCCGGTTCTACTGCATTAACAGTCCGCCTTAAAACCTTCTGGTCTCTCTTACATAAACTCGTGGTGAAAACATGATATTGACCGCTGCTCAACTCCTTTGGATTACTCTGGTATCCGGATTGCTGCTGTTGTTGCGGACGCTGTTGCTGCTGGCTTCCTTGATTATTATAACTCCCTTGGCCCTGCTGCTGATTATTCTGACTGTTGTAACCACCTTGATGATGCGATTGATTTCCCTGACCATGATAACCACCTTGATGATGCGATTGATTTCCCTGACCATTTTAATTCCCTTGACTATTTTGGCCGCCTGGCCGGGGTTGATAACCGCCGTTATTGCCCCTATATCCTGATCCGGAACTGTTCCCCTGATAACCCGAACCATAAAACCCGGGCCCTGAACCGCCGTTCGGGGGCCGGCTAGGAGGATTAAAACGGCCATTCTCCGCCTTCATAAAGGGTATGCATTCTCTTATAGTATGCCTTGCAATCCTCCCCCTTCCGCTATGCTTTGGACAGGGTCGATCCAAATCCTGCTCCCAGCCCGGATCTCCTCCGCCGGTTTGGAGAGCGGAACCCCCCGGATTAACCTGAAAGCCGCCTTGAACCTGAGTATTAGCCACAAAATCGGAACTACCTTCTGCCTTCCGTTTACCCAAAAAGCTTGAAGTAACCGGATTAACCGGTGCCGGTTTACCAGACTTGCTGGCCTTCCCCGCTTTATCTCCTTCTGCTTCCGGATACTTTGTATTATTTGAGTCTCCGTATTTCACCAGAGCACTCATTAAAGTCCCCATGTCATTGCAGTCCCTTTTAAGCCGTCCGAGCTTTAACTTTAAAGATTCAAACCGGCAATTGTTTTCCAACGTCACTATCGCCGTACTAGGATTAATACCATTCGAAGAGTGTAAGATCTCTGCCACTCTGCGTACCCAAGCTGCTGTAGACTCCTGCTCTCCTTGCACACAGGCTGCTAAATCTATCACTGACATCGGTTGCTTGCATGTATCCTTGAAGTTTTTGATGAACTGACTGCGCAGTTCCCCCCATGACCCGATAGAATTCGGGGGTAGCGCCTTTAGCCAGGTCCGGGCCGTGCCCTCAAGCATCATAGTGAAATATTTGGCACAAGCCGATTCATCCACATCCAGCATCTCCATGGCCATCTCATAACTTTCCACCCAAGCTTCGGGTGGTAAATCGGCTGTGTAATTAGGTACCTTGCGAGGTCCTTTGAAATCCTTGGGCAACTTAACACTCCGTAGGGCGGGGACAAGACATTGTATCCCGAAACCGCTCACTGTAGCTCCTGTCCCTGTAGTGGCTGTGTGAACCGGCGTCGACTGACGAATTTCCTCTCTGGCCTCCGATCTAGGCCGGTTTAGGTCTGGGGCTGGCATCTCCGCCCTTGCCGGATTATCCTGCCTGCGCTGATGTCTCCTGCGCTCACTGCTAGACACTTCTGGCTCCTCCCAATGTCTAGAATAACTTCGGTTGGGACGTGGTGTTGAATGTAACCTTTCCCTGCTATGAGAGTACGCTTGCTGCTGTATTAACGCAGTATTAAGTAGCTTCTGGGCCCTGCGCGCCTCTATCGCCACCGGAGACGTTTCTTCCACGGGTAAAGCGGCCAACCGCGCCGCCGCTGCAGCAATATTATCCAAAGGGTTTGAATAGTGTCCTGGAGGGACAGGAACATAAGGCGCCGATGTAATCCGACGCTCCTGTTCTGCGGCGGGCTGCTGAACCGGCTCATCCCGAGCCGGGGGTGTTCTCCGGTTTAAGGCCGGATTATTACTGGCCCCAGCCCCAGGTGTCCTGAACAAATTCGCGGATTCGTAACCCGGCGGTAGGCGGGACCGATATTTTCGCCCCCTTACTCCTTCCACAGAAGCCTGCTCCATCCTCAAGTGAAAGGCTTGATCATCCAACTCTGCTTGTCTTATGGCTATCATCTCTCCTTCCGCCTTTAAATCCTCCTTTAACTGATCGATCCGACCTTTCAACTGAAGAAGCTCTGCATCATGATGCGCCTTGTCTGCCGGAGCTACGACCTCCACCGCCTTAGCCGTGAACTCCTCGATCAAGGTGGATAGAACTTCAGTAAGGGAGGGATTTGAACCGCTTCCCCCTGCACCAGCTTCTGCTGTCGTTCCGTTCATCGGGGGTTGTGAACCGGCCATGAAGACCGCCACCCGGTTTGGCGGGTCAAAGGGGTCCGGAATACTGTTTCCATCGGACTCGCCCTCAGACCGGCCGTCCCGCAACTGATACAGAGATTCAGTTTCCCCGGATGAAGATTCGTCATCTGAGTAGACGACTGTTGCACCATCAGATTCCGATCCGTCCTCGGCTCGGCCTCCGTGAACTGCTCCAACGAACACATGCTTCACGGCAGGCTGAATCCGGGCCGATCTCGCACGCTGAGCCGGCTCGACGATGTTGGGGAAGATGTCCGGCTCAGGTCCCGGTTCACCAATTTTGCCGATGAAGACTTGGACGCTGCCGAAGGGGACCCGGTACCCGTATTCGATCGAATCGGCCTCCGGTCCCCAACCCGCGTCGTCGATGTAGATCCGGCCACGACGACTCTTGGTCATCCGGCCGACTGCATAACCCTTTAACCCTTCGAAGCCGCCTTTCAAGAACTCGAAACCATCGTGCGCAGGCCCCACGGTGGGCGCCAACTGTCGTGGAAATAACATGGCAGATGTCCGGTTTAGCGGACTTGATGATGGAACCATCGCACGGGTTAGCTTGAAAGGATTCATGGCACACAAAGGACACAAAGGATTTATACTAGTTCGGCCCCTTCGGAGAAGGTAAAAGCCTACGTCTAGTTGGTTTGGTATTGCTTGGGCGTTGGTTTACAGGGAGCAGATTCGCTTTGCCTGTGTCTCGACGAATTGATTGTTGCTTGTCCTTGAACCGTCCAGGCCGTCCCTTTATATAGAGGCAATGCCTGGTCCGGTTTACAGAGTCCCGAGGCCGGCTCATAATCGTGTCCGCCTCGGTCTCTGTCTTTTCTTTCTTATTTCTCAAGTTACATCTCTTGGCGGTTTGCAAACCATACTCCTATACATGGGCCTTGAAATCTCATGGGCCGTAGTCTCTACTAAAATATTAAAACCAAGTACAATATAACTAAGCCGGTTCACAATATCCGGTTTATACCAACTAACCATATCCCTGACAGTATCCGCATCCATATCCGCCGGATTTGTACAAGTACATACCATATCCTCAAAAACGGATGCGGAAGCGGATTCGGAACGGAAATTATCCGTACCATTTACATCCCTAAGCGTGCGGACCCTACGGTTCGAGAACTATGTAGACATGACCGAGACTCATCTCCGGTCAATAACCAATAGCGGAACCTGGATGCTCATATTGGCTCCTACATATTCTACGAAGATCTTTATCGGTCAAACCGCATAACAACATACGTTGTTCCTTTTGTCATTGGTATGTTACTTGCCCGAGATTCGATCGTCGGTATCTCTATACCTAGTACAATCTCGTTACCGGCAAGCCTCTTTACTCACTCCATAATACATCATCTCGTGACTAACTCATTAGTCTATTGCTTGCAAGGCTTATTATGATGTGCATTACCGAGAGGGCCTAGAGATACCTCTCCGACACTCGGAGTGACAAATCCTATTCTTGATCTATGCCAACACCACGAACACTTTCGAAGACACCTGTAGAGCATCTTTATGATCACCCAGTTACGTTGTAACGTTTGATAGCACACAAGGTGTTCCTACGGTATTCGGGAGTTGCATAATCTCATAGTCATAGGAACATGTATAAGTCATGAAGAAAGCAATAGCAGTAAAACTAAACGATCATAGTGCTAAGCTAACGGATGGGTCTTGTCCATCACATCATTCTCCTAATGATGTGATCCCGTTGATCAAATGACAACTCATGTCTATGGCTAGGAAACATAACCATCTTTGATCAATGAGCTAGTCTAGTAGAGGCATACTAGGGACACTCTGTTTTGTCTATGTATTCACGCATGTGCTAAGTTTCCGGTTAATACAATTCTAGCATGAATAATAAACATTTATCATGATATAAGGAAATATAAATAACAACTTTATTATTGCCTCTAGGGCATATTTCCTTCACTTTCTTTGCTGACATCTGATTGTTGGTTTGTGTAGGAGCAGAGCAGCCCCACCAGGAGCGCCCGGAGGCCGCCCCCGACATGCCATCTGCTTCGACTACGCCGCCAAGGGAGAGTTCTCCAGCAAGGGACTCTGCCGAGGAGCCAGCTCGCGTAGGAGGGATGCCGGCCAGCACTGCGGCGGCAAGTGGTAGCACCAGCGGCCCTCCGGCGGCGGAGACTACGACTATAGAACTCGGTACAGGTAATCCTCTCGCTTCAATACTTCCCTTGGGTTCTTCTTCTTTTGATCTTCTTTTTGGATATTTGCTTGACTTTTCTCCCTTTTCCGGCCGTCAGACCCATCTGCTGCGGAGCCGATGGAGACCGAGGTTGCTGGCGAGGAGAACACCGCCAAGGCCGCCGTCGATGATGTCGTTGAGACTGCCGCGGGCGGTGATACCGACGACGACGCTGCCACCGAAGAAGCAGCCGGCGCTGATGATCCCGCCGGCGACGAGGCCGCCAAAGCCGCCACCGCAGAAGCTGGCGAGGGGTCTGGCGATCGCACTGACGGCCCTGAGGCCGCAGGAGCGCCAGGCGCTACGCCGACCGCCGATCCTTCCGCCGCTGCCGCAGCGCCAGGCTCCGAAGAGCCCCAGCCAGGCGTCTACTTGAAGGCCGGCGAAAACGTCTTCATCAACCTCCCCTGGGCGTCAAGCTCCAGGGCGCCGGTCAAAGGAGAAAGCTTCGATGGAGAGGTGCTCGCCTCCGCTGGGCTGACGCTGGTTGATGCGCCGAGCAGCAGCAGCGGCGAGCCTGAGGAGGAGCGACTGCTACGGAAGCTTGTGTCGCTCTACCGTGCTCGGCAGGCGAATCTGGAATCCCGAGAGGCGCTTGTCGCGAAGGCGGGAGTGGACATCGAGAAGCGCGCGAAGGAGCTCCGGGGTCTTAACCAGGAAGCTCTCCAGTCCCTGGCAGAGGAGCGGGCGCAACTTGCCGAGGAGCAAAAGGCCTTCCTCCTCGAGAAGGCTGAAGTCGAAGAACAACAGCAGCTTGCCGCTGAGAAGCTGTCTGCGCAGGAAGGCGAGCTGGCGCAGCGGAAGGTTAACCTTGACAGTCACGAGGAGGAGCTTACTGCGCACGAGCAAACATTCGGCGGAGCCCTCAAGCAAGCAGAGGATGCTGCCGCAGCTGCCGAGGCCGCCAAGAAGGAGCTGGAGACGAAGGTGGCGCGAATGGAGGCCGATCTCAAGGCGAGCGGTGAAGAGCTTGCCACGCTCAAGTGTGAGCGGGAGAATGACGCCTACAGCTTGTCAGAGCTGCAGGTTCGTCTCGCCGAGAAGGGCAAGGAACTTGGCGCCGCCAAGGACTCCAAAGCAGATCTTGAGTTCAAGCTGACTACTTTGACCAAGACGCTGGACGGCGCCAGGGAGCAGGATGTGGCCTTGAAGGAGGAGATCAAGGCCGATAAGGCGCTGCTGGCGAGCGCTGCTGCCGCCCAGAACGCTTTTAGGGAGAATGTGGAGCACTGGACGGAGGGTCTCGTGGATGCTGCCGCAGACATTGACAGGGAGCTACCGCAGCTGGGGATGGAGGATCTCGGGTATCCCTCTGATGAGAACCTCCAACCCAGCGCCAAGCTCACCTTGTTCTTCAAAGGCGTGGCGACGGCCCTCCAGCGACTCCGGGAGAAGATTCCAAAGCAGCTGGCCGACGAGTCGCGCAAGATCTGCGCGGGAGCTCTTCAAAAGGTGTTGGTGAAGGTGGCCTTCCGCAACCCGGGCCTCAACCTCGCCAACGTCCTCAAGACCCTGCCGCCGGATGCTGATCTGGAAGCGCTCAAGACCCTTGTCGCACCCATTGTGGACAAGCTGAGCGGGATCAAGAGGATTGAGGGCGATCGCGTAGACTAGGCCGACCGTTTTCTTCTTTTCTTGTCGCTGTTGGTCATGTTATGAGAACAATCTGTTAGAGCCGCGACAAGCTACCTTGTAATATAACTCTATTTTGGGTAACGATTGCAATGTTGTTTCCTTTACTTGATTCCTTCCTTTGTATGTTTTTGCCCTACGCTTTTAGGGAACTTGTCGGCGCAGGCACCTTAGCTGCGAGCGCTGAGTGCGGGACGTCAGCAGCCTGCTGGCGGTGCCGTTACCGACAAGAAACCTTGTCGCAACTAGTCGCAGCACACTTAAGTTGTTGAGCGGACTCGAAACAAAGTAAGGGCGCAACTAGCTACGAGTTGGTTCCTCCGCGCACAGGTTTTCCATACAAAGCACGGTCGTTCAAGGAAGATAACTTAAAAATTTAAAAAATCTGATTGCTCAAACTTTGGCAACTTAGCTTTTCTGTTGTTTGCTTCCCGGTAAGGCGAAACTTTCTTGAATGACGCTTGGTCCATACCATTATCTGAACGACGCCTGGTCCATACCATTATCTTCTCCTTCCCCCCCCCCCCGGCAAACTTGTGGGCGAGGGAACTTTCCTTTCCTTGAGAAAAAGAAAGAAGAGAATATAAAGATATGGAGCCTTACGGCTCGTTATTGCTTACCGGGGGTAGGTGCTGCACAAAGTGTCAGATAACACATGGAAAAAATAGAAAGCATGAAATTGTCAAGATGTGCGGAGCACATGAGCTTTATCTATGCACGGGGTCTGCGCCCGGCTTTGTACAAAGGATTACATGCAACAGCGGCAAGACTTGTACAAAAGGTGGTTGCTGGAACAGGTTCCGGCAACCGCGCCTTACGGGTAAAACTTAGGAAGTTGCTCAATGTTCCAGGAGTTGCTCACCATAATGCCATCTTCGGTCTCAAGGCGGACAGCGCCAGTCCTAGTGACTCGTTTCACCCGGTAAGGGCCTTCCCACTTCGGCGTCAACTTGTTGGAATTCTTGGCAGACTGAACGCGCCGAAGAACAAGGTCGCCTTCCTCGAGACTTCTGGCGTTAACTTTGCGGCTATGGTAGCGGCGCAAAGCTTGCTGGTAGCGAGCAGCTCGTACAGCAGCCTGAAGACGGTCTTCCTCAAGGAGCAGCGCGTCATCTTGTCGCAGCTGCTCTTGCTCAAGCTCATCATAAGCGAGCACTCAAGGTGACCCGTATACGAGTTCCGTGGGGAGAACTGCCTCTGCTCCATAGACTAGAGCGAAAGGTGTCTGGCCAGTGGCTCGATTTGGCGTCGTCCTGATCGACCAAAGAACTACTGGCAGCTCCTCAATCCAGTTTCTTCCGCACTTGCGCAGCCTGTCGAAAGTCCTGGTCTTGAGCCCACGCAGCACTTCAGCATTTTCCCTCTCCGCTTGACCGTTGCTTCTCGGGTGAGCAACAGAAGCGAAGCAGACCTTGGCGCCAAGATCTTGGACGTACTGCATGAAGGTGCGGCTCGTGAAATGCCTACCGTTGCCGGTGATGATCCTGTTAGGGATCCCGAAGCGGCAAACAATCGACCTGAAGAACTTGACTGCTGACTGTGCTGTCACCTTCCTCACTGCTTCCACATCCGGCCACTTTGTGAACTTGTCGATTGCAACGTACAAGTACTCAAAGCCCCCGACTGCTCGAGGAAAGGGGCCGAGTATGTCGAGCCCCCAGACCGAAAATGGCCAAGATAAAGGGATCGTCTGGAGAGCTTGAGCTGGCTGGTGTATCTGCTTGGAATGGAACTGGCACGCTTCACACTTGGTTACTTGTGCAGCTGCATCCTGGAGGGTTGTCGGCCAAAAGAAACCTTGGCTGAATGCTTTGCCGGCAAGTGCTCTGGCGCCAATGTGGTGACCACATATGCCTCCATGTATCTCTGCCAACAGCTTTTTTCCGCCTTCCCGGGGAATACACTTCAATTTCACACCGTTGAGTCTTCTTCTGTACAGTGTGTTGTCGACAAACTGGTACATACTTGACTGCCGGGCTACTCTTTCCGCTTCTTCTTGCTCTTCGGGAAGTTCTCCTGTCTGAAGGAAACGGACAATCTGTTGTGCCCATGCTGGAGCTTGTGGCTCGACAACAAGGACTAAAGGCACATCTGCTGCTGCGGGAACATCTGCTTCTACGGCGAGAACGTGCGGCTCAGCCGGAGCTTGACGTTCCTCGGCAAGCTTGCCGGAGCAAA
The DNA here is from genome assembly GCA_902687465.1 of Secale cereale. Taxonomy (NCBI): domain Eukaryota; kingdom Viridiplantae; phylum Streptophyta; class Magnoliopsida; order Poales; family Poaceae; genus Secale; species Secale cereale. Next base: position 667,785,458 of record LR738713.1, on the reverse strand, counting down.
ACTTGTCGGGAGCCTCTGCTTCAACGGAACAAACCCTAGGGCTTGCCGGAGCAGACTGCTCCTCAGCACTCTTGGTGTTGATCTTGGGGACCTTCTTGGCGGCGGCTTTGGGAAGCTCTGCTGGAAAATAGTCACCAGAAATCAACTTCCTCTTCTTGCTCTGTCCAGTTGATGGCGTTACTGACGGTTGAGTCAGCTTGAGCACAAAGATCCCTAGTTCCACAGGTAACTTAAGTGCGGCGCACTTCGACAGGCCATCGGCAATGTCGTTCTGAGCTCTTGGAACATGCTCCATCTGTAGGCCGTCAAAGTGCTCTTCTAGCTTTCTCACTTCATCAACGTAGGCTTCCATCAACGGACTCTGATAACTCTTGTTCACTTGGCGGACAACAAGCTGCGAGTCACCCCTGACAATGAGCTTCTTGATCCCAAGGTCTGCCGCGATCCTGAGACCGGCAAGCAAACCTTCATACTCTGCGGTATTGTTTGTTGCTTGCTCCTTGGGAAAGTGCATCTGGACTACGTACTTGAGGTGCTCTCCGGTGGGTGCAACAAGAAGCACGCCAGCACCGGCGCCTTGCAGCGAGAAGGCACCATCAAAGTACATCAGCCACTCTTTGCTGGCTTCCTTGACGGGGATGCTCGTTTCTGGAATTTCTTCATCTGGTGTTGGCGTCCACTCTGCTATGAATTCTGCCAATGCTTTGCTTTGGATAGTTGAAGTGCTCTCAAACTTGAGGCCAAAGCTTGACAGTTCTAGTGCCCACTCAACAATCCTTCCTGTTGCTTCTGGATTCTGCAGTATCCTCTTCAGCGGAAAACGAGTGACAACTGTGATCTCATGTGCTTGGAAGTTATGGCGCAGCTTTCTCAAGGCCATGAGAAGGCCGAAAAGCAATTTCTGCACACCAGAGTACCTTGACCTAGCCTCCTGCAGAAGGGAACTGACAAAGTAAACTGGGCGCTGCACCATTCTCTTCTGTGTCTCCTCGCGCGCCTGCGCAGATCCATCTTTGTCAGGACCAGAGCTTGTCGGGGAAGCCCCCTGCTTGTCGCTGGACGCGCCTGCCGTGGTTGCTGGCCCATCATCTGCCTCCCTCTCCGCTACTAACGCAGCACTAACCACTTGATTGGTTGCCGCTATATACAGCAGCAACTTCTCTTCTGGCTTAGGTGCGACAAGTGTTGGAGTGGAGGACAGGTATCTCTTTAAGTCTTGCAGTGCAGCCTCCGCTTCCGGAGTCCATTTCATCGGACCTGCCTTTTTCAATATTTTGAAAAATGGCAGGGCGCGCTCAGCAGACTTAGAGATAAACCTGCTGAGAGCAGCCACGCAACCGGCAAGTCTTTGTACATCCTTGACGCGCTTTGGTGCTTCAATCTGCTCAATGGCCTTGATCTTGTCGGGATTGGCTTCAATTCCCCGCTGAGACACGAAGAACCCGAGAAGCTTGCCGGAAGGGACTCCAAACACACACTTCTCGGGGTTGAGCTTGAGGCTGATCTTGCGCAGATTTGAAAAGGTCTCGTCTAAATCTTGAATCAGAGTTGCCTTGTCCTTGCTCTTGACCACTATGTCATCCATGTAGGCTTCCACATTTCTGTGTATTTGTGGCTCAAAAGCGACATGGACTACCCTTGCAAATGTCGAACCAGCATTCTTTAAACCGAAAGGCATCCGTATGAAACAGTACGTGCCACATGGAGTAATGAATGCAGTCTTCTCCTCATCCTCTTCTGCCATGAAGATCTGATGGTATCCTGAGTATGCGTCAAGAAATGAAAGCAAGACACATCCGGCCGTGGAGTCAACAATCTGGTCAATGCGCGGCAAGGGAAATGGGTCTTTGGGACAGGCTTTATTGACATCGGTAAAGTCGATACAAAGCCTCCATTTCCCGTTTGCCTTGCGCACGACTACAAGATTGGCCAACCACGTAGGATGGAGCACTCCTCTGACAAGGCCTGCTGCTTCCAACTTCTTGATCTCTTCTGCGATGAATTCTTGGCGCTCCACTGCCTGCTTCCTGACCTTCTGCTTGACGGGCCGCGCATGAGGACAGACGGCAAGATGGTGCTCAATTAATTTCCTGGGAACACCGGGGATGTCAGACGGTTGCCACGCAAACACGTCGACGTTCGCCCGCAGGAAAGCAATGAGCGCGCTTTCCTATTTAGGGTCAAGAGTGGCACTGATGGTGAAGGTACCACCAGTGCCGTCCTCCTTGGCGGACACCATCTTGGTCTCTGGCGGAGCTGCCATTGTCTTCTTACACTTGCCGGTGGAGCTCGATGGCGCGTCCTCGACGGTAGCGCAGCACTCCGAAGAGGTGCGCTTGCCGGAGTGGGCATCAGAACTCTTACCGGACTTGGTCTTCTTCTTCCCCCCAGGAGCTTCAACTGCAGGTGACTTGCGATCTGTTGCGGCTGCTGCTTCCCGGTAGATCTTGTCGGCGCACATAAGAGTATACTTCTTGTCGCCAGGGACTGAGATGACACTTATCGGGCCTGGCATCTTCAGCATGTTGTATGCGTAGTGAGAGGCTGCCATGAACTTGGCGAGTGCTGGTCGGCCGAGTATCCCATTGTAAGGCAATGGAAAATCGGCAATGTCAAAAGTGACCCTCTCAGTCCTGAAGTTCAACTCGCTGCCAAATGTCACCGGCAACGCGATCTTCCCCTTCGGCTTGCTCCTTCCCGGGTTGATTCCTTGGAATGTGCCGGTCTCTTCAAGCTCGCTGTCAGGGATCTGGAGTTTCTGGAGTACAGCGGAGGAGATCAGGTTCAAGCCGGCCCCGCCGTCAACTAGCATCTTAGTGACCTTGAGGTTGCGGATAGTTGGTGAAACCAACACCGGCGAGCACCCGACCGCAGTTGTGCGATCAGGGTGGTCCTCAATATCAAAGATGATAGGCGTGCTGGACCATTTCAGAAGCTTGCGTGACTCGACAGGTGGTTCTGCCACATTGACTTCCCGCACCCACTGCTTGAGTTGGCGGTGTGAAGTATGCAGAGAAGCACCGCCGTCAACGCACAAGACCTCTGTGGCTTTCTGGAACTCCTGCTCACTGGTCTCGACATCATCCATGTCTTCATCGTCGTCGTCATCTTCATCCTTGTCGCGGCCGCGGGGAGGTCTGTCTCCTTGCCGCTGCTTGGCCTTCCCGCGGCGTCCTCCCCGGCCGGCGTGCTTCCTGCCAGATCCTCCAGCACCTCCTTGGGCCTTCTCCTTGTCGCGTCGCTCGTATTCAGCCTTTTGCTGCTCGACAAGCTGCTCGACCTTCTTGCAGCTCTGGAGGTCATGGCCCTTGGTGCGGTGGATCTTGCAGTACTGCTTGTCGGTGGCGTCCTGCTTGTCGGCGACCGCCATAGCCTGGCAGTTGGTGCATGCGGCAATATCCTTGCCGGAGGTACCAGCTTTGGCTTTCTTGGCGCCACCTTCGTTGCCGGACTGCTCAATGACTAGCACATCTTTGCCTTTCTTCTTCCTGTTGTTCCGCCGCCGGTTTTTCTTTGCCGGGGCAGCATCCTTGCTGTCAGATCCTCCTGCTCCTGTATTCTCTCCGGGGAGTTTCCTCCCTTCCTCAGCACGTGCACACTTGTCGGCCAGGGCATATAGCTCACTGACGTCTTTGATCTTGCACATCGCCATCTCCTCCCGCATCCTGCGGTTACGCACGTTCTGATGGAACGCGCTGATGACCGCGGCAGGGTGGACATCTGGGATGTTGTGTTGTACACGGCTGAATCTCTGAATGTACTTGCACAGGGGCTCTCCTTCCTTCGAGGCGAGCAGATGAAGGTCACTCTCTTGGCCATGAGGTTTGTGGCCGCCTGTAAAGGCACCGAGAAACTGATGGCATAAGTCTGCCCAGGAGGATATGGAGTTGTCCGGCAAGTGCATGAGCCAGGACCTGACGTTGGGCTTGAGCACCAGCGGGAAGTAGTTGGCAAGGATCTTGTCGTCCCGCCCCCGGCAGCTTGCACCGCGATGGTGTAGATGCTGAGGAACTCCGACGGATGCGACTTGCCGTCGTACTTCTCTGGTACGTCTGGCTTGAAATTCTTCTTGCTGGGCCACTGGACTTGCCGCAGCTCACGAGTAAACGCAGGGCAACCTACCGCGTACGGTAAGTCGCCTGGTTCCCCTGGCGCATGCATGTCGACAGAGGGCCCAGCGCGCTGGTCCGATTGACGCCGCGCTTCTCTTCGGCGCTCGATGCGAGTACGAGCGTCTTCTTGCTGTCGTTCGTGAAGAACTTGGCGCTGATCGCGGCGAGCTCGTGGATCTGATGAAGCGGTGGAGTCAATGTCGAGGTGGATCCGGCGAGTCGGCGATCTTGGTCTTCGGGGCGGAGAGTGCACGGTGGTTGCACCCCCACCGGTCTTGTCGCCACCGGCTCGTGCCTGGCTAACTTGCCGCGGCTGCGATGTACTTAGCTGCCGTGGAGTGTCGCCGTTGGCGAAGCCGATGAGACTGAATGGTGGCCCTCCAGTCGTCGATCTTGTCTGCCCTTGGAGGGTAGTCCATGAGCAGTTGAGCTCGCGCCAAAGTTTCTGCTGAAGTGGTGGGTGGCGGTGGCGAACGGTGTGAGGAGCGGGATATGCTCGGACTTCTAACTATGTTAGAAGGAGCAGTATCCTGTCCAGGTGACCGTGTGTCGCTCGTGCCAACATGTTGGCGTGCATGCTGGTCTAGAGCACTCCGAGATCCACCAGCTCGATCTTGGTCCAGCAAACATATGGTACCGTGAGTACCATGATGTTACCGGTCCCGCGCTTCCTGAGATGGGCACGGTGCATGTACGGACGCCGAGGTCTTGGAGTGCGCCCGGTCGTTGTGGGAGCCGACTACGCCGCCGATGGGCAGCGCAGCCTTGTCCTTGGACCTGCCAGCACCGTGAGCTCCCTCGTCGACGCCCGTTCTTCCGCCGGCGTCTACCCCACCAGCCGTTTGCTCCGGCGGTGGTGGGTTCGGCGCGGACGGAGCAGCCGCCTTCGAAGCCTTCTTCTTCGGCGGCATGTCGATGAAGATCTAGCTCGTGTGAACGCCGGATCAGGTTCACACAACCTCGACGCCCCCTACCTGGCGCGCCAAAGATGTTGGGGAAACGAATCCACGAGCACCTATGCGACCGGTGGACCGAGCCCCTTTCGGTTCGGCGGGGGCGAAGATCGCACGAAGAGCGGATCGAGGCGAAACACACGAGCAGTTTACCCAGGTTCGGACTGCACGGATGCGTAAAACCATACTCCTGCTTTGTGGTTTGTATTGAGTTCTTGCTCGGGAGCGCTGAGTGCTATAGTACACACCAGCAGCTAGCGAGGCCGAGCGTGAGTGTTCTCTTCCCCCCCCC
>LR738713.1:667734520-667780012 GCA_902687465.1 Secale cereale | reverse complement strand
CCCCCCTCTACGTTGCGCATGGGCCTCCTTTTATATGCTCAAGGGGTCACCGACAGGTGGCAACGTAGAAAAGGGTAAAAATGGAAAGGTGATACGGTTGGTACAACTACCTGTTACAGTGTATCATACCTAACTCTGACGGCAGGGGACAAGGGCATTGAATGCCCATCTGCGTCACCCAAATAGTGCAAAAAGGGACCGTCAGGGACGCCACCGCTCGCCACGATGGCAATCTTGTCAGCACCGCTTGCCACCGCGCACCGCTGGCTGCACAGCCTCCTGCCACGTACGCCTGGAAGGGTCCTAGAGCGACACGTTGGTGGATGTGCTGGAGCGCGGGTACAGAGTGGTAGCTTGCCGCGGCAAGCGCCTTGCCGCGGTCGTTGTCTTATCGCGTCCAGGAGCTCGTCGCTCAACGGGCCTTGCCGGGACGCGTGGCGCGTCGCGGCAAGTTCCTTGAGATGCCTTGGTTGGCCTTCCCGGCAAGCTCCTCTTGCCGGGGTCTTGTGCCTTGACTTGAATACTGTGTTCTTGAATGGCTCCACAGGAACCACGGAGGACCTTGGCGGTCACCCGGCAAGCCTTGCCGCGGGATGCTGCGACTGCCCGTGCACAAGTTCGGGATACTAGGGTACCCCTACTCTAGTACACCGACAAAATGGTTCAATAACACGTGAATAATTCATAGGCATTTCTTGACGTCTACTAATATTACCAATTCTTTGAAATTCATCACAAGATAAGACAAACTTACGGGCATCCTTGAAGAGAGTAGGCCAATAAAAACCGGATTGCAATACCTTGTGTGCAGTTCTACCTCCCGCATGGTGTCCTCCATAAGCTTCGGAGTGGCACTTGCGTAGAATCTGTTCCTGTTCATGCTTAGGTACACAACGTCTAATAATACCATCTACTCCTTCTTTATAAAGATGTGGGTCATCCCATAAGTAATGTCTCAAATCATAGAAGAACTTTTTCTTTTGCTGGTATGTGAAGCTAGGAAGTATAAACTTAGCAACAATATAATTAGCATAATCAGCATACCATGGAGAAGTACAAGAAGTATTTATGACAGCTAATTGTTCATCAGGAAAGCTATCATCAATAGGTTGTGGGTCATCAAGTATATTCTCTAGCCTAGACAAGTTATCTGCAACGGGGTTCTCAGCTCCCTTTCTGTCAATAATATGCAAATCAAATTCTTGCAGCAAGAGAACCCATCTAATGAGTCTAGGTTTAGCATCTTTCTTTTCCACAAAGTATTTAATAGCCACATGATCAGTGTGAATAGTTACTTTAGAATCAACAATATAGGGTCTAAACTTACCACAAGCAAATACAACTGCTAAAAATTATTTCTCAGTAGTAGCATAATTTCACTGGGCACTATCTAGAGTTTTACTAGCATACTAGATAACATTCAATTTCTTATCAACTCTTTGCCCTAGAACAGCACCTACAGCATAATCGCTAGCATCGCACACAATCTCAAAGGGTAAATTCCAGTCAGGAGGCTGGACAATAGGTGCTGAGATCAATGCTTTCTTAAGTATCTCGAATGCTTCTAGACAATCATCATCAAAGATAAAAGGAATATATTTTTTAAAAGATTAGTCAGAGGCCTGGAGATTTTGGAGAAGTCCTTTATGAACCTCCTATAAAACCCGGCATGACCAAGGAAACTTTGTATACCTTTGATATCCTTAGGGCATGGCATCTTTTCAGTAGCATCAACTTTAGCTTTGTCAACTTCAATACCTCTTTCAGAAATTTTATGTCCCAAGACAATGCCTTCATTAACCATAAAGTGGAACTTCTCCCAAATCAAGACGAGATTAGTGTCTTCACATCTCTGTAAAACTCGATCAAGGTTGCTTAAGCAATCATCAAAAGAAGTTCCGTAAACGGAGAAATCATCCATGAACACCTCAACAATCTTTTCTCAAAAATCAGAGAATATAGCCGTCATGCATCTTTGAAAGGTAGCAGGTGCATTACATAAACCAAAAGGCATACGTCTATAAGCAAAGGTACTGAAAGGACAAGTAAAAGTGGTCTTTTCTTGATCCCCTTTTGACACAGGTATTTGAGAGAAACCAGAATAACCATCTAGAAAGCAAAAATGTGTATGCTTGGATAACCTTTCTAGCATTTGATCAATAAAAGGCAAGGGGTAATGATCTTTCTTAGTAGCTTTATTTAACTTACAAAAATCAATTACCATCCTATAACCTGTAACTATTCTTTGCGGGATCAATTCATCTTTATCATTAGGAACTACTGGCATACCTCCCTTCTTAGGGACACAATGGACATGACTTACCCACTGGCTATCAGCAACTGGATAGATAATACCTACCTCTAGATGCTTTAGTATTTCCTTCCTTACCACTTCTTTCATCTTAGGATTTAACCATCGCTGATGATCAATGACCGGTTTAGCATTGTCTTCCAATTTTATCTTGTGTTGGCATATAGTGGGACTAATGCCCTTAAGATCATCCAGAGTATATCCAATAGCAGCACGGTGCTTCTTCAGAGTTTTCAATAGTTTTTCTTCTTCCTGCTCTGAAAGGTTAGCACTAATAATAGCATGATATATCTTCTTTTCATCAACAAAAACATACTTAAGATTATCAGGTAAGGGTTTAAGTTCAAACACGGGATCACCCTTGGGTGGAGGAGGATCCCCTAGGATTTCAACAGGCAGGTTGTTTCTCAATACGGGTCCCTGTTTGAAGAATATTTCATCTATTTCCCTTCTCTCATTCATATGCATATCATTTTCATGGTCTAGCAAGTATTGTTCTAAAGGATCATTAGGAGGCACGACAATAGAAGCAAGACCAATAATTTCATCCTTACTAGGTGGTTCCTTTTCGAGGGGTTGTCTATGAAATTTAGCAAAATTAAAATCATGAGACATATCCCCTAATCCAACAGTAACAATATTTTTCACGCAGTCTATCTTGGCATTAACAGTATTCAAGAAGGGTCTACCAAATATAATGGGACAAAATTCATCTTGTGTGGAACTAAGAATAAGAAAATCAGCAGCGTATTTAACCTTTCCACACAATACTTCAACATCTCTAACAATCCCAACTAGTGAAATAGTGTCTCTATTAGCAAGCTTAATAGTAACATCAATCCCTTCTAGCTCAACAGGTGCAATGTCATGCATAATTTCTCGATATAAAGTAAGAGGGATAATACTATCTTAACAGAGATAACAGGCAAGCCTACAACAGGTCTATGTCTACTCCTAGCATTGGGTTTGGCTATTCTAGCAGACTCTTCTTGGAGGTAAATAACATGTCCATCTAAATCTTCTACCAAGAGATATTTAACCATAGCAACACTAGGTTCAACTTTAATTTGCTCAGAGGGTGTAGGTGTTCTAGTATTACTCTTATGAACCACAGTTGAAGCTTGAGCATGATCCTTTATCCTAACAGGGAAAGGTGGTTTCTCAATATAAGCGGTAGGAATAATAGGATCAACATTATAAGTGATAGTCTTTTCTTCAACTTTAGCAGGTTCAACTACTTTTACTTCAATAGGGAATGGTATTTTAACCACTTCTCCTTGGGGATATCAACATGAGTAGCAAAAGATTCACAGAAGAAGCTACTATCTCAGAGTCAAGTCCATATTTAGTGCTAAACTCACGGAAAACATCGGTATCCATAAAAGCTTTAACACAATCAAACTTAGGGGTCATACCTGACTCCTTACCTTCGTCGAGATCCCAATCTTCAGAGTTGCGTTTAATTCTTTCCAATAAATCACATTTGAATTCAACAGTCTTCATCATAAAAGAGCCAGAACAAGAATTATCGAACATGGTGCGGTTATTGAGAGAAAGTCGAGCATAAAAATTTTGAATGACCATTTTTCTTGAGAGCTCATGATTGGGGCATGAATATAACATTGACTTAAGCCTCCCCTAAGCTTGAGCGATGCTTTCTCCTTCACGAGGCCAGAAATTATATATATAATTACGATCACGATGAACCTGGTGCATAGGGTAGAACTTCTGATGAAATTCCAACTTCAGACGATTATAATTCCATGATCCAATATCACCACATAGCCTAAACCATGTCAATGCATCTCCCTTCAAAGATAAAGGGAAGACCTTCTTCTTGATAACATCCTCGGGCATACCTGCAAGCTTAAATAATCCACAAACTTCATCCACATAGATTAGATGTAAATCGGGATGCAGTGTTCCGTCTTCTGTAAAAGGATTTTCAAGCAGTTTCTCTATCATACCCGAAGGAACAAAGCAAACATTTTCCGTAGGTGCAGTAGGTTGAGGAGCAACTCTTTGCTCTTCTGATCGGGGTGAAGATACCCTGTACAAGCCCCTCAAAGGATTTTGAGCCATAGTAACAAATGACAATAAATTTCAGCACACTATACAATTTTTTCCTTACCAAAGGCGCTTCACTCCCCGGCAACAGCGCCAGAAAAGAGTCTTGATGACCCACAAGTGTAGGGGGTCTATCATAGTCCTTTCGATAAGTAAGAGTGTCGAACCCAACGAGGAGCAGAAGGAAATGATAGGCAGTTTTCAGTAAGGTGTTTTCTGCAAGCACTGAAATTATAGGTAACAGATAGTTTTGTGATAAGGTAATTGGTAGCAAGTGACAAAAGGTAAAAGTAAATAAGGTGAAGCAAGGTGGCCCAATCCTTTTTGTAGCAAAGGACAAGCCTGGAAAAACTCTTATATACAGGAAAGCGCTCCCGAGGACACATGGGAATTATCGTCAAGCTAGTTTTCATCACGATCATCTGATTCGCGTTCGGTACTTTGATAATTTGGTATGTGGGTGGACCGGTGCTTGGGTGATGTCCTTACTTGGACAAGGCTCCCACTTATGATTAACCTCTAATGCAAGCATCCGCAACTACAAAAGAAGTATTAAGGTAAACCTAACCATAGCATGAAACATATGGATCCAAATCAGCCCCTTACGAAGCAACGCATAAACTAGGGTTTAAGCTTCTGTCACTCTAGCAACCAATCATCTACTTATTACTTCCCAATGCCTTACTCTAGGCCCAAATAATGGTGAAGTGTCATGTAGTCGACGTTCACATGACACCACTAGAGGAGAGACAACATACATCTCATCAAAATATCGAACGAATACCAAATTCACATGACTACTAATAGCAAGACTTCTCCCATGTCCTCGGGAACAAAAGTAACTACTCACAAGACATAATATGGTTCATGATCAGAGGGGTATTAATATGCATAATGGATCTGAACATATGATCTTCCACCAAATAAACCAACTAGCATCAACTACAAGGAGTAATCAACACTACTAGCAACCCACAGGTACCAATCTGAGGTTTGGGTACAAAGATTTGATACAAGAGATGAACTAGGGTTTGAGAGGAGATGGTGCTGGTGAAGATGTTGATGAAGATAGCCCTCCCCAAGATGGGAGAGTTGTTGGTGATGATGGCAGTGACGATTTCCCCCTCCCGAAGGGAAGTATCCCCGGCAGAACAGCTCTGCCAGAGCCCTGGATTGGTTTCCGCCTCGGTTCCGCCTCGAGACGGCGGCGTCTGGTCCCAAAAGCCTCCTTATGATTTTTTTTTCCAGGTCAAAACACCTCATATAGGAGAAGATGGGCATCGGGGGGCCTTTGGGGGGCCCACGAGATAGGGGGCGCGCCCCCACCCTTGTGGACAGCCGGTGGCCCCCTCGTGAACTTCTTTCGCCATATATTTTTTATATTTTCTGAAACAGAGTTATGTGGATTTTCGGGGCTTTTGAGTTGTGCAGAATAGGTTACCAGAGTTTGCTCCTTTTCCAGCCCAGAATTCCAGCTGCCGGCATTCTCCCTCTTCATGTAAACCTTGTAAAATAAGAGAGAAAAGGCATAAGTATTGTGAAAAAACAAGTAATAAAAGCCCATAATGCAATAAATATCAACATATAAGCGTGATGCAAAATGGATGTATCAGGCACAAACAGTAATTAAAACAAAAAATCACATCTAGACAGAAGCTAGATGCAATATTTATTCCTAAACAGAAGCAAAAACAAAGAAAATAAAATTGGGTTGCCTCCCAACAAGCGCTATCATTTAATGCCCCTAGCTAGGCACTAAGATTTCAATGATGCTCACATGAAAGACAATAATTGAAGCACAAAGAGAGCATCATAAAACATGTGAAAAACACATCTAAGTCTAACATACTTCATATGCATAGGCATTTTATAGGAAAACAAATTAGCAAGACAAGCAAGATCTAGCATATGCAAGGAAGACAAGATCAATCTCAACATAACAAGAGGTAATTTAGTAACATGAAAATTTCTACAACCATATTTCCTCTCTCATAATAATTGCATGTAGGATCATAAGCAAATTCAACAATATAGCTATCACATAACATATTCTCAACACGATCCACATGCATGCGAAGTTGACACTCTTTCAAAATAGTGGGATTAACATTAACTAAAGTCATGACCTCTCCAAACCCACTTTTATCAAAAAATCATAAGATTGAACATTCTCCAAATATGTGGGATCTAAAGTTGACACTCTTCCAAACCCACTTTCAATATTATTGCAAACATTATTATCAATCTTATATTCATCATGGGGATTAAGTAAATTTTCAAGATCGTAAGAAGCATCACCCCAATCATGATCATTGCAACAAATAGTAGTCATAGCAAAACTAGCATCCCCAAGCTTGAGGTTTTGCATATCATTAACACAATTGACATTAAGAGAATTTATAATAACATCATTGCAATCATGTTTTTCGTTGAAGGAACTATCATGAATCGCTTCATAAATTTCTTCTTTTAACACTTCATCACAAATTTTAGATTCACGAATTTCAAGCAAAACCTCATAAAGATAATCTAGTGCACTCAACTCACTCGCAATAGGTTCAACATAATTGGATCTCTTAAAGATATTAGCAAGTGGATGAGGATCCATAATTTAGCAAGCGAAGATGCAAGCTAATAGAGGGCACATGGCCACACAAGCAAACAAAAAGGCGAACGGCAAAGGTGAAGTGGGGGAGAGGAAAACGAGAGGCAAATAATGTAATGTGAGGGGTAAGGGTTTGTGATAGGTACTAGGTATATGACTTTTGCGTAGATCTCCCTGGCAACGGCGCCAGAAATTCTTCTTGCTACTTCTCGAGCTTGCGTTGTACTTCCTCAAAGAGGAAAGGGTGATGCAGCACAGTAGCGTAAGTATTTCCCTCAGTTTTTGAGAACCAAGGTATCAATCCAGTAGGAGACCACGCGCGAGTCCCTCGCACCTGCACAAACAAATAAGAACCTCGCAGCCAACGCGATAAAAGGGGTTGTCAGTCCCTTCTCGATCACTTACGAGAGTGAGATCTAATAGATATGATAAGATAATATTTTTGGTATTTTTGCTATAGAGATTGAAAGTAAATAAAGCAAAGTAAAGTAAGTAGTTGATGGAAGATTAATATGATGAGAATAGACACGGGGGCCATAGGTTTCACTAGTGGCTTCTCTCATGATAGCAGGATTCTACGATGGGTGAACAAATTACTGTCGAGTGCTACTTCTCGAGCTTGCGTTGTATTCCCTTGAAGAGGAAAGGGTGATGCAGCACAGTAGCGTAAGTATTTCCCTTAGTTTTTGAGAACCAAGGTATCAATCCAGTAGGAGACCACACGCGAGCCCCTCGCACCTGCACAAACAAATAAGAACTTCGCAGCCAACGCGATAAGGGGTTGTCAATCCCTTTACGGTCACTTATGAAAGTGAGATCTGAAAGAGATGATAGTTTGATATTTTTGGTATTTTTGGATATAAGAACAGAAAGTAAAAACGGAAAAGTAAAGTAGATTTTAGATTGATAAGTTGAGAATAGACCCAGGGGCCATAGGTTTATCTAGTGGCTTCTCTCATGATAGCAGATTTCTATGGTGGATGAACGATTACTGCCGAGCAATTGATAGAAAAGCGAATAATTATGAGACTATCTAGGCATGATCATTATATATAGGCATCACGTCCGAGACAAGTAGATCGAAACGATTCTGCATCTACTACTATTACTCCACACATCGACCGCTATCCAGCATGCATCTAGAGTATTAAGTTCATAAGAACAGAGTAACGCCTTAAGCAAGATGACATGATGTAGAGGGATAAACTCAAATAACATGATATAACCCCATCTTTTTATCCTCGATGGCAACAATACAATACATGCCTTGCTGCCCCTACTGTCACTGGGAAAGGACACTGCAAGATTGAACCCAAAGCCAAGCACTTCTCCCATTGCAAGAACTATAGATCTAGTAGGCCAAACCAAACCGATAACTCAAAGAGACTTGCAAGGATATTATAATCATACATAAAAGAATTCAGAAAAGAACCAAATATTTCTCATAGGTAATCTTGATCATAAACTCACAATTCATCGGATCTCGACAAACACACCGCAAAAAGAGATTACATCGAATAGATCTCCTCGAAGACCGAGGAGAACTTGGTATTGAGATCCAAAGAGAGAGAACAAGCCATCTAGGTACTAACTATGGACCCGAAGGTCTGTGGTAAACTACTCACAACTCATGGTGAGGCGATGATGATGATGTAGAAGCACTCCGTGGTAGATCCCCCCTCCGGCGGAGCTCCGGAACAGGCCCCAAGATGGGATCTCATGGGAACAGAAGGTTGCGGCGGTGGAACTAGGGTTTTTTCTCCTCTTCTGATGTTTTCGGGGTACATAGGTATATATAGGAGTAAGGAGGGCACTAAAGGAAATATGCCCTAGAGGCAATAATAAATATGTTATTTGTATTTCCTTATATCATGATAAATGTCTTTTATTCATGCTAGAATTGTATTAACCGGAAACTTAGTACATGTGTGAATACATAGACAAAACAGAGTGTCCCTAGTATGCCTCTACTAGACTAGCTCATTGATCAAAGATGGTTATGTTTCCTAGCCATAGACATGAGTTGTCATTTGATCAACGGGATCACATCATTAGGAGAATGATGTGATGGACAAGACCCATCCGTTAGCATAGCACTATGATCGTTTAGTTTAACTGCTATTGCTTTCTTCATGACTTATACATGTTCCTATGACTATGAGATTATGCAACTCCCGAATACCGTAGGAACACCTTGTGTGCTATCAAACGTCACAACGTAACTGGGTGATCATAAAGATGCTCTACAGGTGTCTCCGAAAGTATTCGTGGTGTTGGCATAGATCAAGATTAGGATTTGTCACTCCGAGTGTCGGAGAGGTATCTCTGGGCCCTCTCGGTAACACACATCACAATAAGCCTTGCAAGGAAAAGACTAATGAGTTAGTCACGAGATGATGTGTTACGGAACGAGTAAAGAGACTTGCCGGCAACGAGATTGAACTAGGTATAAAGATACCGACGATCGAATCTCGGGCAAGTAACATACCGTTTGACAAAAGGAACAACGTATGTTGTTATCCGGTTCTGACCGATAAAAGATCTTCGTAGAATATGTAGGAGCCAATATGAACATCCAGGTTCCGCTATTGGTTATTGACCGGAGATGAGTCTCGGTCATGTCTACATAGTTCTCGAACCCGTAGGGTCCGCACGCTTAACGTTTGATGACGATCGGTATTATGAGTTTATGAGTATTGATGTACCGAAGGTAGTTCGGAGTCCCGGATGAGATCACGGACATGACGAGGAGTCTCGGAATGTCCGAGACATAAAGATTGATATATTGGACGGCTATATTCGGACACCGGAAGTATACCGGAAAAGTTTCGGATTTATCGGGAATGCCGGAGGGGGTTACCGGAACCCCCTACGAGAGGGGATGGTCCATAGTGGGCCTAAAGGGTGAGAGAGAGGCAGCCCATAGGGCTGGCCGGCGCCCCCACCTAGGAATCCTAGTTGGACTAGGATTGGGGGGGGCGCCACCTCTCCTAATCCTTTCCCCCTTCTTCCTTCCGGTGAATCCTACTAGGAATAGGATTGCAATCCTATTCCTAGTAGGAGTCCCCTCCCTAGCCGCACCATAGGAGGTGGCCGGCCCCTCCTCCCTTGCTCCTTTATATACGGGGGCAGGGGGGCACCCAAAAACACACAAGTTGAATTGTTTTAGCCGTGTGCGGTGCCCCCCTCCACAGAATCACACCTCGGTCATACCGTCGCGGAGCTTAGGCGAAGCCCAGCGCCGGTAAACACATCATATCCGTCACCACGCCGTCGTGCTGACGAAACTCTCCCGTGAAGCTCAACTGGATCAAGAGCTCGTGGGACGTCATCAAGCTGAACGTGTGCTGAACGCGGAGGTGACGTACGTTCGGTGCTTGATCGGTTGGATCGTGAAGAAGTTCGACAACATCAACCGCGTCACTTGACGCTTCCGCTCCCCGTCTACGAGGGTACGTAGACACACTCTCCCCTCTCGTTGCTATGCATCTGGTAGATAGATCTTGCGTGATCGTAGGAAAATTTTAAAATACTACGTTCCCCAACAGTGGCATCATGAGCCAGGTCTATGCGTAGATGATATGCACGAGTAGAACACAATGAGATTGTGGACGATACTAGTCATACTGCTTACCAGCATGTCATACTTTGCTTCGGCGGTATTGTGAGATGAAGCGGCCCGGACCGACATTACGTGTACGCTTACGCGAGACTGGTTTCACCGTTACGAGCACTCGTTGCTTAAAGGTGACTGGCGGGTGTCTGTCTCTCTCACTTTAGCTGAATCAAGTGTGGCTACGCCCGGTCCTTGTGAAGGTTAAAACAGCACATACTTGACGAAACATCGTTGTGGTTTTGTATGCGTAGGTAAGAACGGTTCTTGCTAAGCCCGTAGCAGCCACGTAAAACTTGCAACAAACAAAGTAGAGGACGTCTAACTTGTTTTTGCAGGGCATGTTGTGATGTGATATGGTCAAGACATGATGAGTTATACTGTTTTGTATGAGATGATCATGTTTTGTAAAGTTATCGGCAACTGGTAGGAGCCATATGGTTGTCGCTTTATTGTATGAAATGCAATCGCCATGTAATTGCTTTAGTTTATCACTAAGCGGTAGCGATAGTCGTAGAAGCAATAGTTGGCGAGACGACAACGATGCTACGATGGAGATCAAGGTGTCAAGCCGGTGACGAAGGTGATCATGACGGTGCTTTGGAGATGGAGATCAAAAGCACAAGATGATGATGGCCATATCATGTCACATATTTTGATTGCATGTGATGTTTATCTTATTATGCTTCTTATCTTGCTTAGAACGACGGTAGCATTATAAGATGATCCCTTACTAAATTTCAAGGTATAAGTGTTCTCCCTGAGTATGCACCGTTGCGAAAGTTCGTCGTGCCGAGACACCACGTGATGATCGGGTGTGATAAGCTCTACGTTCAAATACAACGGGTGTAAGCCAGTTTTGCACACGCAGAATACTCGGGTTAAACTTGACGAGCCTAGCATATACAGATATGGCCTCGGAACACTGGAGACCGAAAGGTCGAGCGTGAATCATATAATAGATATGATCAACATAAGATGTTCACCATTGAAAACTACTCCATCTCACGTGATGATCGGACATGGTTTAGTTGATTTGGGTCACGTGATCATTTAGATGACCAGAGGGATGTCTATCTAAGTGGGAGTTCTTAAGTAATATGATTAATTGAACTTTATTTTATCATGAACTTAGTCCTGGTAGTATTAGCATATCTATGTTGTAGATCAATAGCTCGCGATGTTGCTCCCCGTTTATTTTTCATATGTTCCTAGAGAAAACCAAGTTGAAAGATGTTAGTAGCAATGATGCGGAATTGTTCCGTGATCTGAGGATTATCCTCATTGCTGCACAGAGAAATATGTCCTTGATGCACCGCTAGGTGACAGACCTATTGCAGGAGCGGATGTAGACGTTATGAACGTTTTGACAAAAGCTCAGTATGATGACTACTTGATAGTTTAGTGCACCATACTTTACGGCTTATAACCGGGACTTCAAAAACGTTTTGAACGCCACGGAGCATATAAGATGTTCCAAGAGTTGAAATTAGTATTTCATACTCATGGCTGTGTCGAGAGGTATAAGACCTCTGACAGTACTTTGCCTACAAGATGGAGGAGAATAGCTCAACCAGTGAGCATGTGCTCAGATTGTCTGGGTACTACAATTACTTTAATCAAGTGGGAGTTAATCTTCCAGATAAGATAGTAATTGACAAAGTTCTCTAGTCACTATCACCAAGTTAGTAGAACTTCGTGATGAACTATAATATGCAAGGGATGACGAAAACAATTCCCGAGCTCTTCGCTATGCTCAAAGCTGCGGAGGTAGAAATCAAAAAGGAGCATCAAGTGTTGATGGTTAGCAAGACCACTTGTTTCAAGAAAAAGGGCAAGGGAAAGAAAGGGAACTTCAAAAGGAATAGCAAGTCAGTTGCTACTTCCATGAAGAAACCCAAAGCTAAACTCAAGCCTGAAACTAAGTGCTTCTACTGCAAAGGAAATGGTCACTGGAAGTGGAACTGCCCTAGATACTTGGCGGATAAGAAGGATGGCAAAGTGAACAAAGGTATATTTGCTATAGAGATTATTGATGTGTATTTTACTAGTGTTCATAGCAACCCCTTGGTATTTGATACTAATTTAGTTGCTAAAGAGTAGTAACTCGAAGTGGGAGTTGCATAATGAACATAAACTAGTTAAAGGATGAAGTGACGATGTGTATTGGAAGCAGTTCCAAGACTGATATGATCATCGTCGCACACTCCCTATACTTTCGGGATTAGTGTTGAACCTAAATAACTGTTATTTGGTGTTTGTGTTGAGCATGAATGTGATTTCATCATATTTATTGCAATACGGTTATTCATGTAAGTTAAAGAATAATTGTTGTTATGTTTACATGAATAAAACCTTCTATGGTCATACACCCAATAAAATAGTTTGTTGGATCTCGATCGTGTGATACACATATTCATAATATTGAAGCCAAAAGATGCAAGGTTAATAATGATAGTGCAACTTATTTGTGGCACTGCCGTTTAGGTCATATTGGTGTAAAACGCATGAAGAAACTCCATAATGATGGACTTTTTGGAATCACTTGATTATGAATCACTTGGTGCTTGCGAACCATGCCTCATGGGCAAGATGACTAAAACTCCGTTCTCCGGAACTATGGAGCGAGCAACAGATTTGTTGGAAATCATACATACTGATGTATGTGGACCAATGAGTGTTGAAGCTCGCGGCGGGTATCATTATTTTCTGACCTTCACTGATGATTTAAGCAGATATGGGTATATCTACTTAATGAAACATAAGTCTGAAACATTTGAAAAGTTCAAAGAATTTCAGAGTGAAGTAGAGAATCATCGTAACAAGAAAATAAAGTTTTCTACGATCTGATCGTGGAGGAGAATATTTGAGTTACGAGTTTGGTCTTCATTTGAAACAATGTGGAATAGTTTCACAGCTCACGCCACCCGGAACACCACAGCATAATGGTGTGTCCGAACGTCGTAACCGTACTTTATTCGATATGGTGCGATCTATGATGTCTCTTACCGATTTACCACTATCATTTTGGGTCATGCATTAGAGACAGCTGCATTCACGTTAAATAGGGCACCATCTAAATCCGTTGATACGACACCTTATGAACTATGGTTTGGCAAGAAACCAAAGTTGTCGTTTCTTAAAATTTGGGGCTTCGATGCTTATGTGAAAACACTTCAACCTGATAAGCTCGATCCCAAGTCGGAAAAATGTGTCTTCATAGGATACCCAAAAAGAGACTGTTGGGTACACCTTCTATCACAGATCCGAAGGCAAAATATTCGTTGCTAAAACGGATCCTTTCTAGAAAAAGAGTTTCTCTCGAAAGAAGTGAGTGGGAGGAAAGTAGAACTTGATGAGGTAATTGTACCTTCTCCCGGATTGGAAAGTAGTACATCACAGGAAATTGTTCCAGTGATTCCTACACCAATTAGTGAGGAAGTTGATGATAATGATCATGAAACTTCGGATCAAGTTTCTGCTGAACGTCGTAGATCAACCAGAGTACGTTCCGCACCAGAGTGGTACGGCAACCCAGTTCTGGAAATCATGTTACTAGACCATGATGAACCTACGAACTATGAGGAAGCGATGATGAGCCCAGATTCCGCAAAATGGCTTGAAGCCATGAAATCTGAGATGGGATCCATGTATGAGAACAAAGTATGGACTTTGGTTGACTTGCCCGATGATCGGCAGGCCATCGAAAATAAATGGATCTTCAAGAGGAAGACCGACGCAGACGGTAATATTACTGTTTACAAAGCTCGACTTGTTGTGAAAGGTTTTCGACAAGTTCAAGGAGTTGACTACGATGAGACTTTCTCACCTGTAGCGATGCTTAAGTCTGTCCGAATCATGTTAGCAATTGCCGCATTTTATGATTATGAAATTTGGCAAATGGATGTCAAAACTGCATTCCTAAATGGATATCTCAAAGAAGAGTTGTATATGATGCAACCAGAAGGTTTTGTCGATCCAAAAGGTACAAACAAAGTATGCAAACTCCAGCGATCCATCTATGGACTGGTGCAAGCATCTCGGAGTTGGAATATACGCTTTGATGAGGTGATCAAAGCATATGGTTTTATACAGACTTTTGGAGAAGCCTGTATTTACAAGAAGTGAGTGGGAGCACTGCAACCTTTCTGATAAGTATATGTGAATAACATATTGTCGATCGAAAATGATGTAGAATTTTCTGGAAAGCATAAAGGAGTTTTTTCAAAGAAAGACCTTGATGAAGCTACTTACATATTGGGCATCAAGATCTATAGAGATAGATCAAAACGCTTGATAAGACTTTCGATGAAGTACATACCTTGATAAGATTTTGAAGTAATTCAAAATGGATCAGTCAAAGAAAGGGTTCTTGCCTGTTTTACAAGGTATGAAGTTGAGTAAGACTCAAAGCCAGACCACGGCAGAAAAATATAGAGAGAATGAAAGTCATTCCCTATGCATCAGCCATAGGTTCTATAAAGTATGCCATGCTGTGTACAAAACATGTTGTGTACCTTGCCAAGAGGTACAATAGTGATCCAGGAGTAGATCACTGTACAGCGGTCAAAATTATCCTTAGTAATTGGATGACTAAGGAAATATTTCTCGATTATGGAGGTGATAAAGAGTTCGTCGTAAAGGGTTACGCCGATGCAAACTTTGACACCAAAATCCAGATGACTCTAAGTATCAATCTGGATGCGTATTGAAAGTGGGAGCAATTAGCTAGAGTAGCTCTATGCAGAGCATTGTAGACATAGAAATTTGCAAAATACATACGGATCTGAATGTGACAGACCCGTTGACTAAACTACTCTCACAAGCAAAACATGATCACACCTTATTACTCTTGGGTATTAATCACATAGCAATGTGAACTAGATTATTGACTCTAGTAAACCCTTTGGGTGTTGGTCACATGGCGATGTGAACTATGGGTGTTATTCACATAACGATGTGAACTATCGGTATTAAATCACATGGCGATGTGAGCTAGATTATTGACTCTAGTTCAAGTGGGAGACTGAAGGAAATATGCCCTAGAGGCAATAATAAAGATGTTATTTGTATTTCCTTATATCATGATAAATGTCTTTTATTTATGCTAGAATTGTATTAACCGGAAACTTAGTACATGTGTGGATACATAGACAAAACAGTATGTCCCTAGTATGCCTCTACTAGACTAGCTCATTGATCAAAGATGGTTATGTTTCCTAGCCATAGACATGAGTTGTCATTTGATCAACGGGATCACATCATTAGGAGAATGATGTGATGGACAAGACCCATCCGTTAGCATAGCACTATGATCGTTTAGTTTTACTGCTATTGCTTTCTTCATGACTTATACATGTTCCTATGACTATGAGATTATGCAACTCCCGAATACCGTAGGAACACCTTGTGTGCTATCAAACATCACAACGTAACTGGGTGATCATAAAGATACTCTACAGGTGTCTCCGAAAGTATTCGTGGTGTTGGCATAGATCAAGATTAGGATTTGTCACTCCGAGTGTCGGAGAGGTATCTCTGGGCCCTCTCGGTAACACACATCACAATAAGCCTTGCAAGCAAAAGACTAATGAGTTAGTCACGAGATGATGTGTTACGGAACGAGTAAAGAGACTTGCCGGTAACGAGATTGAACTAGGTATAGAGATACCGACGATCGAATCTCGGGCAAGTAACATATCGATGACAAAAGGAACAACGTATGTTGTTATGCGGTTTGACCGATAAAGATCTTCGTAGAATATGTAGGAGCCAATATGAGCATCCAGGTTCCGCTATTGGTTATTGACCGGAGATGAGTCTCGGTCATGTCTACATAGTTCTCGAACCCGTAGGGTCCGCACGCTTAACGTTTGATGACGATCGGTATTATGAGTTTATGAGTATTGATGTACCGAAGGTAGTTTGGAGTCCCGGATGAGATCACGGACATGACGAGGAGTCTCGGAATGTCCGAGACATAAAGATTGATATATTGGACGGCTATATTCGGACACCGGAAGTATACCGGAAAAGTTTCGGATTTATCGGGAATGCCGGAGGGGGTTACCGGAACCCCCTACGAGAGGGGATGGTCCATAGTGGGCCTAAAGGGTGAGAGAGAGGCAGCCCATAGGGCTGGCCGGCGCCCCCACCTAGGAATCCTAGTTGGACTAGGATTGGGGGGGCGCCACCTCTCCTAATCCTTTCCCCCTTCTTCCTTCCGGTGAATCCTACTAGGAATAGGATTGCAATCCTATTCCTAGTAGGAGTCCCCTCCCTAGCCGCACCATAGGAGGTGGCCGGCCCCTCCTCCCTTGCTCCTTTATATACGGGGGCAGGGGGGCACCCAAAGACACACAAGTTGAATTGTTTTAGCCGTGTGCGGTGCCCCCCCTCCACAGAATCACACCTCGGTCATACCGTCGCGGAGCTTAGGCGAAGCCCTGCGCCGGTGAACACATCATATCCGTCACCACGCCGTCGTGCTGACGAAACTCTCCCGTGAAGCTCAACTGGATCAAGAGCTCGTGGGACGTCATCAAGCTGAACGTGTGCTGAACGCGGAGGTGTCGTACGTTCGGTGCTTGATCGGTTGGATCGTGAAGAAGTTCGACAACATCAACCGCGTCACTTGACGCTTCCGCTCCCCGTCTACGAGGGTACGTAGACACACTCTCCCCTCTCGTTGCTATGCATCTGGTAGATAGATCTTGCGTGATCGTAGGAAAATTTTAAAATACTACGTTCCCCAACAGGCACCGGGGGCCAAACGTGGGGCCCATGAGGCAGGGGCGCGCCCTGTAGGGGGGGCGTGCCCCTTACCCTCGTGGACGCCACGTCAGCCCTATTCTGTGGTTCTCAAGTCTCCCGTGCAAATTTTGCTCCAAAAATATCTCTCCCGAAGGTTTCATTCCATTTGGACTCCGTTTGATATTCCTTTTCTATAAAACCCTGTAATAGGCAAAAAAACAGCAATCTGGACTGGGCGTTTGGGTTAATAGGTTAGTCCCAAAAATAATATAAAAGTGTATAACAAAGCCCATTAAACATCCAAAACATCATAAATAATAGCATGGAACAACCAAAACTTATA
Source organism: Secale cereale (assembly GCA_902687465.1). Taxonomy (NCBI): domain Eukaryota; kingdom Viridiplantae; phylum Streptophyta; class Magnoliopsida; order Poales; family Poaceae; genus Secale; species Secale cereale. The sequence continues at coordinate 667,762,320 of LR738713.1, read as the reverse complement.
GATACGTTGGAGACGTATCATCGAGCAATTGATAGAAATGTGCATAGTTATGAGAATATCTAGGCATGATCATTGTATATAGGCATCACGTCCGTGACAAGTAGACCGAAATGATTCTGCATCTACTACTATTACTCCACACATCGATCGCTATCCAGCATGCGTCTAGAGTATTAAGTTCATAAGAACAGAGTAACGCCTTAAGCAAGATGACATGATGTAGAGGGATAAACTCAAGCAATATGATATAAACCCCATCTTTTTATCCTCGATGGCAACAATACTATACGTGCCTTGCTGCCCCTGCTGTCATTGGGAAAGTACACCGCAAGATTGAACCCAAAGCCAAGCACTTCTCCCATTGCAAGAACTATAGATCTAGTAGGCCAAATCAAACTAATAATTTGAAGAGACTTGCAAGGATATTATAATCATGCATAAAAGATTTCAGAAAAGAATCCAATATTGTTCAAAGATAATCTTGATCATAAACCCACAATTCATCGGATCTCGACAAACACACCACAAAAAGATTACATCGAATAGATCTCCTCGAAGATCGAGGAGAACTTTGTATTGAGATCCAAAGAGAGAGAGGAAGCTATCTAGCTAATAACTATGGACCCGAAGGTCTGTGGTAAACTACTCACAACTCATTGGAGAGGCTATGGTGTTGATGTAGAAGCCCTCCATGATCGATGCCCCCTCCAGCGGAGCTCCGGAACAGGCCCCAAGATGGGATCTCACGAGTACAAAAGGTTACGGCGGTGGAATTAGGGTTGCTTCTATCTCCTTGATGTTTTTCGGGTATGAGAGTATATATAGGCTGAAGAGGCACGTCAGGGGAGCCAGAGGGGGCCCACGAGGGTGGGGCCGCGCCTACCCCCCCTGGGCGCGCCCCCTGCCCTCGTGGCCGCCTCTCTCGCTTCCAGGCGTGTACTCCAAATCTTCTGTGTTGATATCGTTCCAAAAATAACTCTCCCGAAGGTTCCATTCCGTTTGGACTCCGTTTGATATTCCTTTTCTGCGAAACATTGAAATAGGCAAAAAAACAGCAATCTGCACGGAGCCTTGGGTTAGTACGTTAGTCCCAAAAATAATATAAAAGTGTATAATAAAGCCCATTAAATATCCAAAACAGAATATATATATGTAATGCCCAGTATGAGATTATACCTCCTACGTGTCGAGGCACGACTTAAAGGTATAAGCCCATACTAGAATGATCTCAAGTTTGGTATCTTTGCACGACTCATGTAAAAATAGGGATGAAATTGCAAATGGATAGTTGGCTTACACTCGCCACGTCACACAATTCATTACATAAGCAAATCTTCATCCAAATAACATCACAGTCCGACTACGAACGAAGATCCAAATGAAAGATACCAAATAGATAAAGCCACAAGGTCCGAATCGCCCCTAGTAGAAACCACTACTGATCATCGCGATAGTCTACATAGTATCGACTACGTTCTTCATCGAACTCCCAGTACAGCTCGGTGCCGTCACCTGTGTAGTCCACCATAGTACCTGCATCTGGTGTTGTGTAGAAACTGTGAGCCACGAAGGACTCAGCAATCCCGTTCCTGGGTAGCAAAACTATCTAAGCCTTGGGTGTGGTACAAGGCTGAAGAAAGACAAAGGTTGCAGCTGCACTAGCACTAGCTTACGTGTTTAGAGCGAGAAGAGAAGTGTCACGAACGTCAAAGTGATCACGAAGTGCTCCTATCTAAGCACGTCAATCATAACCCCACCGTGTTCACTTCCCGAACCCCTTTCGGAAAATGACCGTCACGGTTACTCACGCTGGTAGTGTGTTCTGAACATGGTGTCAAGTTTTCTACAACCGGATATTAACAAATTCCCATCTGCCACATAACCGCGGGCACAGCTTTCGAAAGTTCAAAACCCTGCAGGGGTGTCCCAACTTAGCCCATTACAAGCTCACGATCCGCGGAGTTGCAACTCCAAGGTGGGAAGACCCGAGTATTCTCGGAATCCCGTGCTCAGGATACACCGACTAAGGTAAGACTAATCCATCAAATCCTCCCGGCGTGCCGACACCCTAATAGTAGCCGCGCATATCTTGTCTCGGGCCACGACCGGATGGGCGATTCTACAGGTTTTTACCAGCCCTTGAGTTCCCTCGAGGTGGCCCCACAGACTCCACAGTTTGGACCAACACTCATGTGGAGCACTGGCCCGGGTTGTTGATTAAGAAGAGGGTTTATAACTCCCTATGCAAGTTTTTAGTTGTTTAGGCAAATGTAGTACCAATGTTGGGACTTGCTGGAAAAGCCTTAGCGCTAAGCGGTTTATCGAGGGGGTCCCATAACCCCAATCGTGTGAGGAACGCAAAATCAAGGAACATAACACCGGTTTATACGGTTCCTAGGGCGGCATGAGTGGAACAAATCACCAAGCAAGAGGCTTAGCCTTCCACCCAATTACCAATATATAGATGATTTAGTTTAAGAGTTTATATAGTGTGATATCCCAACAATAACTTCAACATGAAGCAAGAATCTTCAAATCTTCTCATGCAACTAGCAATGCTATAAGAGGGGTTGAGCGAAGCTTACGTAGCCAAACAAAGGTTTTCTAGGTTGGGTGGTTAGACAGATTCATGGTTACAATAGGAGGCTGACAAACAAACATGAGCATCGAGGAAATAAGCTAAATAGCGAGACTTCTAGCAATAGGCAAAGATAGTAAGGATATCTGGGTCAGGTCATCTTGCCTGTCGAGTCGTCGATGGGATAGTAAGACGGCTCCTCGTACTCAACCTCGGTAGTAACCTCGTTCTCGTACTCGGTCTCGGCTCTACTCAACACAAGAACACAACGAGGCACGAAATCAAACAAGGTGCAATGCACAATCAACATGATGCAAGTATGATGCACTTATGATGCAATACATGTCAAGGGATGAAGCACACAAGAACAACACAAGACAACAAGTTTAAATGAGGCCGGAATCCACATATAGCGAATCCGGTAATTCCTCATATGCATATGTTGAAAATGGTCCAGATCTGAACAAACCTTAAGTTAGAGTTGTTAAACAGCAAGTTAACAAGCATCAAGATGATCTACACGAAATTCTAGTCAAGTTTCATATAAATTTTGTTTAATTCGGAGCTACGGTCTAGAAGATATGAACAAAACAAGATAAGCATGGCAACGGTGCAAGATGCACCCAAACATCAAGCCAACACACTCCAAACATGTTAACAACATGATATTATGATTCTACATGCAAAATCACACAAGTTTCATATAGGACACGCTCAAAACGGAGCAACGGTTCAACACATACACACGAAACAAGATTCAATGCAAAGCTGAAATTAACAGCCACCTAGAAACTTTGGAGCAAGAATTATATACTCTACAGCACTCAAACATGATGACAATAAGCATGGACATGAATTAGACATATCCTACAGCAAAAAACTCCATTGGAGCAACTCCATAGGAGGCATGGATCAATAGCAACAAGCTACGCCATTTTGATCATGACGTTAAAAACCTGACAGTTATATTTTATAGCAGCTTGGGAGCAAGAAATAAATAAGCTACAGCAACCCATATGAGCAAGTTAGGGCATGGATGGATAGACAACAACATGTACAACAAGGAATGATCAATGGCCACCCCAAAACTAACATGGATTTGACTAGGGCGTCAAGCAAACATAGCATCAGGTTAAGACAGATTCCAGACTTAGTAGAATTTTCACTAAGTATAAAACAGTTATGTTGGCATGGCATGTTTACAAGCATGTTTAAGTCACCTCAAGGCATATCATGGAAAATGGTTTGCACCACAGCAAAGACCACATGAAGAAGATTCTAAAACATATTGGCATGTGACAAGGGGACAAACACATCAATAGCAACGAGCACTTCAAATCAGCATCTCATAACATGTTACAAAACTTAACAGCCACATGCACTTTTGCAACCAAGTTTAACATGGCAATATGAACCCTAACATGCATGCTACAGCAACCATCATGTAAAGCATCTCATGATGAACATTTTGACATCTCATTTGCTTCATTTGGATAAACATGCACCAAGTTATCACATATCAAACATGGCATGAAAATAACAAGTTACAGCAGTTTATAACAAGTAGCACTCTTGCAACAGAGATTAGGACCTCTAGATGAAGTCAAACAAGCATGGCACAAAGGAACAAAACGTAGAGCACATCACCACGATCATTTTGATATATCATATGCATAATTTGGACAAGCACAATAAAAGATACAGCCATGCAAAGATGCCATCAGACAACAAGTTAACAGGGACTTAGTGAAAAAAAATAAGACATCAACCTCGCGGATCGGGTCGGAGCGGGTCGGGTCTGCCGACCTGTTAGGGTTTTGACCCGGTGGCTGGATCGGATCGGCGCGGCGGCGCGATCTGGACGTCGGGGCGCGGCGGCTCCGGCGCTGGAGGTGGCCGGCGGGGCAGCCCGGCGGCCGGGGCGAGGTGACGCGAAGCCGTCGGCGAGGGCCTCGGCCGGAGGAGGCCGCGGGGCGGCACGGTGGCGGAGGGACGAGCCGGCGGCGGGGATGCGGCCCGGCAGCTGGCCGCGGGGATCCTCGGGCGGAGCGGTGAGGTGGCATCGGTGGCGGCCGGCGGCGATGGCGCCGGTGGTTGTGGCGGCGGGCACGGTTGCCGGCGGCGGAGGCGGAGAGAGCTCGGCGCGGGGCGGAGGTGACTCGGGCCGCGGGGGCCGGCCTCGGGCCCAGCGGGCCCGCGCGGTGGGAGCGGCGGCGGAGGACACGTGGCAGTTGCTGGTTGGCCGGGCGCGTCCGGGCGAACGTGTCCGGTCCAGTCCGGACGTGTCCGGCGGCGAGAGGAGGGAGAAGCTAGGGTTTGGACGCAAAAAAATGGACATGGGGGCTGATTTATAGGCACAAGGAGCTAGGTGACTCCAAATGGGGAGCGGTTTTCGGCCACGCGATCACAATTCGACGACCGAGATGATGGGAAGGGTTGTGCTGGGTTAGTGGGCTATTGTAGAGGGGGTCTTGGGCCTCAAAGAAGAGGTTCTTTTAGCCCACTAGGTTAACCGTTGGAGTACCAAACGAACTCCAAACGCGACGAAACTTGACTGGCGGCCTACACGTACCAAAACAACATCGCACGACAAGTCTCACGTCATTCCGGGAATGTTACACGGCCACACACGAAAGAAGGACTCGGGGATGCCACGGGCACGTGTGTGAGCGTCGGAACTCGAAACGGACAACGGGAAGAGACGAGTGGGACCGGATGCAAGTGACAACACAAATGCAATGCAATGCACATGACAACATGACATGGATGAAATGCCACACACGCACACGACAAAACGAAGAACCCGAAATGAAAGAAGAGCCCAGAATGGAATTGACGAAGCCAAAGTTTCATATATTGCCATATTTGGAAAGTGTTACATCTGGGGCATTACAATATAATAGCATGGAACAATCAAAAATTATAGCCATTGATACGTCTCCAACGTATCTATAATTTTTGATTGTAGTATCATATATTGCCAACCTTATAGCCTTCAAGTATAATACTACCTCCATCTCAGTTTACAAGGCTTGCACGTGTATCTACCTCCATCTCAGTTTACAATATATTTTTTGTAATGTATGCCTTTTTTTGAGTTGGTCAAATTAACGACCTATGTACATGTGCAATACTTGTAAACTTAGATGGAGGGAATAGTGAGATACAAAGATGTGCTACTTCATTAACTCATGGCCCACCTCCCACTCTCACGTAGTACCTAGGAGCACGTGTTGTAGTTGGCTCTTATTCTATTGCTGGCTCCTCTTCTCTCTCCTTTTCTCTCCCGTCCCTGTCAGCAGAAAAATAATATTTTAACCCTTACAACATACTTACATAAGCTTATTATACTTGCTCTTAAATGGTGGACATGTCCCTCTTCACATGCAATGCAATTATGTGCACACATTCACTAACACAATGCCAACGCATCATTCCATTCCTACCGCCTCCATATGCCGATGCCGAGTACTTTCCGGTGACGACGATACGACCGACGACAAACGATGATGAAGCGAAGCAGCGCTGACCGTCTTGGTTCCTGCCTCAAGCCGGTTCGGCTCGACGAAATACTTTACGACGAGATGCACCGCAGTGCAAAGCTAGCCACAAATAGCATGTACACGCACGTATACACAACAGCCAAGGATCCTTGCCTTTGATCGAATCCGGCTGGAACACACGTAACGCACGCACACAGTATTGCTAATTGATGGCCGCGCACATGCAATTATCGCTGGATCCGATCCAGCAAAATTGGCACTCACATCCATAGCACTGACATACGTTTCGGAATCATCCCCCGTATCTGTAGCATCAACGTGAGTTTTCGAACCATGATCATGATAGCAAACGTTTTCTTCCGTAAGCTCGACAATTTCATTAGTCAAGGCTTGTGAGTCTGAATCCTCCTCGTCCACAAGTTCACTCATCAACATCATGTCACCGTCATCTCCTTGATGGGCAATGAGCGCCTTCTGCTTCGGTGCTTCCTCGCAGTCAGCCTTGAAGTGACCGAGGAGGCCACAGTTATAACACCTCACTTTCCTGATGTCAAACTTCCTCCGATGGTGCAGGCGCATCCTCGTCGTCTGTGTCGGTGAAGTTCTTTCTCGCCGAGCACTGCTTCCCCTTCTTCTTGCTGCTGCTTGTGGACCCACCTTGCGTTTCCTTTGACAAAGCGACCCATTGCGCCCTTGTGAGCATCACAAGCTCGTTGTTCCTCCCGTCCCCAAGACTGTACCGCATCCGCTCATCGTGAGCCTTATACCGTCTGACAAGATCATCGATGGATAGAGTCGCGAGATCGACGCACTGCTCGATCGCCGTGACAATTTGCAGGTACCGGGGAGGGGCCGCACGCAAGAACCGCCGGACAACCGAGGCCTCCGTGAGGTTTTCTCCAAGCGCGCGAATCCGATTGACTAGAGTAGCCACCCGTGAAGCGAACGCATCCACGGACTCATCGTTGCCCATGACCAAAGTCTCATAGTTCCTTAGGAGAGTTTGGAGATTGGCTTGCTTGATGCGGGTGTGTCCCTCAAACTGGAGCTTCAGCGTATCCCACACCTCCTTCGCCGTTGCTTTAGCGATCAGGTGCTGGAGGACATTCATCGCATCATCGAGTAAATCGCCGACGCCGCCTGCCGATCCTTCCGGTGCTCGGCTCCCTCCTTCTTGAACGCGTCACCTCCTGGGTCGACCGCGTCCCATAGCTCGTTGGCGCGGAGACCACGCTCCATGAGGGCCTTCCAGACCCCGAAGTTCTCGCGATCAAACCGTGGGTACGATAAACTCGCCGGAGCAGCAAATACTTTAGCCGCACCGGAGTACTCCGCCAGCTGCTTGGTCTTCTCGTCGTCCGACATGACCTTCCGTTACTAGAAGATCAACCAGCTCTAGATATCAATTGTTGGCCTAGGCCCGACCTTGACGACGCAACCGTCGAGTACTTTCCGACGATGCGCTCGTACAAGCTAGGGGCGGCCGATTCCTTCCGGCCGATCGAGCGTAGACGCGAGACGTATACAACAACGCTCACGTACACAATAAGCAGACTAGCAGGTAGGTTAATCGATCTTCGCTGGAGCCATCTTCAATGTACTAGCGCGTACGTATCAAGCCGCCGAAGCACAATACACAGACTCGCCGAGTTGGCCAAAAGGCTCGTGTCGAGCCTTTGCACTTTATTTCTTTAGATATCTCACGGTCTGGTGTTACAAGCCCAGGGGTACGTACATATATATAGTATGAAAGCTAAGCTATCTAGAGTAATACTACTTCTAGACTAACTCTGACTCAAATACTAATCGGATACATGCTCGTACACGACCCAAACACCACCAGCTGGGAGGGCATGTGGGGTTTACTTCCAACAAATATAAAGATCTTGAGTTGTTGCCTAACCATATCGACTGGTCTCATAGTTTAGGATCCGATTTTATTGCGCCTTCACCTGGGCTTTTAGGACTTGTTCACGATATGTGTCTTATTTCTGGTGGTTCTATGTCTTTCTCTATTACTTTTGTTTATTTGTTGATAAGACTATCATCTTGGCGAGTTCATTCTGAGATGCCAAAAATGGTCGCAAGTAATTGCAGTTGGAAGTTGGGCAATTCTAGGCATTGGAGACATACAGGAGGATCTACGAGCATCCAAGGAAAACACAACTTTGATTGAGATCGTTGGATTGTTAAGCCATGCGCACCAAGGGCCAGTTCCAAAGTCAACGTCGTCACCATGAAGAACTGAACCAAGTTCAAACGGAAATTATGGTACTGTTCATCTTGGCAAAGCCCCTCAAAAAACTCTCGGGACGTGGATACTTTTGCATGCAATCAAAGTACCTACCATCCATCCAGAGTGTCACACCTGCAAGTACTGTATCATGTAGTTCGATAGAAGTGGCCTTGGGCCGCAAGTGTGTGCACGCTTATAGTCCATCTGTGTAGGGCAGGTGGCAGCGTGGCATTTTGAGTCTCTCCTACTGCAACCAAACCTAACTCCTCAAACCAAATCCTTCCAGATCAGGTCATCACACTCATATAAAGATGCTTCATAACTTCAACATTCAGATAAACTTTAGTGAAAGAAACTTGCGGACAACTCTCACCACCTTATTTTTTTATCCAGCTGTGCATCCCACGAGTGAAAACAGTAGAAATCACCTTTGATTGATTAAGAGTCGGTCAAAACAATCACATGGAGGATGTTGCATGATCTTATCCATCAACCGCAAGGGCTCTGTTCCTGACAGAAACCTCAAACTTTCGCTCCGAAAATACAAAAACTTTTGCATGACAGTGCGGAGCACCATCTAGCCCACGGGTAAACACAGGAACACATAAGCAGGATTAACACGAAAGCAAGACAACTATTAGCCTTATACCATTTCCTTTCAACAGTTCAACAGCTGATATGGAGATGTAAGATCCTAACTGCTGATAAAATACAAAGTCCAGGTGTACTAACATGATCAAAAAGACTTCACATAACCAAGAGCAACTGCTAACAAAAGATGAGCAGAATACTGAATTTTACTGACACCTCCAGCAATTGCTGCCAAGCAAAAAAAATGGTCAAAAGCAGTGCAGATCACAACAAGGAAACCGATGTAGAACGAGAACAATATAATGTGGACTCTTATCCATGAACTGATTAAGACTCAGATAATGGAAAGATGGGAACAATCATGGAGGTGATAGAAAGGTGAGAAAAATCATGGGAGATTATGCATTATACTAGTTCAGACTTCAAACATAGACAAAGACACTACAGACTCGCAGCATTCCGGCCAAAATGTTTAACAGATAAAGTGCTAAAATAAACAGGACAACTCTTACCATTTTTCTTTCAACAGTTTCGACACCATATATTGAGGCCGAAGAACTGAAAAACGGACACAGGGACGACAGTAGATACATTCGACATAGATGGAACATAATTACAGATCATCGGCCAATTGATTCGTGGAGAATATTTCGCTTCTATACCTTACTGGAAGTTCGCTGATGAAAGTGTCACGCGTCTCCATCGTTCATGCTCAGACAAGCTATCGCGTAATTGCACCGTCAAGTTCTCAGAAGCGACATGACCGCTCCACGCCTTTCCACACCAAGTTGCCGGTGACAAAACAGCAACAGCAAAAGTAGTAGTAGGCGAAGAGAACCCTCTCCCAAAGATTGTAAGCGGAAAACATGGGAACTCATGCCAGCTTGAAGATCTAACAAATTGCGGAAATCATCAACATGAAAAGACGAGAGAGGCATGAACATGGACGGGTCCGAATCGCTGCTGCCAGAGATGAATAGGAATAGGATGCAGACTTCTTTTTTCCCTTAATTTCTTAATATTATAAAAACTACTCCCTCCGTTCACTTTTATAAGTCGTTTCAAACAACTGAAAATGAGCTACTTTGCACCTTGTCTGAAATGTCTTCAAGGCCTTATAAAAGTGAACAGAGGGAGTAATATTCTTTAGATTTCTAAAATTATTTATTTTGGTTATTAAAATGCCGCCGCACGTGTGATGCAATCATCAAGCTGTCTCATGGAAAATCACGTTCAAAATGGCAATCTATTGGACATCTCAACTGTTCAATGCTTCATTAACGAAAAATATAAGATCTAGAATATAAAGCGATGTAAACATGGGACTCCTATATGTCAAAACTAACCTTCCAATTTGATGAAGCACACGACTGGGAAAGCACATCATGAAAACTAAGAGCATCTCTAGTAGACCCCGTATAATGCCGCCCGGCAAAATGCGAATATCCATTTTTACGTGTTCGCTTTAAGGGGTCTGCTCGGCCACCGCCCGCGCTGGCCCGCAAATCAGTAATTTGCATTTCAATTTCGGGCATGAAAATACATTTCTTGCTTCTTCATTTCCTTCGAAGGCATTGCATACATAATAATTCATTAAATCTTTGTTAGAATAGCAAGATCAAAGAAAACAAGAACCATAATTAGGCATTTTAGAAGATATCCAACTTCCATAACTGCTCCAACTAGTTGGACCAACATCTTCTCCATGTATTCATTGTTGATCTGCGGATTCTTGTCTTACATTCTTCGTTCTTCTTCTTTGATTCTAAAGAAGTAGATGTTGCTTCCCCTTTAATTTCTTCTCTAATTACACATGCAGCCGCATCATTAGCGTCAATTCTACCAACTGGAGCACGAACATCTATTAAGTTTTTTATATTAATAATTCAATGTGTTCTTCTTCCCAAAACCAAAATGAGCATCCATCTGGCTACACACATGACCATCTCAATGAGCTATCGAAATTGAACCGAATACGTTAACAAAGCCGAATAAAACAAGAGCATACCCCCTCGTTCTCACATTTGAAGAATACCCATCGGGGGTGCTTGGGCGTGCTAGATGTTAGCTGCACCACTGTCTGCGTGCAGTAGGCACACTATATGAGCGGCATCGGCGAGCCGCTGCGCGAGCACGGAGCCCGGGCAACGGCCGGCCGAGTACTTGCCGGCAAACCGACGACGGTGGCTAGAGGGCGAACCAGTACCTTCATGCGGCGTTGGGGTTTTGTCGGGGTTGGGTGGGGTGCTCCCCGGCCAATCCATGGCTTGGCGCAGCCACCGGTGGCCGGAAACGCCAAATCCGGTGGCCGCGACTAACAGCCGCCGATCTGCAACTATCCGGCCGACCGAGGTAGTAGCAAGTGGTGGAGGACAATCTCGGGCGTGCGGCAGCCCGCCGGCGTGATCCCGACGGCTGGTATGGCCGGAATCGTGGGCGCCGGCACAGCGGCGGAGGGTGGGAAAAAGCGCGGACTGAAATGTCCCCCCTCCTGCCAACCGCCACCGTTCTATGCAGGGCACCGACGGGGCGAGGGGGAGAACCCGCGTTTATGCTGGTTGGGGCACGACTTTTGCCACGCCACACAAAAAAAATTAGGGATCCGCGCGGGCAGCATATTTCGCAAGGACCCATATTTTGACAATTATTTTGCAGGTCGAGGCATTATACGGGGTCTGCTAGAGATGCTCTAAGGACATCGCCAAGCAGAACCAAATCATAGTTAATTGGTTATGATATTGGGCTTTGAATACACATCGCCCTGAGCCTTTAAATGGTGGCTTTAAATGCATTCACTAACTCAACAACCAAAGCATTATCCCACTCCCATCACCACCACCACCATATGCCAATATAAAGGCTTTGGATTTTGTGATTTACGCTAGTTCATAGCCAGTTTGATTTGGTACATGTTGCTAGAGTGGGTGATTTCCTAACCGTATAGATTGGTCTCGTAGGTTAGGATCCGATTCGATCACGCGTTCACCTAGGATTTTAGGATTTATTCACAATATATTTCTTATTTGTGGTGGTTCTATATCTTTTTTTTGTACTTTTGTTTGTTGCTGATAAGACTATCATCTCGGCGAGTTCATTCTGAGATGCCAGACCAACTCAAAATGATCGCAAGTGATTGTAGTTGGAACTTAGAAAATAATAGGCGTTGGAGGCATACAGGAAGATATATGAGCGAGGAAGGGAAAGGTAACTTTGATTAAGATCGTTGGATCGTTATGCCATGTGCACCATGGGCCAGTTTCGAAGTCGATGCGATCTCCATGAAGAACTGAACCAAGTTCGAAAGGAAATTTTCGTACTGTTGTCAAAGCCCCTTAAAAATCTCTCGAGACGAGTATACTTCTGCATCCAACGTACCATCTGTGTGGGGCAGAAAAGACAGCCCAGCCCAGGAGAGGGTGTACTGAAGCTACTCGGATCAGATAGATCTTCATGAATGATGGCATTCTGAATCTCACCTCTCTCTGTCTCTATCTAATTCTCACCTTCATCTTCCTCAAATCTCATATATCCCCTCACGTGTGATCCGAATCCTTCAAGATTGGGTCGTCACACTCACACAGAAATGCTTCAGAACTGGAACATTCAGAAAAACTTTTTTGACAGAAACTTTCCGACAACTCTCACCACTTGCGATATGCCACCTATTTGTTATGTTTCTAATTTTCTATCGGGGTACCTTCTCATACTTGCAATAGGATGGTGTTGTTTTTAATTAACAACTTAACATGGGACAAATCTGGGAGATACGGATTATACAATCCGCCCTGATCTTGAATCATGTCTTCTCAATTTCGAGTGAAATTGTTGTACAGTGATAAAAATATATTTTAGTTTCAGCTGAGAGGTGAATTTGATCCACAGAAGGAAAGGGATAACAAAAATACTGATCTTGAGACCAACCATGGATGACAAGCCCTTGCCCGTTGGTGGCATATTTTTATAGAAGAACTCCTTGGTGAAATACACTTCGTTGGAGTCAAACTATGGTTGCTAGGCGTGTCACGATGGCCCTAACGGCCTAACCATTGGGCTACTGCCTGTTCCCAGTCTGGAAGTAGATAGCTGCGGCAGGGGACAGAGAGGGGGCATAAAATTATCAATGATGACATGAAGAGAAAATTGTACCTACGCAAAATTTTGAAACTCTCGGATGACTTTTTTGCAAAATGTTCAAAAGCTGCCGGGAGCCGTCAAATCTGAGATCCAATGGCTCGCAGCAAGCCCGTATCACGGTATCACCTAAGTGTTGGTAGCACCTGATATTTTCCCTTGTTTACATATTGCATTGCGATCTATAATGATCAATTAAGACATGCGTTGCACGTGCACACTAATTAGTAGGAGCAAATACAAAGTACAAAATCCCAATTGCTGACAAAATACAAAGTCCTAAAGTAGAAGCAAATACTGACAGAGGATGACCAGAACACTGAAATTTACTGACACCTTACACAATTGATGCCAAGCCAAAACATGGTCAAGGGCAGTGCAGATCACAACAAGGAATCGGATCCAGAACCAGAATAAGAATATCTTCAATATTATCCATGAACTGATTAAGATTCAGATAATGGGCAAGTCAGAAAAAATCATGAGAGATGATACACAAGTGAGAAAAATCATGCCAGATAATGCATAATAGTACTTAAAACATGAGACAAAGACACATACACTACAAATTTCAGGATTCCTCTACAAAAATTCAGAGACTTCCCATCACAGATCAGAGAACAGAGATGCAAAAATTCAGAGAGTTTGCACCACAGAGCCAGGGTCATGTATTGAGGTCAAAGAATTCAAAAATCGACACATTTTTTTTTTAGAAAAGGGGGTTTTCCCCGGCCTCTGCATCAAAATGATGCATGCGGCCATCTTATTAATCAGCAAAAACAAGGTCTCCAAGTATGCGGAACAGAATTACAAAAAGCTCCAACTGAGCTAGAAAAAAGCAAGGACACCACACTCGGATGCGTTAATGTAAACAGGACCTAAACTCCTATCCTATTACATGACCGCCATCCAAACCGGTTGAAGATAACCCGAGCTACCATCTCCCAACGGATAGACCGAGTAACCAAACGCTCCCTGGCATCCATCGGAGTGAGTAGCGACCACATACGGATCAAAGCAGTGGCCCTGTGAATAACCTGCAAAAAATGAACATTTGTTGATCTGTTAAAAACCAAGTCATTCCTGCAATTCCATATAGCCCATAGTAACGCACAAACACCCACACGGATGTGGCTCACTAATTCTTTCGCGACTCCATTCAACCATGTGCCGAATAACGTGGTGATACTAGTAGGAGGAGATATATTAAAAGCAATATGGACCGAACGCCATAATACTTTAGCCATAGGACAATCGAGAAAGAGGTGTTTAATTGATTCATCCTTGTCGCAATAACTACACCGCAAAGACCCAATCCAGTTACGTTTGGCCAGATTATCCTTAGTGAGAATTACTTGTTTATGAACAAACCACATAAACACTTTAATTCGTAAGGGAACTTTGACCTTCCAAATGTGGGCAGACCTAGGGATAGGCACTGAGTTGATTAAATCTAAATATAGCGATTTCACCGAAAACGTCCCGTTCTTAGTCAGTTTCCAGTGAATACGGTCTGTCTGCTGAGACAGCTGAACATCCATCAGTCTTCTCACCAGATGAAGCCAGGCTACCCAGCGGTGCCCAACCAGTGCCCTTCGGAATTGAATATTAAGAGGAGTGGACTGCAATACTGTTGCAACGTAGTCTGCTTTACGTTGAACAATATTGTAGAGAGAAGGATATTGAACAGTTAGGGGCGTCTCTCCCAACCATGTATCCTCCCAAAATCTTGTGGAAACACCGTTACCAACAACGAACTTAGTTCTATTGAAGAAGGCCGACTTAACTTTCATCAGTCCTTTCCAAAATGGTGAATCAGATGGTCTAGCTGCCACTTGGGCTAGCGTCTTGGTTGTAAGGTATTTATTATGTAAGATTTGGGCCCATGTGGCATTAGTCTCAGAAGATAACTTAAACAGCCACTTGCTGAGTAAGCATCTATTCTTAACCTCCAAGTTTTCAATTCCAAGCCCCCCTTGCTCCTTAGGTCTGCAAATGACATCCCATCTAGACAGCCTATACTTGCGATTCATCTCATCATTTTGCCAAAAGAAACGCGACCGATAGAAATCCAGTTTTTTCCTTACCCCTACTGGGATCATGAAAAAGGACAGTAAAAACATGGGCATACTCGTAAGCACCGAGTTAATCAAAATCAGTCGGCCCCCGTATGACAACAGTTTGCCCTTCCAACAGCTAAGTTTCTTCTCAAAACGATCCTCTAGACTCTTCCACTCTTTATTCGAGAGTTTCCGATGATGGATCAGAATTCCAAGATATGTGAAGGGTAACGACCCTACCCCACATCCAAATAGATGTTTGTAGGCTTCTTGTTCATCTTTGGCTCTGCCAAAGCAAAACAATTCACTCTTATGAAAGTTAATCTTTAACCCCGAGAGTTGTTCAAAAAGACAAAGCACAAGCTTCATATTTCTCGCCTTAGCCAAATGATGCTCCATGAAAAGAATCGTGTCATCCGCATACTGCAAGATAGATAGTCCTCCATCTACTAGATGGGGAATGAGACCACCTACCTGATCATTCTCCTTAGCTCTACCAATAAGGATTGTTAACATGTCTGCTACAATGTTGAACAAGATAGGAGACATCGGGTCTCCCTGTCTTAAACCCTTGTGAGTCTGGAAGTAATGACCAATATCGTCATTAACTCGTATTCCGACACAGCCTTTTTGAGTGAAAGAGTCCACCTGCTTTCTCCAGGATGGATCAAAACCTTTCATTCTTAAGGCTTGCTGAAGGAACGGCCATTTGACCTTACAGTAGATACATTGGACAGAGATGCAACATAATTAGAGATCACCGGCCAATTTATTAGTGGAGAATGTTACTTATGTTTCTATACCATAGTAAGGGCATCTCCAATTGTTCGGCCCCCAGGGGCTTGAAATAGCGCCGCCTGGAGGCCAACCGGCGGAAAAATTAGCCTGGGGGCTTGGTTCCCCAACCATGGCCCCAGATCAGCCCTCAGACGCTGTTTTTAAAAATGAAATTCGGCTACAATTTGACTAAAGAAGACACAAATTCGGCTAATATTTGGCGGTTTTCGTATATTCGGGGTTTTTCATATATTCACCGGTTTCCATACATAAATAAAGAAGACATAATAAAAAACATAAAAATCTACGCCGGCCACCGCCGCCCGCCGCCACCCGAACCTTCTACATGACGAGGAGCTTGTAGAAGGTGGTGTAGTTGCCGTCGTCGTCGTCATCGCTCTGCACGCCGCCACCGCCGTCCTTGATGCATCCCTGCCCTGGGTCGCCGTGGCGGACGGGGTTGGACGGCCCGGGCTCCTCGTCGTCACTGTCGAGGATGACGACGTCGTTCTCCTCGCTGCCGTGGCGTCGAGCGGCGATCTCGTTGAGGGCGCGGAATTGAAGCACAATCTCCTCCTGCATGTAGTCGTCCCGCGCACATTTGAGTGTAGTCTCGTCAGCGGTAGCCATGTCGAGGTGCTCCTACTTGACGACGAACGGCGGCGGCGGCGGCTCCGGCTCCGTCTTTGACCTGACCAGGCAAAGATGGCCGCGGGAAGGGGTGGAGAAGGCTGGCGGCCGCCGTTGTGCCAGAGCGGCGTGTCTTGCGGCTCGGCCTTCACCGGGGCGAGCGATGTTCGAGTGCCGGAGGAGTAGGAGCCGAAGGAGGAGGAGGACGCGTCGGTCATGCGCCTCGTCTGCCATGAGGAGCCGCTCCGGCGGGAGAAGCGAGGCGGCGGGTACTCCCCACCACTGCCGCCGCCCCTCAGAGTTGTGGCACCTGCAGCATGCCGGAGCATCGTTTGTGGAGGCGAGATGCTCCTCGGGACGGCGCTCGAAATACGCCGTCCACAAGTTGTGGTTGTCGGGGGCATACCTCGGCAGCTTCCGCGCCGTCTCCTGCAACGACGAGTGGATCTGCATGATCTCGGAGCGCCGATCGGCACCAGAAGGCGGCGGGGGCACCGGGACGCCGGCGGCGCTGAGCCTCCACGAACCCGGCACCCGCATGTCGGGCGGCGCCGGGTATTCAGCCTCGTAGAGGAGGCGCGCCTCCGTCTCATGAACGTGGCGGTGGCCGAGGCCGTTGGCCGCCGGGGTAGCGCTTGGACATCTTGCTTGAAACTGGGGGAAGCGAGGCACCAGTGGCGAAGAAAAGAGAAAGGGGCGTCGGCGTCGGGAGCAAGAGGCTGCGGCGAGGGAGTGAGATGCCATCGGCGAGGTGGGTCGGCTTTTATAGTGGCTGGAGGGCAGTGGGCGGCGGCCGCCGTGTGGACACGTGGCGGAGGGAGCGGGACGTGCGTCGGGGCTCCTTCACTGCACCGCCCGTTGGAGAATTAATGGAAGGCTGGCCGACGGCAGACTTCGCATTGATTCACGCAGGAACCGAGGCAATGAGGACGACGAAGGCGCCAGACGCTGAGTCAGCGGGTCCACCAGCTTCCGCGTCAAAAACGTTTCGCCCGGCACCTCCGGATGACCCAGCGCGCCGAGTTTGGCCTGGGTCCGTCGACACCAATTTCGACCGTCCGTCGACACCAATTTCGGCCCTTACCGACGAAAGTTAGGCTCCCGGAGACATGGGCTGAAATTTTTCCGCCGACAACAAAAAAGGGGCCTGGCTGTTGAGGGACGAGTAGAGATCCTCTAAATGTTCGGTACGAAACAATAACGCATCTTGACAATTCGTGCTCAGACAAAGTATTGCGTCCTTGCACCTTCAAGTTCTTGAGAGCTACGTGACCGCTCCACTCCTTTCCACACGATGTGCCATGGTCGGCGACGTACCTCGGGTTTTTGAAAGCTTATTAGAGTTTTTGAAGAACCTAAATATCTAACTTGAAATACTACTTTCTTACAATTTTGGGTGAGTGTTACTGTCTTGTACACTATAAATTCTATTTTGCTTACTACTCCCTTCGTCCAGAAATACTTGTCATCAAAATGAATAAAAAAAATGTATCTAGATGTATTTTAATTCTAGATACATCATTTTTTGTCCATTTTGATGACAAGTATTTCCGGACGGAGGAAGTATATGTTAATAAGTGTAGTTGATGAGTTATGAACCGCTTATTCAAACGTGTGCGCATGCAGTTTTCACTGGATTCTGCTAGTTATTGAAATTTACGCCGAGAAAATTCAAGTACTGGACTCACTATTTAATAAAGAACCTTAAGAATACAACGTGATGATACCATGCTAAATTTTAACATTTTCATAGTTTATTTATAGTGCTTTTCAATTTCAGATTATTTTAGCTCAAAGAATCATTAAATGCATGAAAAAATAGCAAATGAAGTAAAAAGGGTTGAAATAAGTTAATATAAGTTTAAAAAAGAAATGTGGTCAAATTCTGGTCAAACAATGATCAAACTACTTATTCAATAAATATTACTATTACCAAATAATTATTGTTTTTTAGAATAATAGTTTCAAACTCAAATGATGAAGCCCGTGACACCATGGTCACATTTTTCTGATAATAGTGGATATATTATTTGTCGAATTTCGATTTACAGATTTAAAGATATTAAATGAATAAATGGCATAATAATAATATTATTATTATTACTTATTTAATTTTCATTGTAATTCAATATTATTATTACTTATTTTATTTTCATTGGAATTCAATATTATTATTACTTAATTAATTTTGAATTTTTTTGTGTTATTTTGTATTATTATTATTATTATTATTATTATTATTTTGGTTTTTTGAAGAAAAAAATGTTTTGTAATTTTTTCCTTTTTTTGAAGTATTTTTAAGTTTTAAAATTAATCATGGTTGTTTGTTAATCATTGTTGCTTATTTAAATAATTGTTTGGAATTCAAAAAATTAAATCATGTGACATTAATATCTAAGGGTTAACAGGATTGATAGCTTATTATTGTCAGGAAAACAACAAGTGCAGACTTGGAAACTGGGGAGATAGAATCTGAAAGTTAAGCGTGCTCGGGCTGGAGTAGTGAGAGGATGGGTGACGATTAGAGATTAGAGATTAAATTCTGAAGCAATGAGAACTGGTGATTAGAGATTAAATTGTCAATAATTCAAAGATTTGAAAATAAAAAAAAAAACAAATCTAATTTTTTTTAAATGAAGAAAATCAGTGGTGTTACCAACCGGGACTAAAGGAGGAGCCTTTAGTCCCGGTTACAAAACCGGGACTAAAGGCCATCTGGAACCAGAACTAAAGGCCAATTTTCTACTACTGATGGTGGATGGAGGCATCTAAGTTGCTGCTACAGTTCGAGACGATGGTGGGCTGGACGAGCCGGAGCTCCACGGCGTTAGGTGGCCCGACTAGCGGCAGGTAGCGGCGACGCGCCTTAGGGGAATGGAGGCGGCGGTGATGCCGCGGGGCGACAGCGGTGCAAGGCGGCACTGCAGTCATGCCGTCGGGCGCGAGTTGCTGGTCGTAGCCGAGCCGAGCGGTGATTGCGCAGGGCGGCGTCCCGGCTCGGCCTTATCCCGTTGGGACATGCGCACCCGGAGGATCCGTTCCTGACGATGGGAGCTCCGGCAAAAGTGGTGGGTCTTAATGGTGCATCTCGGGCATGGACAAGGCCGTGGTGCTCCTGCCAGAGAGAATTGCGAGATTGAGAGTAGGGAGAGGAAGGAACGAATGAGGAGGAAGGAGGAGGAGCAGAGGCACGAGAGGCTACGCGTGGTCCGGTGGCTGGCCGGCGATGGCTGCCGAAGACGAGGAGGTTGGGAGAAAGAAGGAGAAGAGGGGGAAATAACTTGTGGCTGATAGGTGGGACCCCGTCCGCCTCAACAGGTCAACACCGTCCGCCTCAGCAGGTCAACACATTGGCTAGGACTAGTCTTTGCCACATCAGCCGGACAGACAGGCCCCACCCGTTAGTTTCGCTGTTGGACTCGGCTCAGTTCTGAATTAGTGTGATTTGTTACTCACTTGCTGCGGAGGTGGTGGTATGTTGTGATTTTTGACAAAAACAATAGTTTTGAAGTACCCTAGCCTCAAATATGGTGGTTTTGAGCAATTTACTCCCGGCGTGATGTTGCTTTGCTCGGCTGCTTGGGCCGCCCAAATCCATGTATAGAGCTGATTGCTTTTTATTTTTCAATTGAAGGGTGTCCCTGTAAAATTATAGGAACTGTTTTGTAAATCTAGAAAATTCCTCATCTAATCATGTAAAGTGAACTGTTACATCACGTCATCAAATACGAGACCCACATGTCATAATCGCAGTTAAAATGCCGAAATCGTATGATCGGTGTTTTTTTTCAATAGATTAGACCGAAAATCATTGGTTTTTGTCCAAAATTCATAAACCGGTGTTTCCTACAAACTAAGGCCTCGATGTTGTGGTTCTGCAATTCACTCCACGAAATAGGGAAATCGTGGCATGAAAATTTTTAGATGCCAACAAAACCAAATCCCAACCAATCAGTGATGACAAGGAAATTTAAATTCCCATTTCCACTGGCCGTTAAATGACATTTACTTGCCTCTTCAATCGCAATGCACACACATGCACCCATTTATGAACCCTACAACCAATGTACTAGCTCTCTTTCCCGCCACCAACATCTATAACATTATGAAGGCCTTAGTGTTTTGGGATTTATTTAGACCAATTCATAGCTATTTTGATTTATATGGAGATATAGTGGGGTGGGCTGCTTTGAGTTTTCAACCATGTTCTCATAGTTTTGGGTCAGTTTTAGCACATATTCAGTTGGTGTTTAGAGTTTTCGTGAGCATTGTTGAGCTGTATGGTGTGCCTTGCTTTTGATCCATTTGCTCAAACTTTGTTTTGTTGGTGGTAAGTCCATCGTCTTGGTCTTGGTAAGATCATCCGAGATGTGGTGTCGTTTAAAATGATTGAGCATTGGAGGCATCCAGGAAGATTTATTAGAAAACTTGGGATTCTCCTCGTGAGGAATTTGATCATCATGTGGAAATGTACAAGGAACAACGTTTATACCCTGGCGTTTGCTTATACGACGCAATTCTAGGGCTCCACGCCAAATTTTTAGTCTTCCCAGATCTGAACCACGGACGCTGAGCCTGAGTGCACGTTTTTTTCCGGGCTCGTGCTCCTTGACAGAATCCTCACGACCCTCAGAATGATTGTTCGTGGAAGGCTACATGACCCTGCTTACAATCTTTGTCTCCACGGACAGAAGACCGAAACCCACATTTGCAAAGATAGTCCTTTCTCGACTATGGTGTTGTATCTCACTGGTGGGACATGATGATTTTTCGTTTGAGAGCAAAGATATCAGAAAGCACCATACTGGCAGGAATAGGATACTACATCTTCCCAACATCATGTTCTCCAACGATTGCTGCCAGAATGAGGAATCAAACTATCCCCAAAACTGGAACTTTCAGAAGAAAATAAATTTCCAAAAAAGCTTCCGGATAACTAAATCATGTTGATTTCATTACAATTGAGGGCTTTGATCCCTTTTTTCCTCTAAAAGAAAACTTTTGGATAACTTGTACCATCTACTTTATCCAGCAGTGCATCCCACTAGCAAGCAAACAGTAGATTGTTACCATTAATTAATTAGGATTCAATCAGACGAACGATCCGCAGGTGAGCACAGGAACATTGAAAAAACTTCAGAGTGCCACTCCAAAAATTCAGAAACTTGACATGGCAGCACAGAGAACCAATCAATTCGGTTCGACAGGTAAACAGAGGAACACATAATAAGTAAATATGGACAAAAGCAGTGCTGACCACAATAATGGAGTATGAATAGGACAGTTAGTACATCTTCTGGTCATCTTCTGTCAGCAGTTGCTCTTGGGAATGTTCGTACGTTGGAACTTTTTATTTTGTCAGCTGTTGGGATCATAGATCTCAGTATCTGTTGTCAAACTCCTGAAAGCAAATATTGTCAATGGACAAGGGTGTCTCTGTTTAACAACGCGATCGCGTCTATGGCACTTAGGGAAGTGGCTCGTGTAGGCGCGCGTTTCACATGGACCAACAAACAGCTCACGCCGGTGCGGTCTGTGCTGGATAGGGTTTTCATGTCTGCTGATTGGGAAATGCTTTTCCCTCTATGCGCTTTGCATGCCGAAACAAGGATAGGGTCGGACCACATACCCTTAATCCTATCCTCAGGGGAGGATAGGCTCAAACGTAGCACACGTTTCTTCTTCGAAACAGCATGGTTTGAGTGCCAAGATTTTGACCAAATCTTCCTATCCAAGTGGGAGCTATGTGAGTCCCGGATCGGCCACACGCGCGGGCCGATGGAGTTTTGGATTGCTGCAGGGGCAGCAATGCGCGCGGCTCTAAAAGGCTGGGGGGCAACCAGGGCCGTGAAGATAAGTTGCTCCGGGTACAGCTGACAGCGGAGCTGGCTTGCATGGACACGATCGCTGACACACACGGCTTTTCGGAGCAAGACTGGGCACGACGGTATGCGGTGGAAGCCCAGGTTGAGTCTCTCCTCACGGCAGAGGAGGAGTACCGGCGTCGAAGTGGTGGCTTAAAGTGGACGCTCAAGGGTGATGCGAACACTAAATACTTCCAGGCCTACGCTAACGGTCGCCGTCGGAAGTGTGCCATCCTTAGGCTACAATCCGAGCAGGGGCTTCTATTGCGTCAACAGGACATTGTGCGTCATATATATGATTTCTACATCCAGCTGATGGGCTCCAGGGAGGAGTCTCGCGGTCGGCTTCGGGTAGATGTGTGGAATCCCGCGTTGCGGGTCTCGGACAAAGAGAACGAGGGTTTGGGGCTGGCCTTCCTCCCCGAGGAAATCGACGCGGCGGCCCTAGGGATGAAATCTGACACTGCGCCAGGCCCAGATGGGTGGCCAGTGGCAATGTTCAAACGCTTTTGGCGAGTCCTTAAAGGGCCAATTTTCGATGTTTGCAATGGTTTTATGCGCGGTAGTGTAGACATTTCTCGCCTTAATTTTGGGGTCCTCTCCCTGATCCCCAAAGTGCCGGGTGCTACCAATATTCGTCTCTTTCCCCCCATTGCGCTTATTAATGTTCCGTTTAAAATCTGTTCTAAGGCATGTTCCACTCGCTTGTCTCCTATTGCACATCGTATTATTAGTAGGAACCAGACGGCCTTTATTCGTGGTCAAAACATTTTGGAAGGACCGCTAGTCCTCCAGGAGATTGTACACTCACTAAAAACGGCGCGACAAACAGCTATCCTTCTGAAACTGGACTTTGAGAAGGCCTATGATCGAGTGAACTGGGAGTTCCTTCGTCAAATCCTAAGGGATAGAGGCTTCTCGGCGGTTTGGGTCCATCGCATGATGCAATTGGTCTCGGGGGGCCAAATGGCGATTGTCGTCAATGGAGAAGTACGGAACTTCTTCCACAACAAACGGGGGCTGCGACAAGGGGACCCGGCCTCGCCGTTGTTGTTTAACTTTGTGGCAGATGCTCTCGGAGCCATGCTAGACAAAGCTCGCACCGCTGGCCATATCAAGGGAGTGGTGGAGCACTTGATCCCCGGGGGGTTTCACACCTTCAATACGCAGATGACACGCTTCTTCTGTTCGAACCGGACCAGCATAGTATTGCAAACGTCAAGGCTATCCTCCTATGCTTTGAACTTATGTCAGGTCTCAAAATCAACTTCCACAAATGTGAAGTTATTTCCATAGGGATGGATGTGGCCGAAAGCCTCAGGGTAGCCAATTTGCTAAACTGCAAACTTGGAAAACTACCTTTTACGTACTTAGGTCTCCCTATTGCGGAGAAGAAACGCTTGGGAACCTCTGTGTACAAAGGTGGCGGGCAGGGTATGCCCGTGGAGGGGCCGCTTCATGTCTTCAGGGGCAAGACTGGTCCTAACTAACTCCAGTCTCTCGTCTCTACCAATGTTTGCTATGGGCCTCTTCATGTTGGCTGATGGAGTACACACCAAGATGGACACTCCGCGGTCTCGTTTCTTTTGGGAGGGAGCGGGCCCGAAACGAAAATACCACATGGTAAAATGGCAGGCAGTGTGTAGACCTAAGGCCCGGGGGGGCTCGGGATCATCAACTCTAAACTGATGAACATTGCACTCATATGTAAATGGATCTAGAAGCTGTCCCGGGGAGCGGGGGTGGCCTTTGGATGGAACTGTTACGGGCCAAATATTTCCCAAATGGGAATTTTTTTTAGGCTCTACCTCGAGGATCCCCTTTCTGGAATTCCATCCAAGCCCTCAAACCGTTCTTTGCCAGCGGCGCAAAGTTCTCGGTTAATAATGGTCGATTGACTCGCTTTTGGCATGATGTGTGGATCTGCCAACAACCCCTTTGGTCGGAGTTTAGCCAACTTTATGCCATCACGGTGGAACCGAACCAACTAGTTTCCTCCACCCTAAGCACCTCTCCTCCCGCCATCTACTTTAGGCGGGAGCTTTCAGAACCGGAATTGGCGGATTGGGATCGCCTTCGGGCTTTGATTTCAGAGGTCGTCGAGGACACAGTGGCTTGGACCCTCTCGGCTTCTGGTAAATTCACAGTCAAATCTATGTATCGGACGCTTACGCAAGGGGCTGGGCCCTCGGCCGCCGCGGGTCTTTGGAAGGCTCGGATCCCTCTCAAAGTTAAAGTCTTTCTCTCGCAACTTTGTCAAGATCGTCTCCCCACTTCAATCAACATCGCCAAGCGCAATGGCCCGGCTTCAGGGCCATGTGCGCTGTGTGCGGCTCCGGAAGACGCCGACCACGCTTTTTTCCGTTGCCCTTTGGCGCGTTTTGGCTGGAGCGCGGTTCGCGAAGCCGCAGGCGTGGATTGGGATCCACGCTCACGTGTTGCGCTTGTTAACCTGCTGTCTTCGGTTCAGGGGCTGGCGCGTCGTGTCATGTGGACATGTGCGGCGGCTCTTTTGTGGGCTCTGTGGCAGATTCGCAACAAGTTTTCTATTGAGGGTGTTTTCCCCTCCCACCCGGCTGATATTCTCTTCAAATGCATCGTGTTCTTGCAGCTGTGGGCACCGCTGGGAAGACTCCAGGACTCTAATCTTCATCGCCAAGCTCTCGCACGTCTTCGAGCGGTCTACGCGTCATCCCGAGCCCCGTCGCCCGCCTCCGATGCTCCATAGGGTTGGATGGCGTCTTTTGGTTGTGTCATTGTCGAGTCTGGGCGCTCGTATCCTGGCTGTCTAGCCATGTATTGCACTTATGCTTCCGATAATCCTTTTGGTGTAGTGCGTTGGTCCCTAAAACTTATGTGTTTCGAGGTTTCGATGGTCTGTTCAGTACGCTGCCTGTGTGGGCTTTATTAATTTAAAGCCGGACGTCCCTGACGTCTATGTTCAAAAAAAAAAACAGTGCAGATCACAATAATGGAGTATGAATAGGATCCAGAACCATAATAAGAAAATGTAGAATCTTATCCTGAACTGATTAAGACTATGAAAATGGACAAGTCGGAATATCATGGGAGATGATAAATACTAATTCAGACTTGAAACAAACACCCAGGCTTCAGGGTTCCACTACAAAAATTCAGAGACTTCGCATAACAGGACAGAGCACCATCCCAGCAAAGAGGTGAACGGAAAAACATGCAAAATTCAGAGCACCATTTTCTTTCAACAGTTTCAACACCATATATTGAGACCTAAGAATTTTAAAACTGACACGTGACGACATTAGGTACATTCAACAGAGATGAAACATAATTATAGATTGTCGCATTTTGCTTTTCTTCACGATTCACAAATATATATAAAAACTCCTCGATATTATTTCGACACCTAAAGTCATAATTACTTCTTGGACTCTGCGCCTTAGACAATTTTTTACGCTTGAAATTGTTTTTTGGACTTGTGCATCTGAATGTAATTTTTAATCACTCTGAAGCAAAGAGTTGGCTTACTGAAGAGCAAGCAGAAATTTGTGTTCCACAGCACGCGCCACGACCGGCGACTGCCATCGGTTCTACTAGCACAATACCGAAACAGCAACAGTCAAACCGGATAGGCCAAGTTAACCTCTGGCCAGCAACACCAAAATACAGAGACGTGTATATGGACGGGTCCGAATTGCTGCGGCCAGAGATGAAGGGGATATATACAAGCTTGTCTCAAGTCTCCCGGAAATGTGTGGGAGTCCCATCAGATCGGTAAGCAATAGTAGTACTCCTACCTACGCCAGTACACTTGTCTCAAGTAACTACGGGAACCAAGATCCTGAATACTGAATCTTGCTGAACAATCACATGGAGGATGTTGCATGATCTTATCCATCAACTGCAAGGGCCCTTATCCATGAACTGAGTAAGATTCAGATAATGTAAAGATGAGAAGAGGTGATAGACAGGTGAGAACCATCTTGGGAGATGATGTGTTATTCTAGTTCAGCCTTCAAACAAACACAAAGACACTACAGGGCTCACACCATTAAGGCCAAACTGTTAAACAGAGGAAGTGCTAAAAGACGAGAGAGACGTGAACATGGGCTGGTCCAAAGCTGTAGAAAAAAGTCCCAAAAAACTTGGCCGAACCAAGCAAGATCAACCTGCTGACAGACAAACACATGACAAGAATACTGTATCTTCCCGACAGCTCCAACATTTGCTGCCCCACAGCAAGTGGTCAACAGCACTACAGATCACAATTCACAAGGACGAACCGGATACAGAACTCGAATCAAGACTGTACAATCTTATCCATCAACTGAATGAGATTCAGACAATCAACAAAACAGATTGTTTTTTTTCATGGGATCATTCAGACTTAAACCAAACATCCGGGTTGCCCCACAAATTCTACTTTTTTTCTGTTCTGGCTCGGTTATTCCATCTAGCCGAGATTTAGAAACTTATCATCGGACAAGGCACCATCCCAGCAAGGGTGTTAAGCACGGGAAAATTTGAAAGGGCAGGATTAAACAAGCATGTATCGATGCCCATTTATTTCTTTTGAACGCCACATATATTGAGATCTTGGTAGGATTCTTAAAACTAGCACATGGAGATTCCGCTTGATCTTATCCATTAGCTGATAAGGCACGGTTACTGACAGACATCATAATGTTACACAGAAAATTCAGAAACTTCCGCAAGACAGCGAAGAGCATCGAGCAATCCGCAAGTTGACAGAGAACGCGTCCAGGAGCAACGTTAACACGAAGCAAGACAACCGAGTCTACTACCAGTTCCTTTCAGAAAAAAATATAGCTGATGTTGAGATCTAAAATCCTGAAGACAAAATAAATAAAACGTAATCAAAGAGCACATAATAGGGAAATCACATCATGAAAATTTAGGGCGATGCCAAGCAAAACCAAATCCCAATCAACTGGTGACGCAGCAATGCTTGAAGTACCCATCGGCCATAGCCTTTAAATGGTGTATGTGTCCCTCTTCACCTGCAATGCGAGTACGACAGTACGTGCGCGTATTCACTAACACAACAACCAAAGCATCATCCGACTCCCACCACCACCACCATATGCCAATATAAAGGTCTTGGGAGTTTGCTATTTGCACTAATTCATAGCCAGTTTCCTTTGATAAGTTGCTACAGTGGGTGGGATGCTAAATCATATCGACTGGTCTCATGGTTTAGGATCCCATTTGATCGCGTATTCACTTGGTTTTTTTGGATTTGTTAAAAATCGGTGTGTTATTTGTGGTGGTCCTAAGTCCTTATCTATTTATTTCTTTGAGTTTTATGCTTGTTGGTGATAAGACCATCATCAGGTGAGTTCATTTGAGATGTCGGGTAGCCTTAAACGGCCGAAACTGATTGGAGTTGGAATTCGGGAAAAACAAGGCGTTGGAGGTATACAGGAAGAT